>CM060948.1:143775057-144470629 GCA_030765055.1 Mantis religiosa
TTTGAGCAAGAACAAGAATATCTTTTCTGAGTGATGTAGACACGCTGTGGTCTACGCTACAGACATGGCAGCAGACTATATGGAAAATCAGAAAATTTCATTCTCAAGATTAGAAAATAAGGTAAACAACTGCAGGAGCAAGGTGGAGGTTCTGTTATAGCTTCAACACCGAGGAAAAAAGAAGTTAAATTAAATATGCTCTAGTACACTAGTAAAAATGTCATCCTTAAATGGAGTCATACTACATGATTAAACAGATAGCGTCAATTAATGGGGTTTTGACATGAATTTGCATTGTTCAGTTTTATACATTTATTGGAAACACAGAAACGTCACTCTCTATCTGACCACCAGCACTCCCCTCCCCTCTCTAATGCTATTCTTACTTAAAGTAAGCTTTACTGCATTCCTCCCAAACACACAGAGCTTGGTCCCGTCCAGTAAACGTACCCTTTTCATAAAATCTATTTCTACTTTCCCTGTGTCACAAAACGTATATTTCCAGTGAACTTTCAACATCGGCATTAGTTCCGAGTATTTTTATGGAAATGCTTAATAAATTATTAATAAACTCAATAGAACATTAGCACACCCATTTACGTTAGGAATGAATCGGCAATAATAATTTATGCAACAAGTGGATAAAGTTAATGGTTTTGGATCGTCTGAATAGTCACTGTCGTTCATGGGATAACATTCACAATCGTCAAATTAAGACTATTGAGGAGTTGCACGCGACTTTGTATCCAATCTTATCATCATAAATTATGGGAAATAAATCAATAAAGAATTCGGCATCCATAGCAGATGTGAGAGTTTTGATGCCGAAATTATGGACGAGTTACAAAAACATAATCTAACAGGGAGCAAGTAAACGTTAATAGTATAATATGATAAGTTAATAAGTAAAAGCCGGAGGCGTGTACGATTTTCCATAGGAATACTGCACATGGACTGTACAGGCTTGCACAAGTAAACAACTGCAGGTTGGTACAGTCTGAGCATGACAACCGCCTCACAGCGAGAGGAAACAAAACAGTCGCGTAATACTACACCTTGGCATTGCGTCTGCATATACGTGAAAGACAATGCTTCACTAGTTCGCAGAGCCTTGTTTCCGACATATGCGCATCTGGTGGTCGTGCTGTCATCTGACGTAATTCATACTCTGCATCCAGCTACCTCGTATCGCATGCGAGCGCACATCCCTCAGGCCTTTATTAATAAGGAATTGATTAAGTAAATACAATCAACATAAATATTTAACATTATGCGAATTTATTGTGGGAAGCTAAGTGAACAAATTTTATTTATCTAGGGATGAGAATCACTTGATACGAGAATTAGGTAGGCAATTAGCCTCCCGTACTCGTCCTGGAAAATTCTTGGAAAACCGTTCGGTTCACGATGCGTGTACAATGAGTGTTTAGTACTTATTGGGAAAGTGAAAGGAACTCAGATTTGGACAAAGGCCTTTTACCGGAGATACATGTGGATGGACAAATAAGCCGCTTAAGAGAATTTATAACTGGCAGACTATTACATTGGTCTTTGCGTAAATAAGAGACTTTGGTGGGGGAGATTGCATTTGGCGTAAGTTTAGCTTTTAGTAACACAGGACATCATAGCGTAGATATGTCCCCCGCAGTGCCCGGGGAGTGCAGAACTTCGTTGGCGGTTATCAGTAGGGAACGGATTTTTTTGTGCTAAAATGTTAAATTTATTTTTATGCACTAAAATCAATAAAATATTTGTTAAAAGTTAAACATATTTACCAAAACAAAAATATTTTCTTTAATTTTACATAATAGAAAACTAGTAATAAAAAGAGCTGTTTTGATTACTCACCAGTGACGAATTATTTATATCACATGTCAATTGTTGGAAATTGTTTGGAGTTAAAGTGCACGTCACATGATGTCACTCTTGCATATTTCATAAGAGGCACGTCACCATTACTTACGCAATAATACTAATAACTAAATTGTGCAAAATACTTAATTACATAAAATATGTATTTACCAAAAATCCGTTCCCAAGTGATCAGCTAGAAGCAAAGTTGCGTCAGTTCTGTATCATAAACAAAATAAAAGCTTAATACTTGTAGGAAACCATTTGTAACAATTTCAATATTGCTGGAAATTATATTGAACTAAAATCCTCGGTAATTACAATTATATTCAAAGTTTTGCAACTCATCAGTAGTGAGTGTTTGAATATATCATTACGTATTTTAAATCAACTATCTATGGCATTCTTATTTAAATAAACACTCACGGATATCCTGAATAAAGACGCTCATCGCGCACACTCAAATAAAAGGAGTAGAGAGCTTCAACATTCCGTGGAGCCCAGGTATTCCAGCTTCAAATTAGCGTCGCATAGCACCAAGGAAAACTTTGCTTCATTGTCCTTATGTGTTATGAAACGTTAGCTTTTGCCTTTGTATTTCGCTTGTTATTACCTGACGTTCTGAAATAATAAGCAATACTTGCATGCTTTATCCTCCTAGGGGAGAAATGAGCAGGCATTAGGGACTATGACAGAACCTTTTAATATCACAGCATACTAAGTACGACTCATTGATTGTATGTTCGTTTTACGGCAAGGCCAAGGATTGTTACGTTATCGTAAAACGAAGGCACTGTATTTAATGTACAGAGATTTCTGCATCTTAGTGGCTCACAAAATTGTTTAATATTTCCATTATAGGACAAGAAAACTTGCAATAACAGTAGCATGTCATTGCTGTAATAAGTACATCATTGTTATTATTGGCACGTGTGCCATACTTATTTGGATCTAGTGTCGAGAAAAGTTCTCTTACCACTTCCTTGCAAAGTGACCCTTTTTGTGCCTCCTTTTGTGAAGGTTTTATCATTTCCCTTTGTTAGAAGCAATATGTGTAAGATTCAAAACCATATGTTGTGAACTATGTGAGCAATGCTGCTGTAAGTTCGGCAGCTGTGACATAAATGTGTCGAAATATCCCAACAGTAGAATAAAGACGAGGAAATGGAATCACAATCCAAGACGTCACTGTGCCATAAATATGACAAACTAGGCCAAGGAGGAACAAAAGAGGCAGAACTAGGAACTAAAATAGGGTCCGCACTATACGAAATATTTCAGGTACTTACGGCAACATCTGCCATGTACAAGTATATGGAGTAAAATTAATAATTATAATTAACAAATTAGTTATGTACAAAAACAATAAGTGATCTTATTTTAATGTTGGATGAACCAGAATAAAGCTTCTAAACTATGTTTGTGTAATTTAAAAGCTGAATAAAACAAAAAAAAGGACGCAGTCAATATTTTAAACGAAGGTATGAAGGTGAACATGTAGGAAATATCACAGTCATGTAAAACGTGGATGGGATCAGTTTCTCAATAACTGTAGTACGCCGGTGACGTCATAATTCTGGCGTAAATTACGATTTGTGCAACCAACCATACTACAACTTGGCGAAACGAAGCGTTCAAAAAAGAAAGATAAGATTTTCTTTCCTTTCTATTTTATACTTCAATAAAACTTCCTGTAATCGTTTCATATGTAAAGTATTATGCGACCAAAGGTGAGGAAAAGTTGCTTTCCCCTGAAAGTGCCCACATTTTAGTCTTTCATTCCTCGTTTGCACATAGAATTATTTTACCTATGATAAGTTTCAATAATATGGAAATAATTTACGTTAAGCTAATTCGTTTTAGCGAAGACTGAATATTCCTTATGATCGTATACTCCTAAATTGACATCAGTTCTAAAATGGATTTGCACATAATATACGGTAGTCTCTTTTCGAATAAAACAAAGATATAGTGTTGGAAATATAGGTTACAGAGAATACATGTAGTCATTATTTGTAAAATGCATCAAATAAGGGCAACATCGCAACTAACTGGTAGCATTTTTAGCAAGCATAAGTAGATTACATTGAATTGGGGAATCTAGTAAAATAAATAAAATAATTACACATTTCAATGTCACTAAAAGCTAGTTTGGAATATATTTTGGGTCTTAATTTCGTAAAATAACATTCATTGGGATATTACAAAACCTTATGTAATGTACTATGTTAGAAAAAGGGTTAAGCTGCAAATATTTCGTCACATCCATAAAATTAATAGCCGATTAATCAGTGCTTCAGTATCGATATGAACTCAGCGGAACTAGTAACTAGGAGAAGGAAAATTGCTGTGCAGGTGGCACGTGTTACAGGCAATGCATGGTGGAATGGATGACATGAGTGGAACCTTGTTGGGCGTGAAGCGGGCAGGGTTTTATTGGGAGTAACATACTCCTAGCTCGTGGTAATATTCTGTGGGCACCAACCAGGTTGTGTGTATTTATAGCTCCCCACGCTGCATTGTCGCCGACCTGACCATACCCAACATCATAAACTACAGTGATGCTAGCACTCAGAATAATGTGTTTCTGCAGATTCTCCCATTTGAATCCTTTCTGCCCAGCTTCCAAAAGTTAGGGATATTTGTCTTCTGAAGAAAATTTTAGCAAACAATGTACAAATTCCAAGTTAGGCTTCAATATTCAAAACAAACAGTTCGATGTGTAAGAATTAGCCGACCTTCTATCTGTTATGGCTTAGTTTCACACTTATTTTGGTACTAATATTTAACAAAGAATGATCATTTTAGCGTTTTCTATTATGTATATATTTAATTGGTAAAGATGAATGAATATTAATGCATATTTAAGAATGTTCAACTGCATGGTCTTCAGCACCCTTTGAAACCAAAGCATGGAAAATGCCAGACAGAAATATAAATACAAAATATGAAGATTTTAAATAAAATCACAGGTAAATATACACAGTTATAGCAAAAACCATGTACTACTATCCTTCCTTATTTTTTGATCACACTTTGTTTATGCGAAGTGATTGGACTGGAGTCTCATACATTTAAAATAAATGTATTGATAACATGTGTACATTTAAATTTCTCTTGCAAGCTTGAGAAAAATTTTCACTTGTTCATTTTTGCTTTATTCGCTGAAGTTTTACTGAACTGGTCTAAATTTGTCGCCTTCTGTGAACACTTAAATTAAATCTATGTGAATCTCTGTTTTTCCATCTCCTAAGTTCATGATGTTACTGACTTTAAAAGAGGTGACTATCATGTCGGAGTCTTACACTTGGCTTCATAAGCCCTAAATGCCCGGCCAAAACCTGAAAATAAAGCCCGGATCTCAACTTTACAATCCAAGGGTAACTAATTCGGAGTATTCCAAACTACTGGCTTGGTTTTAATATCAAAATATGTTATTGTTTTGATTTTTAAGTTTAAAGGAAGAATATCAGTAGTCAGTGCTTTAATGAATCATTCAATGAATCATTCATTTACTCAGTGAGACATTATTATTTTCTATATTTTGTCGTTTTTAATAAACATTTTCAAGTTTTCCGTGGTTTTAGAGACAGAAACTGCACCACTGAAAGGTAAAAACTTGCACCTTCTCAAAGCAAAATCAAATGTACTGTATTCACAATTTTCTTTTTATAAACCCAGTGCGCCGAAGACGTTATATGTGACGCTTACTGTCTTCTATAAAAAACAAGATAACTTTATTATTAGGAGGGAATTGAGCCTACGACGGTATCATTTAGTTCAGGGCAAACGTGAAGCCCATTTGAGCAAAACAAATAATAACTGTTGTTTCTCACATGAAATGTCGGGTATCAGGCACTTTCTAGTCTATGAAATTATATTTGTGCCTAAATTCTAGCAGATTATTAGTGTTCACGGATTTTTTCTTAATCTGGGGAGTATGGAGGATGCCGCAGAATTTCCCAGTTCCATCTGCGAAATAAATTAACAACAGGAGCAGCTGGTCGTAAATGGTATTCCATAAAGTGATTGTAATCTCCACCATTCACATGATTTCTTTGAGGAATTGAATGAGTAATAAATAACATCGTCAAAATCATAAGCAACAATGAACATGACTTTAAGTGGATCCTGTTCTTGTTAATACCTTTTTGTCCGTGGTGAATCAATGTGCCGCTATTCATTTGATTGTCTCTTTAATTTTGGTTCGTAGCATCAAACGCAGGTTTCACCTAATGTTATGATACGTGGAAGAAAACGTTCACCTTCACGTTCATAGCGTACTAAGTGTAATCTCGCTGTTTCCATCCTCTGCCACATTGTTTCCGATATAAGATTGTGTAGAACATATTGAGCGCAGATTTTCCTCATCTTTAGCTTCTTCTTAAGTATATGGAGAATCGTACCAGGAGCAACTCCAACTTCCCTTTCTAGTTCGTTACAAGTCTAACAGCGATGTTCTTCCAGCGTGCTCTAAGAGCATTCACATGCACATATCACTTGCTGATTGCGGTCTGCTAGCTCCACGCTTTTTATTAACGTCTTCCCTTCCTCTACGAAATGCATACGCCCACCTAGCCATGGTACGATACGGTAAAGTCTGTGTACCATAAGCATACAATAATTCTGTATGGCACTGTCGAACATTGATACCTTTTGCAACTTGAATCTTAATTAAGTATCTTTGATCGTATTTACTAAACATATTTAGAGCACTAAAGATAACATTCTACAATTAAAATTACTAAAAATGTCTTATTATATAAAATTATTGTCTTCAAACTCACAGACAACAAACATTAGATGCTCTTATTTTTCATTGTTATCAGCTTACAAGATTTACCGCTGATAGCGCCAAAGGCAGGCAGTGTTGTCTGTAATATTTTAATGACCCGTGTATAATGGCGTACATAAAATACTTTTTAAAATAAATCAGTTTCTGCCTTAGCTAAATAGTTCATTACACAAACTGGCGTCAAATTTTATTCACTACAATCTGTGGTTACAGAACCTGCACTTTCATTCAGTTACTGCGTTAAAGTGTGCAATCCTTTCTTTTCTCGCCTGTTATGAATTTCCCTTTTCCATTTAACCCGCTCTTGTTTTATCTGCAGAACGTATTAGCCATGTTTAGGAAATCGTTTACAAAGGTACTTTTGTTGGAGTTGAAAAAGAAAACAAAAAAGAGTTAACAACTGCATAAGCTTGTATCTTGTATTATGTTTGTTGTATGAGAGAAACTATACAGTTTAATGCCAAGCTGGAAACAATAAAGATCAAGATCTATGATATTATAATATGTTAATTTGTATATACAAGAATGATATTTACGAACAGTTTCTATAACTTCTTAAAAGGAGATTCAAATTAATAATTTAGTATAACCAAACTGTCAATGTCAATGCTTATAAACTTTCATGTGCAATATTTATAACTTACACCTTTTACAGTTTCATCTCTTCACCGATTAATTTTATCCATTAATAAAGCAATTAAAAACACCATACAGTCCTTCTATGAATAGAGTCTAACTGATGTTATACTATGCCAAGCCTAAGATGCCTTCCCACACCTGGACTGGATTTGCGTTGCTGTCGTGTTTGGTTTCTTCTTGAGATCTGCTCCTTTGGTTTCTCAGAGCGTTGTGCAGAAAGTGAAATGTAATTTAAATTATACAGTATTTACTAATCAATTTTAATTAATTTGACGTTGAAAATAAACATAAGGTTTGACAAGAAAAATTATACATTATTGGTATTTATAACCTTGTCACTGCTGAATATGAAGAATGTAGATAATTTGGCGTCAGCTGAATGCTTATTCAAAGTTATTAATTTCATTACTTCTTACTCAAACTGCTTGTTTTATATGGACACCAATTAGAAAAAGAATGTCCGTGACAAACGCTATGTGCGCGGAAAATAGTCAATATATAATGTCAAACAAAATAGGTTTAAAACTGAGATAAATTAATATAAATAATTTCAATATATAAAAACAAAGCTTTAAAAACATTTCCATCACAATAGCCCATTATACAGGTTAACCCACGCTATTTGTAAAATATTAGACATATGAGAAAAAGTATTAGGTATTATATGTAATATAAACATTGGCGTTTCAGATGAGGATGCTTTTACAAGTATCGCTTACCTTTCTCTTTCAAAATTAGGATTTGCTTTGGATTACTCCAGTAGGTGGCGAAGTGGTGGCTACCTTTTACTTGAGAGAGCGCTTTAAGTCTGTCACTTTCTTTGAATTTGATCACCGTTGTCTTGATTTCCACGTTCCCTCCGAGTGTCCAGTATACAGCGACCGCTCAAAAGTCGACCTTCTTGCCGGTTATGGACGTAAACCTAACGAAAATCCAGTTTCGGACGAGATTAATGCTTCTGATTAGTGCCACAAATTTAAATATGTCTAGGATAAATAGAAAATTCAACTTCTGGGTATTTAGTAATATATTTTTTGTGTTGAGCACCACTACTACTCCTGCAATTTGAGGCAAGATAATTACTTTTATTCCACACGAATAAACTAAATGATATTGCAATCTTCACGTTTAATATAAAATACAGATGCAAAAAATTGGGGTTTGTAGTGCCTAAAATGCCCTTGCGGTTTTGGAGCAAAAATGTGGCTATTTTTTTTTTTTTTTCCTTGTTCCATTTATACCCCGCCTTTAACTGCTATGGTCATATCGGCGGCCGTTCTCCTTTGGAACATACCGAAGGTGTTAACTCGTTATCTTTGGTTTTCAGTCATTAGATCACGCTCACATTCACACTCTCATTCATACTTCCAGACTCTAGGGAAGATGGGGAATTATCTTGGTCGGAGAAAAATCCCCACCCCCATCGCCGGGAATCGAACCCGGGACCCCAGCATGGCAGGTGTGGCTATTTTATTTTATTTTTACACCTATTTTACACAGCCCTTACACTTTTGCTCTTCCTGACTTCCCAGTCATTATTTGGTATCATTTGGTACCTGCTTTACGAAAAATTCCATTTAATACAGTAAGAAAGGTCATGGTGATTTCTTTCATTTCCTGACCTTCTTCTCTTCATCAGGTGTTTTAGGTTAGTGTTCATCCCTATGTCGAGTTTTACAACAATTTAATTCCGTCCCTTTAGCTGTTCATCCCAATAAACGTTCTGAGCTATTCGCATATTCTCGTTTTCATGCTATTCACTTCCCTATTCAAATGTCCTTCAAATTATTTTATGTTATGGTCTCCTGGCTTCAAGCCCCGCAGAAGGCGTGTCCGGGTTCTGTGGTTGAAGCTGCCGGCTGAACTAGACGTCACTTGGGAGTTTCAGTCTATAAACGTTACAGATATGTACTTTCATCTACTGTGTTGGGACTCCTGGATCGGCTGTCTCCTTTCACTTCACCTTTTCCTCCTGAGGCACCGGGTACATAAGGCCGCATGGCCATGATGTCAAAGTCCCCGTCCGGCACGTTACCTTACCTCATTTTACATTCTATTTTTAAGTGCCTAAAACATCGTCTTTACTCCCTGCTTTAGGCACCTAAAACGTTTACGAGGTCTAACTATTCTATATTTAATTTGGTTCATTTGTATTCTTTAATCTAAGTTTTAGGTTAAGTCTGGCATTTGCCCTAGTCATTCACCAGAACATATAAGAACCCATAACAATAAAAAATCTACCTTTTGAGTTACAAAATTCTCACCTTTCCAATGAACTGTTTCATGGCCAGTTACATTTATTGTTTATGTTCCATAAAAAAAAGTTCTCACACTTTTCTGTTCTGACTGGTGCTTAAAAATGTTTCCCCCTGTCAGTTCTTTATTTGTATTTAGCCATTTCATACTAATTAATTGTTTCCTCCAATTTTCTGTAATATTGTTATAATAAAAAGGATGTTATCCTCCCTGCCATTAAATATTGGACAATTTTCCTTTAAGACATTCGTACTTTTGTTCCTAAATTCCTAAACGAAAACAAACAACCTCTACCTATTCATTTTTGCGACAAATCTTGAAATATTATTTTCTTCCTGATTTGTGTTTACACTCATTTTGGAAAATAAGTGAACTTTTATCCTTGATGTAGTATAATGTTTGCCAATTCGAATTTTCTAGTCCAAATCTTATCATCTTTTAACCTCCATTAATGTGTATCCTGCTGCCCACATTTCCCCTAATGCATTTGTCAGTAACTGCTCTTTTTTCAACTTACTAGAGTAATACGAATACGATTCGGGGTTTTTTCGGGGATTTTGCAAATTAAAACACACATTTAAAGACTCAATGGTTAGCAATAAAATTGTTCAATGCTAAAGACGTATTATAATATTCTTTGAATTACTAGTGCATTAACACTCCCTTTCCCAACTCCAACACTCTTGCTATACCTTCAGTGATCTGATCCCTAAAATGGATTTGCGAAATATTAGGATTATTCCATCAGCATTTATCCCAGCCATTCAGTCCCCATTGTTCGACTTCATGTGCCCTCACATATTGACTCAACAATAGAAATGGAAACTCTTTCATATGGTCTGTAGGTGCTTATTCTCCTGATTTCTGTCATAGGTAACTCTAGAGAGTTACATTGTTTAATCACCTCAATTTACTTGTTACTTAAAAATATTTTTTCCCTTTTACTTAATTCTCTACCTTTCATAAACGCTCCAATTTTGTCACTGATATAATTCATTTCAGAACTCCATTTTCTTCCTGGTTCCTCAGTTACAGTTTTTATACCAACTGGAATTACTGATCCCACTGCATAGTGTAAACTAGGTACCTCCACCCTATTAATTATCACCTTCATCGCCTGTTTTAAATTGTCATTCCATATTTTTATTACATTAAGTACAGCGAAGCGTATAATATGGAATGCAGTTTTGACTCCTTACAGTTATAAGCTGCGAATGGAAATGATGACTTACCCAGGGGGTAATGAACAAAAGAAAGATTCTATTTTTACTACTGCTCCCTATTTTGTGGGTTCACACAAAACTGTCTTTAGAACTACAAAGGAATGTGTTTTATATTGGTTTTTAACTACCTTTTCTCTATGTGTTTAGCGAGAATAAGTTTAACATTATGTAAAAGCATTTTATGACAACTGCTAAGATATAATTTACGTAATTTTGCATCTAAATGTATGCTTCATTTGTTTATTCATTGGAACCAGTTTCTCTATTTGCATAATTTTAAGATTTGCATTATACTTTGTTAAGGCTGTTAGGAAGCCAATCACAATAGTTGTTGAACTCTGGTCCACTCGATCATTAAGTGTCTTTGTAGAAACGTTCTACAATAAAACACTTATAAACCTAATTTCAACTCAAAGCCAATCCGCTCCCTCTAAATGTCCCGTTCTCTTTTTTAAGTACAAAGTTTAATAAATAATGAAAAATTAACACGGTAATAAGTTAACACGTTTCAAACAAGCAATGGAAGTCAATCATATGTACTTTTGTATAAATGCAGCAGTATTTTCTCCGACAACTGGTATCACCAAGTTCCATAGATTCAGAAACATATAGGTAGAGACTGCTGATTCACTCTGCACATTTAGTCCCTTAAACACATGCAGAAATTGGGAATAGAGAAAATTAAATGTTAGCTTAAATTTGAAGTACTAAACCCTAGTCAAGGTTTGGCTAGAAAAAATGAGAGCAATGTCGTGGCAAACGGAAAGTCTGAGGTTCAATCCAGCTAGCACTATCCTGATTTGCTGATGTTATTGCAGTCCTCATTTGTGAAGTGGAGATATGAGAATATATTTGGAGAGGTAGAGTCAGACTGAAAAATTCAATGCCACGGATCTTCTGGTTTCCGTCCAGCCGCTCTAAACCTTGAGCTACTATGACCAACGTGCCGACATGACATTAAATTCTCCAACTGACACGTGTTTTTCCCGGTAAACCACTTAGGAGTTCTCATAAACACATGAGACAACTACCTCAATGGCGACTTACAACATATAAGTACTTTAAGGCCCGGTCGGCACGTTGGCAATAGTAGCAAGGTCATGTCGGCATGTTGGCCATAGTAGCTCAAGGGTTAGAGCGGCTGGACGGCAGCCAGAAGATCCGTGGTTCAAATCCTGGCTATAGCATTGAATTTTTAAGTCTGACTCTACCTTTCCATTTCATGTTGGCACGTTGGCCATAGTAGCTCAAGGGTTAGAACGGCTGGACGGCAACCAGAAGACCGGTGGTTCAAATCCCGGCTATGGCATTGAATTTTTCAGTCTTACTCTATCTTTCCATACTTTAGCCTACACATGGCTAGTGTGAAAGAACAATTAATTTCCGAGAATATATTTGCAAGTCGGTAAGCAACTGCCACAAACAAACCCATGGAAATATTCCAAACACGTGCAAAATATATCACATATACCCTTAAGCCATCATTTGCTCTAAAAGCTTGAATTCTGTTGATCTTATTTGTTTAATAATGATTTAACTTTAGAAATAAAAGGCCAAGTTTGGTTAAAATTTAATTGAACTAATATTGAAATTTTTGGCACGATCTTTATTTTTTATAGAAGCCATTTATCCCTTCTCATCTCAGTTTTATTTGCACTAACTTTAACCTAGCTGGCTTTGATACCTTTGTGCCTTTTAGATCTGCCATTCGTCCTGGGTTATCCTTTTTCTGCCGATTTCGTCTATATCGTTAAACGGTTTATAGCCTTGCTTCTACGCTAAACTCTATTCGTTCCTCAAGCGGTCTCTGAAACTGTTTATTGATCATAAAGTCTACATTTTTTCTGATTTTATTGTGCTCATATAGTTAAAGTCACAAATACTCCAAGAATGTTTTTAGCAGTGTCATCTTATACATTTGCATGGTAAGATCTGCTTTTCTGAATAATGAGAGCTCTGTATGTTTTTATGAGAAATAAATAGACTGGATCAATTAGGCATGCCTATGATTATCTATCTGAGCAGCCCGTGCAAAATGGCACATTTATCAACAACTATCTTCTTTTAATGTATTAGTAATATGCCACTATTTATTGCATTTTCTAAAAATGTAAAGCTGCAGAAACTTAAGACAGCACATCTGACTTTGAGCCGAAAGTAGGGAGAAACAGAAATGTTTTCTTAAAGAATGATTTTACAAAGTTGTTCGATGGTCTAGTGTATACCTGATCAGCAATTAATGCTGTCTACCATATCGAGGTTTGGACCATATTATGTTTAATGACTTTTTTATTATTCAAATCTGGTTATTTAGCACATGAGTCAAAGAATTATATAAATACTACTTATTATACCCTAATTATCAGATATGTTAATTTACTGACATTGGGTACCCCACTGCATTGAATATCGTAGCTTGCAACTTATAACCTTCCACTGCGAAATATCCAGTGAAGAGAAAAGGGAAAACAGGCAATTCCACTGAACCAGATTTCAAACCCCGTTGTCATTTTTAACACCTAAAGAGTAGCTAATATCACTCAGCAGCTTGCTATCAATATTCTCCCGGGCTTTTCGGTAATTTATAACTATCCCTATCAAGAACGAACTTTTATATACCATTTAGACGCTTTCTTGCATATTATTGGCTTTTGGAACACTTTAAGCCCTCCTTTTGGTGTCATTAATCAGCATGCCGTATTAACGGAGTAATATTACACGCTTTAAATGACATTATCTTACAATGTTACAATTTTACATATGTTACTTTTTTCATAACTATAATTTATAATGATAGCGAATATATTATTTACAATAGTATATTGAATCTATTCCATTTGTTCTTGAGTTCTGTGGACTTGCACTAATGTTTCTTATAGTTTATTACAAAGTCACATGTTAATTCTTCGAATGAACTTCTGGAATGCTTGGGAATGTCTTGTTATGAGTTGTTGGTTGTTAATTGGCCAAACATCTCCCTTCCTTCTTGTTTCGTTCATTAGCTGCGTTCTC
Source organism: Mantis religiosa (assembly GCA_030765055.1). Lineage (NCBI taxonomy): Eukaryota > Metazoa > Arthropoda > Insecta > Mantodea > Mantidae > Mantis > Mantis religiosa. The sequence goes on from CM060948.1 coordinate 143,788,834, forward strand.
TGTTGTTCCGCGTTTGGGTAAAGGTAGATGATATGATTCACTGTTTGCTCTCCTCCATTGCATGGGCATGTTGGGGCATCAATGATGTGAAATCGGTGAAGGTATGATCTTGTATAACCATGTCCTGACATTATTGCTGTAAATTCTGGGGTTATGGGAAGCTTTATTTTGAGCCTGTCTTTCGATAGATGGAAAGAAGGACTTAGTTAATGTACCTTTTGTAGTATTGTTTCATCTTTCTTGCCATTTCTGTAATCCTATGTCATTTAACATTGTTTTAATTGAGGTTTTTGGAATTCTATTGCATTCGATTTCTTTGTCTTCAGCTGCTTCTTTTGCCAGTTTATCTGCTAGTACATTTCCAGCTATACCTATATGTGCATTCACAAAGCTAAAATGACTTTTCCATTGGTTTTATTCCAAACTCCTAAGTGTACAGTGGATATTTTCTGTTATTAAACTGTGTATTAATAACAGAAAATATCCACAAAACACTTAGCAGTTTGGAACAAAACCAAATTGTGCAATTTATGTACGTATATAAAGAAAAGGAAACGAGCTATTGTTTACAGTAAATCAGACAGGTATAAATGGTGTAATTCACGCTGCATTTGAAATGTTCATTTAATACTTCTCATTTGACAGGAATATGCAGCACCTACTTTACCTTCTCTGCCACTATGAAAGTAAGAAATTATTGTACTCCACAAGAAAGTCGATGTTGAAATTTCATCGGAAATTATTTTTGAGGCCCCTGAGTAAAACCTAATTTTAATAAACATCGTGACAGATAGAAAGATAGATAGATAGATAGATAGATAGATAGATAGATAGATAGATAGATAGATAGATAGATAGATAGATAGATAGATAGATAGATAGATAGATAGATAGATAGAGAGAGAGAGAGAGAGAGAGAGAGAGAGAGAGAGAGAGAGAGAGAGAGAGAGAGAGAGAGAGAGAGAGAGAGAGAGAGAGAGAGCACGACAACAGAATATCCAAAATCGAGAGGACTCAAAAGAGTTCAAAGTTCAGCTATTTCCAAAAAAGACAACTCGAAGGTTTTCCATCACTCCAAACTACTCATACATTTTATGTGGACTAATAATGTAAGACGGAATTTAAAATGGAGAGTGTGATGGAGGAAATGAAAACAGAAATTAAGAATGAAATAACGGCGGTAAAATCCACATTGAAATCAATGCAGAAATGTAGAAATTCGGAATGTAGAAGATGGAAATGAAATTCTGGAATGGACAAGATTGTAAGTGTGAAATAACTACAGTGAACTCCACAATGGAAGAAATTAAAAGGAAGAATTAAGGGCAGAACAAAAAATTGTGAAGGAAGAAGTGAAAACAGAGATGTAATAATAATAATAATAATAACAAAATTTTTAACAAAAGTGGAAAAGAAATAGCCGAGTCTGGTGGTCCTCGCTATTTAGTTAGAGCTGAAACTGGAGCTATCAATTAAAATCGATGAACAATTATACGTCATGGAGATAAAAAAATTGAAGATTTTGACCAATGCATTAACATCCTCGAGGAAATCGGGGAAATTCTGAGCACCTTGGAAGGACTCGGAAAACGGGTTAGCATCTTGGAATGAAAAGTGGACAGAGGTATCAAGCAGCTGAATGTCAGGGTGCAAGAGATGCCTAAAAAAATATATTTTTAAAATTTTGAACGTTGAGATGCCGTGATGTGAAACAACTAGACGCGTCAAGACACGCACCTTTGATGTCTTGAGCCGATAGTTTGTCTCCGTCGACGCCCATATTAAATAGTGAATACTGGATGCCACACAGGTTATAGCCAGCCTCAGGAGATGAGAGGCAGAAGTTCTAAACGCGGATTCCACATCGGTGGTGTCTCAGGCCCTCGAAAACCAGTTCCGAAACCACCGTCTGACTGCAGTCTATCAGGGCCAGCTCAAGCAGAGGCTGCAACAAACAGGAGACCCTGTAGGAGTTTGCTATAGGAATTGAACAGTTGGTAAGTAAAGCTCTAGTGAAACTCCTGACTGATCATATGTTCCAGAAAGCTAACTATTCCTTCGTCGATGGCGTGCAAACCCGAGATACGAGAGAGCCTAATGCTTGGCGGAAACAGGACCATGGACGAGGTGCCGATGGCCGTGTTGAGGATGGACGCGGTATTGAAAACAGCTCTGTCTACTTAGAAGATCAAGAGCATCCGATACGTTGGGGACAAAGAAACAGCCTGAGGACGTTGGTGATCCTCTAGAGGTGTGGCTTATCAGGACATCTAGTAAAGGGCTGCCCAAATCAGTCATAGACTTGTCAGGGCCATCTTGGGGATGGGTTAGTGCAAGTTGTAGGAGGTAGTAGCTAGCACCCAAGGTAACCACTAGCCCAGTCTCGAGGAATAGAAGGTGACAACGAAGGCATTTCAGGGTATGTTGGAGATGCTACCACCCGAGAGATCTGGCGAGAAACTGTCCGCCACCAAGCCTACGTATGGCAGTTTATGCTGGGGATGCGACCAACCAGAACACACTCTGAAGGACTGTCTACAGTCAATCCGATGAGCTGGGAGGAAACGGGTATGGGCTAGTGTAGCGTGTGGCATGTCTGATACGTCTCCTCGAGTGACACTATCTACAAAAGAGTGTAGGACGAACTTATTCTGGTTGTTAGGTTACAGGAAAGGCACCGGATAATGGTGGAGACAGGTGCAGCAGTGATAGGGAAGAGACACGACCTAGCAGACAAATCGGGATCAGCATTATCAAATAGTGATAGCATGGGCGGCACCTTCCCTGCTGAGAAGGTAGACCCACCAGAGTTGACAGTGGAGTGTGAGCCTATGGTGTTCATCAACAAGGTGACTGAGGAGGTGATACTGGGACTGGGTGCCCTCAGGAACCACGTGAACATCAGCAGGAGGGTATTGCGACTAGGAGCAGCAGAGATGGCGCTGTGTGTCCAGGAGACAAGTGTCCAGGACCGAGACTTGTTTTAGGCACTTTAAAAACTGCAGTTTCAGTACACATCTTATAACCAATTAACTAAATAACTAACAAAACAAACTCCAAAACAAACCTCTACCGTCATTTGCCCTAACCCATTAAGTATTCTACTGCCAGTGAGGGCTTAGCCCTGATATGGGTAGAGACTGAAAGTCTGGCTTCCGGACTTCAAGTGTCCAATCGCAGGTGGTAAGATTGGACAGAGCACGCGTTGCTCCTCCATTGGCCGCAAATACACAAACGCAAAGCCTTCGGTGCTAAGTAATAAATAATGCACTACATGTATCAACATTAAATCCGTCATCTTGAGCCTTTCATACTGAAACCCGTCTTTGGTCTGACTGATGTAAACCAAATGCATTCTTGTACAGTTCCACCGCTTATTGTTTTTTTATGTTCACTGCCGCATTTGAAATGTGAATGGATAGCGAACCCTCGTCTTGTACATAGTGTACAGTAAATTAAGCGCATATAATGCTTAGTTTCTCATTGTGTACCAGTACGCATTAGTTGAGACAGTACGTACGCACTTGTAGTGTGAGTTATATTTAACTTTAGCAGGCAAATAAAGTTTAATTCATTGTAATTTCAGTTGCCTTAATACAAAGCTCCTTTTATATTACATATGTGACCCCATGTTCTTATCCAAATAATGCTTGGTTTGTTTTGTCATATTTTTGTGCATTTTTTTCCGCGGTCTTCATGTAATTAAACACCAAACCCTAATAATGAATTTTAAAGTTTCATTCCAGAACGTTTACTCATTTCAATGTGAGCTATGTAAATTTTTGGGCCCTTAGAGTTAGGCTAGCGAATTTGATTGCTATCATCTGCAGAGGGTTGATGCATTTTATCCTCTGCTTCATGTTTACGAATTTCTCTATAGGCAAATTCTAAGCACTGAGGTAAAACACGCAGTATACTGCAATATTTTTTCCAGTATAGGTTAGTTCTGTGTTCATGCTCAATAATGCTGGAGTATCTGCTCAGTATTAACGAATTTGTTCTAAGAGTGTATAGAATAACTAGTCTGTGATGCTAATACTTAACGGAACCACGTGAACATCAGCAGGAGGGTATTGCGACTAGGAGCAGCAGAGATGGCGCTGTGTGTCCAGGAGACAAGTGTCCAGGACCGAGACTTGTTTTAGGCACTTTAAAAACTGCAGTTTCAGTACACATCTTATAACCAATTAACTAAATAACTAACAAAACAAACTCCAAAACAAACCTCTACCGTCATTTGCCCTAACCCATTAAGTATTCTACTGCCAGTGAGGGCTTAGCCCTGATATGGGTAGAGACTGAAAGTCTGGCTTCCGGACTTCAAGTGTCCAATCGCAGGTGGTAAGATTGGACAGAGCACGCGTTGCTCCTCCATTGGCCGCAAATACACAAACGCAAAGCCTTCGGTGCTAAGTAATAAATAATGCACTACATGTATCAACATTAAATCCGTCATCTTGAGCCTTTCATACTGAAACCCGTCTTTGGTCTGACTGATGTAAACCAAATGCATTCTTGTACAGTTCCACCGCTTATTGTTTTTTTATGTTCACTGCCGCATTTGAAATGTGAATGGATAGCGAACCCTCGTCTTGTACATAGTGTACAGTAAATTAAGCGCATATAATGCTTAGTTTCTCATTGTGTACCAGTACGCATTAGTTGAGACAGTACGTACGCACTTGTAGTGTGAGTTATATTTAACTTTAGCAGGCAAATAAAGTTTAATTCATTGTAATTTCAGTTGCCTTAATACAAAGCTCCTTTTATATTACATATGTGACCCCATGTTCTTATCCAAATAATGCTTGGTTTGTTTTGTCATATTTTTGTGCATTTTTTTCCGCGGTCTTCATGTAATTAAACACCAAACCCTAATAATGAATTTTAAAGTTTCATTCCAGAACGTTTACTCATTTCAATGTGAGCTATGTAAATTTTTGGGCCCTTAGAGTTAGGCTAGCGAATTTGATTGCTATCATCTGCAGAGGGTTGATGCATTTTATCCTCTGCTTCATGTTTACGAATTTCTCTATAGGCAAATTCTAAGCACTGAGGTAAAACACGCAGTATACTGCAATATTTTTTCCAGTATAGGTTAGTTCTGTGTTCATGCTCAATAATGCTGGAGTATCTGCTCAGTATTAACGAATTTGTTCTAAGAGTGTATAGAATAACTAGTCTGTGATGCTAATACTTAACGCTATGAAATATTGTATATCTACACTAATATTATAGACAGAACAAAATATGTGTGCGTTCGTAATCTAGAAAATTACTCAACCGAATTTAATAGATCTATCACCGCTGAATAGCACAATTCCTTCTGAGAGATATTGGGCTACAAATCATCTAATTTCATTTTATAGAATTCTAAAATATTAAAAAGGATTTACAAATTCCTAATACTTGACTTAAAGTTAAGAATATATAGATGTAAAACAAGATAAATGGTACGGATATTTTATTACAAACAACATGTACGTATGTATGTGGTCACCATTTAACAGCTAATACATAAAATCAAAACAGAACTCTATATGATTGTTAAGCTACGATACACATGATATGTGGGTACAAACATTTATCTTTGGTGGTGATATCTGTCATTGTGTTGTATTAGATGACCATAAAATATGTGCAATGATATCAAAATTGTGCAACAGTTAAATAATATATATTTTCTAAGCGTATTAATAAATTAATGAACAGTTATAATATTGGTACATTATGAATAAAGATTTAATAGGAAAATAAGTAAAATGGGTTGCTCTTAATATTAATATCCTGGGGCCTTGTTGATTGTAGAACTTAGGTTGCATCATAGCACTAGAAGCTTGGAGCGAGGAACCCAGAATCGTTTAGGAGGAGGGTGAAGTTTAAGTTTAGATAAGTGGTAGTTCATAGCACAATTCACTCCCTGCTCCTGTGATTAAGGCTTGAATTGCATCGTAGCTCGTTCCTTGGATCTCGCAGACTCTGTCTATGAGGTGGAATAGCAGGTATACTGCCTTGTAAAATATCATGGTCGTGGCTTCAAATATCGCCGGGGGCAGTATTAATTTAAGTACTCCTTTACGGGAAGAATTTAAAATTACAGTAGTAAGTTTATAGAAGATTTCATTTGACTGGTAACTTCTCCGCTAAAACTTTCATCTCCGCAATAAGTATTAGCCCCTCGCAAAAATTCACGCATGGCTTGAACTGGTAGTTAGGTAAGGTAGCCAGATTTCCAGGGGGGGGGGGGGGAAGGAGTCACTTATTTATTAACATTTTTAACTAAGAAAGATAAAATGCCAAACACATATTATGCTTATACATAAATATTAAGTTATGCACATTATTAAATTTCCCAGTGCTCTTCAATCCAACAGGCTACATTTAACTGTATTTCACTGAACTCTTGGCATTTTAATAACTTTACATCACATTTTGTAGAATTATAAAATTCTGTACAGGATTTATTCTCATAGTACACTGTCACCTGGAGATTTGCCTTGATTAACTCTGTTGAGCACCTGTTTCTTGTGTCAGTCCACTTACTTCTCATAAATGTAAAGATTCGCTCTAAAAAAGCATTTGAACCAGGAATGCTAAATCAAAATCCTACCACTTTCGAAATATTTGGCACAGAATTATCATGTCCGGTTACTGACGAAAAGAATGTAAGCCACTTTGCTGCGTAATCACCATCTTTGTTCACACTACTGCAGAGATAATCTTGATGACTGCTGACATACTCGTACATGTCACCAATAGAAATATGTTCTCTGAGCTGGAACAGTTCTATGGCTTTCTCAAAATCTTCAAACTCAATCCCTTCCTTTAAAGAAAATGCTGTAATGGATGCATAGAGATTGTCATTTGTCACATCATATCTTTCCTGTAGGGCGCTGATGACCGCGCTTTTGAGCGCCCTAAATCCACATAATCAATCAATCTTTCCTGTAAGTAATGAAGCATATTACTATAAAAGCTGTTCAGGTTTGCAATAGGCTTTTTCTGTAGTGGCATAGACAATCCATTGATGAGTTCTTTTACCTTGCTACCAAAAACGTTGTGTTTCATTCTCTGCTGAATTTTATTACTAAGAAGATTCATCTGTTTATATCCCTCTAGTATAGTTAAGTCTGACGTTTTCCGTATTTTAGTTATCATTTGCAGCTAATTTATAACATTTCTTAGAGAATTAAAGTATATTTCAGGTTTCCTCTGAGTCATCGCTCATGAAAATTTTAGATAATTTTGGACAGTCTGGAATGATACTGAAATAACATTTAATTGCTTCCTAATTCTGAAACAGTCGTGTAATGGCTGGTGTTAATGAGAACCAGCTAGTTGGAACATGCCTCAAAATCTCAGTCCACTGCAAATTAAAAAATTCGAAGAATGACTTTAACTCTTTCTTTTTGCAGAGGAGAAGTGATTATAAATATTTAAAATAACATTTTCTACATCAATATCGATTCTCTCAATACCATACTTGATTGTGTTATGTATGACATGATTAGAGCAATTAGCTTTTACTAAATTAGGTGTTTTATTTCTTAGTTACTGAAACATAGAATGTTTGTGTCTATAGTCCACATTGGCATTGTCTGCACAATAAGAAGGTACATAATTGACATCTAAGTTATGCTTTTCTAGGCTCTGCTGCATCAAACCAGTAATTGCTATAGATGTTTCCTCACCACTTTCCACAAAATCTATTAGCTTATTTTGCAATCCCTTTAAAGGGATCTGAAAAGTTGAAATCTTTTCTGCACATGGTATAAAATTCCCGATTGCCGTCCGATGCCGGCTTTACCCACGGAAATACGTCTTCCCATTTCTTGAGATATGTATGCTGACATTTTGCCTTCAATTTCTACCGTAGAGAAGTCTTTGATGGATTGTCTTCACCCTCAACATTTCCCAACTATTGTTGTACACGATCAGCACCAATTTAGACTTAGCTTCCAACAACCAGGCTTGAAACAGATTTACAATTTAGAGCAGAAAGGTAACGGAGCTGAAACTGAAAGCAACTGAAAGACAAAATCAGAGAGACATTACATTCGCTTATTATCGCTGGCAGAAACGTGCTGCTCTGCTGCTACATGACGGCACACATATGTACCTACCTACGTTGATTTAGAAGGCACTTTTGTTGCCAAAATTCGCAAAATGAAACAAGATAAAGTGTCATTTTCCAAAGATTATATAAACTTTATGAGAATATTTAAGTCATTATATACATATAATTCAGTAATTCGCAGTAGGCAAATAAAAACGGAGAATTGCGTAATCAGGGTAAATAATAAACGCAGAAACAAATTTTGGGAGAAAAAACGGAGGAATCCGGGAAAAACAGAGCATCTGTAGCCTAGCGGTAGTGCTCTGAGACTCCGTTGAGTGACACTAATTTCGGACTGTCAGTCTGTTGTTAAATGACGGAGGAAGGCAATACAGTCCACAGATAGCGCTGAAAGCGTTTGCAACCACTGTGATGTTAAATTTCCTCCTAATTATCATTTAATATATACAAAATATATATCGAGAAGCTAAATTGGTTCCAAATTCTTTCTATTTTATAAATTGAGTTACATGTGAACATAGATCAGTATATACTGAAATTCCGATCAGTGCGATATTTTGTTTCTAGAAACGACAGACTATAAAATGTGAAATATATATCATGAAATTCCGGAAAATATTGTTTACATTTCAATCGCTTAACGATATCCATAAATTTTGATGAAAGAAAATTAAAAATATAAACTCTGCGCAAGCTGGAAAGAGTTGTGACTGACATGGTTATGTTCATGGTAAACCAGTACATTTATTAACATTAACATCATCGTAATCATCATAACCCTAAATAAAGCTGCATTACACATTACAAACTGTATTGCGACATCATATAGTGGTTTATCATTATAAACTGTTTCAGTAACAACAGTGGTTTCATACTGTTGCCCTAATCAGGTATTTGATAAGACAGGCAAGTTCTTCAAGCAAGGCTGATAGTCTACCATGTCTTTTTTTCTCTTCAAACACAGGTCCCCTCATTGTATACAGGTTTGCTTCAAAAACAGCTAGAGAAGTCAGTAAGTTTTATTCACCATAGGAATATACAGTAGTCATGGCTTTGTCAAAGTTGTACCCATAAAAATAATACAATTCCTATGAATAACACAATTGTAATTAAAATAATACAGTACTAATTAATGGACAAGTATGCAAAGAAAAATCAGGTCATATAATATTTTATGTGTTACAATTTTTAACAACAAAATTCTAAGATATTATAACCTTTATACAAATATCATTGCCTACTTTATTAATATTACTGCTTAAAAACTCATATGTTGTCTGTGGCATTATTTTTAGTAGGATATTCTTTACAGCTCTTTACAAATTCTTATTATTTAGATTTTTCAGCTCAGCTAGGAGTTTATTATATAGAACAATCCCTTTGTGAGAGATAAAATCTAAACTCAGAATGAGGTTTCCAAGAAGACAGACCTACCACATCGATTGCAATGAGAACACTTTGTGAATCCAATACTGTATCAAGTACATGAAAATGACACAGACACTAGCAATAATTTAAATTAAGTCTCTTTCAACAAAATATGAGTGACAATTCCCAAATAAGCACCTCATGAGATTGAAATTAAGTTCGTCTACTTTCTCAGAAGTTTTATTTAAAGGGACGTGTAAACAATTTAAAGACAGTATTCTCAAGTCAATTTACTATTATTACATCACTTACATTTTTGTAAATCAGTACATATTTCAGGAGTTCAATTTCTGTCATCATTAACCATTTGCCCACTTCTGGAGCTAGGTATACTGTCACCCTCTGGTGTCCCATTAAGGAACGTTTTGCTGAGGTCATTGATAGGAGCTATTTCAAACTTGATAACTTAACATTTTTTTTTGCAAAATGAAGATGTTCTCTATACTATGCTTCAAGTTTAAGATGCCTTTAATAAAGAATAGATTCAGCATAAATTTCAGTTTTCACGCCAAAAATGAGCTGCAGTAGATTTTTCATCCTGTTTATACATTCCTGAAACATTCATTTGCCCTTATTTTCATTTTCCTCTGTTTTTCCCCAAATATAAATTTTGCTGCAATTTTTGCAGTTATATTGGTATATTGCTGATTTTTCTGGAGCTGGTATGGTGTCCTATAGTTCAGAACATGGTAGGTTTAGGTTGGAATATGGAATATTGTGTGAGAGAATGATGTGATGTTTGAGTATTTTCTGGAACTGGTAATGTGCTTTAGGATTTAACATGAACGTTAACATGTAAGTTTTCTTTTTCTGTTGAACGTTTGGTGGTTCCTTGAACCAACTTCAGTTTTTGAACCTTTTGTATTTTTGTGTATAGTATTTCAATAGAACAGAGGAAAATGAAATTAAGGGAAAATAAATGTTTTCCAGCCGAAAATGGTAAGCAAAAAGGACAAAATGATTTAAAATTGATTTATTGGAGGATTAATCTAGTTTGAGTCCGAGAAAGCTGGTTCCGTGGCTCACATTTGCGGAGATTCTGGACTCGGCTCTTGGGGACGGCCACTTTGATAATGGGCTTTTCATGGTTTTCCTAATTGACAAGACGAATGTTGTGATGTTTTGCTTCTATAAAACAATTACATTAAAATTTTCAAAAATTACAAAAATTTACAAGAATTGCATCATTTTGTATCATTTATCTTCCCTCATCATAGGAAGCCTTAGGTGTTATGTATTATCGGTGTGGCAGATATTTGCTCACTGGAACGTTCTTAGCCATCATGAAGTGCTTCAGGTAGATCGAGTACTTATAATTCTGTCAGAAGGAAGCCTTCTCTGGGCAACTCAGCGAATTCATCCAGTCACCAAGTGTAGAACTGTTGGGGACCTCTACATGTATGTGTAGATTGACCTGAATGTGGCCTTTTATTCTCTTGTTCCGATATATCACACGCTATTCATGGAGATGTACATACAAAAATTCAGTGTTGCGTTGAGTTGAGAGAAGTCATCTCGCTCTTACATCTTCAGGTCATTAAATGTATTTGTGATTTCTCAGCACTTCGTTATAAGGTATATCTATGGTAGTGCTTGACTTAATTTGGTACACTTGGGTCTTAGAATGCATCAAAATTGATAAACTAAACTACAACATTCAAAAGCTTTAACTATGCTTATTTTCTATCAGTGCTTTCAAATTCTAACATAAAAATTAACTCTCTCGGTCTGTTTGAATAACTTTTGTACAGTTACACTCTAGGATCCAAAGAAAATTGTGTCCCATATTATTACTCCCATAGACTGTATCATAATTTAACTTCTTATATAGAAATTAATGCAGTTAGGTTAAAATATTATGCAATTGTGACACAGAAACTGACAAAACCTACGTTACAGCTTATCAGAGTTACCTAACACTTATTTTGAAAATTTTAAAAGTTACAATTGCTCGAATAATGGGGCACAACTTTGTGCACTTGTAGAAATTTTTAGGATACCTCCCAACTTCTAAAGCCATGCTTACTTATTTTTTCAATCATTTACATACAAATTTGCCCAATTTGAAAATTTCGGCCAGACGTTTAACACTGAAGCTTTTAAGTACAACTTAAAATAAAAGGCTATTCGTAGTTTTAAAATAAAACCATATCCCATTTTTAACGTTTTAATTGGAGGAATTTATATATGTACATTCAGAAAGGTTGCTGCATAGTGATAAAAGTGTAGACCGTAACAAAAATAGGACATTGAGACTGATATCAAAGCAGAGGAAGACCAACCGTACCTTTCTCTCAATTTGCGAAATCGGTTAAGCAATGTATACCAAGAGATAAAACCAATGCAAACACATTCGGTCAGATATGTGTTGAGAATCCCAGTGGGAATTCTGGTTGACCAGACTATACAGGTCTACATGATACATTTTCCGTGGGCTGGGCGTTTGCCCCCAAATAGCAATTCCATGTAAGCCCATTTTCCCACCTCTCCTCTTGAGGTAGCCCACCATTGCCTTCCATTGCGGTGCACACTCGACCAACTTACAATAACCGTTTCCACAGAGGCATAAAGGTCGAGGCTTATCTGGAACAGCAGCACTATTCGGCAGGAATACCAAACCAATTTACCACGGAATTGGAACCTTTATTTCCAAGTTTTATTTCTGCTCGAGAACGGGGCTAACTCCTTTAACTGTAGAACTGATAGGTGCATAACACAAGCGAAGAGATCCAATCTCAAACCCTCGCCAACAATAAGAAACCCAATTGCAATACGGTAGTTTGGAATGTGGAATATGATTACGGAATAGAAATGAGTTTGTAAAGCCCGACACCAAAAAGCATGCAATAAAATCCTGTACCTATCTCCGTTCCTTTGAATATCAGGACTTTATTTCTCACAAAAATTTGTATTAGCTTTCCAGTTAGGTTATTATCCTCTGAACTTCAACATTTAATGCTTTCGGATCGATGGCTTTGAAAACCACAAAACTACTTTCAAAACTTTGGATAATAAGATTTTACTAGAAATACGTGAACTTTCCACTCTCCTTTAACTCAGCTATTCTGAAGTCTTATTTCTTAAAGTTTTCTCTATTCCCAAACGTTTATTTCCATATCTCTTCCACAAATTATTCTGAAAAATAAATATTTTAAAATATAATAGTGAAGACTGCAAGCGATGGGATAATAATTATGTACCTATGTAAGGCATCACTTGAAAGAATCTATATCAATGAATGAAATTAATTAATAGCCGTCTGTAAGCCAAAGTATGGAAACGTAGAGTCAGACTGAAAAATTCAATGCCACATTTATTGATGAATTTATGAAAAAAGTAAAGAAACAAACATATTATATGAATAAAAGCTAAAAGACTGAGAAAAAGTAGCCAGGAACATGAAGCCATCAGGAAGAGTTATTAAAGGCTACAGTATAGTGGAGAAAATATATTTTTCAGTCGATATCCAGCAAATCCCCGGGATAAACGTGAAGGTAAAATGCTGATGACCTACATAAAAGACAAATAGAAAGAATAAATTATTTTAACAAAAACCTATTTTTATTTAATTGATGATAACAGAAATAAACACCTGCAGAAATTCTATCGTTAAACTTTTGTTATAGAAACCTGAAGAGGGAGTAAATCTTTAAAAGGCGGCTCGCTATTTGGCGACGTTCAAATACTGTAGTAGTTCAAAATGTGTAATGGAAATGGTAAACTTTAATTTTCTACAATAAGTACTTCGGATAAGCTAAATTCTGAATAAGGTTTTTTATGATAAATTTATTTAATGTCACCTAACAACAATGGTCTTATGGCAACAACTGTTCAGGTGGTACAATATTTTTGTATGCAGTTGGTCAGTACAAGTAACATTTTAGTAACAATTGGGTTACGGTTCAATATAAACATATAAGTTACATGTTTATAAAGAACTGAAGAATCTATATTGCACAGCAGTGTGGTCATATTTGCATGGAATGTATTGTTTATTAATTATAGTTCTCATTACACAGGGTACACCTAGACAAGGTAATTGTGAGTCGATTTTCATATTGATGAAGTTAATTTAGTCTTGTAGAAATAAATACAATGATTGTAAACTGTTAGGTTCATCTAAGAGAGAATGAAGATCTGTAGGTATTTTATGAAGAGTCCTATAATTTGATTAGCGGGTACATTCGTATATAAAATGATTTACTGACAATTTATAGCTGCATGTTCACAGTGTGGAGGTCTCTTTCTGGGAAGTAAGTATTCATGTGTGAGCTATGTATGGCCAATTATAAGTCTGCAGAGTAATATTTGTTGTTTTCGACTTTCATGTTTACTGTGTTTTGTTTCATATGTCGTAGTCTACTATGTACATTGGTTTCTAGCCAATGATGTTTCCAGCCTTGAAATATTTACCTGTTTATGTGGCTTATAACATCGTTAATTAAATAAATATTGGGGAGTATACCGTTGGTTGTATTGCCATACCAATATCTAAAACATATCTTTGTCAATAAGGAAAAGTGCTTCATTCGAATGGAGTTTTGGCTATGGGGATTTCCTTGAATATTCTCTTTGTTGTATCATTGGAAAAAAATATATAACCTGAAGTCAAATACTAACTACGATATTTATTAGGCATTTAACTTTTGAGTTATAGTATTATCTGTCTGTCTGTCTGTCTGTCTGTCTGTCTGTCTGTCTGTCAAATGTTGCGAAAATGCCTTTCTTACTCACGAGACTTGAAAACATGCACTACCATTGAAATCTTTAAATCAGATTTTTTTATAGAATGCAATACTTCCTCTGATTTTTGAAGGTTAAGTGGAAGGTAAATTTTGAATAACAGAGGCGAAAAGAAATAAAGTACAAAAACATTATGTGCTCTTGGCTGTGTATATTTGTTTATCTTGCTCGGTTTTATCGTATAACGATTGCTCTTATGAGTTAAACATATTTTAATCATGCGCAATTTTACTGAGGGAAGTAACTACGCTTTGTATTCTAAATTTGTTGCCTTGCATTAGGATATTTTAATATTTCAGGTCCTTCAACGTGACTTCGGAAATGAGATGTTTTCCTGGACATCTCTTAAAATTAGAACAACACTAAGGCTAACATAAAAGCTACATAACTGCTTAGAGAATTTCATATTTTGTTAAAACATCTTCTCGCCCAGCTGAAAGATAAGAACCCATTTATATAAGTGAGTTTTCAAGCTACACACTAGTATATATAGAGCGATTCACAACGTTACCCACCAATTTAAGGGTTCTATAGAGGAATCGAGACACAACTACTTTTGAAATGAAACATATGACCTAGGAAGAAATGTTGAATCAATGCAAGCTTGGAAATGTCAGGAGCAACATTGGAGTTGTAAACTTAGTTTGCAGTAGATAAACTCAAGAAGCGGGTCAGATGTGGATGCATATAGATGGAGCACCAGCATACTTTTCTTTTGACGTACGTGACACACTAAAAGACACATATTCTGGTCGCTGCTGAATCGAAAGGGAAAGTCCAATTGAATGGCCACCACGCTCCCCTGATCTGACAACCCTTATGGGAGTTTATCAAATGCTTGGTAAACGTGAGCCCAGTTCACGACTAAGGAACGCTTCTCGTCAGGTTGCTTGCAACGTTTAGTGAGGTACATGAGATGCGTGTTGTACAGTCGAGTGCAATAAACATGCTGAGGCTTCTGGTTTCCAATAGTGTTTTTCTTTATTTAATGTTGGCATAATTCATTATCATCCAGATACAAATCAGCTCTGGAGTATTCAACATCTTTTTAGTTTGAAATCAAGTCGGACACAAAGGCATTAGCTTAAGAACAAAGATTAGGACTAGGCAGTGGTAAATGGGGAGGATGTTTCGGAAAATTACACTTGAATGGCAGGAAGGCAAGCTTCAACAGGACTGCTTACTACTACTACTACTACTACTACTATAGTAGTAGTAGTAGTAGTAGTAGTAGTAGTAGTAGTAGTAGTAGCAGCAGCAGCAGCATTAGTAATGGTAGTAGTAGAAATAATAGTAGTAGTAATAATAGTAGTAGTAATAGTAGTAGTGGTGGTAGTAGTATACGGCATTTAAGCGCTAAGATCACAAACACCCAAAATCTGAGACAGACTGAGTGTAACAGACACAAAACCAGCACTCTTAAAAACTATAGTTGAAATATTACGGAAAACGGTGCCGCCGATTTAAAAGATAGAGGTGAAACAATTGAAACGATCACAGTAAACACTTAAAACTAAAGTGTAGCAATGGTCAACCAACTGAAGAAAAACAAGAAAATGAAGGTACCGAATTAAGACCACCCATAACCCTAAGACGGATAAACTTTACTACACACCCTACAGTACGTAAAGTGTGTGGAATATCTGAGCTATGATTGCTAGCATACATAGAGACTAATCTAATTGGCCTAAAGGCTGACACTGGTTTAAAACGGCACAGTCAATGGCTCATGAAAATGAGCACAAAAGCGGGGCAGGTGTACAAAATGTGACTATGGCTAACACGCAACCGGAGTAGATAATCTAGGTAAAATAACTCTAGAGGAGAGGAAGGGGCTTTAAATCCCAATGTTTGTTTCCTTGAAGGCCACGCCAGCCATCATGAACGTTTAAAATTCTGGTGATGCTAATGCCAGATCGTCCTCCTTGCCCTCCAGGTGCACAACACTGCAATGTGCAAACTACTTTTATAACTATGAAAAAGAAAGAAATAATTAACTCTTAGATATAGTGGGCCTCATCGACTTCGGCGCAGATAGCAACATCACATCACCCTTAACCTTTGAACTGAGCCATAGAGGAAATTACTTTGCTCCTCGGACGTCAAACTGCTAAAGGGATGAATGAAACCGAGCACATGGAGGGAGTATTGTCAGGGAGCGTGAGTACTGATAGTCGAATTAGTCATTAAAATAAAGAAAAATACTGATGCTCTGGCAGACTAGTGGGTCTGCAAGCATTACAACAAAGCTCATTGCGCCGATAAAAAACAGAGGTTCTGTGGCGTCTGCACTCAGCCTGATGCCCGCCTCCGTAGCTTATGAGTACCATCTTTCAAGAAAGTAAAGTACACTTTCCGCGGGTCAGTATCATTCAGGTGTTCTGTTTCTAGAGGGTATGAAAACTAAATAGGTCATGTTCCTAGATGCATAGTGTTCTAGTCGCCATTTTAATCTGTTACTCACTTCGAAAATTTCTAAGGCTGTATTAACCTAATATGACGAAAGATTGACTAAGTATTACAAAGCAAGTAACAATTCTTTTGTATCTGTGCTATTAACTACATGGCGTTGGAAACTATGCAAGAAAATGGAAAACCCTTGGAAATATGACTTTATCAGAATTAATATGTATGTTGTATATAAGAGAAGTACTATTAACTGACATCGTAGCCCAGTGGCAAAAACACACGCTGTGGCAAGTGGCATGAGTGTTCATGATTCGAACCTTAACGTCTGAGTATACTTTTTATAAACAATTATTTTACTTTGTTAGACGCTGCAACGAGTTAAATTACCACTGTGCTCTTGTGGTTAAGCTGTCTCTGCAAGGCATTGGAGAATATCAAAGAAAAAAATGCTCGCCTCGTTAGCGTAGATGGTAGCATGTCTGCCTCAGGTTCAAGAGGTCGCGAGTTCGAATCTCGGTCAGGGTGAGTTACCTGGATAAGGTTTTTTCCGGGTTTTCCCTTATCCTTCAAGACAAATGTGGGGTAACTCTAAGCTCCATGGACCCTGGACACATTTGAGCATCATTTCACCCATTTCATTCATCGTCCGATATGACTTATCGTTGGGGGACGTAAACTGTAGAAAAAGAAAAAAAAAAATCAAAGAAAATGGAAAACACGTGGAATGATGATTTTAATACAACCAACGTCTATATTTGTATATGGACGGCCCTCATACGACGGCTGTCGCAGATCGGTGGTAAAACGTAGGTAGTTTCAGCGAAGAGGGGAATTCATGGTTCGAATCCCAGTCTAGATGCAAATTTTTTATCCCAAAATTTTTAGTTTTGTAGACGCAGTAACAACCAATTTATATATCCCCCCTTTTTTGTAATTTACGTCCTCCAACGTTAACTCGTATCGGACGATGAATGAAATTGGTGAAATGATGCTCAAATGAGTCCGGGGTCCATGGAGCTTAGAGCTACGGATATTTGTCTTTCAGGATAAGGAATATCCTCGGAAAAAACGTATCCAGGTAGCTCGCCCGAACCGAGATTCGAGCTCGGGACCTCTTGAACGTGAGGCAGACATGCTACCATCTACGCTATCAAGGCAGGTAGGCTAAATTATTATTGGCATTGGAGGATATACAAAAACAGGAAAAACATCATGGTAAAAGAACAGGACGAACGTCGACTAGACAGTATGCAAGAGAGTCTGGTCATTTATGATGAAGCTATGGGAGCACAATCAACAGTAAACATACCTGTGTTCTGCACTGGTTGCAAAACTACACGAAAGAATAAATGGTGTGATCGTAGTGGGGGCGGATATGCCAGGTTCCTAAACACAAGATTTCTATTTCTGTAATTGTATATCTTCTAATGCCCTGTAATAATAATTTAGCCAGGAGAGAACATTTATAAATTGGTTGTTACTGCATCTAAAACTAAAAATTTTGGGATAAAAATGTGACCATATACTGGGATTCGAACCCTGAACTCTTCTAGCCGTTGAAACTGCATGAGTTTTATTACTGGGCTACGATATCCCTCGTTTCGGGTCCCTGCATATACAAATATAGACGTTGGTTCTATTAAAATCATCATTGCACGTGTTTTCCATTTTCTTTGATATCCTGCAATGCCTTGTAGAGAGAGACAGCTTAACCACAAGAGCACAGTTGTAATTTAGCTCATTATAGCGTCTAACAAAGTAAAATAATTGTATATAAAAAGTATGTCCATTCGTTAAGATGCGAACCATGGACCTTCATGCCACTTGTCATAGCATTTTTATTTGTGTCACTGGACTATGACAGCAGTTAATAGTACTTCTTTTATACACAAGATACATATTAAAGTCATATTTCCAAGGGTTTTCCGTTTTCTTGCATAGTTTCCAGCACCATGTAGTTTTTTTCTTTCTTTCTTTCTTTCTTTCTTTTTTTTTTTTTTCTTGTGTAATTTACGTCCTCCAATGTTAAGTAATATCGGACGATGAATGGAATGGACGAAATGATGCTGAAATGAGCCCAGGGTCCATTGAGCTTAGAGCATTCGTCTTTCAGGATAAGGGAAACCCTGGAAAAAAACCTTATCAGGTAGCTCACCGTGACCGAGATACAAACTCGGGACCTGTTGATCCTGAGGCAGACATTCTACCACCACGCTACCGAGACGGGCATGTAGAGCAGAGATACAAGAGAATTGTTACTTGCTTTGTGATACTTCGTCAATCTTTCGTCATATTGGGTTAATATTGCCTTAGAAATCTTCGAAGTAACAGATTCTACAATGAAGACCAGAACACTATACATCTAGATACATGACCTATTTAGTTTTCATACCCTCTAGAAACAGAACGCCTGAATGATACTGACCCTCGGAAAGTGATCTTTACTTTCTTGAAAGATAGTACCGTGTCTACCTCACGTTAAAGAGGTTATGCGTTCAAATCTCGGTCAGGGTGCGTTATCAGGATAAGGCTTCATCCGCGGTTTTCCCTTATCCTGAAATACGAATGTAGGGTAACTCTAAGCTCTATGGACCCAAGACTCATTTGAGCTTCACCTTAACCCATTTTCATTGATCGTCCGATATGAGTTAACGTTGGATGACTTTAATTACATAAAACTCTGTCTTAAATCGGGGCTCAGACTCAGAAACAAAGAGAAAATGTTTGATAAGACAAATATTAAGTAGATTATTAGGACGAGGTAAGAGGAGTGGGGCTGGGGGCAAGAGAGGCAGTTTAGCGTTTCCTTGCCAGCATAAACCCTGCGAATTAAATTGGAGATTTTATTTTCTTGACTCTATCCAGTAGAGAGAAAAAGAATTTTCTAAAATGAAGTTATGCTTATATTACCAGTGTCGATTAGCACTCTGCACATGTAAAAAATATTAAGTAAACATGATTGTTCTCTAACCTAATTGTGTGTACATTTTATTGAAGTTGCTGTTATTCCCAATTCTGCTGCATACGGGACAACTTCTTAGACCATATATTTCTGTTAAACTTGTGTTTCCACATCTCTACTAGTCATGACGTTTGGGCGCAATATTTTGAATTAGTCTGTATAATAAAATATTTTATTTTGGTAAAACAAGCGAAGTGGCTAAATATGCTTGTTGGAAATGTCAAGAATGCTCTCATGGATGCAATTTTTTTAAATCAATTCTTAGAGTGACCAATTACTCGAATTTATCTGTTAAAATATATACTGTGCATTTCATTAAATCGGAAACTGCAGACCCTTTTGAAAGCTTATTATTTAAATATAACTGTAAATATTTTAATGTTATTTTTTGGGACAGTAGTCGCTCAATTCGACGGTGATATATTTCGCTTTTACAACCTCTAGAGTGTTAAAAGGAATAGTTTCATTTTTCTTCTAACAATAAAGAAGTTTTACCGATGAACACCAACGTGTCATATTTTAGTAATACGTGTCAAGGTTGAATCTCATGATGCATTGGTCTTACATGACAAAAAGTTGTCGTACCTTTAGTCGAGTCCGATCTTATTCGGAAGCAGAATATCGTTTCCCTTCATGTGAAGGTGACCTTGAAATTGACAATGAGAATGCTGATAATGTACATATTCCCTTAGAACACGACATAGACGATGTGGGAGTGTAAGGTATTTAATAATTAATGGCTCTTAAATGACTAAAGACAAGGCTGTGAAAAGGTTTCAATCATCATTAGAAACAGTAAAGGATCAGTGTCACCCGAACGTCAGAACTCCCGACAAAACCGGCCGGCAGTAGGGCCAGACGGGAAGCATTCAGCTCACGCCTACCCATTTGTCTCGTCACTATAACTGAAGGGATGATTAGGAGAGCGGCACGAGCCCTGTACCGTCTCTTTCCCCTCCCACCAGACGTCTGGAAACCTCGGGATAATTGTGCGCGCCGCGAACCTTCCAGAAACGGCGATCTTCCCTATATACGGCCTGCAGTTGGCGAGTCAAGTCAGTTCTTGGCGAGCAGCCGTGAGGAGCGCCGTGTGAGGGAACGGACTGGAAGACTGTGTACGTGCATCGGAGGAGTTGTACGTAATTGCGAGTGCAGAGTGGACCTGTGACAGACGAACTGGTGAATTGTAATTGTGTGCTCTACGTAAATCTATGTAATCGGCAAGTGTTCCAACTGTAATTCAGTGGAAATAAAGAACATTTTGAGTTTGTGCAATTGGACTTTTAATTTCATGAACCCACAAAGTCACAATATTGATAGCAGCAGTATTCTTGAAAATACTAATTATATTACATAATTAGTTTCAGTATTTGTGATGAAAACAGTTTTTATTAAATTTATTTAACCCTTTACTGCATGGTGTTACCCTATAGCAACATTAGGCTATATTCAACTTGAAAAATGCTTTAGCGCAGTTCTTTTGTTATTATAATATTGTATTGGTCTTTGTCAATTATACACACAAGATTTTGAGTCCTTTTAACTGTAAATATTGTATTATTTTTACGAAACGGCTTGTGCTGCACTTATTTGGTTCTACTTGTATTAAGGATATCTACTTTGAGAATGACTAAACCTACCTGAAGCGTTTTCTTAAGTGTCAAATAAAGAGAGGCAAGAATACAAAGCACACCATCATCCGAAATATTTGAAATACAACGCTTGTGCTTATAACTATGCAGCGTCATATTGAGCAAGAAAAGTTGATGTGTTAAAATGTTTTGTAATGTGTGTTATTGCTTTCTTTACTACTTACTCACAGTACAGTCCGTATTATACCTAGATTGACATAGTAACCAAAGGTTCACAGCAATAAAGTGGAACCAACTCCTGTCACTTGACTTAACCGACGCGAGAAAAATATTCTAATGTCTATGACTGGCTAAAGTGATATTAATCGATACATACTGGATAGAAGCCGGCTAACTCCAGCTAGAGAATGTAGGGTATGACCAGAACTTTTGTATTACTGCTATGAACACATTACCAATTATAAAATGCACCATAAATAGAGGAAGGATTACACTCCACCTAAAATATCGATAGCAATATTTCACCGGAATACGCATTTTGTAGCTCCCTGAAGTAAAAATATACTTAGAAGAAGCATAACACATTAACGAAACATCTGTAAAATACACAACTTGGGATTTCTAAGCAGTAATTATAAAGAATTTATTTCAATTATAAAGAACATCTCCTAATGAAAAATGCCCCTTACATGGCAAATGTTTAATCACATTTTATTTTCCAAAATGTGACTAACGGTTCTGATTAAAATGCTGTGTAATATGTTTGCCCGATAAATAAAATGCATATCTGAAACTTTCGGCAAATATCTTATTAAATCCTCTTCATTCTGAATGATGTTTTATAACTCATAAACAGTATGAGATAGACAAGGCCTGAATACACAAATAAATTTGTTGTGGTGTTAATCATATCCGATATACTACATTCATTATTCATCTTTCCTTTTCATTCTGATCAGGAGCATTGTGGACATAATAGGAATTAGGAAACTGTGGACTACGGATATCACCTAAGAAATACTGCCTCTCTCTGAGAAGATACCCTCTCTCAGAAGATACCCACACTAATAACAATCGGAAGTGACCAACGTAGTTGTAAATAGCAGTAAATAGCTGCAGGATAAGCAACACGCATTACGTTAAGATAGTGTAGTTAAAATAACAAATGGAGCTGTAAGTACAAAATCTATTATAAATGGGAATCAGACTAGTTTTAGAATTATCTACTAGTTCAATAAATCGTGTGAAACAAGTCGTAGGAAACAACATTCTGCACACTATTATACCTCAAATTGAAATGATTATTGATTTACTATGTGTAGTATCACTGCAATAAAAATAATAAATGTAAAACTTAAATAGAGAATCCAATAAACGCAAATACAGCTTGGGATATAAAGCAGAACCCAGGCTAATAGGATTGCTAGTCATGCGAGAAACATGGAAGTTCTCTTTATACCTGAAACCAATTATGTATATGTGTAATGGAAGTTTCAAAGTTTAGCTAAATTAACGACACAGAGGGAACAATACGTTTTTCAAAGGATACTTTGTGAAATACAGAAATCACGCGAACAAACACACCATTTGTTTAACTTAGTACAATGCGGTTTATTTAGAACTCATGAATACTGAGTAATATTAATTCTCTTTTCGTTTCAATATTACGATTGAACTTACTGGGGCTACGTAATGGATATAAGCTTCGATATAATGGACCAACAATGCTGAGACATCCTCTTTATTATATCTCATTTCACACGTCGTTGGAACATAGCAACGTGACGTGCATATTTGTTTTGGAATGTGGTATTCTGAGGCACATTCGAGGAATGATTAGCCTCCTATGTTTGACATCAATTTAGTAACAAGTACCTGTGCCCTATATTCAGGGAGTGCTTCACATGTATTCAGACAACCTGCTGGTAGCCTTATGAAGCAAATTAAACAGAATATTGTTATTTTTGCATTATAATTCTTTGAATAGAAAGCTCTAAGCTATTTTGCAATATGTAAAATATACTTTGGTACTGAATTCAGAGCATTAAATTAGGAAAACATTAATATAAAGATACTTAAAATGAGTGATCAAGAAATCATGAAGATAATTTTCTGTGTTTTATAGTGAAAATAATATTAAAAAAGACATGTTTGGATGTTTAGGCTAAAAAACATTATTTAACTCCCACATGAGCCAAAAACCGTCTATTTTAACACTGCGTAGCTTAAATCGACATGCCTTGAAAGGTCATACGCTATAAAACACATATAGGCCTGTCTGTAAGCCTGGCTTCCTATAAAATTATAGTAAAAACATAAGTTTTCCTGTATTAAATGGAGAAGAGATACCTCAGGAATCCTCAAACAGCAAATTAGTTGCATAGGAGAAGAATGTCTGTATGTACTCCATTTAGTTTCCAAAATAGCTAAAATCTGAAGAGTGTTAGCTTTGAATTCTGATTTTGAAACCCTTTTTTCCTCGGGTTTTCATTATTGGTGTATGTTCAATTTTAAATTGCTCCACAATATGTACTTTTCGATAAAAATCAATGAAATATCGTGCAGCTCTTTGTAAATAACGGCCTAATATAAGAACTAGATAAATTTTAAAGTCTTGGTTAGCTGTGATGCTAATAAAAATTATATTTTGCAAATTTTAAGCAGAAGAATATGGTGTCGTATTAAACAGTTGTTTTCCCCAAACTACAACAGTTATAAATATATTACCAAAATTAATTAATATACTATTAAAGAATGAAAGTATAAAATATTAAATTTTTACAAAAAAAACTAATTGCATCATTTTGAGGAATTTTTCAACGCACTAAAAACTAATTCTAATACAATAATTAGTATCTCTGTTTGGAACTTATTTTAAAATGTGCATGAAATTTGGTGTACGCAATATACCCTAAGCTGCAATTACTGTAGTTTGGGAGTTTAGAAATTTCATATTTGAAAATTGTTAATCCATGGAACACAGGTTTTTGAAAACAATTAAAAATCCTTAAATACGGTAGTTGCTTAACTCTCTCATCCCCTGTTGACACAACAGATTTCTTTCTTCTTCTTTTTTTTTTTTTTGCGCCCATAGTTCGTCTTATTTTTATAAGCTTTATGTAATACACCCTTTGGAATAAACTGTAGTTATGTGTTTCGATCCGAAATTGATGAAGAATTAAACAACGCCAGTCTGCTTAGGTTTATAAAGGCTGCGTTCATTAATTATAGGTTTATGTTGAAGAGAGAGCTTGTGCTGGGAAATTGGTACTTTACGAGTGGAAGAGTGGTCGCTGTAGCCGGCCTAATTTCCGTTCCACTGCCTCTATCGTGTCAACAGTCGCGCAAAAGGATTTTACAACTCGCCGACACAGAATTGCACATTAAACAGTAAGCGTGGCCTGCATTAACCCAAAGGTAGGGACAGTGGAATATAACGCTTTATTAAACAACACGCGGTCGTCTTCTACAGCTCCAAAGATGCCTCAATAAAAATTCTGCAGAGTAATAGAAATAGTCTCCCTCGGCCATAAGCCACATCGAACTATGTCGTCTGGTCTGTTATGTCGTCCATGGTTCACTTCTAACATTCTCTAACAACGTTTTAGGGTTTTGTGGATTGCTTCCGCGACCCGCTACAAAATATGCAGCCTGAAAGAGGAAGGACCGCATCCCTCCGGTCCTTCTGAAACTGGTTTTACAGTTGTCTTACAAACGGAACCACGGATTGCATTATACATCTGGAAACCCTTTATTGTATTTTAACACCTCCTTTCACGTTGTTTTTCTGTTCAATTCCTGTACATTTTTTGTACAAAAAGCGTTTGTGGTCATCCTAACGGTTACCCCTTTTAATCACAGCTGTGATTCCTTGTTTTCAAAAGGGGACAAATGTGCTTCGGCTACCCAAAGGCAATTCTTTGGAGTAACGGTTGTGAAAGTTAAACCTTTCTCTCTAATCTTTTAGTTTTTGTGTAAAAATATACCATTCAATTACAAGTTTGATGCTTACATTGGTACTATATAGACATAAAATGAGTGTGTGTGCGTGTGTGCGTGCGCGCACGCGCGCACGCACCCGCGGCTCACTTTCTCTGTCATCTGCCTCATAATAGTTAAAAGAAAGCAATACATTCTAATCATAAACTTTCATCCTGATATTCGCCTGAAATTAATATTTTTAGGACATGATCTGTAAAAATTAAATTATAAAAACGTCGATATCTGTCTATGAATAGCATAACCAGAAACGTAAGGTATGATATATACCGAGTCTTTTTAGTTCAGTATCTTCCAAAGAAAGGAGACGAAGAATTTCAAGAAAATCCCCATATTCAAAACTATTTTTACACAAAAGTATTACTTCTTGAACTTTGTCAATTATGTTGCCAGCATCCATTAATTTGTGTAAGATATTTGCATGACAGAATATATATCCTGACTTTTCTTGAAATGGACTGTCAAATCATATATTTCTGGAAGATTTTTGTATGGTTAGTGTAACTGTCAAACCAAAGAGAAACTTTACATCTCTTTAAAAGAAACAATTCATTTCGGGAACTTTTTCGTGACATCACATATTTCAAGGGGAGTACAGCAAATCGAATGGCATAGTGGGCTAGAGCGCTGTGCTTAGGTTCCCTGCCACGGGGAAGTGTCCGGGATCGATCCCACCCCTGGGGAATGCGGATTTTAAGTACCGGATATAGGATCTGTGTCTACTCAGCATCGTGAGGAAATTGAGAAACCTATGTAGTGAACCCTGGTCTAGAAAACCAACTTTCCGGCTGAAGGTGCTGAGATGCTGACCACATCCCTGTATTAGTTGGATGACCGCCCACCTCTAACTTACGTATGTGGACGTGAGGCGGCAGTCAGGTTGGCAGGGTCAGGCCCACTTTGGGCTATTACGCCATGGGTTACAGAAAATCGAAGCGCAAGGCAAAGTTTAAAAGCGAGTCTCTTTACTTTGGTTTTAAACATCCAAATTTTATCCCATTACATTGCGATAAATCGCTGATAGATGACCTGTTTGAAGAATTAAATGTAGTAACTATGAATATCTCAGAAATAGCTAATGCCAACGAATAAGTTACTTAAAAATTATGTGATTAAAGCATACCTGACTCTTCTGTGTAGCAGACGTTCGTCTTGTCTTCTATGTTTGCCATTTATACAAAATTGTACAAAAAGCTTACAAAAAAAAGTTTGTCACAACTACTATTCCCAAAACACTCAAGATATGAACATCGTCTTGTAAATATCTTAAACATAACATATTTAAATTAAAATCGTGAAAACCATTTTTGACAAAAAAAAAATAGGGAAGGGTAATTTGAGATAAGATAATTTTCTTCAACACTTTCATTCCACATTTTTGGCAACCGTTAAAGCTAAACACTATGTTACTTTCTTAAAATACTTCTTTTTAAAGTTCAGAGCCTTAAAAAATGTATTTTGCGGATCTGGAATTAGAATTTTTGAGCGGAGTATACTTTTTCCGCTACCTGCTCAGTAAGTGGTACAGTCTGTGAGGTTTAACTAGTCGTGTGCCTTTTAGAAAGAGAAAGGAATACTCACCGTCTCACTCTATGACGTAGCAGGTAAAGCAGACACGCCAGCCATGCATCAGTGGCGGAGCGCTCCTTCTCCACTCCGTCCGATTGTAGCTCATCCCCCGATTCACAGTCAGAAATTTCAAACGAATCTTCGTTTTCTTCTTCCGATTCCAAGTCTTCTAAATTTATAACTAATCTGTCTGTAATTCCTATAATGAAGCCATTCCTGCATATGGGATTTGAGTGAAGATGTAGTGGGTGCTTTATTAATTTCTATGGAATGATAAGGAGCATTGTCCATAATGATGACACAATTAGACGGGATGTTAGGTAGTAATGCATTAACAAACCAATCCTTGAAAATGTTATTATCCATTTCTTGATGATAGTCTTTGGTTGAATTTGACTTAAAGTTTAGCAGGGCATTAGGAATAAATCGTGCTGAATATCCAACATGTTCAACTATAAATCGCTGTCCTTTGCCGATTTGGTGTTTTAAGAGGGAAATCACTTACATTTTCATCAGCGATACACTTCCACACCGTATTTCTCATATGATTTATATTTACCCACGTTTCGTCAAAGTACACTATAGGCCTACCTGTAGATCTCAGTTCTTTCATTCGTCTTAAAAATTTAAATCTTTTAGAAACAACATCCATTCGTTCCATTAAAAAGTGTCTTCCTTGTGAATCTTGACTGTAACTGAAAGTAAGCTTTTTAAGAATTTTTCTTAAGGACCACACGCTTCCTTTAAGTAAGTCTTTAGCTTTTGAAGCCTCATATATGTCCAGAAAACTAGGCAGAAAGTACGCACGATACAGCGAATAGATTGCTCGCTTATTAGCAACAGCGGTGAATGAATCAATTTCTGTTTTTCGCTGTCTTCTATTGGGGCGCTTTTTGCCTGCTGTTTGCAGTCTACCGCCACTAGCTTCTGCATTTTTGTGTTCTTTAAAATTCGTTGGACAGAACGAGAAGAAGTACCTGTAGCAGCAGCAGTTCTCTCAACGATACTCGTCACTGAAATAGTCGGCTTTCCACATATAAAAGCTTCACATTCATCATTAAAGAAACTGTGAACGTTGATTACAATTTCCCTAGAATCTGATTTTAGAACTTTCCCTCGAGATCCAACTTGAAACAACACAAACACAACTAAAACTACAAGAAAATAATTCAACATTATATCCATATGTTGCAACAATGAAAACATGTAAATCCACTAAACAATAAATTCACAGTTCTATCGCTCATACGCCACTGACGCACCTTTAATCAACACACAACGGAGTGGGGGTTGCGAGCGTCTACTTTCCACGAATCACGACAAGGCAGTAGTTGCTGACCCGCCCACGTGTGCTAGACAAGGAAAGCATTCTGTGTTAGACAAGGATAGTAGAGAATATGCCAACTTAAACCACACAGACTGTAGGTCAAATAAGAATTAGAAGAGCAATGAGTTGGCTGACCGGTGATGAGAGATGCAAAACATATCTGCAGCTATTCCGTATTTCGTAAGCAGCAAATACAGAGTTTTATGCAAGCTGGACCATGAAACCTCTTAAAAATATTTTGATAGGGCATGAAGATATGGAGAACAGGAGATTCTTAGTGTTCCTGAAGTACCTTGAATTCTAGTATTGAAGCAAAGCATTGGAAGTCATCAATACAATTGAGTGCACAGAAATATGCCTCTGCTTTTAATTTTCTATAGTTATTTTCTTTATTTACTAACCTATTGCTTAATGGTTGGGATTAAAATTCAACACCTATGCATTAGCATATGAACAAAGATTTGGTCTAGGTGAGCGCGGAGAGGCGTTTACGAAAATACTTCACCTTTAGTGCCTGGAGAGCATGCTTCACAACGACAGTCCACAACAGCCTCTACTTGAGTCGGTCTTGTATTGATATGATACAAATTAATTAATACAAAAGTTCATCCATGAACGCAGACTGGTTTCAAGTTCAGAAGTAAAGGAAAAGAAGGGAGTAAAGCAAGTGCAGTATCAGAACGAGAAAAGATGTGGCCTAGACCCGGCAGTGGCAGTTTAGTATTTCTTTACCAATGCAAACCACTGCACATTATATTGGCACGATTCCATGCACTCCACTGTACATAGATATGACGTGAAAGTGTGTCCACTAAGAACTATCGACTGATGTATAAGCAATCCTCAACCCCCACTACCTACATTTTCCTCAGTTCGTATCATGCATGCAAAATTGTTTTCATTAAAATAAAGTTATATTGTTGTTTTCTAACATTTTAACATCTTTATATTTGTGTTATAATTTTGATCTAATGTATATAAATGTACTAAATAATATGACTATCAGTGTAAGTATATTGGTACAGTATATACTGCCTACTGATTTAAAACTATTTGATATCATTAATTGAAATAACTAATGAAGTAATGAATTATGTAGACAAGTGTATACACATTGGCAAAGACGAATTTGTTTAAATAAAAGCTGCTTCATGAGAATATTCAGTATATAAATTTAATTTTATTATTAAAAACATAAGGCGTTTAAAAATGTCATTGCTTTATGAACTTAACGCACACTTAATGTCATTTCATATCAACTCTAATTAAATCATGGTCCAGCGGTTATTACTCCTTCATATAATTAGTTAAAATAAACGTTTTCTTACATACCATATTCAATAGCGAATCGGAAATAAACAAATTAGTGCCATTCACTCCAGAGTGTACCACAAGTTACCTTCAGAAAGAATGTAAAATCAAAAATAATAATAAAGAAATAAAATTAAAAAACAATAATGATAAAAATTTGGTATAGGTTTCACAGAGTTGAATGACCATCTCAATTACATTTGTTATCTTTTAAAAAGAACTGCATTTATGTATTCATATAAATGCGAAGCATAATTGAACATGGAGCGACAATTTGGAATCTGTGTATTGAGGTGTATTTTTATAAAAATATTATACGATTTTCTTATTTATACTTTGGATTAGGAAGGTTGATATCAATGCATCGCTTTCTTTGGCCATGGTGCTACCAATGTTTCTTTCCATTCAATAAGTATTATTTACCGTCTGACACTGCTGCCGACATGACCCTCGTTCAATCCTCAGAGATATTAGTGATCCAGGTGAGATGACATATAATCTATAGCGTTGCCAAATGCGGTATAGTGGACTACGAAAATTTCGATTGTGCTAGAGCATTAGTGTGAATTGTGCAAAAGTTTACATAAAATACTAGAGGTAGGAAATATGTTCAGTTTCTTTCTTTTTCAGTTTGCATAGCCTTAATTAATCTTATATTCTGCAGCATCAGAGTGCAGTAACATGTTGAAGTTATTAATGAAATTAGTTTTAAGGGGGCAGTCAGAATTGCTCAGTTAAAGTTTAGGATTAGGATTACTACGGAGGGGATTCGGCACTGCGACCAGTCTTGATCTATTGTACCTATGCCCCCAACTGGGGAATCCCCGGGAGGAAGGATGAGGCGAGAGGAGACAGAGGGCGGCCGTCCCAAGGAGCCACGACAGAGGGCAGGGTTCCTACATTTTACTTAGATGGAGACCTCTCCCGGTAGGCCAGGACACCGGACATTACCCCTACTGTGGTTCGAAGACGGTGCTAGCAGTCGGTTGGAGAACGGCAACCGACCTACCGGAGGAGGAAGTGGTTCGCCTAGAGCATATCATTCTGTCATGCAGCGCCAAGACTCCCGCCGACACTTCTACTCTGAAAGAAACAGCAGATGACAGATGATAGGAAATGTTAATGGAGACGAAATGGAAGGACAGAAATTTCGGGTGCTGTAATTTACTTACCCAGCATTCCCTCGCGAC
Source organism: Mantis religiosa (assembly GCA_030765055.1). Taxonomy (NCBI): domain Eukaryota; kingdom Metazoa; phylum Arthropoda; class Insecta; order Mantodea; family Mantidae; genus Mantis; species Mantis religiosa. The sequence continues at coordinate 143,819,441 of CM060948.1, forward strand.
CCGTGAAGGACACTCCCCCCGAAAAACCCATGGGTCAGGTACGCCGGCCAAGGTAATCGAACTAGTACCTCCTGAATGCGGGCCACAGACGAAACCACCTGAGCCATCCCGCTCGGTAAATACAGGCATAAAATGCAATACTGTACATCCAAGTGTAAAAGATGATATTAAAGGGAAGAAAAAGCACTAAACTAATCGCAGGTGTCGAACACAGGATTAGACAGCATTCTAACTTACGTATCTATCTATACTGAGAGGGGTGGTTCTGGCGGTAGAGTCTGTGGTCCGCTTTCGGGAGGCAGCAGGTTTGATTATAGTGGTCGAACTTCCTGGCTCATAGACTTTTTAGGGAGCTTCGCTAGATCATTAGGCAAATTCTGTGAAGGATAGCTACTTATCCTGAATTTCCTGCCCCTCCATTTATCCTTTCACCTTCATTGGCTATTTCGGTGGCGGGAGTTTCGGCGGTATATAGGAAATTTGCTCTGAGGTCTTCCAAATCGGTGGAGGCCCTAGTTATCAGACTCCGCAGGAGATGTGCAAGGCCCTGTTGTACTAGACATCAAGGGGGATTTTCGGTCCACAGCTATTAGGAACTCTGTTCTCTGTTGCGTCTCCTCAGGTCAGATCACACTAGCTCTCCATTTAGCTCAATACTCTCTCTCTCTCTCTCTCCCTCTCTCTCTCTCTCTCTCTCTCTCTTAGAGAGTGCATTGACAGATTTTCCATACATCCATCCCCAAGACTTGTTACAGAGTCATACGTAACTGTACTTAGCAGGTAAGTGTTAAGTATACCAGCAGTCCCAAGGACATTGTGGCCAGAATTTAAATTTTATTGCCATCGGAAATAATTATTTGTAAGCCTGGGAGTTTTCCATGGTCAATTCAGAGGAACTGGTGAAGTCATAGAATGCATTTTAGTTTAGAAAACCACCGTAATGACTGGCCAAGATGTTTCTTATAACAGCAAATAGAAAATCTCTTTGAGGAACAAATGCTTTATCAGCATATTCAGTATCTTTAAAGTTATTTCTTAACATTTATAAACAATCCTTTAAAACACAGCTGCAACTTGTACATAAAAGTCGCGTGTTTGAATATTAAGCATATTAAACCAGTGTTCCTGTAGCAGTTATTTTTATACTTCAAGTTGTTAGGAATAGTCATAGATATTAGTATTTATAATAAAATAAAGAAGTGATGTAAAGTGGGTAATGTTTTAACCATGACAACGGATCATGGTGGGTTGTTGAATGTCTTAAAAGGATTTTGTTCTTCTGCCTATGAAAGTCTTAGGGTTAAGAGGTATATTTGTCTATCCAAGTGTATGCAGAAACAATTTTCTGTATGTATCAAAGATGTATAAGTAGCGTGTGCGCAAGAAAAGATATAGTTCACCGTAGAATCTACCGTTGGTTGTAAAAGACTAAATTAATAATATTTGTGATTGTTTCAAATAATTTAAAATTGTTTATGAGTAATTAAATTTCCATCTATGAACAAGAAAGATATTGTGGAAACGTAGAGTCAGACTGAAAAATTCAATGCCATAGCCGGGATTTGAACCACGGATCTTCTGGTTTCCGTCCAGCCGCTCTACCATTGAGCTACTATGGCCATCGTCCCAACATGACATTAAATTCTCCAACTGACTCGTATTTTCCCGGTAAACCACTTAGCAGTTCTCATAAACATATGAGACAACTACCTTAATGGCGACTTGCGACATATAAGTACTTTAAGGCCCGGGCTTTATAGTTAACTGCTATTAGGTCAATTAAATGGAAATTCATTGTTCTTTCACACTGGCCGTGTGTAGGCTAAATTGTGGAAACGTAGAGTCACACTGAAAAATCCAATGCCATAGCCGGGATTTGAACCACGGATCCTCTGGTTTCCGTCCAGCCGCTCTACCATTGAGCTACTATGGCCAACGTGCCAACATGACATTAAATTCTCCAACTGACTCGTATTTTCCCATTTAAATGACCTCAGTTTCCTGAGGAAGGCCAGAGTGAAGATGGCCAAAAGCTCGAGTTTTTTTATAGATTTGACACGGCTGATAACCCGTGAAGCCTTAATTAGTAATCACCGCCGTGAAAGCTTCAAGTCTTTTCTTCAAGATCGTCACCACAGGTAAGAAATTAATCTGAATCTCATCATAATCCTTCCAAAATATTCGCTTCATAACTTGTGTACATTGCACTGGCAGTATTCCACAACGTCACAGACACAATGTTATTAATAACTGCTGTAAATAGGTATAAATTACTTTATTTTCAAGCAAATAAGAAGAGTAATATTTAATTAGAAGCAATTTGAGGCATCTATTAAGGACTAAGGAACATTCAAGTTGTGCACATTTTCAGTAACATTTTCAATACTGGCTATAGGCTGATTTGTTTGATGCTATAATTAATATGCCGTAAGTCTTACTCCCCTGAAAATTATGATAATAATTAACACTTCAAGATAATCATTAATCTCTATTTTAATAATACTCGTGGTGTCTGTAATGCAAACATGTTATCGCTAATTGCATGGTCGCTGCCCCTGATGCACGCAAAACATTTACCTAGAGAGGATATCTTCCGATTGCGCAACAAACAAGAGAAACAAGCATGTTTGTTCAATATTCAAAGGTATTATTGCTTTTCACTTTTGTTAACAAATACCGGAAACAGTTTCAATGCAGTATTGCAAAACGTTGCACGACAGGCGAGTTGCGAAAAGAGGAAGAGGATGACAGACAGAAGGATAGGGGCGATAGTGAAGGGGGAGAGGAGAAGAGGGAGAAATAAAATGAAAGAGAAAAAGATATCAGATCTCAGTAGTTGTCATACCAAGAGCTGCCCACCTCGGTATCGTAGACGGTAGGTATCTGCCTCACGTTCAAGAGTTCCCGAGTTCGAATCTCGGCCAGTGTGACTTACCTGGATACGGTTTCTTCCCGGTGTTTTCCCTTATACTTAAAAACGAATGTCGGGTAGCTCTAAGCTCTATGGACCCCGGGCATATTTCAGCATCACTTCACCCATTTCATTCATCGTCCAATATGACTTGACGTTGGAGGAAGTAAATAACAAAAGAAAAGCTATATAACATTCTCCGTGGTCTAGGGGACACCATGCTAGCTATGGTTTCGAGAACGCGTTCAAAATCCGGCGGAGGTCAAAGAATTTCTGCGTGTTTAAGAAATCCTTAGCATGGCATCCTTCGAAAGGGAAGTGAAGCCGACGGTTATGTGAGGTGCACTTACGGTACATAAAAGAACTTCAGATAAACAGGCTTCTGAGGAAAATTAAGCTACTTTTAAAACCGCATATAGAATGAAGCGCTGAGAACCATAGCAGTTAGAGCAGTCAAAACTAAAACTCTCTGTATTTAATTCAGGAGTCGTGCGATCTCTAACGGCAATAATCATAACTATAATAATACTTATAACATAATAAATATTATCATTACGTGATATTGATCCTAGTGATCATTATAATAATCGTAATGATAATAAAGGTAATAAAATAATTCGTACATGGCTAATTTACTACTACTACTACTACTACTACTACTACTACTACTACTACTACTACTACTACTACTACTACTACTACTACTACTACTACTACTACTACTACTACTACTACTACTACTACTATAGGTTACTGCGTTCAGCACCCTGCTCATAAATATGTTGATGTTATTCCAGATTGACATGTATCGGAATGAAAGAGAAATGCAAGTGAAAGAACAAAATGGAATAGTATGCTTGTTTTTAGTTACACTGTTCCAGGACACACAATTTCAGTTATGCATATAACCATACAAAAAGTGCAGCGCTTTTGTTCTTATCCCTGTTTCAATCAAGCCAGCAGAAAGAAGGGCTATCACAGTGGCGTAGTGTCCGACACACACTCGTACTGTGGCCATGTATAATGTATTACCGCTGGGCACTGACTTGTTTTCATAAAACACGACTAGGACAAAGAATGGTGGGAATACGGTTTCGCCATTTTAGTAAGATAAAAAAGAACAATCCTTTCAGCCCCAGTCCCGTTTCATATCACACGAAACCAAAATTAAGCCTCAGCAATAAATCTGACCATTCTTTATCTCCCCATTTCATTTTGCTGGAGGAAAAGAAATGGCTTTTTGTAACACTATTTTTGGCTTCTGTAGTCGAACTGCGTTCTTGCCTATGTTTTTGCAGCTCATACCATGAGATACAATCTCAAATAGCTATATATTTCTGCCCGATTATAAACCAAAATATGAAGAAGTGGCCAAATTGCATGTCTTGTTTTTCTCATGTTAGCAGAAAATAAAAACATTGGAGTGGAATGTAACAGGCTCCTCTTTGCTTAAAGCGGAATTAATTTGCTCTATACTTCGGTCTATTGCCTTTCTATAAACCATGCATTCCAGTTAGCATGAATACTCATGACTGTTTTCCATTTTTTTTTATTCCGGCGCAAATGGAGATATACAGTCTCTACTTATTCTTTGCAAAGCAAATGTAGAAATTACTGTATAGTAATTCGTTGGCAAGTACAATAAATGCTAAAAGATTTACTGCATCTACTGCACCAGATTCTGTCCAGGTTAACTAAATACAGTATGAGAATCATACTAAAAGCATAACAATAAGTTTTGAACGTCTTATCGTTATTTAAAGAAAAACAAGTAAGCGTTCTTAATCTAAAGACTTTTGGCGTCAGTCTTCAACATTGCATCTGCTTCTGTGGAGGCACTTTCCCCATCGTTCTACAAGTTTGAGAATAACCTTCCTATTGAACTCCTTTACAGTTGCCCAAAGATGCACGGCTTTCTGTAACGTAGCTTTCGCTTGCATTCTTTCCTTAGCAGAATCGAAAAGATAGTAGGCTGAGGTTACCAATTCGGGATTATAGAAGTGATGTGGAAGAGCTTCCCATTCAGGTGCTCTGATCTCTTACAGAATGACAAGAGCAATGTGAGGACAGGCGTTTTCCCGTTGCAGAATGATCCACTTTCCAGGCTATTTATTGGTCAATGCACGCTGAGCTTCAAATGTGTCTCGATATAGCGGGTAGCAAGATACAAGGAACTCAACCTTGTGCATCCCAGATGACATTGTTCATAATTTTCACAGCAAATTGGACTGCCTTAGCTTTTTTCTTCAGTGGTGAATCTAAGTAGTGATATTACATACTCCGGCTTCTTGTTTAAGCCAGCAACGACACAAGCAACTTTCATCACCTGCGGCAATACTCGCCAAAATGTCAAGTCATTACCCTCATTTTGAAATCTCAGAAGATGGTTTTGGATAATGACTTTTCTTGGTCTGTTCTCTTGGTCAATAAACATAGGATCCAACGAGCACAAACTTTTCGATAACCCAGGGTTTCAATCATTTCTTGTACTTCACTAAGTTCTTCCGCAGATTTTGACGCGATTTTATCCTCAGTGACACGTCTGTTTTCTTTAATGTGCCTAACTCTTTTCGTCTTGTGCTCCGCGGAGGCAGTTCGAAGGCGAACGCTGCAAGACTCATCTTTGATGGTCATGTTCCCATCTTTGAAATGTTTCTTCCATGTCCCCAATACAGATATTCCCCTACTTTTTTATTTCAGTTATTTCTGCACGAATTTTGTTGACCGCTATCTCAAGACCCGAACTGTGTGCATCTATTATCTTTTATTTTACCGACTGACTTCACTCTCTCGTTCCTGAACATTCAAATAAAATATGAGAGCATTCTCATTGCCATTACACACTAAGCTTAGGCTCAACTCCAGATTCTTTTTAAATAGTTTACATCCCATATTTCCAGCCTAAACCAAGCGAACCTCTACCTCTCTCCCTTCTTTCTCTTAGCACATGTCTCAGTGTAACTCCTACTTATACAACCTTCTTTTAGTTCTCAAAATAACGAAGAAATTTTCTTTCATTTAGCGGTATACAAATACTGTCGTATGTATGACTATATTTTATTTATATCATTTTCCACCGTTTACGGGTCAATATAAAAGCTAATGAAGTCTTCTTCTTCTTTACCTTATCCCTAGTAAATCATTTACCGTGGTATTAGGGGTTTCTGTGAGGTTTGAGGAATCGAAGCTTTAGATGGGATAGAGAACCAGGATGGGTGATTAGCCCGATGCCTGGTATGGCGGGAGAGAAGTGGATGAGAACATAAGGGCGAGATGAATGATAGGAAAATAATGATAGAGCAATCAATGGAATGATGACGGGGGAAACCGGACATCCTGGAGAAAAACCGCCCCAAAGTTAATGAAGTAAAAATAAATCTCTAATCTGTTACACTAACATAATTCTCTATCCACTTCCTGAAAATTATTGTTAAAAAATAACTCTCCTGTGTACTTCAAGGTAATATAAATAAACCTTCATTGCTCCTTTACCAGTTTCGTAGAAGCGAATACGTTAGCTAAAGAGATAGCTTGTCTAAATTTGTTTTAATCGCATGAACATGAAAGCCATAGAGATTATGAAATCAAACAATTAAACATAAAGAACAGCGTCTTTATTTGAGAAGAGTATAAATAATTTAATAGTTTAAAATAACAAAAAAGAATATCTTTGAAGCGGAAGTACATAAAAAGGATTACTTGGCTAAACTGAGGTCTTTCAAGATATTTAGATCTATTATGTGGGAATATTTTGTCTATCTTTCACAGGAGAGGTCCAGAGGATATTCCTAGAGAATTCGAGATAAATATGTTTTGTTGTTTTTGTTGTTGTAATTTACGTCCTTTAACCTTTTAAAGTAATATCGGACGATGAATGGAATGGGTGAAATGATGCTCAAATGGGCTCAGGGTCCATGGAGCTTAGAGTTACCCGACATTAGTCTTTTAGGATAAGGGAAAAACCCTGAAAAACCTTTATCCAGGTAACTTGCGCTGACCGAGATTCGAACTCGACCTCTTCAAAGTGAGGCAGACATGCTACCGTCTACGCCACCGAGGCGGGCACAAATAAGTTATTTGTGAATTCTAAGTGTAAGTAAATTTTGAAGGAAAAAACTTTATAAAAATTTATAATGCAGTAGTTTAATTGAGTAAATGCTCTAATACGAATGTGATAACAGTATCCCTTTAAATAATAGCAATAAAACATAATAATGATAGTTTTTGTTGTTCTTATTACTAACTACAATTTTTTTGAAAATGAATCTCATTTAAGCTACTAGTTTATGTCAAGTGGTGAGTAAATGAAATACATGAAATGATGCTGAAGGAAGTTTTTAGGGCTCATGATCAGAGTTCCCCGTCATTCGTCTTCTATGGGGAGAACCCAGGAAAAGTATTATTTTGGTAGCTCAACCCAGAAGAGATTCTAGCAAGAAACCCTCTTGAATATGAAGCAGACATGTTACCCTCACACCACAAAGTAAACAATATAGTTTTATTATTATTATTATTATTATTATTATTATTATTATTATTATTATTATTATTATTATTATTATTATTATTATTATTATTATTATTATTATTATTATTATTATTATTATTATTATTATTATTATTATTATTATTATTATTATTATTATTATTATTATTATTATTATTATTATTATTATTATTATTATTATTATTATTATTATTATTATTATTATTATTATTATTATTATTATTATTATTATTATTATTATTATTATTATTATTATTATTATTATTATTATTATTATTATTATTATTATTATTATTATTATTATTATTATTATTATTATTATTATTATTATTATTATTATTATTATTATTATTATTATTATTATTATTATTATTATTATTATTATTATTATTATTATTATTATTATTATTATTATTATTATTATTATTATTATTATTATTATTATTATTATTATTATTATTATTATTATTATTATTATTATTATTATTATTATTATTATTATTATTATTATTATTATTATTATTATTATTATTATTATTATTATTATTATTATTATTATTATTATTATTATTATTATTATTATTATTATTATTATTATTATTATTATTATTATTATTATTATTATTATTATTATTATTATTATTATTATTATTATTATTATTATTATTATTATTATTATTATTATTATTATTATTATTATTATTATTATTATTATTATTATTATTATTATTATTATTATTATTATTATTATTATTATTATTATTATTATTATTATTATTATTATTATTATTATTATTATTATTATTATTATTATTATTATTATTATTATTATTATTATTATTATTATTATTATTATTATTATTATTATTATTATTATTATTATTATTATTATTATTATTATTATTATTATTATTATTATTATTATTATTATTATTAGGACGCTGTTAATAACAGGTAATCCAATAGTGTTGCAACCTGAAAGCATGTGCACAGCTGTGAGCAGCTGTTCCTGAGCCAATATCCTGAGGATATTTTCTGTGAATAAAAGAAGCAAACACCTAGAAATCCACACGCCCTTTGGAATAAAGAGAGGGATGTATTTCATTCTAAGCTTTATTCCTTAATCCTGTCCAATGAATATACTGGGTCATTCTTTGAGCATCCCTTAGAGAACTGATGTGTCTTGTTCTGCTCCAGGCTGTCCGCCAGTTGCTAGGAAGGTCTTAGGGAAGCTTTACTGTAAACACCGTCCTTTAGGGTATCTTTATTGTACTCCAGTCAAGGTTTGGTAAGAAGATAAGTGGGGAATTGCTTGATTAAGCTTAAAGTACGAGGCATTCTTGAAATTTACTCTACCCAATCAATGCTTTAAAATACAATCGTTTACTTAAAACAATCAGAACGAATTGCAGATGTTTTCCGTAAGCTCCGATTGGTTAACGTGCTACATCCTGCAGTTAAACAGTTCACTATTACAAAATTTAAAGATGCCAAATTAAATCTCCATTCAGAAATGGATGCTTTATCTTGACTGAAGTTACGATTCGTATGCTCCAAGCCAATACATTGAACTCCTTTGCATAGAACCTATTTCAATATAAAATTTGGAGAGGTCAATGATTTCCAGTTTCTAGAAGCCGAGAAAATTTTTAAATTCATATTCCAAACAAATGCTTGTGATACAGAACAATAAAGGTTTCAGCCATTTAGAGCGTATAACATTCAATTGGTGAATTATAATATTATCATTCGTTTCATTCGTGAATATTTTGCTAAAATGTTTACATTTCATAAAACTCCTATCATTGCTTCAGGTATTGTAAAGCTCAAAATCAGATTTAAGGTGGTTTTAAGTTTAATTGTTTCTCTTTTAGAATTTATACTTTATTTTTTATATTTTGAACTGTTCCTTTCCTTCTCTGCTATCTTTCCATTAACAATGTTCCGATCCTTTGATAAAACTTCATACAGATCTTGGTAAGTAAAGTTTGAGGGAAGACGTGAAGAATCTCCTGAGACATTTGCAAAATTCCTTAAACTAAATCTACATCAGGTTTGTTACACAATTGAAAGTAATATCAGTGAAATACTGGAAATATTAAAGTGCCAATTGGAACATTACAATGTCTTTCCTTTACATCACGTGATGTGGAGCCATCTTTCTGGAAAACTATATTGACAGAGTTTGGGAAACTTTACCATAAAATATTATAATAGCTAGGTTCAGTCAAGGCAAAGTATGCGGCGAATATTTGTTCTCTCGGTATAAGGAAAGGGAAAAGCTAAGAAATGTGTGTGAGATTTATATTTAATTTGCTGTAAAGTGTTAAACGCCGACAAAGCAATGTATTATCCTTAATTATCAAGTAATAATGTAAAACCGTTGTAAGGGTTTAGGAAGAAAATGTTATCAAAATACGTAATTACTAGATAAAAGTGTCGTATTTTTTTAAAAATAAATGTATATAGGCAGTTTCTTAATATTATGCCTGCTCGATCATTGCGTGACATAAAGTATCTAAATCTACAAGTTTGTTACTCATTAACTAATAAGACTTTCCTTACTTCTCTTCTTTCTTTACCTGCGTAGGTTATGTGATGTTTCCAAAACCCGCATTGAAACTATGTACTTTTCCTAAGTAACGGTAAAAGAGAAACAAAATGTATGGCATTGATTTGATATTATTTTAATTTTCAAAAAAAAAAAAAAACCAAATACAGAGAACTGTTGAGATGAAAAAGAAAATTATATCAATTCATGTAGTACTGAAATTTATTTCTCGAAGTTAAGCTACTTAAATATTATAATATTTCAAAAATTTATAAATTAGTGTTAATCAACATTAAGGATCAAATTTTATTGGGCATAGCTTAAAGTAAATACATAATACCAAAATTGCATATAATTTCTGTCATTTTTTAGCTTTAAGATAAAACGCAAATACATATCATCATCAACAACAACATCCTCTGTACACCTACGATATTACAGTATATGATGCTCTTGCGTGCTTTCTGAGATCATGATCCCCAATGTTGCAATCAAGTAGCTTCTTAATCACCTCCTTGGGGGAAGACGTGAAGAGGAACTCGTGAGTCCTCCAGCTGGCTGAGGAGGCTTAACGCTCTGAGGGAAGCTCTATGCAGATTGAAAAACGAGAAGAAATAAATAATCATGATCACCTTCTTGATATTTCGTCAGCCATTTACAAACAATCCGAGATATAGGAATTGATTGACCTAATACTGATTGAATCTTAAAGCTCGGGACTTACAGGTACTTACGCGTTGTAAGTCACCATTAAGGTAGTTATCACATGTGCATATGAGAACTCCCAGTAGTTTACCGGAAAATGCGAGCCAGTTGGAGAATTTAACCTAAGGCTGACATGTTAGCCATGACAGCTCAGTGGTTAAGAGCAAACAGACGGACGAAGGCCGAAAGATCGGGATTAAAATCCCAGCTATGGTATTGAATTTTTCTGTGTGACTACCTTTTCAAATTCGAGATATCCTTGTTATATGTGGTGTTCCTGTATGATGCTCATAAAACCAGTAATAGGTTCTACATATGTTTTATTCACAAAAATATAACCTTTTCTGAAGAAATAAAAAAGGAGTAATATTTTGTGGTATCTGTTCTTAGCTTTATCTTGGTGAAGGACAAAAGGAACCACGACTCGAACTCCCTTTAAGCTCTGCTAACTTCTGGAGCTTCAGTGTCTAGAAAGAAACAACTAAGAGTCACATTAAATGTATAGTTATTTAAAGTGTATTTTAAATACATTTTAAGTAGATTTGTGCTCGAACCGAAATATTCCTGAGCAGGTTAATAAAAATCTGGGTTATATTTGTAGTTAATTAGGTATAAACATATTATGTGTAAACGGATGGAGTACTTAGATGAAAATGTGATTAAACAGATTGGTTACGGATGTAAGCTAGGTTACTTATGCACATGGAGAAAGAAAGACTATTGCATCGATTAATGAAGGAAACGAAATAATACTGTCTATCTCAAAACACATATTTAAAACGTCGCCACGTCAGATAGAAAATGGATGGTCAAACGCGCGTATGGATGGAATAGGATAGGATTGCATTGGATTACGGTACGGAGTGGACTCGCCACGGAGCTCCGGTGATGGTCTATTGTAACTACGCCCCAAGTGGGATATCCCCGGGAGAAAGGATAAGGTGAGAGGGGACAGAGAGCGGCCGTTCCTAGGAGTCACTACAATGCAAAGGTAGGGTCCGTACACTTTACCAGTTGGAAACTCCCCGGCAGACCAGCATAACCGGCAGCTCACCCGACTGCTGTCCGGAAACGGCCATACTAAGCTGGCTCGGAGACCGGTGACTATCCTACTGGATGAGGAAGTATTCACAGAGCATATCATCCTGCCAAGCACCACTTAGACACCCGCCGACACTTCTAGCCTGAAATACCCCACCAGATGCAAGATGATGTGAAATGGTAATGGAGATGAAATGGAGGGACAGGAAATTCAGATGATGTAATTAACCTACCCGGCCTGCGCCATGGCATAGTTGACCAAGGCATCATGCCTTGGTTCCCTGCTGCGGAATGCCACCCGGGTTCGATCGCACCCCTGCAGTGCGGATTTTAAGTCCCGGGTACAGGATCGTTGCCCACTTCGCATCGTGAGGAAATTGAGAAGCTTACGATAGGCAAACGACCCTGGTCATGAAAGCCAACTTTCCGGCAGGGTCTGTCGAGATGCTGACCACATCTCCTCCCCGTATCGGTTGGATGATCACCCAACTCTACCTTGCCCATGTGGGCGTGAGCCCGGCAGTCGGGTTGGCAGGCCCTGGTTCGGTATGGACTGTAGTGCCACGGGTTTAATTAACCTACCCTGCATTTGCCTGGCGACCCGGGAAAACCTCAGAAAAGACCCTGACCCATGGGTCAGGTAGTTCGTCCGCGGGAATCGAACCCCAGCCTCCTGATTGCCGGCCATAGACAAAACTGCGTGAGCCAACCTGCTGTGTTGGGTTGGGATGGGATGGGATGGGATGGTCTTAAAAGCGTAAAATAAGTAATAAAAATAGAATCTCATTCAAATCATAAGGTCACATTTTGATTAACATATTCTTAGGCTAGCATTAAAACACTTAAAATCAGGTAAATAATTAAAGATTTCAAAACTGAATCATAGAATGTCTAGGATTTATGACATGAAAATAGATATTAATCTTCTATGAAGATAATCTTCGTTAATATAGGCACAACTCCAATAATTTAAAAATACTAATTCGTGTATGGTGGATTCATTAAAGCGAAAAACATATTCCCTATAAGTGTCATTGCCATGAATATCCGCTGTGCATCGTGTACTACATTTTGGGCAATTAATCCCTCCGGACTTGGATCCTGTTCCGTGAAACAGATGCCGCAGGCCAAAATGAGATTCTAAGTGTGCGACGTAAGATTAAGACACCATTTCTAACCCATTAATTGATAACAATGAACACTTAGTATTTTCAAGTAATGCAATGCAATAATTCAGTAAGATAGAGCTCGCCATAAATTCATGTTAAAAAGTTAGTGCACTGAAGTCATGCAAATCCTAAGCATATTAAAATTAATCTAACACTCATTTAGCAATGAAATACTTTTATCACCTTTTCTATTTAAAACATGTTTTATTTTCCTTTTCTTTAATAAGGATCTAACGTTGTATAACAAAGTATTTTCAAAATAGCATATATGAAATGATTTGGAGCCTCCAACGTTCTGACAATTTTATAATTACATATTTTATTTTATACACTGTCGAGAAGTCCATTTTCATGGCTTACTGACGCTGAACGAGTGCTCGTAAACCGTAAATAGAGGCAGGCTCGCCGCATGCTTATTATCCGCGCGAGTGATCAGTACTTTGATGCTGCTCTGTATATTACAAAAGTAAAAAACAGAAAGAAAATCAGTAACGCCAGAATAGTTCAAAATTTCTGCATTAAATTTGGCTTTGAAATTTATCAAACTTCATTTCGTATTTCGGAAACTGGACATGCAATTTCATATGAAATATGTATTTACTGATTTCAATGAAGCCGGCCCTAGTAGAATTGATTGCCTGAGTTTGTCTTTGGTGTTTCGTCGCGTTGAGCGTCGCCAGATGTTTGGATGTATATGTGTATATGTGTAAAACATAAATCAGGAAACCAAGAACAACAATAAAGTGCAGAAACATAAAATGTGGAAACATGGGAAAAGACTATAAGAAGCTTGCTTTATATTTATGTTATTTGAATTCAGTTGCTGAGGTTTTAGGTAAGAGTATCTGAATTTATCAAATTATCTATTTTTATATGATTTAGCACTTAAGCACTGGTGCATTCCTCAGTTTTTACACTCCCTACTACGCATAACATGGTATTTGAAAAAGGAGGTGTGCGCTGCAAGTCATTTTTGGGAAATGCAGAAAAAATAATATCAAACAATTCCACTACTTCTGCAATCAAAAGAAAGTGATATTGTGAAACACTGAATAGACATCATTCACAAACGATTTGGTAGTCAAAATATGTAATTGACTTAATACGTTTTCAAATGATCTATTAATTTTAGATGATTTCTAAAAAACATGATTAAATAATATGAGATGTATTTAAATTACATTTCTTGTTATTCAGGCAAATCATTTTATGAAAATACAACACGCTTCTGCTTTCTCCTCAATGCTTTTTACTCTATCAGTGTTTCAACACACGGATTTCTCTTCATAAAACGCCTAAAATTCTAAAGAATACATTCTACAATATTTCTGGTGCATTCTTAATTATTTTCATTTAATGGGGCTGCATTAAATGATCATTCTAAGCTCTGCAAAGGCACATGTTTGCAGTTGAAACTTATTTTAGCAGCCCATCTAGCATTTTATTTGTTGCCACATTTTTCATTGATCGCTTGTATTCAAAATGATGGATGGAATTAACAATAAATGCAGTCCGTTTCTTCTCTCAGTAGCTCTCCAAGAACTAGCTTTGTACCAGTCTACCTATCCCAATGCATCTAGCTGTCAGGTCTATATAAGCAAGTAGCACCTTCATAGATGCCCATGCAGCTCATACAGAAAAATACAGTGGTATTGTTAACTTCTATCACAACATAATAATCGATACGCAAAATCAGTCTCTCTATGGCCTAGTGGATGTCAAATTGAACTAACTTTTCCGTGTATTAAAAGGAGAAGGATACTTTTTAAATTTACATCCCTCAATGTTAAGTCATATCGGACGATGAAAGTGAAATGATTCTCAAATGAGCCCAGCGTTCACAGAGCTTAGAGTTACCGGAAGGGATAGGTGTCAGCAATAAGATGCAGGAGCTTGGGATCGGTTGGAATACACAAACCAAGTTACTACATTTATAATACCAGAATTTCAAGGACTTGACATTAGGTTACAAGGAAATCAGTAGCAAGCTACTCGATTAAGCTTATCATTAATCTCAATCATTGCAGAAACTCTCTTTCAAGATATATAAGATAGGATGAACTCATTGCGAATGGCATTGGCCAAAAAAGGCACATATTACTATCGATAATATCCGTCATTTCCGACCTAACGACGCCACAATGGATTGTGATATTTACTAGGGCTGAACTGAGATCCTTGTCATCTGTGACGCATCGAAGAGAGCCTGTAGCGGAGCTCTGTGTAATTTAACTACCACTTCCAAAACCCACATTAGCCATCTCATCTACCTAAGCGAGAGCGACTCTTGCCTATGAAAACAATCACGCTACCCTATTTGTACCTTCTGGCTGCATTGGTCTGGGCATGCTTGTTGCGCTATTTCTCTGAAGCAACGAACTACAAAATCGTTGATCTGTGATAAACCGCGTTACAGAAGTACAATTATCAAGACATTATCAAGAGGAATATTATATCGTTTAAGGAAATGTAAAAGATTGTACTAACATATTTGTAGTACTGTTCCCTTCTTCTTGTAAAGTCTTAGAATAAGAAGGTTTGTTCGTCGACTTTGTGGAGAACGTATGAAGCGCTAATGTGTCAATAGAAAAGAGCAAAGTGGGGATCTGGAAAATATGATTTGGTCAAGTCAATCACCTGATTTAATTCCCATTAAGCTCTTATAGGGCGAACTTGACTGGGAAGTGAGAAAACTGAGTTCGTTTAAAGTTGAAGAACTCTGCAATAATTTACAGACGTGTTGTACTGCAATATGCGCAAAAACACTACACGGTCTTATCTCCAGAATATCAAGAGTTTGTGGAGTGGTTCTGAGGGCAGAGGGTGGATACTTTGAAGAGGCTAAAATCGAAATCACATTTATTGTACTTAATACTCATAGAGAAAATATTAATTTTGTTGGTCTTTTTCATTTTTACGAAGTGTTTGTATATTGAAATAGAATATTTAGCTTTTTTTCATAGCTAGAAAACTTTTGGCTGGTTGTGTGCATAGCTTTGGAACTCACTGAATGTCGCATGAAGGAGATAATTCAATTTCTATTGGCACACCGCACTTTGAAATAATTTTATTTAATATTTTGAACACTTTTCATAAATACTGAGTCATTACGCTTAACTTTTGTTGGATTATCTGGCAAACATGCTAAAGATGATATAAAAATACTTCTTTAAATATTAGTTGGATACCTCAAGAGGCATATGATATTAATTAAGGAAATACAAAGGGCCCGGAACTTCAAGATCGGGAAATGGTAAGACTAGTGCTTCCACATCAAACCATCCTGTGTGGTGTAATACCTGTGACATGCAAATAGTTTCTAACGTTGGTTCGTCAATTCGCTCAAACTAAATCCAGTGGTACACTCAAATAACAGAAGTAGTAGGGAAGGAATTATTTTTTTACTATCAACATAAATCGCCATATTCTACAGTCGGCCACAACTTATGCAAGTCACAATACCAAAGTTCACAGCCGCACCTCTTTATAATAACGCTAGATGCAGTAAAGAGTTCAAGAAGCACAGTAGGCTACATGGTGTTTAAGAAAGTTCATAGATCGTTCCTCATAAACAGCAATGTGTAATGTAGTGTAAAAATATAATATCTAGTGCTGCACAGCCGAGAGCATACTGTAAATGTCTGCCTTGTGATGTTACACCGTATTGACTAATTACAAGTCCATCCCGTAGCCTCGATTTCACGGCTTAATTACCAGTTTACTCGTGGGCGAGAACTAAAAAAACGGACTCGTGGCATTCAGCTCACTGGCATATTTCTATTAAACAAATACGCTGTTGGGCAGACGTAAACTGGCTGCAAAATATTTCTAATGACTAATATTTACACTTCACGCTTGCTCCATTTTTCCAGACAGCAATGTTTCTATTCAAATCAATTTCCCCATCTGTCGATGATATATGCACAAAAGCGGCTAGACATTTTATCGACTAAAATTAGCAAACGTGAATCTAAGCAGAAATATGGACGCAATATTAGGGGAAAATTACCATTCAGTTGAAAGTAATGCACATTTTAACTATACAAACTTCAGAAGAGTTTTTCAGTATATTCGTTTCCAATATTACTTTTTCTGTCATTTATTTGAACACACAACGTTTGAGGAGAATTAAACGGCCCTATCCACCAACGTTATATTAGCTGAACTCATGACGTAAGTTATATTTTAATATACCTATAGTGAATTTTTACAGCTTTTAAATGGATGACCTGTAGGTACACTGACAAGGAATTTTTTTGCTAAGTATGATAGGTTTATTTACTTAATTTACCGTAAATTTGTATATTTATTCAAATTAATTTAGCTATTTCAGTAGTTTCTGATAAAACTTGTAATTTATATGATAGCTATCGTTCAGCGAAAAAAAAATCCAGATCAAAATTGGACAACAAAGTCGAATAGGTTTATCACAGAAATAAACCGCATGGCTTGAACACACGGAAACTGTAGTACTTGACAGTAGTTTCAATATATAGTTCCAAATGTATTTTAAAAATAGATCATAGTTTATCGATCTGTTCTAAAGAGTGTAGAAACTAGGGTTCTTTCTTCTCATGCAAAATTCTACAGACTTCACAGAGGAAATGACAGATGTAGTAGAATTATTTTAAAAATATAATAATGTAAGCATGTATACTGTGCTTAACACAATTAAATACTGTGACTTTGTGGGTTCGTGAAATAAAAAGTCCAATTTCACCACTCAAAAATGTTCTTTATTTCCACCGACTTACAGTTTAACACTTGCCAATTACACAGAATTACTTGCTGCACACAGTTACAATTCACCAGTTCGTCCGTTACAATTTCACTTGTACTCGCGATTACATAAACTCCGATGCACATACCAGTTACGTACAGTCTTCCGTTGCACAATCTTCTCGTTCATTAACACGTCACTGACTAACTCTTACACCAAGAACTGCGTCTGTCTCCTCACTAACACTCACTAACCGACTGACTGACTAGCTGCAGCCCTCCTTTATATAGGAATATCGCCGCCTTCCAGTGTCCGCGAGAATGTTCCAGTAAAAGAATGATCGAGAACCAGGTGTGAGAGAAACAGACGGCACAGTCATGTTTTTCCTCCGTCACCACCGCCTGTCACCACTATAAGACAAACGAGGGGAGGGCGTAGCTAACACGGACCTCCCTCGTCTCCCGCTCTCAGCTGCTTTCATAGGGTGTTCCAGCGCTCGCGTTACAATACATTCATGAAATAAAATGAGGAAATGACAGATGTAGTAGAATTCTTTTAAAAATATAATAATGTAAGCATATATACTGTGCTTAACACAATTAAATACATTCATGAAATAAAATGAAAGTATAATTAATAAGACTTTACCAAAATTAAAAAATTTATATTGAGTAATTTTTGTAATTTACTCTATTTTGCACATATACCTCTATTGACTTATTTAATTGTTAACACGTTTATTCATACAAATTGGTTTAACATTATGGTGCAACAAGGCAAACGTTGGAAGTGTATCGGAAAAATTTGAAACAGCGGAGCTATTTACCTAAGCCTTTCGCATGTACACGGCGAGGTGGTGTATGTACACTCTGTTCAGATGCAACAGTGTGTTCTGCACAGTAACATGTCATATATCGGTAGGCGGGAGAAATCTTACATAACGTGATTGAACATCGTTATAAGAAGAACGATACAGAAATCAAAATCATTTTGTGTCAAGTGACGAAACGGGTAACTGCAATGATAATTTACATTTGCGTAAAATAATTAATCGCCTAACATTTCGTATCAGACACAAGCTCCCAAGTGCTCTATTTGTGTTCCGTCGCTTACCGTACGCCAAGTTACTAATATTTCGCTCTTCTAGTAAACAAGATAATAAGCGAATGCAGCTTTCGTTAGTGAAGGTGACGCCTCAAGGCTTTGTCATACACTACATCTCCTTAACCATCCGTCGGTTGCGTGGACCTTAGTAACGCCGTAAATTGCGATGTGTCGCTACACACACGCAAACTTTTGGTGTTTGAACTATACCTCCTTATTGACTCTGGTTATTGGGTTATACTTACTATCGTAGGTATTTTGATATAATCATGTATCAGATGGTTACAAATTACATTATACCTAATGCTTAAAATAAAATTAAATCTTAAGATGACTCACAGAGGTTGGTGTAAATTAAAATGACGGAACTAAGATTCTATTCAACATAAAAATACAGTTTCAGTTGTATTTCCACAGATAGACACTGTTCTTCAATCTTCTTCACTATCATCATCGTTGTCATCATCACCATCATCATCGTCCTGCTGTGTTTTCGTAACCGCCTTCATTATACCTAAATTTTAAAGTTAGTTTTGTTTATCACAGTAGATTGTGCCTTAAAACTATACATTTCACTGAATTATTTCTACATAATTGGAATTAGATTCCTACACAGTGTAAATGGTTGGATTCCATAAACATAAGTTCACACAGCACTAGTTGAGCTTTCTGACCCATCAGTATAAATCAAAAGACGGTCTATATATCGCGATAAAAAAATCTAAAATACAAGTGCAAGTACAAGACGTAGACATCGTAGATTTCTTGTAGAGCACCATGCCCAGACTTACGTGGAGGTTCCATGCAAACAAGGAGGTTACACTCTCTGGCACTTAGGAAACATCACCGGCATTGGGATGGCATGCTTTCCAGGAAGTTTCCGAAAGCGAAAACCGGGTGGCTTTGGACTAAGGTAACTGTTCCTACCATCGGCGTCCAGGAAGGTGTTGAAGAAAGGCGTAATATTGGATGCGTAAGCATGCGGTTAAGTCCAGGGCATAATTGGCTAATAGAATGTCACAGCAGTACAGGTGAGGTGGTTCTGCAGATTCAGCGTAGAGGCTCATAGCAGGGTTAAATGGAAGAACTCCAATAGCTCTCCGTAGGCCACAATTATGGATTGTGTCTAATTTTTTTCAGCACCGATGGACGTGCTGAGGTCAAAACGATACAACCATAGACTAATTTGCGTCGAATCTGCGCGCGAAGGCGTAACCGTCCGTTAATCACGAGTTCCATCACCTTGCAAACGCAACTAGTGAGGGAAATAGGACGATAGCTAGAGGAGAGATGACGGTCCCTTCCGGGTTTCAAAATAGGTACAGTGGTGGCTCCTCGCCACTTTTCAGGAGAAGTGCCATCAACCCAGACGCAATTATAGAGCTACAGTAGGAATGCCTTGCCTTCAGCAGAGACCTGCTGTGACATTCGAATATAAATTACGACCAGCCCCGATTTTGATACTAGCGAAGATGAAAGAGTGTGTTCTAACTCTGTCAAGGCGAAAAGGCGGTTATAGTCTTTAGGTTTCTAGAACGAAAGGAGAAACCTTGAGATTCCACCTGAGTCTTAATTGAAGGCGCATAATTATCTGAGCTAAACTGATCAACAACGTCTCTTGCAGATGTTTTTAGATCAGCGATCAGCACATGGTTCGACTTTTAGGCCACGCGCCTTATCTTATCCCTTACAATAGAGGAAGGTGCATGGAGCTTAAAAGAGGATACAAATGTAATCCACGATGTATTTTAACTATCCTTAATTACTTGCCTAAAATTGACGCGCATTTTCTTGTACTCAATCAGGTTATACAGAGTGTTGTGTCATTGGAAAACTCTTGGAGCACGCCTTAGAGCTCAAATAGCTTTCCGATGATCAGTTGTCCACCATGGGAGAGGAAGTCGACGAGGATTGGTAGTCGAATGCGGAATAGGCCGTTCTGCTGTGAGAATAGTCTTCTCTGTGAGATGTTCAACTAAATTTTTCACGAAGTCTTGCTCTTCGTAAATAAAAACAGCTAACTGGGTGTAAAGATTCCAGTTGGCATGATCGAAGCACCCGTTAGTTAAACGTCCGGAACGCACTTTTTTGGCTAAGAGACTAATAACACATGGGCAGTTTAGAATGTAAATCATAGATGATATTCCATTATAGGGAAACTTCTACCTGGGGTGAGCAAGCTGCAAAACTTCAAAAAGGCGTTGAATGCTTAGTAAAGGAGCGTAGGGTCTCCAGTGTTTAGGAGAACATGGTTTTGCTTCCATTAAATTTGCGATAACTTTGCCTCCACAAGTTCGAGTTGAGCCCCAGAGAGTGTAATGGCCATTTAGGTCCCTACCAACAGAAACGGTATTGGTAACCGAGAAACCAGCTCTTTTAGCTCAGTGAGTGAAAGGTCATCATATGGGGTATCATCTCAGTGTCTCACCTCCCATTGTTAAGACAGAGGGACCCAATCATCTTCAGGAGTGTGTCAGCTCATGCAATGGCCCCTCCCTGAAACTGACCTTTATCAGCGGGTACGAACACAGTACTACATGATAACCAGGAACTTGGTATTACGCATCACCCAGTGTCCCCCTGCGCATCCTCTATCCCGCATAATGATATCCATCAGACTTATGCTCAAGGAGGAAAAAGAAAGAAAAAACGTATTGGTCAAACACAGTTGTGGATTAATGTTTTTGGGCGTTTGAGAAACCTCTCTCACATCTTGGAGGTACCCAATCGAGAGATATGGCTCGGGACCACGAGATCACCAATCCCTACCTACCAGAGAATCTTCCTCCAGTTTTCGGGGTTACTAATGGGCTTTCTCAGTAACCGTAGTGGTCCTGTGGCTCACCAGGTCCGTGCAGTACACCACACCATCAGTTACTCCCCTACTTCCTGTTGCTCACCCCGCGGGACGAGGACCACATAGGTTAGATTTTGAGGGGCCGAAAATGCGAGCCTCCAGATTACTGTGGAGATATTAAGCTCAGTGTTATAACTCTGGATATGTTTTTTTTTTCTCATAATTGTCGCGATAATTTAAATACAGTAATGCAAGAATACTAAAGGGAGTTGTGCTATAAACAAATCGTTTACCGCTTTCCCCATAATGACAAAAGGTTGCATTGCCCATTTGGTATGGTAATAAGTTCTGTAATAGGGAGCTACTTGGAAGCCATTCCATATTATAAGCAACTTGTAACTAGGTGGATTTAATGTTGTTTACATATGCGTGCAGCATTTTCCGATCTTAATTCAGCGAAATAGAAGCAGTTTGGTATGACATCTGCTCACACTTCTGTACATACTCGTACTGAACATTCAGTGTATGACATCACCTCCGCAGCCGTCTCAAGATGTTAACTGCGTTATTAGAGCCAGAAATGTTTCCTGTTTTTCCTACTTTGCTGCTTCCCGCATGACCCAAACCGTTTTCTCTTTCCTTGCAACAGATGGGGCAGCATCTAATCAAGTCATTCATCAGCATTGGCGAAGTTTAAGTCTTTAATTAATCTACATCAATTGTAAGGATAGTTATGCAAAAGTTTTGCACTTAAGTCCTGAATATATCATCCATAGCTCCAGAGGCTTTTTCTGTCACTTTTTCTTTTAAATACCACGCCGAACTAAAACATCTCCCAACATTTGCCACTAGTAGCCAAAGCTTAGGGCTAATTTCCGGCCGCTAGAGAAGGCTAATGACCTAATTCTGAAGATTGCGTGCTGTACTTGCTAGCGCAATGGTAGGGTAGTCGTAACGAAAGGGGTGGTTTAGTGGTGTGGAGGCAGTGGTTTACATTTTGGCACGCAATGCATCGATGCTTCTGCTTTTTCCGCTCCCCTATACTCTTTCGTCCTGCTACACAAAGTAAGGGGACGGCTGGAAAAGGAAAGAAAAACAGAAATATGTTCATAATAGAAGAACTATGAGAGCAATGCTGTCACAATTACGAATACGACTACCGTTTTAATCTGACATTCAGGAAGTGCTTAGAAGGAAGGCATCATGGTTCATTCTAAACGGCATGGGAAACGGCCAGCTGTTTTGTATATTTGATACTTCAACTTGCGTGCATAAGATAGCTAGGGTCGATGAAGTTAATAAATGAGAATCCATTTCTTCAGCCAAAAGTAAGTACGTAAGCTGACTTCCTTAAAAAGTATATGCTATAAAGTTTACTTCTGAATCCTTAAATAAAAATGATCATAACCATGGTATACATGTTTAAAATGTAGTAAATCTATACATTTTAAAGATTGCGATTTTATGTAGTAGTTTAATTTTATGCACGCTCACCCGCTACTGCACATATTATTCATAATAATCCTCATATTCTTTATTAAATACCTGTTAGTGGTCATAGGCACTCACAAACTGTTCAATAATCATAGCCGACGTCATTGAGACATGGACTCATGAACGAGATTATGCGGTAATTATTCCTTCAGGATGCGCCTCCTTGACTACATATCCTATAGGTTCTTGTAAATGTAAAATGGCATGGAGATAGCTCAAACGAAACCTAAGTAGCTCTACTTTCCTAAATATTATTTACGTGCATATTAAGGCTAAAATTAAAGATTTTTCAAAGTTTATAATAAAGCTAGGTGTTGACAATTTTTCGGAACAATTTGCGCATGAGTGTGAGAAGCAAATCAGATTTCAAACTGCACTGCTTAGCGGCGGAATAAATTCAAAGTAACAGGGCTGAGAACTGTCAAGCCAACTGCCAACAGCCTTGCATAAACTGCTTAATGCTGCCAAATTTATTTGGCACAGACTAAATATATTAACAAAATATACAATAACGCTATTAAGCCTACATTATTTCCCTTAAAACCTTGGAGATAAGTAGCTGAACCTTCCATTTACAGAATATTCAAGATAGGTATTTAGGTATTTTACTGATCATGATAATATCTTGAATCCTTTTGCAATAAATAAACGACGCCTTAGTTAAATGTAAAATATAGAGAGTTGTAGATACACTATTCTTAACCGTCACATACCTCCTCCCTTTCTATTGCACCTTATAGTTCTCGGACAGTTAAATGGACCATTTTGTAAATTTTGGTGGATTAAGGAACGTCAGGTATCTATGTAAATATAGATACCTATTAATATTGAGTTCTTCGGAAGAACTGAAACTTATTTTACCTGTAGCTAAGAAGCTGACGTTCATGTTGAGGCTGGAAGTGATAGACTACTAGCAATTATATGAATGAAACTGCTGGATCAGTGTAAATGTGGTGAGGGAAAGGAATGTCCAAACTTCTATCATCTGCTTCTTAGTAACACGCGCAGTAGGTATGTTTCAGATACATATAGTTCACTTGTGTTGTCTAAAGCAACATCTTGCAATATCCTTTATTTAAGAAAGAGAAAGAGACATTCTCCCTAGTAGTGCGTAAGACCTAAACACGCGCTTTACGTCCCTAAATGAAGTATTGTCGCGAACCCGTCGCGATAAGGCGGCTTGGCACACAAAGGAACTGATAGGTTTCACGTAGATAACGAGCTTGCATAAGCAGATAAACATAGCGCTTGAAATAAGAGACTTGCCGAAACAAACAAACTGAGATAAATGGAAATTTCTGGTAATATCTTGATTATTCAGTTTCTTTATTCTTCTGGAAGAGTTTCGAATTAAGAATTAGGTATTTAATTAGGTATTTAGTTGTAAAAGCAGAGTGAGATGTGTAATAGTGTTGTGAAATGAGACACAGCCAGCTTTGTTGTTGTAATGAGAGCTAAGGATATAATCTTCTGTCACTGTTTGTTATTGTGATTGACCTTGGTAGACTGATGGTGTATGTAACGTAATGCTGCTGTAATCTACAAGAGTATTTCTACGGAAATAAAGGAGATTTTTAATTTCTGCAACTCGGCCTTTTAATTCTATGAACTCACAAAGTCACAGTATTTACATTGTTGTGCAGTACAATACTTACACTCAAAACAGCTGCAATAAATAATGGAACACCTGTAGCAGTATGAGGAAAGCATTTAACAAATCAATTCACTGTGACTTAAAAATAATAGTTATGGACAGCTAATCTACTCCACAACTTTTTTCGAAAGATAAAGTATGAGCATTTGCAAACCATATTGCATAAACGTTAGCAAATACCAAAACAGAGTTCTGCGAAATAGATACGTTTCCATTTGAAGTGTACCGAACATATTTTACATATTAGTTTACAGATGAAGTGAACGTTTCTGAGAAGGATGCCTTAGGTGTACTGGATCTTCAAATTCTTATAAAGAAAGGCACTTAAAATATAAATATGTGGAACAAATTAAGCAACGACTAATTGTGCAGAATCCAGCCCTTTTTATAGCTCAATCTTGAAATACGATATGAAGCATTTGGAAGAAATTTGTCTGAAGTTCTGTGTGATTGCTACTAAATATGCTGAAGGAATGTATTCACACATTATATGATAATATGCAACCAGCACGGGAAATGGAGACTCTAGTATGCAAATCACTTTGAATATATGTTCTGATTGGTACTATATATGCTTAATTTCTTATAGTATTTCCTGTCAGATACCTCCCAGTTTTGTTAGTAGTATATGAGTTATTAATGCTATTAAAAAGAGTAAAGAACGGCTACAAGTGACACATTGGTGTGACATTCATTCAGTATTACAACTAATAAAGTTCTCCAGCTTTCACGTTTAAAGGAGTAGACTGTCCCAATCATACTTATACCAGAGATATTGCCAATATTCAAACTGCTAATGAACTACACCGAATTAATTTCAGTGATTTTAGACTGACTAATATAAGCAAGTTGAGATAGGCGATGCATTGTCTGCGGCTAAGCATTGCGCAGTTAATTGTATTAAACCTAATTGGGATCAGATGCTCATAAGTTGGTATTTAAACAAGGTCTGAGCAATTATTGTATTAGAATGTCTTTAAAACTGCTTTTCGAGTATAGAAATATCGATACTTATTAGCTCGTTATCGGCGCTCTCAATATTAAATGCCTCAAATATCATTCAAATCTCGAACTTATCATCTGCCAGTGCGACAATGAACAGCGATTAATGTCTTCTTGCATCATGTAGCCTACTTTAGTACGATTTTTGTAAGTGCTATGGTAGCAAAACCGTAATGACGAAAGCTGGTGTTCTAAAGGTCATTGTTTCGGTTTCTCTCATGTAGTTAATTTTTTTCTTCAGTTTTAATACGTAAATTCTAATAGAAAGAAATAGCTTGATTCGTAACTAAGAACATGAAGCTGTTTGATCAGTGCAATAACACTACTGTGATTTAAACCCTGTTTATGCTGTCCGATGGAAGAGAGAATCCAACAGTAGCTTGGCCAGCACGCTCTCTCGATCTCAAACCAATTGATTCCTTTTTCTGGGGTGACCTCAAGTCTCTGGTGAATAAACACCTATTACCTCAGACGACGACCTAACTGTCCGAATAATAGCAGCATATGAAGTTATTCGACACACACAAAGAATTTTGGACAGACTACGACAGTCGTTCCTTCGCCCCTTGTACTGAAAATGCAGGTCACAATTTCGAGCAGTTCCTATAAAACTGACGTAAAGAGTTGCATTTACGTTTTATTTTATGTAAATTCGTTCACCCTTTAAACCACCTCCCATTTAGACGCACAGAATGGGAAAGTAATAAGCAGGATTCAATGTTTATTAGAAAGAATTGTAATTAATTACACTGACAAGGTGAGATTACTCCGTAAAATGCATACATTTGCACATGAATTAAAATTTTAGACAAAATATTTCAAAAAGAACCAAACAAACATTTAAAAAAACGTGAAGAAGACTCGGACTCGTTTACATTTCACTTGAATGCTAACTCATTCATATACATTGCGCCACAGAGAATGCTCTGACACGCCTCTTCAGTTTCATGTGTTGTGCATTCAAATGGTATCATCATTAGTAGAGGCGTACTGTCACTTTAGAAATTTATAGTCCTAATTTCCACATTTGAACCAACAGGCCATAAGTCTTCTATCTCAAACTACTTGTTTAAGATATCTCCACTTACTCTGAAAATATTTCGCTGTAGTTGATTAACACACTGTATAAAGATTTTTAGTGTAAATCTGATTCACTGAACAATAATCTACCTTAGTCGATAGAACTGAAATGCGTATATATAGCTATGTCGTAGATAGTATTTTCATGGAGGTTTGCAGGCTTGGATAATCTTATAAATAGAAGTATATAAGGATGGATACGAACAAGTAAACTAAACTCTACTCAAGGCACTGCCAAATCTAAAACATGAGTTTATTTTCTCGAAAACGAAGACTAAAAAGTGGAAAACCTTCTAAAACCTTCTCGTTGCATTTATTGTTTTGTCAGTTATCACGAAGTGCACGCGCTTTTTAAAACTTAGGAACCGCCCCTAGTCATTCGGAGCAGAACCAAATTCGTTCCCGTCGGTGCTGTTCGCTTTCTCTTCTTTTCTTTATTTATTTTTAACTAAAGATGTGTAAATATGATAGTCAAAATGGATAGATGGAGCTCTCCCGTGCATAATTCGGGATCTCGGATGCACTGGTCCACTACCTACCGTAGTAAGCCCCTGGGTGGCTAAATAGAAATGGCACAGGTATTGTCGTATTAAAAAACCTCTTTTTTCACTGCCCTTGAGATGAAGAGCCATGGTGTGCTAACAAAGGACTCTGAAAGTTTTACGAAATATAGCGGAAGGAATGTGCGTGTTTAAAACGCAGAGATATTGTACTATTTGTGGATAACCAATATATAGCAAAGTATGAGTAGAATGACAGTACATAAATAATCATTTGAGGATAGAAGAAAAGAATCGGAAGGCTTTATATGATCTATTTTCTGCATCATTTGATTTGTGTTATTACCATCCGTTGCCTATGAAATCCATGAACAAAACGGTATTTTTTTTTTATTTATCCAGATTTATCAACCCTATTTTACACAGTGGTATATTAGGGTTAGAGTTGATACATAAAAATACACAATTTTAACAAAAATATTTTAAATACTAGAAGGAAGAAAATATGTTATAATCTGATGCATATTAATTTAAACTATTTCAGACGTTTAAACACTGAGTTTATAAACATCATGAAGTACTTATACTGTTGTGGCTTCATTAGCAAAGATGTGAGCGGAGCAGAAAATTCAGTTCCTAGAGAGTCTAGCTTGAATATTAATTCTTGTCTTTCCGTCCAGAAAATGGGACAACAGAAAAGGAGATGAACCACAGTTTGAAATTCTTCACCACACATGCACTTGGGGTTAGATATTAAGTGAAAACGTGATAAGTATTCACCAAATTTACCATGTCCACTTAAAAATTGTGTCAAAACAAAATTTGGTACACGAGTTTCACATTTTCCTCTGTCATATACACTAGGGAAAAATAATGTTTTTGTTAAACTTCCATTTGGAGTTGTTAGCCATTGTTGGTTCCATTCTTCAAGAACCAACAATGGCTAACAACACCAAATGGAAGTTTAACAAAAACAACTAAGTGTGGCCAACGTTCAAGGTCACATTTGTGCTTTTTGGCACCCACCGTGGCCGAGAGGCAGTCCGGGTTCGATCCCAGACGACCGTATGTGAGGTTTGTCATGTACAACACGGTGCTGGGTTGTGTTTTCTCCGGGATCTCCGGTTTCTCCCGCCATCTTATTCCACCGGCGCTCCATCTTCATCTCATATATGGTCAGTGTCACGGCCTGCGGTGCCATATGTAGTAAAAGGGGGTATTAAACAATACACTATACATACATTTGTGTTGTGAAGCCTACTTGATGGTAAGGTAACAAAGAACACCCATGTTTTTTCAGTATAAACAGTACAGTATAGTAATGCATGTGATGGTTAGTTTTCTATTATGTACCGGTAATCATACCTGTCGTGAGAATTACATTTCATTTGGACTAGCAAATAAAATTTGGTTTTCATTATGTTCATGCAGCGCTCCTTATGGTGAATATCTGACCCCAATCACGTAAACTCAGAAATCGTAGTTTCCAACTGCCTTTTTCCTTATAATTTTCTACACATTGTTTTTCAGCACCTTATTATGCATTCGGAAGAACATGGTTGATAATTGTCTGGAATATTTGTCGGGAAAGCAATCAAACGATTAACAATGGTGGTTTATCGCTGAAATTCGCCAGCAGCAGAAGTGCGGCAGACGCTATATTGCTGGTCTAAATTAAAACTACATTATTCTTACCCCAAAACCGTAGTTAAAGACATAGGTTGCATATCGATAGTCCATAAACTGCTAGAAAATATATAGAAATTACCTAGCATTAAAATACTGCACACTTCTCATTACTGCGATTGACTATTTTTAACGGAATTAAGACTTTGCGGTTTCGATGTGACATCGTTGTACTTATTATCCCCGGACAAAATAAAGACATATTCGTGAAAAGCTCCTTATAAATATTTGAATGGAAATTTCAAGAATATTAAGGTTAGCAACTTATAAAAATAAAAACCTGGTGAGAAAATTTGTAGAAATATTCACGTAAGGCGTTCATTTATAGTAGCCTCGTTCATCGCATCCCAGGCGGCATCAAAGCTTTCCCTTCTGACCACGCCTCCTCACATGTAAGCAATTATAAGGGTCTTCCACCCTTAAACATATGGGTCGTCCTTCTTAATACGTTCAGCAAGTTAAAGCACTGTTGCAATATTTCTCTTGTGTCCTCAGAAATTAGCTTAAACTGTGCAAACATGCTTCCTATGTATGTTAATTAAGTTTATATGTATAGAAGTTACATAGTGTTTTACTTAGTGTAGTTTATACATTTATTAGTGTTTAATAGTTATTGGCGTTTAGCACTTGCGTAATTTAATTAAGATGTGGAGACCGTGGGTATCGAACCTAACATGGATTTCCATTCATACTTGTAATATATATCTAACAGTATTTGTAAACTTTCTCGAGTTGTAAAGCGTTTATGACATATTTAATTATTATGCGGAGTGTACGTGATTACTTATTTAAATTGTGTTTAGCAGAAGAGCCCCCCTCCCCCAAAAAATATACTGCTTAACGTTATTCAAACTTGTAAAATTGGCAGACATCCTTGTTAAAAGCTTCGAAAATTTAAAAAGAGTTAATAGAGTTTCCTTACTAGTTTTTCTTTAATACATTGGTTCGTCTTTTTTACTTTTTTTTTACTTTTGAAGTGTTTATTGCTTTGTTAAATCAACAAAAATTCACCAACTGTAGCTGCCATAGAATAAAGGAAAATGTTTTAAAATCGGCTCACGATTGCAATAAACAAAGCTCTAACGTGCAGTCTTTGCTTATAAATTATTATTAACTACCAGAATATCCAAAGTGCTTCTTTAATTCGCATGTAAATATCCCTCGCAAATTCATAAACATTGATGCAATTTAACCCTTTGAAAATTGTAATGATATTTTACTAAACTTTCCTTAGATATTATGCTAATAATACGCACTTAGTTCTTGTACGTAATATAAGTACTAATAGCATAACAACATAGGTGACATATCTCTTTTCAGTCATGTTACAAAGCGTTGTAACATTATCTATTACTTATAGGAAACATTAATCATTGCTTTATTTATATTTTGCCTCTAAACGTTATGTTAAACAACGGCAACCTTGGATATTCTCAGCTGTAAACACGTGCCTAGCATTCTTCACCTCTGACCCCGGTTGGTGTTTCCTAAGATGTTTATGACATTGTGGTTAGGGGGAGGAATAGTTTTTCCCTACAAAGAGAGCCGGTTGGGGATGGTTTAAACGCGGCCACTATACAAACGGAACTGTGTAATTCAAAGTGGAGAAAAAATGAAATTCAAGACAGCAAAGGATTACAGAGACATATAAGGCATTAAACTTTTGACAAATGCTTTAGCGATTCTTGTTATTCATTTAAGAGCATTACATGCATATATGAGAAAACAGTTTAAATGATATTTATATACAAGAACTTATGTATAAAGATACATATCATAACTTAATAAGTTGAAGCTCCTATACCAGCCTGTTTAGCGTAGGAGATAGAGTGTCTACGTCCCGTTAAAGAGGTTGCCAATTCCAATCTCGGTCAGGGTGAATTTTCTGGATAAAGTTCCTTCCGAGGATTTCTTTTCCTGAAAGATTTCCTGTTGGGTAACTCTTGAGCCCATGAAAGAAAGAATGAAAGAAGCTGTTGATATATAAGTGACTTAATAATTGATGCAAACAAGAAGATGCGGAAACAAAAATAGGTTCAGCTATATCACTTTAGGTAATGGATTTACATACCTATATAATATAAACTGAAGTATAGGTAAGTGCAAGCTTCATTAGGTAACTTCCAATACACGTGCTTTCTTGATACAAGATATGACCTAAATAACGAGCAGATAGAGTAAATAGGTGAAAGTTCTCCCCTTTTGGGGACTTTTTGTGTACAAGAAAAAATAATGTTTTATTTCTATAAACATTTCAGCAGACTCCGCTTACTACAGCAGAAATAAATCTGTTGTGTTATATTTACACTACTTTTACCACTCACTATATTTTATTTTTAATTCTCCAAACTATTCTTAGGAAAACGTATTCCTCTATTTACTTGAAACATTTGCAGAAGTAACTTCATTAGAAGCTTCTTGTACGCACGAAGAGAAGACTGGAAATGAAATGGATAGTCATATGCTTACCTTGAGGACGAGGGAGCTGTATAACCACATTTTAACAGAACGACAAAGCATTTTAAAACTCAAATCAACAATAGCAATACCTATCTCAAAATGTCTAATCAAGAAAACGTTACTTTTAAAATATGTGCTAAAATAAGATCTATAGCTTTTTATTGTCCTTTTTATGTCCTAAAGTTTACCAATTGCACCAAGTTATGCAAAGTTCCTTCTAAATAAAAAATAACTTTAAGGGCTATTCACACAAAATTTATATATTTATATATTTGGTTCATTATAAATAAATGACTTTTTAATAAAAATCGATGAAGCCACTTTGAGAAAAAGAGTTTTGAAAAATGTTTCACATTAAAGGTATTTTGCGTTGGATTATTTTCCTGAAAATCTGGAAATAATGAAATTATGTTCCAAGTTATCTGTTATTTGTTTTTTTCTTTTTGAATGTATGTTCTTTAGCACACATGCGTAGAGCTCTTCCTAAAATGCACATTGCTTTTTATAGATTCACGGGGCTTCTAAGCACGTATTTCTTGAGTAATTTCTATATCGAGTACTTGTGGTTGAATAAAATGTTTCCCTATCCAATAGGTACATGGTGGAGAAAGTAAGAATCATTTTAGAGAATTTCTGGTGTTTTAATTCACATATAAAACTAATTAGGTAAGCCGTATATGGGCTCACGAGAGTACAGGAATTAATGGTATTTTTATCCTTGTCACCCTTTTCCTTAAGCACCTGCTTTCGCCACAGTGTAGAACTGTTGGTAGTTACAAAGAATACGACTTACGATGTTTTAAGTGAGGCCTAAAGAACCGAACATACGTTCACATATAGGGATCGTCATCTCACCCTTGCTACAACTATTTCATAGGGTATAGGTAAATGTCATTAGTAAAAGCTTATGTTTTCTAAACTTATTTTATTTGAGGTTTACATCAAAATAATCAAATATATAAATTGAATTGGTTACTGAACTTATTTTACACTTATTCTTTATACACAAGTCCAAAAGGTCAGAACCGGGCGGGATGTCTCAGGCGGTTTCGTCTGAGGCCAGCAATCGGAAGGGCCGGGTTCGATTCCCGTGGCCGACCTACCTGACCCATGGGCTTTTTCGGGAGCTTTTCCGGGTTGCTAGGCGAATGGTGGGTAGGTTAATTACATCCCCAGAATTTCCTGTCCCTCCATTTCATCTCTATTATAATTTCATATTATCTTTCATCTGTTGGTCTATTTCAGGGTAGTGTCGGCGGGTGTCTCGGCGGTGCATGGCAGGATGATATGCTCTGAGGAAAACTACATCCTCCTCCGGTAGGTCGGTCACCGGTCTCCTCTCCTCTGCTGGGGCCATTTCGGGACATGCAGCCAAGGACCTTTGGGGCTCGGATCGTCTGCCTGAGAACATTAGGGCTCGGCTTCCCTGTAGGGGAGCGAGTTCGTTGTCCTGGCCTCTATCCAAGTAAACTGTAGGGACCCTACCCTCTGTACTGTCGTGGCTCCTTGGGTCGGCCACCCTCTGTCTCCTTCGCCTCATCCTTCCTCACAGGGGCCACTTGGGGGCATAGGAACAATGGGCTCAGCATGATGGCCTACGTACCGAATCCCCTCCGTAATGAAATCCCAATCCCAATAGGTCAGAAACTTGAACTGATCAAATAATAAAAAAACAGGAGTGACCATTATCTGCAGTTTACAAGGTTTTTTACCATGTGGCACCTATATTACTTCTTTCTAAAATGTAAGAGTTATATTCAACGAGGTCCTCAGCTTTTACTTTGCGAGATCTTCCACTGAGATTTTATTTCTATTAATTCCCATCGGTTATACCGGTAAATTAAGGTTATTAATAATATACTTCGATTTTGGTACAAGAATATTACGTTTGGTTTTATTAAACATTTTAATCTCATTTTTGTAATGTTTCTTTTGTATTTTTAGATTCTACTGTTTTGGTACCATACGTGACTAATATACTCGAAGGTCAACCATAAGTAATAGTTCTTCCACATAAGCTAAATGTAGGCTAAAGTTGGAACCGTTTATAATTTAAATCCGGGACTTCAGGTACTTTCGGGGTTAAAAGTTGGTTTGACATATGTGATCTCAAAATGATGTTTGGGAATATATTTTCGTCTGTCGGTATGAGATGTTAGTATGATGTTATGTTTTCATGGCAGCTCAGTTGTTAGAGCAACAACACAGGAGGGGTGAGGGAAGGAAGTTCCTCTGTAGCAATTGTTTACGAACCTATTTTTCTCATAGTTTTAGGACTAGAAAATTGCCTCGCTGCTTGGAAGAACTGTAGGATTGTTCTCAATTTACAAGCCCGTGAGAATACAGAGAAACTCCAGAACATTTTTTAGTTTAACGAAAGAACGGATAAACCACTGTGTGTTTTTAAGGGGATGGTTGTAAGTATATGACAATATTACTTGATTTACTATCCTATTGGTCCACGTTTCCCTATTCCATTAAGAATCTATGGTCACGTGCTCTATGTGATTGAACTTTCACCAATATTTCACTAACTTTCTTTTACAAACACATTCCGTTCCCTGTCACCCCATTTCCACCCTCGCTCCATTCTCGACCCTACTGCAGCTACCACGTCCCACTGTGTTAAGGGGAAAGGCATTTTACCTGAATTGCTCTGCCGTAATTGTGTAATTAAGGACTAACTGATCTGCCGTAGAGAGTGGGAAAAAAGGTGTCCCACGCGTGATTGATGATGGAGGCAATCCTTCAATTTATCTTATGTTATTTCTCAAGAATGTTCATAAATAATGTATCAGGATCACTCGAGCTCTGCAAGGCTTTTTTCACAGGAATGATCCATGGCAGAAACTGTCATTCATAAAAATTGAAGTAATAACTACAACTTCTATTGAAAAGGAGAGAGCTACATGTGGCGATGTGAAATAACCGCTTTAACCTTAATGATTCTCAAAAATCTGGTTTAAGGTACACATCAGCGAAAAAAAAAAAAAAATACTGAAATTCCTAAAAATGCATTTTAGTGTTATACACTATGAAGCGTCACCCCCACCCCTTCGTTGTGTTCAAGGACGAGTACTGCTCCGCTCGGCGTTGAAGATGACCTAGACCTTGGTTCGTCGCTGGTCTGTTTGCATGTCTCAGGGTCGACCCAGAAATTGTTAATTGTTTGCTAAAATGTTGTGTTATCATTTTTATTGATCGATCAGCAGTAGAATGCTTTATAGATCAGAGTGAAAAGAAGGTTAAAGAACAATAAATTGAAGAACAATGACACTCAGGGGTAGACTAACAGGCCGCCCCCTAACTACATTAAGTTAGAAGTCCGATAATACTCTGAGGAATTAAAATGTTGGTGTGGCGGGATTCAAAAGTGAATGTGGCCGGAAGGAACGTCGTAGGTTCATTGAAATAATGTTCAGCCTTAGGCTTCCTAACACTGTTAATTGCACCGCGTTCCTGCAAGATTGTGAATTTTAAATTTGTTTTCCCCGCACTTCACAATCGCGCATCACTGAACCCGGGATCTTTTACCTCACCGTGTTAAGCTGTTCATTCTATATCGAAGCTCCACTGTTCACCATGACTTTTCTCTTCGGTGGAATAATGTGTATTCGTCACGACTGTTTCACTGCCGGTGACTATTTACCCTTGCAAGCATTTTTATTTTAGTGTTATAATTTTTAAAGTTGAAGCAACTGGCCAATATCTGATAACAGGCCACATATTTTAAACTACATTACAAAACATATTTTACGTTTAATTACATGCGTCCTACGTACACCATTGATATAGAGGTACATATTCAAAGAAGAGGAAATCTTCCATACCGAAAGGTCTACCCACGCTGAAAAGTTGACTCAGTGGATACGGCGATGGCGGTGGCGGTGGTGGTGGGTGCTCAACTGCTTGGTCATCAGTGCACATTAAAACTAATCAAGCTTAATGTCAGATAAAATATTATAAAAATATTCATTCCAAATAAAATCACAAATAAAATAGATAAAAACACATCTATACAAATAGCCAAAGAGAAATAACAATAAACAGAAGATTAAAAGGCATAAAACAATTTTTGTCACTATAATCTAAAATTAGCGCTTGAAAACAATTTAAAAGTTATCGCTTTTGTAACCGCTTTGTTGTCGTCCACCAGTATTTCTTCAAAGGTGATTGGAAGCTGCAGAGACTCCCGAAAATGTGCCAGGTAAAAAATACTTTAGCAATATATGGCGGACGGAGGGAGCTTCTTCACGGAACAAACAAATCGGGGCGGGGTGTGTCTTTAACGGTGGATTATGTGTAAAAGTGCAGTGGCCAATGCGCACTCATTTCCACTCGACGAGACGGACGACAGGATGTTATCCAATGAATCGAAAGTTCTTCGATGATCGAAGCTTATTTCCGCACAGAGCGGACCACCCTTCGCGCCAGGACAGCATAGCACTCTGCACAGGAAGTCTAAAATCTACCTTGGGCTGCGTGGTTGCAGTCTTAGCTGCCGAATCCGTCATTTCATTCCCTGGCAAGCTCACGTGACCAGGAAATGAAATGAAATGTGTATTGTTTAACGCCGGCTTCTAATACATACGGCATCGCAGGCGGCGTGACCAGGAACCAATGCACACACCACGTTAACGCCGAAAGCATGTAAAACGTGAGGCGTGTAAAACGTCCTGGATACGTAGCACAATAGGACGATTGCTTTACAAATGACGAAGGTTCTGGAGTGCACTAAGGGAATCACTTAAAATTAGGCAATCACCTAGCTTTCGTTGACGTACACATAAAGTTGCTCTATAAATTGCGTACAGCTCTGCACTATAAATGAAGGTGCTGTTATGGAATCCGAACATATAGGGTTCGGTTCCACAGATATAAGCACAGCCAACACCGTTGGAGCTTTTTGATCCATGATCAGTCATTATAACCTGTAAAAGTTCATAGGCAATTCAATGGCATGCTTTCTAAGAAGCTCACGGAAGCGAAAGACTAAGCTTTGGACTAAGAGAGGTGTTCCTATATTCAGTGAACATTTTCGTCAATTCTTGAAAATATTGATTATAACTAATAAACAAAGAAACATGTGCAGGCAAGTGGAATATTAAATTACACTGTCTGGTGCGCTGTTTACAAAAATACATTCATATTTTTCCTATCACGCATGGTTGCATAATTTTTGGGTGATCTCATATAACCATTATACGAATATACTCAGCGTGCTTAGATTTCCACGCATTATATATCGTCCCTAGATCTGTATCTGGTCCGGATGGTAAGAACTAACTGAATATAACCGATCTTCATCTGAAGCAGTACAACCATTTACATCCAAGGATGCTCTTTATATTTTAGAAGAAGAAGCGGAAAAGCCACACTTAATTACACAGGAGGAAATCAACGATCTGGTACATGAGTTATATCTACCCAAGCAGTTAGCCGAACTTCTCCGATCTCGTCTTCAATAATGGAAGCTGTTAAAGATACTAGGGTGACAGTGTTCAGGAACAGAAATAGCGATTTCTTGCAGTATTTCACAACCACAGATTGTGGTCTCTGTGTATGCGGTGATGTAGATGGATTAATGTTTAAATTAGGTATTACACATAATGCTGAAGAGTTGCGCCTATTTATTGACAGTTCTAAAATAAGTTTGAAGGCTGTGTTACAACATAATGGCAAAGATCTGTCCTCTGTACCTGTGGCATATGCTGTGGCAATGAAAGAAACTTACGGAATTATGTGTCACACTCTTCAAACCATAAAATACGATCATTGCTGGTGTATTTGCGGGGACCTTAAAGTGATTGGTCCTTTAAGAGGATTGCAAAGCGAATTTACCAAATTTCCATGTTAACTCTGCCTATGGGACAGTCGTGATAGGGAAAAGCACTATAAAGTCAAGGAGTGGATAGGAAGAGACAAATTCATTCCGGGGTAATAAAATGTAAAATTTAAACCATTGGTTGACCCACAGAAAGTGTTTATTCCACCTTTACACATTAAATTAGGACTGATGAAGAACTTCGTGAAGACCATAGACAACAACGGTGAGGGTTTCAAATATCTTAGAGCTGTTTTCCCTGGTTTGAGTGACGCCAAATTAAAAGAAGGAATATTCGTTGGACCTCAAATCAGAAAAGTGATCAGTGACAAAATTTTGATACAAAATTAAATGCAAAGGAACTTGCAGCATGGACATAATTGTTGTTCACGTCTTCCTTGGTTACCAAAAATGTACCAACTATAAACATCTGGTACTGAATTTTCTTCAAACATATCAGAAATTGGGGTGCAGGATGTCTCTCAAAAATCACTTCCTACATTCCCATTTGCAGTTTTATCTGGAAAATTTAGGTGTAATAAGTGATGAACGAGGTAACCGTTTTCACCAAGATATCTTGCAAATGGAAGAAGGTTATAAAGGTGGATGGCACACAACAATAATGAGTGACTACTGCTAGTTTCTAATAAGAGAGGATATGACAACACATAAAAGGATAAGTCTGAAGCGATCATTCCCTTCATCCACATAAAACTGAGTAACCATTTTATTTTAATTAACGTACTTTTCACTAAAATAAATAACTATATTAACAGAATTTGAGAGCTTTTCGCGATTTCTTTATTATAATACACATTCATGGAACCGCTGAGTTAATTTTGATTTGCAGTTTATCATAACAGGAATTGCAAACGATCAGAGGGTGACACAGAAAAACTGATTGCAGTTTCCAGTTCAGCGCATCAAATTCATTAAGATTCAGCTTCTTTCACTGCTACACATTTTTTAAAGTTCAAATTTGTAGACTGGTGTTACAGGTCTTGTACACAGTAAGAAACTTTGGTTCTTGTAGAAAACATACTGAAGTTATTTTCATTTAGTTGAGTTTTAAAGGCCTGTTGCAGATCGTTTAAATGACAGTTTTTAATAAACCTATGAAGTCATATTTTAAATGTCGTCGGCCCTCGAAGCTGTTGTCGCTAGAGCGTATGTCTCTAACGTAGAGGGTCGCGGGTTCGAGTCTCGTCTTGGTCATACGTATGTGTACAGAAAACAAACAGTAATCAAACGAAACAATAAAAAACGATAAAATAACGATCTGTAGGTGTATATTTTTATTTAAAAAATAAACTTTGTATTTCTCATAGTGCGTTCTTCCAATGCAGATAAATGTTTGAAATGGTTCTTGCTATGCAAATTTAAATCAACCAATTATAGCTTATTACAAAACATTATGAGTTAGAGATATATCGTTTTTGCAGTAATAAATTATTAATTGAGTATTTATTTGTGCACGCTCTTTTACTGGTGTAGTTCTCAGTATCTCATTCCACACTGTACATGAATAAGCACTTACAGTTCCTTTAAAACAAAATTTGATTGGATTGTTCGCAGGGAATTCGGCATCCTTGTACCTCGACCAGATTGGCCTTTTGTACCTATGCCCCAAGTGGGGTACTCCAGGAGGGAGGATGAGTTGAGAGAAGACAAAGGTTGGATGACCCCAAGGAGTTGCTATAGTACAGATAACGGAGCCCCTACACTTTACCAGATAGAAACTCCCCGGTGGTCCAGGGGAGTCATCCCCCCTACCATGGCCCGTGAAACAGTCACGAGGCCAGTTTGGAGACCGGAGGCCATCCCCGCCCCAGAGCAAGGAAGAATCCAGGTAAGCATCCCACTAACCGCGTTTCTGAATCGGCCCATTAGGCCGGCTTGGAGACCGGAGTCCGTCCCGCCGGAGGAGAAAGTGTTCACTCAGAGCATATCATCCTGCCATGCAGCGCCGAGACTCCCACCGACGCTTCTACCCTGAAAGAGACCGCCAGATGAGAGATGGCGTAAAATGATAATGGAGGGACATAAAATTCGGGGGTTATAATTAACCTACTCATCATTCGCCTAGCGACCCGGCAAAACCCCCGAAAAAGCCCATAGGTCAGGTAGGTCGGCCAAGGAAATCGAATCCGGACCTCCCGAATGCGGGCCACAGACGAAACAGCCCGAGCCATCCCACTCAGTAATAAAACGAGAAGTCCTTGGTGACACATAGTCGCAACCTTGAAATAGTTACCATGGCCAATTTCAATTAGATAACTGTCTTGGCTTTTCTTACATTATTTATATGTAGCAAATTAATTTGTAGCGTACATCACAATACATGATCTGTACTTTTATTTTAAAATACTCAGTATTTACAGGTATATACAGATAATATATGCATAATGTGATGCAATATATGTATATCAGGGGAGGACAGGTATCGATGCTGTGACGCCAGCTCACGCCTCTCTATATGCTCCCACTGAAGGCTAGCTAAACGTGTGACGTCACAGCGATATAGGAAATACGGGAAACATACAAAATTGGTCACAGATTATAAAGAATTACATTTTGGCTTTATGCTGCGAGAAATATATAACAATTCTAGTTTATGTGAAGGGCAGTCATGTCATAAGTAAATAGAATAGAACATGATACTATTTTCTTCGTAATTTAGAACAGACCTGTACAAAACAGTTACTTGAATATTTTTCGACAGCTTCTGTTTCGTTTTTCTCTAACCAGCTCGTTCTAGGACGTAATGTTTGAAAAATTTGTAATCGAAGGTTGCATGTCAGACAGTGGTCCGACAGGCTGCTCCGGGATTTGTATCTAGCTAACTTCATAACACGGTATGTCGAGCTAAACACTTCTAGAACTCAGTCAATTCTCCCTTGTGAATATATTTGTCCTTCAATAAATCATCCAGTTTCATTTGGTACTGGGTAGCAATGTTGTTGGCATCCATTCGGGGTTGCAAAGAGCTGAAACGTATAGAAAGTGTTTTTACATCTTGAAATGTCAAGCTAAACTGGTGACGAAGACTTCGTACGATCTATATTCAGAGAGAATAATCATAAGCTAACTGAACCCTCTGGGTCTAGCTCACAGAGTCGTTTATTTGGGCAACCTGCAGTATCAACTCTCACCTGACGTCACACGTGCTGACAGCCCTGCCCTCGGCCTCAGAATATCCCACTACCCGACGCTGTCTCCCTTTGATGTATATGATTCTTGCTTTTGTCATAAATTGTGTCAGAATTGTGGCTTAAACCCATTATTAGTCTTGTGCTACACACTTGAGAAGACAGAAATGCTGAAGTTTGTTCACCACAATATGCATGCGATATGTGTGTCATGATGTTAATGTATTAGTTGCTCCATTAAGAGGAAGTGTATGTTATTATTGATCTATTAGATAAGGACATCATTTAACATTTGTGGCATTTAGAACATACGTTTTGTAGTGTTTTCCTCTCCTGTGTTTGCACTCTCAGATGAGGGAGAACATGGCAACTCAGCGCACGTGCTTTGCAGCTAGGCGATAGCTTTCAAAATTGACTTCCTGGAACTGTATACCCACGGCCAGTTCAGAAGGGTTAGCTGTGGTATATTTTGTTGTCATTTTTGCACCTGCCTTCTGAAAATCTCGTGATGTGTACCTTTATAGCTGCACATCTCAATTTGCGTTTCAGATTATTATTATTATTATTATTATTATTATTATTATTATTATTATTATTATTATTATTATTATTATTATTATTATTATTATTATTATTATTATTATTATTATTATTATTATTATTATTATTATTATTATTATTATTATTATTATTATTATTATTATTATTATTATTATTATTATTATTATTATTATTATTATTATTATTATTATTATTATTATTATTATTATTATTATTATTATTATTATTATTATTATTATTATTATTATTATTATTATTATTAT
Source organism: Mantis religiosa (assembly GCA_030765055.1). NCBI lineage: Eukaryota > Metazoa > Arthropoda > Insecta > Mantodea > Mantidae > Mantis > Mantis religiosa. The sequence goes on from CM060948.1 coordinate 143,860,619, forward strand.
TATTATTATTATTATTATTATTATTATTATTATTATTATTATTATTATTATTATTATTATTATTATTATTATTATTATTATTATTATTATTATTATTATTATTATTATTATTATTATTATTATTATTATTATTATTATTATTATTATTATTATTATTATTATTATTATTATTATTATTATTATTATTATTATTATTATTATTATTATTATTATTATTATTATTATTATTATTATTATTATTATTATTATTATTATTATTATTATTATTATTATTATTATTATTATTATTATTATTATTATTATTATTATTATTATTATTATTATTATTATTATTATTATTATTATTATTATTATTATTATTATTATTATTATTACTATTATAAGCCCTTTGACTGTTGTGAATCTTAGCAAAACATTTAAATTTGTGCCTGAAGGACCGTTAATTTTGCTCAGAGCCCTGATTATCAGGCTGTAAATTTACGTCAAGGGGAGCACCGGCTTTACTTCTATTCCAAACTAAGCCATACTAAGGATATTTACAGCCCAAAAAATTCATCGCCCGTCGCTTTGAAGCGCGATCTCGGGAACTAGAGGCTAGAATGTTACCCTTAGACCACGGAAGGCGACACAGTTATGCTTAATTGCATTTAAAAATATTTGTTAATTTTTCAGAGTATATTCCTTCAATTCAGCTGTATTTGTTTCAAACTTTTGGAAAATGTTACACATAATAATAGAAGTATGCGCCCAAAAATTAAGCTATTTGCTTAAGAAACATTGGCTTTTAAAATTTTCATAATATCGTCACCTTAAGAGGCAGTCTGATGTTAGCTTTCTGTCATATCACAGCCACGAACAAAACAATTTCGTGCTGTTGTTAAACTTTTACTATATTATCAAACTCGTAAGACGTTTTAGTTAAACTCTATGTAGATGATTCCTTCCAGAAATTAGATTACTGGTGACAGTAGTGTTTAAGTACTACAAAATTCCAATATTTACTGATATTTTTCCCATGTGGGAGTTTTGGTTTATATTACTAATACTATAAAATGCAACGTAAGGAATAAAAAGAAGAAAATCTCTTCCAAATCACTCTACAATAATTTCCATAAAGATGATTTGGAGGTAAATGAAACTGAGTCATCATTCCTATCTTTTTAAAGTCAGCCAACGAACACCATAAAGCCAGCTAGAAGAAATATGTAAATAAGTTAGTTCTTGGATAGATCAGTCTTCCTAATTCGAAGAAGAAACGAAGTGCTAACGTATAGAAGGAGGTAATCAATATTCGAAAATGCGTGCAAGACTAGTTCCCTACACGTTCCCCTTTTCTGGCCTCACTGCACGATATTCCCCCTTTGTCACGCTGCCCTATGCCATCTTACATTTAAATATGACATGGTGGGCTAATACCACAACTGGTGTGTGTTCCACCTTTATGTTCCCAGACTGTTTAATGTTTCAGAGTGCTCACCGTTAGTCTGAGTTCACCCTACTCAAGTCTGAGTGAATAAACAATCTTCAGCATGAAATATGCATGAAATATGCTATGGAGGTTAAGAATTAATAACTGTCAGATCTTATTACTTCGTCAATATCAAGATCCGGAACGATTATATGTAACATTTAAACGTGAATTATTTTGAAGTTTGAGTAACTCAATTAGCAAATACACAGGGTGAACCACATTTACTTCTTTAACTGTCCTCTTATACCTCTACGTGGTTTTAGGGTATTCTTGTTCCCCTCAACCCTTATGCGGGTTGAGGAATGAAATTTCTGTGAGAGAATCCAGGATGGGTGATCAGCCCGATGTCTGGTCTGAGAGTGAGGAAAGCGGATAACAGAATGAGGGCGAGATGAAATGATAGGAAAGATAATGAAGGAGCAATTGGTGGAATTCTGGCGGAAGATAACGGAGAACCCGGAGAAAACCCAGCCCCGCGCCGTGTTTTCCATCATAAATCTCACTTTGCGGTCGTTTGGGATCGAACCCGGACTTCCTTGGTGAGAGCCAAGCGATCTAAGCAGTGTACTATGGATCGTGAACAGCTTGACTCATATGCGGTCCTCAAGGCATGGTCATCTCACTACCAATCTGTCGGTCTACCTAGCCATCTATTGATCTGTCAGTTGGTCGAACCATGTCTATCGGTATGTTTTAATCTAATCGAATTCAATTCAATTCCCGATTTGTATTCGTGTAAGGGGAAGGAATTTTCCAGTGAACTGACTATTAAATTCGTGTACAGAAGATAAGTATTATTTGACAAAAGTAAGTAACCACTTTATTCTACCACAAAGGGTAAAATTAACCCTCATTCTATGCATAAGAGCATGCCTTATAATTAGTCATTAAGTACTTCAGTCAAAAAATATGACATATTAGGGAAAACGAATGTTATTCTCAAACACATTTTCAAGTTTTCCAAGTCAGTTACTAGGATTCCGATGGCTGCCTAAACAACAATCATTACATTCATCAATAAAATATTTTTGACCATGACCCGCACTTGTTTCTCGAATGCTATAACACAAGTTATTCATCCCCGTTTTCATCATAGCTGGAGAAATAAAGGCTTTTTGAATATGGTCCCTCACTTTCTCTTGTGCTATCATGCAAACGAAGCTGTAATCAATTGTAATCCTTGTATCCAGTTCAGTCTAATAGGATGTAAGTTGTAGATTTTGCCATGTTTTTACATCAGACTGCACTGAACCCCCCTGGTCATTCTTGTACCATGTACAACCCTTCCGCTCTTTTTATTCAGATTCGCCGCACAGAGGGGACACAAAAAGGAAGCATGAAGAAGTGGGCTAATGGAAGACACTGCGTTAGTACGTTAAGTGTCACATGTTAAAGCTGGGAGCTCTTTAACATGAACGATGCCTGAGCAATCGGAAGAATATATACTAAAAGTCCCAGGAACACCCCCAACAACATGATGAATTAATCTGTTTTGAAACCCAATTTCGCTATCTCTCTGTACATCGAGCGATCCGAGAACTTTATGGCGGACCATAAGAAGACTTTAGGAGGTAGTTTGCTGCATCTCCATACTTGCCATTCTACTACATTTTCAACCCATTTTAAGTTTATGTTAAGTTTAAAATTTCCTCTTTTTATCAGAGCATATTTTGTGTAGCTTTTTCCTAAGGAGAGGCAACATTTTCCTTTCTAAATGCGATCCCTTTAAGCCTGGAATAGTTGTTTACAGTCATTATTGGTGGAAATTCTATTCCGCACGTTAACCTTGAAAAAAAAAATACACACAAGAGAAAGAAAGGTTTCCGAAGACCTGCTCTCGAATGAAGCAAAAAATACTTATTTTTCCAAACATCGTGAAACAGCTTACACTAAAAACACCCGCTTATGATAATCTCTGTACGAAACCCGAGATGGATATCTCGAGACAAGCTTACTGTTGAGTGGTGAATGGTTCCTTACCGACGTTTTCTTTCGCCATTTATCTTGGGGATTACCTAACATCTGCTGTAGCTCTAAAAGCAAAAGCACAATGCATTTAGGCTTATCGTGATATCATATCTTTTTACCTTATAAAGGTTAGTGTGCTGTATGTTTCCTTCATTTCCTCTTTAAGTTTGCTTTGAAGTACATCACAGTGCTATCCATTAATTACAACACAAAATGACTTCACTCCAGCACTCCTTCACATGGTTTCCTGTTACGCTGTAAACAGCATAACAAGCTTATAAAAATTTTATCTGTACAACCCCTTCAAAACTGTATGCTTTAATGGTTTATATTACCACACACATATTCTAAAATTAACAGACTGCTTTGGATATGGTCACGAAACTACACGTAAAGAATATGCATCGGCGATACTAGCGCTCCTGGTGAGTCACCTCAGCAGACAATAATATAAGTTCAAGTTCAATTTTATTCGGCGTTTGATTTCTATACAGAAATATTGGCTTCGTCAAAGTACATTACAATTACATTACATTACATTACAATTCTACATATAACAATCAGATTAAAATAGTACTAAATACAACATTTATTAAATAACTTAAAAGAATTGAGAAATAAGCATAGTACATTACATAAGATGGTACAATGCATATTATATTTATTTGTATATAATATAAAGTAAAAGACATAATACAAATGATGGACAAGTCACTTATAATTAACTTACTAACTAAATGATGCAATTGTCTTCATACAAGTACATTTTAATTATATACAAATTTATATAATGGTTACACATGTTTTATTATTAATTACTGTGTAGATGAAACTATACTGATTGATCTAAAAATTCTAAAGTGCAGTAACAACAGTGAACAATCAAATAGGACAGTAGTTTTGACCTGAAAGATGCTATTTCTTTATACTTTTTATTTTTCCCGATAATCTGTTGTAAAATTTGGAACCGAAGTATATCATTCCATCTTGATACAATTTAGTATTTTCCTTTATCATGTAGTATAAATTGCTGCACTGTCTGGTGTTATGTTCATGAACATCTGTATTTATGGTTAATATGTTGCAATCACTGTCAGTACGTCTTTTTATAAACATGTATATACAGGTATATATACACACACATATATATACATAGAGAGAGAGAGAGAGAGAGAGAGAGAGAGAGAGAGAGAGAGAGAGAGAGAGAGAGAGAGAGAGAGAGAGAGAGAGAGAGAGAGGCGGGGGGTTGTTTCAAAACGACACCGAACGATTATAGCCGTTGCGTAGTTTATAACTTAATAAGTCCGAATTTCGGTGCCGCAACTTCGAAGTTCTCTTATGCAGTTTTATGCAGCATTAAATATTACATGATTTTGTGATTAAGCAGCGCAAGAACCACTAGTGTGCGGACCTAAAAAGTTATTCGGTCGCACCGGCCACGAAAACAAAAACATTACTCCTTGCCCTTTATCAGTGACCCTAACCTACCTTTCAGGTAATAGGACAAAAGGCAGTTACTTGTGAAAAAGTCGACTAATAACTTGGACAGTGGCAAGGCTGCTCTTCAGTGTAAAACTACACATTCCGTCCTAACAGGGAGAATTTTGCGCGAACATAGCAAGCAAATCCAAGCACTATGGAGCGCTATACGAACGCCGAAATGACGGATATGGTTTTGATGGATGGAAGAGTTGAAGGGAGTTCAACGAACGCACGATTAATTTAGTTTCATTAAAATATCAATTGTAAGTATAGTTACATCAATGATAATATTTATTTGTTTAACTTCAGAGCATTTTGTTATGATCTTAATTGTACAATACTTTCAAGCACTTACTGTATCAACAGCATCCTTTTCAGATACAAATTCTTTATTTAGTATTATCAAACACGTGAAATAAAATGCTCGTTTCATTGCATAAGACATTTAGTTTTGGTTAATTTATCTACATTTCTTTGATGTTTTCTGTTCTGTTAATCATTTAATGCTTCCATCCTCGACCTCACTAACATTCACTTCCCTCTAAAAGGTATAAGTTGTATATGTCCACCAGCTTATTTGCCATCATGGACTGCTATAACGGAATTTTGAAACACGCCAAACACCCATAAACAATAATTAAGCAATAGCTTCTTTATTGAGGTTTCATAAATTCTTAATAGTAGCAAGCTACTGCGGAGTATGCGGTATATTTAGAAACAGTTACAGCACGGGGCACTTCGTGAGACCTATACCTGCGAACTATGACAGCGTGAGACACGCATCGTTGTTCCTGTCACTGCCTAAACCACACTCATTCTGGAGTATTTTTATGCGGCTCTATTGGCGGTAAAAGCTATCTATATGTGTCACATAGAAGCTGAGCAACTGCTTCTATATGTTCGTTCGGTGTCGTTTTGAAACATCCTGTATATATAAACGCTTGGGAGTGGTAATATATGCAACTTCTTGAGTAGTGGCCGACATGGGTGTTTCTGATTTACTCTTACTAACATTCTTATGATTGTTTTTTGCATTACAAACAATTTGTTACAGTATGGTGAACTTCCCCACAATACTATTGCACATCTAAGGATTGAATGTACAAATGCAAAGTACATATTTCCCATCGTTTCTATTCTAATAGTTTTTGCCAGTTTTCTGAAAATATAACACATTGTGCTCAATCTTTTCATTAGATGATCAATATGAATATCCCATTTTAAATCGCTCTGGATCCAGACTCCTGGAAGTTTTGTGCTTTTTCAAAATTAGTGTTTCCGCCCAGGTTTCCGCTTCCGCTTTCTTTTGAAAATATAAATCTGCTTCTCACTACTTAAATATTATTGAAGATATTTAATATTTTAATGAAGTATGATAAAATCCATCATGAACACAAACAAAGAAGAAATAATAGCAAATACTAATATAATATTATCTACCATTTACATAGTAGGTGGAGAATGTGTCGCCTTCTAACTAAAAATGCGATACAAAAATTTCTTGTAAATACACGTTTGAGGTCGGTTAAATACCGATGTTGGCATTGAAGTTCAACATCTTCCAAGGATGGACCATGAGAATTTCCAAGAAAACCAGTGCATCGCAAACGAATCTTTATACGGAAAAATATACTAAAATTTTTAATTTTTCAAAACTGGGTTCTAAATATTTTGATTAAAGTACATATTTTTAGTGTATGAAACTATATCAGCACTGGACTGGACTACGCAGAGGAGCGGATTCGGCACGGAGGTTCAAACTTCGTTATTGTACCTATGCGCCCAAATGAGGCACCCCCGGGGAAAGGATGAGTGGGAGAGGAGACAGAGGGCGACCGTTCCAAGAAGCCACAACAGTGCAGGGAGCAGGGTCCATACATTTTCCCAGTTGGAAACTCCCCGGCAGGCCAGAAAACCGGCATCCCAACCTTCTATGGTCCGGAAACGGCCCCACCGGACGGGCTTGAAGACCGGAGAACGTCCTAACGGAAGAGGAATTTTTACCAAGAACACGTCAGCTTGCCATGCAACGCACCGCCAACTCTTCTACCCTGAAAGAGACCACCAGATGAGAGCTGATATGAAATGATAATGGAGATGAAATGGAGGGACAAGAACTTTGGGATAAGTAATTAACATGCCCAGCATTTGCTGGTGACCAGGCAAAACCTCCGAAAAAGAAACATAGGTCAGGTAGGTCGAACCCGGACCTCCCAAATGCGGGCTAAAGACGAAATAGCCTGAGCCATCCCGCTCGGTAAATGAAATGTGTATCTTATATTTTCTTGGAACAGCCGCTAAAGTCCTCTTTATTCTAAATGACATGCATACCTGGTAAACCGTAAGAGACACACTAAATCTGATTTCACAAATGTAAATCTCGCTAAAGGACATAATGCATATTAAAGAAACCTTTTATGGACTTAATCATTTTCCAAAACTTTTCTTGTAATTGGTTTGATTTTCAAAACCTATACTTTTTTCTAATAGGGGGTCGTTTATTTTTTATCATCAAAGACAATGGACCTTTAAAGCCAGCAGCTTGCGACCAGCTCTTAAAAGATTTCAATACTGCTTGAAGATTACTGCATTTCTCTATTCATCGTTTACCTACAAGGAAATATGTAACAAAATAATTGTGGGAATGTTTATCTCAATTAATATAAAGTAGATGAAGTAATGTGCCCGCCTCTGTAGCGTGGTGGTAGCGTGTCGGCCTCACATGCAAGAAGACCTGAGTCCGAATCTTGGTCAGGGAGAGTTACAGTATACCACAAGAGAGAAAGTCTCCGGAGGATTGCATTAGTTTCCTACGCCCTCCCTCGGTAATTTATGAAACCCCATGTCAGTTTAGTTACAGACCATTCAAAACATTCTGACGGCTTCTACTTTTGTGAATGAATCTTCTCGATTTTAGTGTACAGAGTGAATAGGGCGCATGTTTTTTTAACGGTTCTGCTCCTTGTGTAGCATGCGTTCTCTGTCTCACACATTCGCTGTCCTTGTCCTACTGAGTAAGGGTGGCACATTCCTTTCAGAGACTTACTTTTCGTTGGTGGACAGTGTCTCGATAAGTTTTCCTGTGGTTTCCTCTTATTTTGGAAGATGAATGCGGAGTTAATTCTAAGCACTAACCCTCAGCCCATTTAGGCACCATTTCACCCATTTTATTAGTCGTCCAATTTCTTAAGGAAAACGATGTTCTGATTTTGAAAATTGCCACTGATATCTTCTATCATGTCAGGCTAAAAAGATATGACTATATTAAGTTCTCACATAAGCTATATTTCATTTATTACTGTGATATAATGATATATGGTGTAGTACTATATATCAAGGTGAATTAAGATTAATTCAAAATGTTGCTTTAGATGCATGCAATAATATCTGGACTATATATTTAACATACACGCCTGAAACTCTGTTTAAACGTAGTTGGTAGCATATGATTGCTGCTTGTAACCCTGTCTGCTTTCCCTCACAAGAAACCAACAATAATCCCCCAACATTATTGGGTCCTTGCGACCTTGGTACCTCTTCTCCATGACGAAAGTGTCCTGATGAAACCGCTACACTTGTTCCGTCAGTACGATTTTCCGTTTAAAAAAAAAAGGTGACTGTAATGGAGGAAATGGATTTTCAAAGACATTCTACAAAAGTGTCTTTGTAGCATTTCAACACATTTGAGACAAATATTTTTTAGTTTTTTCTCTCTTCGTTTCCAGAAAACCCATGCACACTCCTTGTAAATGACTGCCAAGCTGCTAATTTTAACGTTTGTAAGGTTTTTTCAAACATTTTGTCCTCCACGAGTTTTCAGATTTGAGGTTCAACAAAATGTCCTTCTTTCAATTTTGCATAAGTTACAAAAGCAATATTTTGTGAATTCCTCTTACAATCTAAGCAGCAAACCAAATACTTTAAAATGAATGAATTCCTGTATTTCCTGAAGTAGAACATAGGGCCTTCTGAACCGCGCAGCCTCGAGACGCGTAGGCAACGGGTTGAGGATCTCCTGATCAGAGAAATTCCGGGATGAGTGATCAGCTCAATGCCGGAAGTGATGGAGCAATCGGTGGAATGCTGGCGGGGAAACCGGAGGATCCGAAGAAAACCCGCTCCAGCGCCATGTTGTCCATCACAAATCTCAGTTTGTGGTCGCCTGGGATCGAACCCGGGCCGCCTTGGTGAGAGCCAAGTGGTCTAACCACTCAGCCATGGCGCGGGCAATTATTTTAAAGTTACCACATATTTTAAAACACGTACAATCTTGGACATACTTTCATAAGTTTCTTTAAGATCTACAGAATAGAAAACTGGAACGGATGTAAGTTTGTTACCATTATGAAGTAATACAGTCTTTAAGCTGAACTTTGATGAGTCTATAAACAGTTGCCAGTCATTTGGATTTATGCTCAATTCCTAGCCCACCCGATAAACCAATTATGTCTATACAGAAACATATAATCTCCTATATATATTTCAAATTTCTGGTATCTGTTTCTGAACTCTGTAGTTTTTGTACCAGGTGCAAGTAATCTCCATTGTTGCATCCTGCAACTTACACGCTCAGATTCTTCTTTTGACAAATTTACCTAATTCGCGTGACAAATCATTCAAGTCTACTTGCTCTAGAAGATATCTTTCACATTCATAATTTTCTGGTTGAAAGTCAGGATCTTTTGAAGCAGGAGCCTCTGGCTACTGGTACAACTCATCCTGGGAATCACTATTTCCTTCACCATTACTGTCAGTACTCAGTATCTGAGGCGGTACAGGAACAGGTAATTCCTCGCTATGTGGAACAAGAAGCATGGCCGAAGGAATCTCTTGATATTAAATAGCCTGTTTACTTTTCCTAGACAGTCCAGATATATCTGTCATGCAGAAGCGACAATCATTAATAAAGGCTTGGTTAAATTGTACAGCATGTTTTCATCTTTACATTGTATAAGGACCTGCGTAAGCAATCGAGAAGGACCAAGGGACCTATGACACGCTGTTAGCGGCTGGTAGGCGAACTCATTTTCCATAATGTGTATCCAAAATTTGTGACGTGCTATTCCATTTCAAGCATCATTATCATAATCTACAGGTGAACGTGAACCAAAAACATGTATTATCTTTGCGGAGGTGAATTTCATGTTGGGTAGTGTAATTTTTTAGGTTTTTATGTAAGTGTAATAGCAATTACTGAAATCATAAATAATATATTAACTCATAAAATCTGTAAGCCATTACTGTGACGTTAAAACTTACAGTTTAAGAGAGGAAGGTTTATTAAAAGCTACTATCTCTCTTCCAGCAAAGTTAAGCCATGGATCCGGAATATGCCTATAGAAATTAGACAAATTTATGTTATTTACAAATAATTTTGAAAATAAAACACCCTAATAAACACGTTAAAAATTTTAAAAATATCATGCGTACCATAGTTTTCAAGTTTCTAGAGAGTTTTTTTTTTTTTTTTTTTTTTTTTTGTAATTTACATCCTCCAACATTAAGTCATATTGGACGAAGAATGGAATGGGTGAAATGATGCTTAAATGAGTCCAGGGTCCATTGAGCTTAGAGTTATCTGACATTCGTCCTTCAGGATAAGGGAAAACCTCGGAAAAAAACTTAACCAGGTAACTCACCCTGACCGAGATTCAAATTCGGGACCTCTTGAACGTGAGGCAGACACGTTCTACGTTACCGAGGCGGGCAAGATGTAAGTGAGAGGTAATATTTGTGTTCAGTCTATATCTCTAAAAGAATGTTTGTTAATTGCTGAAATTTAAATTTTAAACCCAGGTATTCCAAAACATTTTTGGTATATTTAGGAATGGTAGTGTGCCATACCATATTTTTGTATAGGAAATCTAACGAAGGATAAATCTGGCCTTTCTTCCTACCATTAGTTTAATTTATAGCACTAATAACCTTTCGTGCTATATCTCATCATCATCATCATCATCATCATCATCATCATCATCATCATCATCATCATCATCATCATCATCATCATCATCATCATCATCGTCGTCGTCATCGTCATCGTCATCATCATTATCATCATCATCATGATCATTATCATTATCATCATCATCATTATCATTATTATTATTATTATTATTATTATTATTATTATTATTATTATTATTATTATTATTATTATTATTATTATTATTATTATTATTATTATTATTATTATTATTATTATTATTATTATTATTATTATTATTATTATTATAATTATTATTATTATTATTATTATTATTATTATTATTATTATTATTATTATTATTATTATTATTATTATTATCATTATCATTATCATTATTATTATTATTACTATTACTATAATTATGTATGTCTAGTTTATATTGTTTTATATCTCCTTTCTGTAGTTTTGGCTGATAAGGCCAGTTTCAGCTATTATCAGACATCGGATACCGTACACCTTAGTAATCAATGTACGCGCACAAGTACTATACAAGGTCAGGCGCGACATCAACAAACCTCTGTGGCAATAAGTATACAGAAGCGCTGTGTGTGTGTGTGTGTGTGTGTGTGTGTGTGTGTGTGTGTGTGTGTGTGTGTGTGTGTGTGTGTGTGTGTGTGTGTGTGTGTGTGTGTGTGTGTGTGTGTGTGTGTGTGTGTGTGTGTGTGTGTGTGTGTGTGTGTGTGTGTGTGTGTGTGTGTGTGTGTACAGTTCGGTACGGATACAAAGTGTAAGCTACGTTACAACAAGCCATTCTTATCATTGCTTTCGATGCGGGAATTACAGTGAACAACCATGTCCATTCGTAAATTGTCGAATGTAAATTTTCTGCGCCTCTCACTGAAACAATATAAAAATATTTGGAGAAAGTTCGTTCAACGTCACATGAGTTAATGGTGCGTATGTGTAGTACAAATCATTTTCATATATTTGTCCGAGACTTAGTTTATTTCTTACATTACGCAGCACTGAAAATCCAGTATATTTTGTGTTGAATACTGCAAAATTTATTTTTTGTTCGTTTGGTAGGTGGTGCATGCTCTATATTCTTAATTTTTACAGACGCCTCCTCGATTGCTGTTAGACAACTCGAAAGTACATTCCTGAAGCTGTTTAATGGTTGTTGGTAATATCCAAAACTTCTGATTTATAAAATGGAGATTGTCCAATAATTGTTGTGAAAGTAATGCTATTAACACAATATGTGAAACAGCTTGCATTCCCTGGAAGGCAGATCTACCTCCGTTGGGAGCAGTAGTTGCAAAGGAACTGAAGCTACGCGTTGCGAATCGGACTATCCCTGCTTGTTGTCCCCGGGACTGACATCAGCAGTTATATACTGCGAGACTCGTAAACTTCATATCCCTTTAAAGGTGTAAAAGCTCCGATTTCTGATTATAATAGACGTAAAAGTAGTGTAGTGGCTGATCATAATAATATCCAGAAAATATTTCGAATTTACTTTGTATAATTCTACTCAATTTCAGCCTTAGTTTCTCGGATGGTGTTCTTATGTATTCAACATGTTTACTACAATTTAACCTCTCATCCAGAATAATACTACATATTTGGCGTCTTTATAATGTTTAATATTTACAATATTGAATTTAATTTCTGTATTTCTCCAGTCTGGGGTGGCACCAGCAAGACTAATCTCCGCCGACTGCAGGTACTACAATACAGGGTGCTCCGTACAGCTACAAATGCTCCATGATTCGTCAGAAACCAACAACTTCATCACGAGTTTGCTCTACCTGTTCACCAGTACATCCACCGGCTGGCACGACCTGTCTTTTACAAACTCCAGGAGGTCCCTGGAGCTGTTACGTACAATCTCGGCGCTCGCACTCGCCAACCAAATCGCCTCAAGTGCAGACTGCCACAAGATCTTCTCCTGAGTGACCTCTCCAGTACAGACGACCCAGACGAGTGATAACTATCAGACTTAATGTCCCCAAATTGTGTTACAGTGACCCTGCCATATTTACCTAGAGGAGTCGTTCACGGCTACCTCAAGTAAATGTATATATTTACTAACTTTCTCAATAATAAACATCTGTAAAGCATACTTGCTGATCGATGAATAATAACAAAAAAGTTCTGTATTTCTTTTTAATAGCCTATAAAAATATTTAGCTTAATATCTGTGGAGCAATGTTGGGTTTAGATTTGCCCCAAAAATCTAGACAATGTAGTAGAATTGTGTTATTTTCCAACTATTGTCTCGAGTTGCTTTTAATTAATAGGATCATAGTATCGACATCAGCTACAATATTTTCAATGGTTTTTCTTCTGGGTCGTCTGATAAAATTTCCATTACTACGTTCCAAAAAGATAATTCAATTATCTTAGTCTCACAAAGAAAAATGGCCACCAAAAGTTATGGAATGCACCACAGATATCTATAAAAATGACAATTAAATATATTTATTTGTAAAACTTAGGGCTTCAAAACTTGCGCTGGTAACGTATTCGGTGAGTCAACATTCCTTGAAGCCAATTTTTTTCGAATTTAATCCTATCATGGATTTAAATTCCATTTCTCGCTTGTTAATTGTTCATTTCAGAATCTGCAAAGAGATTTATGCATAAACACTCATTAAATAAAGAGCATAAATACGGAATTAATTTCTCCACCAGAGATCATATAACTTCGTGAGGTATGCAGTGTGGGACATGTGTCTTTTTTCAGCTTATCAGATATATTTAATTTGCATTGTTACATCAAATGATTGGCGTTATGGCCATGACCATGAGGTGCTGGCTGGCTGTATATAGCCAGAAAGATTTTGCTGCGTGCCCATCCGTTAAGGGTTTTACCGCAGGTAAGGTATTCGAACGGGATTTTGTAGGATGAATATGGTGTAGGTTTTGAGATTGAAGAATTTTGTGAGGTTACAATTATTGTACCTTCAGGATGAAAGGACAGGATGCAATTCCCTGCAGCCTGGTGTTTTTAATTTAGTTTTGGGTTGGGGAGAATTTTGTTGCCAAACAACTTAGGAGATTATGTGGAGCTCAGCTTTAGCTGCTGTTAGGATTAGGTCCTGGGTTATTTTGGGTGCCCGCATGCCATGCGGGGGACCCGAAGTTGTCTAGATCGGCGTCTAGTGGGGTAATAGTCTCCCAATGATCTAACAAGGACGCTTGTATGAGTTGGTAAAGTTGCGTAGAATTTTGATGCCCGATTGGCGTTATTATTAACTCAGTTCATATTAATTTCTGATCTACTTATATTCTGTAGGTTGCTCACTTTACTGTCTCGTCATCTACTAACAAGTTGGCTAATAATAGTTCTTTTGTTTCCTGCAGCGTGTTACCACGTAAAGTTTCTTAACAAAATAAAGCTTCGAGAGAAGTGATGCTAGAGGGTTGGCGATGCCGAGTTCTGCCTTCAGTTCAAATACGTTCAAAGCAGCTTTAGCCACCTATCGGTAACAGATCAAAGGTGCTCATATGCGGCGTGATGAAACCGCCATCTGTAGTGTATTTGATGAAGCTTGTTCCAGCTGCTGCCGGTCACGGTGCTCACTCAAAGTTGGTTTTTCTTTCCAAGAGAATAATAGATATTTCTATTCGAACTTAACCATACACTAACTGAAATCGTGGCTTTTGTCCACGTGCTTATAACCTACATAAATATTAGAAACAGGACATGTATGTGGTCGGGAGTATAGTCGTGTCGTTTTTTCTTCAACACGTCTATTACACAAATATAAATATTTGTAACAAACAAAATAGATTTTCTTAAGATAAGTGAAGATTTTTGTTACAAATATTCATATTTGTGTAATATTCATTGCTTCACTGTAGCTAGCTTCACTTTCTACTTAACGCCCATCGATGCTCAAAAAATAAAAAATAGTCCATAACTCTTGTCTCCCTAAGGCTATTGGACTTTTTACAAGTAGTACAGTTGTGAGTCTCTATGGCAAATGTGCATAACTTCTTTGTAGCACCGAAGTAATATTTTATTAGGAAATATAGAAAAACTGCTGGAATAGTGTACAAAAGGCGCAGGGAAAAGAAAGGCCAAAACTGTAACATCTGCCCGTGCAGTATGAGAGCCGTTCAGAAAGTAACCTCCGGTTGATTGCAAAAAATTCACCAAGTTAAATAAATATTTTAATATATACATCTTACAACTACATCTTTGCACTATTTTTCTACATAGTCTCCATAACGATTGAGGCACTTATCGTATCTGTTCACAAGCTTTGAAATTCCTTCTGCATAAAAATCACCCGCTTGTGCCTGAAGCCAGCCTGTGACCGCATCTTTGAGCTCTTCGTCGTCATCAAACCGCTGGGAACCGAGCCATGTCTTCATATGCATGAAGAGGTGATAATCGCTTGGCGCCAGATCTGGGCTGTAAGGTGGATGGTTGACAACGTCCCACTTGAAGGACTCAAGAAGGGCTGTTGTTCTGCGAGCAGAGTGAGGACGGGCGTTATCGTGCAAAAAACCGATACCGGAAGTCACGATGAATAGCTGCTGCAGAATATCCTTTGGCTGTAAAAAACCTTATAACAGCACGCACTTCACATTTGGCGGGGTTTTCTATTGCAGCACACATTTCAAACGGCCACAATCACTAAACTAGCGCAGATACGACGTTCACTCGACCTCGGCTTGATGCCGGCTGACCTGCTGAGTGCGTGAATGCACAGATGGCGTCGCTACTCCCCCCACTACCCGCACTGTGACCGATCGGAGGTTACTTTCTGAACGGCCCTCGTAGATGTTTCAGACACATTTAGTCCACCACACTGTATTATATAAAGCAATAAAGGTTTTAACAATCAGTTTTAACCCCAGATGTATTGACATTTTTGTTTTAAGGGAAGAAGACGAGCTTTCTTTCTAACGGTGCATACGGTCAAAAGCACATTTTACATCCCTAAATGAAGTATTTGCATTGATGTGCAAGTGTAACACCTACACAACGACAAACGCTAATACATAATGCAATACCGTAGCAGACAGTATGAAGGGGCGTTTAACAATCAAATTAAAGGAGTCTTACACATAATAGTTAATAGAAAGCCAATTTACACCCCAAGGCTTTGCGAAAGGTACGGTTAGAGCATTTGCAAACAATATTGCATGAACGTTGGCCAAAACTCAAAGCTGGTTTTTCAAAATAGATGCTTTTCATTACGAAGTATATCGAGCATAATTGGAATATTTGTGAGTATACAGATGAAGGAAACGCATCTGTGAAGGATGCTTTAGAGCTTCTAGATCTTGCAAATTCCTATGAAGAAAGATACTTAAAATATAAATCCACATGCATAATTAAAAACGACTAATTGGAAGTACCCAGTCCTTGCATATAACAAAATCTTATATACAATAGTAAGCATTTGCAAGAAATTTGTATGAAGTTCTGTGTGAATTACATGTCTGTTGTTAGTATAGAAACTGAAAGATGTGTGGAATAGGGTGACATTAATTAAAGGATTTTTAAATTTGGGGACACTAACCTGTACATTATAATCTAATGTTGTTATTAATATTTTAGTGGCACCTGGACGTCTGCATTCATATATTGTGCCGTACTATATGATATCGTGTAACTAGCAGAGAAAATAGAGACTGCATTATGTACATCATTTGGAATAAACGTTCTGATTGATGCTAGGTATGCTGAATACCTGGTAATATGTCCCACTACATTCCTCACACGCAGTATAAGGGCTTTTAATTGTATTAAAATAACAAAAGAATACCTGCAAGTGGAACATTGATTTGACATATGGACTAGTTACACTTAAGTATTATTTTCACAAAGGTTTACGGCCTGTGTTAATCTTATACGAGTAAATACGTTGTATAAGGGTGATACGGACAGGTTAAATAAAATGTTCT
The DNA here is from genome assembly GCA_030765055.1 of Mantis religiosa. NCBI lineage: Eukaryota > Metazoa > Arthropoda > Insecta > Mantodea > Mantidae > Mantis > Mantis religiosa. The sequence goes on from CM060948.1 coordinate 143,877,397, forward strand.
CAATGCACTGTCAAATTAAAAGGTGACTTTGTTCTCTCGAAAATGAACACCTTTAACACAATCGGAAAATATTATGAAAGCTTTTGCGTTGCTTACCACATTCCGAAAATTATCAGGCGGTGCACGCGCTACTTCAAGCTTAGGAACCGCCTCTCGTCACTCAAGAACCAGATTACCTCATGGCAGCGCCGCTCTTTTCTTCTTTTCTTTATTTTTAAATAAAGAGGTATAATTAACTGTGTTAATCAGTATGAATACATGGGACTAACGCTTCGAATGCCCATCATAGAGAGAATTGTTAATACCACCAAATTTATTTGTTACAGACTTATTAACAAAATAAACAGTAATGCTATTAAGTTCTCTATTTTTCCTTAATAACTAGCAGTTAAATAGCTGGACTAGAACAAAAACTACTTCAGGAGTGTTCGAATTCCAGAAAATTAATTATACCAAGTGGCCCAACTGTTTCGTCTTTCAGGCAAGCAGATATCCCTTCGTGAATTAGAACAGTTGCAGAATGCAATGAGCTAAATCCAGTTAAAAGGACGGCAGTGGCGTTACCGAATTTTGTTCTACAGTGGGCATCGCGAAGCAGTTCGTGATAATAGACAAGAACAGCGTAAACAACAGAAAACATCTTAGAATGTTTTCCATTTATGTTAAAATGTCTTTATTTTCGAGAGAATAAACTCACCTTTTGGATTGGCAATTTATTGAGCAATTTTATTGATTTGTCTTCAGTTACTCTTAGTTATTTTTACAATCTCCACTACGTATTTATATTATGTAAGGAATATATTGCATTCCACCCAAAAATTCAATTCTGAGACTTGAGTGAAAATACAGCAGAACAATATCTGTGTATTCGTGGTGTGATGTAATGAGATCACTAGGATTGTATAAGCAGTGAATGAACGATTCTTTTGCTTCGTTTGAATTCAAAGCTTTTATGACCTCTTGGGCTATATGTGAGAGAGACACAGTCAGGTCGTGCAACGTAAACGTATTGGTCTCCGCACTATGCTGCTAAAATATCAAATGCCTTTAAGGGACACAAGAGATATGTGCAAAATGATAACTCATCAGTTATGAAATAAACACAGGCACATATTTAGCTTGTAATAGGGACCTTCCAACCGCAACGAATGAACAAAAACAGCATTCTTAAGCAAAGTTTCGATAATGCTGTTTCCATACAAAGGTGAAAAAAAAACTGCAGACATATAAAAATGCTTCATATTCTGTTTATCTTGAGCTAAAGGCGCAGATCTGTCCCTTTAATGTTTAAATTTACTCTACAACGATTATAGCGATTTAATAATAATTATGATGACGAATCTAATAATATTAATGATAATAACAATAACAACGAACATAATAATAATAATAATAATAATAATAATAATAATAATAATAATAATAATAATAATAATAATAATAATAATAATAATAATAATAATAATAATAATAATAATAATAATAATAATAATAATAATAATAATAATAATAATAATAATAATAATAATAATAATAATAATAATAATAATAATAATAATAATAATAATAATAATAATAATAATAATAATAATAATAATAATAATAATAATAATAATAATAATAATAATAATAATAATAATAATAATAATAATAATAATAATAATAATAATAATAATAATAATAATAATAATGATAATAATGATAATAATGATAATAATGATAATAATGATAATAATGATAATAATGATAATAATGATAATAATGATAATAATGATAATAATGATAATAATGATAATAATGATAATAATGATAATAATGATAATAATGATAATAATGATAATAATGATAATAATGATAATAATGATAATAATGATAATAATGATAATAATGATAATAATGATAATAATGATAATAATGATAATAATGATAATAATGATAATAATGATAATAATGATAATAATGATAATAATGATAATAATGATAATAATGATAATAATGATAATAATGATAATAATGATAATAATGATAATAATGATAATAATGATAATAATGATAATAATGATAATAATGATAATAATGATAATAATGATAATAATGATAATAATGATAATAATGATAATAATGATAATAATGATAATAATGATAATAATGATAATAATGATAATAATGATAATAATGATAATAATGATAATAATGATAATAATGATAATAATGATAATAATGATAATAATGATAATAATGATAATAATGATAATAATGATAATAATGATAATAATGATAATAATGATAATAATGATAATAATGATAATAATGATAATAATGATAATAATGATAATAATGATAATAATGATAATAATGATAATAATGATAATAATGATAATAATGATAATAATGATAATAATGATAATAATGATAATAATGATAATAATGATAATAATGATAATAATGATAATAATGATAATAATGATAATAATGATAATAATGATAATAATGATAATAATGATAATAATGATAATAATGATAATAATGATAATAATGATAATAATGATAATAATGATAATAATGATAATAATGATAATAATAATAATAATAATAATAATAATAATAATAATAATAATAATAATAATAATAATAATAATAATAATAATAATAATAATAATAATAATAATAATAATAATAATAATAATAATAATAATAATAATAATAATAATAATAATAATAATAATAATAATAATAATAATAATAATAATAATAATAATAATAATAATAATAATAATAATAATAATAATAATAATAATAATAATAATAATAATAATAATAATAATAATAATAATAATAATAATAATAATAATAATAATAATAATAATAATAATAATAATAATAATAATAATAATAATAATAATAATAATAATAATAATAATAATAATAATAATAATAATAATAATAATAATAATAATAATAATAATAATAATAATAATAATAATAATAATAATAATAATAATAATAATAATAATAATAATAATAATAATAATAATAATAATAATAATAATAATAATAATAATAATAATATGAGTAACAATGACAATGATAGAAAGGGAGAAAATGCCTCTGAAACACAAGTGCCTCAATGATTCTATGGTTTTCTTTACGGTTCTTTGCAATGCGTAAAGTTCGTAACGTTAGATAACACCATCGTAAATAGAATAAGGGATCTTATCTGCTGCACTCATATGACTTTCTCTAACCTTATAGAACTATTCTCACAAATGCTTGTTGTTCTATCAACTGCATGTCAATCGAAATAAACATTATCTTATTGCTAATTTTCTTTAGGTGAAAGGTCAATGTGGGAATGCTGCAGACTTTAAGTGATAGTCGACTCTTTAAAGAGCTGGTCGTTTGTGACGTCGTCTACATTCCGTTCTCTTTGTATGGACAAGCGTTAAAACTTTATATTGTTTCCCATTTTAGCAAAAGTGTAAGTACTGGAAACAGCAGGCAAACAGTCGTAATATAGAATAGCTTCAAAACTGTTCACTCCACCAAAAACTAAATTATCGGATATAAATTGTGTATTTTCACGAAATCTCCATTATTAAGAATAACTAAACACTATAGTAACACAACTTCACTATTTACTCATCTTATTCACAATCCTTGGGACCGGTTTCAAAGCAATATATGCATAAAAAATTTACTACAGTTTTATAAAAGAGACAAAATTTCAGACAGCAAAAAAATCTGGTATTTTTCAAGGTAACTGTTTAGCATGCGATAAGATTTATTATATTGGTAGGACCAAACGTAATTTAGAAACCAGAGCGAAGGAACATTTCAGAAATGTTAAATATAAACAGACAGATAATTCGGCAGTGGCTGATCATTTTTGGTCATCAAATAATGAAATAAACCTAGAGGTTAAATTATTGAAGTAATTGAACCAAGCGATAGATTTAATGATTTAGGAGAAAATATTTATTTTGAAAAATAAAGACAGCGTGATGAATTTTAATTATCCCACAACTAGATGTCATCAATAAGTTTGTGTTGTCCTCGGTAACTGGCACTAAGATAGGAAGCTATTCTTCAAATTGCGGAAGTGATCAAGGTCAGTCAATCAGTGTGTCAGTGGCAAGCTGACAGGTTGAAAAAGAAACAGATGTTGCTTTGAAACTGGTTCCAAAGATTATGAATAAGATAAATAAATAGTGAAGTTGTGTTACTATAGTGTTTAGTTATTCTTAATACTTAGCTTACTTCACTGTCAGAAGCTTCAGATGTTTACATAGATATGTATATATTTTACTGATCATGATTATATCTTGATTTATTTTAAGTAAATAAACGAAGCCTTACTTAAATGTGAAATATGCAGAAATGCTGCAACTGTTATTCCACTATTCCTTCATCGACTCATTCTTCCAATTTTTGCTCATAGTATTTCTTCTCAGAGAGCTAAATGGACCATTTTCTAAATTTTCCTAGATTAAGAAACCTTAAATAAATATTTCTAAAATAAGGTACCCATTAAAATTTGCGTTCCTCAGAACAGCTTAACACTTACTTCTCCTGCAGCTAAGCAGTAGACTTGCATGTTAATACTAGAGGTCTTAGGATACTACAATACATATAAATACAACTGCTAGAATAGTGTGTATGAGGTATACGGAAAAGTAAGCCATAACACATAACTATAACATCTGCTTGTAGTCCCAATGCAGTATGTTTCAGAAACATTTAGTTCACTGATTGTGTTGCATAAAGCAATTAACGTTTTAAGAATCAGTTTTTACCCCAGATGCACTAGCATTATTTGCTTTGAGGCGGAGAGATGAATTATCTTTCGACTAGGGTTTACGGCCAAAAGCATATTTTACGTCCCTAAATGAAGTATTTACATAGTTGTGCAAAGTAGATGATGATGATGAGTATAAGGGCGCTCAACTGCAGAGGTCATCAACGCCCTTTTTAAAAGAAACTGGTCATGGCAAAAGCCAGATATAAATTCCTCTAAAACACTATAAATATGTCAATAGAATGAAAAAAAACATACGCGTTAAAAAATAAAAACAATAGAAATGTCATCTAAAAAGCCATAAATTCTATTTGCTAAATCCTAAAATCTAATCTCGAAAAGAATCTAAAAACCTTCTCCACTACTGCGTTATCGTCCGCTAGCATTTCTGCAAAGCTGACCGGCAGCTGCAGAGACGTCCTAAGGTGTGCTAGGTGAAAACACTCTAGCAGCACGTGTCGTACAGACAACGCTTCATTGCAAAACGGACACATTATTATGGAGCGAAACTCTCTGCAAGGAAACTTCGACCGCGCCACTGAGGATGTCTACTGCAGTTGTGGACGAAACGTTTGGACGTTCTTACGCCAACAGACCATGGCAAAACAGCCTGGAAATAATTAATTGTATTATGGACTCCGGCCGTGAAAGCTTGCGTTCTCTAATATGGACATACTTGTTCCCCTGTGCATTCCTGGGCTCTATGGTGATATTTACAATTATGGCAACGTGTAACTGACAGGTAATCGTCACTATCACATATATGCCAGACTAATTTAAGTTTCATGTCCGAAATGCGCCTACGAACTTGTGACGTGACTTCTATTACCAAGTTCTTGTTCTTCCTTCTATCTGCACACACGAATTTAGGAATTATGTCACTGTCGCTCAATTTCAGATCTGAATTATGATTAATTATGGCTTCTGTTGAGTTGTCTATAGCAATATCCTCTGGAACATTAAATATAATAATTCTGGGATTCCTGAGTTTCGGCAAATAACTTTCATAACTTTCGAGTTCTAACCCGCATGTTTCATTTATTGCTTCACAAACTTTCTCTAATTCACTTAGGTTTTCTTATTCCAGAAGTAACTATCCGTTTTTTTAGCGTTTTTAGCGCAGAAATTCGCTTTCATTTTTGTATGGTTCACTGTCGACTTGAGTAGAGACTTGGCGTACTCGACACTCTGGATATTTTTCGATTTCACAAACAATTTATATATATATATATATATATATACCTGCAGGTGAAACCACCCTCCACTCGCTGGTAGAGAGGTTGTCTCCCGGTGTCGCTAGGTGTCTCGTGCCAGACTGCAAGGCTTGGAGAATGGATTCCGCCTCTACCGCTCTTAATTCCAATTCACTAATTACTTTATTCTTCTCTTCCACTGCCCAATTAACACTACTGAACTCTTTCCTGATATCACTTATCGCTTCAAAGAGATCTTCCTTTAGATCAGTTCTCATTTTCACACATTTTTCAGTTAAATTGAGTAACTTAATTTAGAGCGCTTTTAAAATACGCTGTCATCATCTGACGCCATCTTTTTTCTTGTAGTTTACGTCCTCCACCGTTAAGTCATATCGGACGATGAATGAAATAGATGAAATGCTCAAATGAGTCCAGGGTCCCTGGAGCTTAGAGTTACCCGACATTCATCTTTCGCAAAAACACCTTATCCAGGTAATTCACCCTGACTGAGATTCGAACTCGGGACCTCTTGAACGTGAGGCAGACACGCTACCGTCTACACCAACGAGGCGGGCCCATCGTATTTTGTATGATAGCAGTAGTAAAGTGTTGGATCCGGTAGTTTGACGTTGAAGTTCCGGCGGTTTGACCTTGATTGACCCTGAAGGTCATATAATTTGACCTTGAAGGTCATGCCATTTGACCTTGAAGGTCATGGCGCACCCTCTAGACTGGTTGCATCCCCCGACGCACCACGCGCACTCTGGACGCACCCTCTGAACTTCCTGCATCCCCTGTGCAACCTCTAACCACCCCGCGCAACCCGACGCACTTGACTCTCTGCATCCGCCACCCATCCCCGGCGCACCCTTGCGCACCCTTACCCTACCCGCGCACCCTTACCCTATCCGCGTACCCTTACCCTACCCACGCACCCTTACCCTACCCGTGCACCCCCGCGCACCCCACCCTACCCGCTCACCCCCGAAGCACGCTCTTGACTTCTTGCATCCCTCGACGCACTCCTACCCACCCCCCGCAAACCGACGCACCCCCGGCACCCCCACGTACCCTCTTGACCTCCTGCATCCCTCGACGCACTCCCACCCACCCCTGACGCTCCTCCCATCCACTATGTGCAACCCTCTCACGTAACCTCTGGACTTCCTGCATCCCCCGTGCACCCCAGTGCACCCTCTGGACTGGCTGCATTCCCCGACGCAACCTCTGGACTTTCTGCATCCCCCGTGCACCCCAGTGCACCCTCTGGACTGGTTGCATTCCCCGACGCACCCTCTTGACTTCCTGCATCCCCCGTGCACCCCTAACCACCCTACGCAACCCGACGCACTTGACTCTCTGCATCTGCCACCCACCACCGGCGCACCCCCCCACACCCCCACCATACCCGCACAACCCGACGCACCCTCTTGACTTCCTGCCTCCCTCGACGCACTCCCGCGCGCGGGTGGTGAACTTTAAAATGCGTAGGTAATGGGGTAAAAGAGGTTATCTTTTTTATTAAGAATACACTAGAATAAAGGTCACGTGACTTTAGGAGAGGGATTGGAGACTGACAAGTGTCTAGTTGGGCGTCCAAGGATCAAAAGGAAGAAAATCAGGTGAGAACATTATTGAAACTGAGGCAGGAAGTGACGTGTAAGGTTTTGATTGGTTAAAATAAGAATGTCTTTGATTGGTCGAGAGGGGTAAAGGCAGATTTGTGATTTGCGGAAATAAAAGCGTTTGTGATTGGATGGAAAAAAAGGCTGGAACAAAGACATACGGGGAAATAAAATGCAAATTAGCAGAAAGTGACGAGAAAGCAATATGAGAGTGAAAAGTATGCAGTTACCTATATTGAAATTGGATAAATTTCTGCAATGTTTGTGGTCTTGGCCTTTAACTCAAACGTCCGGTATTGTAGAAGAAAGCAAATTGCTTGTGTGTGCATTCCATCCTTTTAAAAAGAGGCAGACTTCCGGGTTACAGAAAAAAACGCAAAATTGCAAAATTGTCCTACTCCAGGCGCCACGGATATGTGAGCGTGTAGTTTGCTGTTTCGGCTTATGCTGCTGAATTTTAAAAAATTCTAAATACTTCACAAAGTTCTAAAATTTCAAAACATTTTTCAACATTCCAAAATTTCCTAAAAATTCCTAAACCATCTAGAGACATGCCTAAATTTTCCAAAAAAATGCCAACACTTCTAAAAAACTGCCTAAAATTCCATAAAATGCCAAAAATTTAAAAAATCTAAAGTTTCAAAAATTGCTAATATTAAAAAAAATTCTTCCCTCCGGTTCTGATCTGCCTTCCACCAAGACAGAAACGATAACCGCCTGAATCGGCCTCAAGCCGCGGACTGTTTGTCTTTGCCGACGTTATGGAAGTTATAATTCTAAACGAACCCTCAAAATCTGTCACATTGCACGGAAAGCGAATTGCTCGAAGAAAACTATGGACCGTAAATACCGAACCCTATACGAAAACATTTCGCATGGTAGTGAACAAGCGCGTACTTCAGGACAATTATGACTCATACCCATATGGGTACAAAAGGGTTCGAACCGAAGAAGGATAACCATGGTTGCTAAAAGAGCATGGAAGAACCTTGGGAAATGCTAGCAGCGTTGTAAATATAACAAAGGAAAAGTGTGTAAATGCAAGAACTTCCGAACCCAGTTATTTCTGTATTACATTGAAAAATTTGATGAACTTTAAGAAGACAGAGAAGCACCCGCAAGGCATTAGCTGTTTCTACGGGCGTATGTGCGAAGAAATTGTTGAATCTGACGGTTGAAATCAGCGAGGTCTTCGTAGAATCCCTGCATGAAATATTTGGATAAGGTTTCCTGCTGCATCTCTCCTAAATTCAAATACCATGCGCGCTGTCTCTCCCCACCTTTTATACTCGAAGTTACGTAACCAAAACACCCACGCGTGGCTGATAGCGTGAGAACTGCAGTGTCAAACAATTGTGCAATGAGGCAGTTACCTATATTGAAATTGGATAAATTTCTGCAATGTTTGAGGTCTTGGCCTTTAACTCGAACGTCCGGTGTTGTAGAAGAAAGCAAATTGCTTGTGTGTGCATTCCATCCTTTTAAAAAGAGGCAGACTTCCGGGTTACAGAAAAAAACGCAAAATTGCAAAATTGTCCTACTCCAGGCGCCACGGATATGTGAGCGTGTAGTTTGCTGTTTCGGCTTATGCCATTCAGCGGAAATATACAATAACATTATGCTGCATTAACATGAATCTCTCACGTGCTTTTTAAGTTAAACCTTCACATGAGTGACGCTTCTCGTTCTTCCCATTTACACATTTACATGAATGACGCTCCTTGTTCTCCTAATTAGCACTCTCACAAGTGGTATTGGGGACTTATTTAGAGGATTTTGGTACGTATTTCCTTGCTTTTTTAAGTATTAAGTGCTTCTTATGGGTGTATTTAGGCCCCTTTGCTTTATTTGGAGGCTTCGTGGGGTGTATTTCGTACATTTTGGTGTACTTAGGGGCAATTTCGACGTATTTACTGGGTATTTTTGTGCAATTTAGAGGCCTTTGAAGGGTATTCAAAGCCTTTTTGGTGTATCTAGTAGCTTTTGAGGCGCATTTAGAGGTTTTTGAGAGGTATTTGCTGGCTTTTGTTGTAACTTAAGGGGTTTCGGAAACATTTTTCGAGGGTTTTTGCGATGTATTTACTTACTTTTTGAGATATTTAGGGCTTATTTAAAGTGTATATAGGCCATTTTTGCTGTATTTGGGCGCTTCTTGGGGTGTGTTTGGCATATTTTTGGTATACTTGGAGTGATTTTGGGGAATCTAGGGGCTTTTGGAGCGTAATTAGGGGATTTTGCGAGGTATTTAGTGGTTTTATAGTGTAATTTAGTGGTATTGGGGACTTATCACGCGTGCAAGAAACAGCTGATTAACGATAGGAATAATAATTGAAAGAATAATTTCACAACAGTGGCTTACGGTTGCATTTAGGGATGTTTTGGAGTGCATTTCCTGCATTTAGGTTGAACTTAGGGGCTTGAGGGAGTGCATTTGTATTTGAAAATAAGAATAATGTTTATATTTGTGAATGGAGGTAATAGGTTAATTTCAAGAATAATAAAGCAAGTTTATATTCTAAAACTATCTTTTATTGATTTCATTGTACATTAGTATCATTTTCTTTCTCCCTTTCCTACTTCCTGAATAGCTAGATTCTTTAAAGAATTCGTTTAAATTGTTTAAGTGCCTTTCAATATACGGCAATAGACGTTTTAAATTTCGTATAGCCACAAGATTTAAAGATATTTCATAATCATTTAAGCAATTATTTATAAAATGCGCTGAATTTGAAAGAATTACAATACTATTATATGCATAAACTACATTATCACAATACTCTGCAACTGTAAATTTTTGCTCATGTAGTAGATACTCTTCAATACTTTCAATGTTCTTAGATATTATATCCCAATCCGTCTTTTTTATATAAACGAAGGAATTATCACTTTCACACTTTATGAAGAGGGAGGGCATGTCGTAGTACAAGCCGATGTTGACTGTGTGCGCGGGTGATATGGTGACGTCATCAAGCATGTTGAGACGATTCTGCATTTTCCGGTGGCTGGTCTTGTGATTCTTCAATGATTAAGAAGAGTAAATGTTCATCACCTGCAAGCCTCCTCTCACTATTACGCTTCTGCTTTTTTGGGGTATTCTCGCTTCTTCTCTTCCGCCGCACTATGCTTGGTGTTCTATAACATATATTAAAAGGATCGTTAGAGTCATGCTAAAATATGTTTTTTTTTCATTAGCTAAAGAAAAAACAAAACAAACATACATCTATTAGGGGGATCCTATAAAGGTTAAAAAATTATCAAGAAATGTAATACGTACCTTCAGCTTTTGCCTGTTTTCTAAGAACGTCTGCGGTGAACAATCTGGAGTCTTTTGATTTAGCCAGTTTTCAACCTTCCTGGCATTCTCCTCGGGAGCTATATCATTAGGTAGCGAAGCCAGACCTTCATCCAAAGGTAGAGTATCCCGATCAGCAATTGGATATTCTACTATATCAATGTTATGTCCATCACGGAACAGGTCTTCCTCACACACTGGAAACGTATGCTCAATCATTCGGAATCTACAATAAATAAAATACTTTTAGGTTACTCTCGCTCGAATAAGCAGGTGAAATAAAATCATAGAAAATATAATTCTCTTATTTATGTGTACTTACTCAAGCTTTCTCTTCCTTCGTTGGTACACTTCACAATAGTCATTGCATAGGAAGTATGACGCTATGCGATCGTGCTCTGATGGATTGGTACATAATACTGAATGCGTGTACCCGTCGCATGTTTCCGTATCGCATTCCAATATATGCTTTGCTAAAAACACATCAACACCATCGCCACCACCAACTTGCATGGGTGTTCCTCTAAAAGTATCAAACAATATTACAAATTAGATGTTTGTATTAAGGAGGAATGTTATAAATTGTATTAAAGAAGGAATACTACTTAATGGTTTTCTCCTTGGTACACCTTACAGTTTTCTGTACACACGACAAGACTCGTCATCTGATCATGACGTGATGTTCTTGGCATAAAATTCTATGCATTACGCCATTACACGTTTCGGTGTGGAAATACTTGTAATGACTCGCTTCCAACGCACACTCGCTCCAATTTTCTGAACTATCACCCATTTTCCTCTTCGCTATGCAACTCCCGAATACCAAATGACCACAAAACGATTGCTATATAGCTGCCTGCTTGAATGCTTAAACCAAGTAGTGACGTCATATTCGAGTGGTGAGGGAGTCTGCATGAAGAAACCTGCTTTTTGCTGAAAAGACAACCCCGCTTTTACAGACCATTCTTTATATAGAAAATTGTCGGTTTTCTCACAATTGTCTCTAATGAGCTTCACTAAAATACATGTTTCATCGATTCGATTCTTGTTAACTAATCACTGGGTTTTACGAGGGTGGTCTGAAAATTTTCGACCTAATAAAGATACAAAACATTTTTTTTCAGATTTTTTTTATTTTTATTTTTTCATCATATTCTCCTTGTAACTACACATTTTCTCTCCGCGATGCTCCTATCTGTGGAACCCGTCCAAATAGTACTCGGCGTTTTTCTCTGCAAAATAATTGTTCACGAAGGAGATTGCCTCTTCATTTGACGGAAATCTCTGCCCTCTGGGCGCAATTTTCAGATGAGGGAACAAAAATAAGTCGCTTGGGGGCTAGATCTGGTGAATAAGTCAAGCAGTTCAAACCATAATTCGTGGATTTTGGCCATTGCAGCCACTGAGGTGTGAGACGATGCGTTGTCTTGGTGAAACAGGATTTTCTTTTTCTGCAAATTTGACCGTTATTCTGCAAGATCCGCCTTTAGTTTGTGAATTAATGATGCGTAGTATGCACCTGCAATGGTGTTTTCCTTTGTGAGGATAATCGATTAAAATAACTTAATGACTGTCCCAAAAACAGTCGCCATCACTTTCCCAGCCAAAAGAAAAGTGGCTTACGGTTGCATTTAGGGGTCTTTTGGAGTGCATATCCTGCATTTAGGTTGAACTTAATGGCTTGAGGGAGTGCATTTTATGCTTTTTTGGTGTATTTAGAGGTTTTTATGTGTATTTAGAGACTTTTGTGGCGTATTTGGGGGATTTTTGGAATGTAATTAGGCACTACTCGGGGTGTATTCAAGGTGAATCTCCCGATGCGGCGCGCCAGGTGTGCGCAGATGCACGCGTGCAAGAACCAGCTGATTAACAATAGGACTTCATCAGAATGAACATTTTGAAACAATAATTTCGCAGAAACAACCAACGCGTGTGGGGAGCAACATATGACAAGACGGCGCCTAGACAACCAACGCGAAAGGAGCGCAACACATATTGTTTCAAAATGTGGGCGGATTCAGTAACGCGGCAGCCGGGATGCCGATTGTGCAAGCCTGATTGGAGTATCCTCCTCTGGGGAGGCGGCATCCGGTCTCCGAATTGCCCTCGTGACTGTTTTGGGGGCCATGGCAGGTGGGATGACGATTGTTCTAAGCCCACCACCGGGGAGTTTCTATCTGGTAAAATTGTAGCGACTTCGCCCTCTGTACTATGGTGACTCCTTGGGATCGGCCACCCTCTGTCTCCTCCCACTTCATCCTCCCTCCCGGGGACACCCCACTTTGGGCATAGGTACAATAGATCTAGTCTGGTCGGGTACCAAATCCCCTCCTAATAATCCACTATTTCTACCACTATTATACATGTAAAGAGTATTTTATCTACATATAGTAAACATGTCCCGTTCTATCTCTTACGATGTTTATTTGTCAGCCGGCTCACCTCTAACCTCTTTGCTGCCTGACCTTTAAAATGTGAATCTGTGAGCACCAATCACAGTGAGAGAAAATGAATGGAGATCTGGATTCACATTTCATCTCAGTGCACCTGCACCTATCCGAGAACTTCGGGAGAGAAGTGTTCGAGAACAGCACTCAGGACCAACGCAAACGAGAACTTTGCATGTGTATTCGAATACACTTTCAGGTTTCGAGAACATCTCAAGAACATTCAAGAATCCAATGCGTCGATTTTTGTATTCGAATTCTCCCATCAAAAATTGAAACCATAAAGCAGAATGGTAGTTTGAAAATGATCCTGAAGCCAGTTATAACATCCAAACTGTTCTCTTCAGAATATCTGTTACATCAGTTATCTTGTCCTTGCAAAAACTATTGTGGTGCTTACTGTGTGTCCAGAAAATTCAGCTTGAGTTGTTCTTCAAAGGTGAGAAGTGTAATAGTTATCATTGTTAAACTCGCCAGTTTGTATGGGGAGAGATGGTGTGGATCTATCTTCTTCTGAATAATACGGTACATCTAAGACTTAAAGCAATTATATAAACATTCTTTAAACAGCTCTACCAGTTTTGCAAGTCCGGGTTTCTTAGATGCTGGATATCTAATGAGTGGCTGATAAGAAAGAGAGTTAGGTAAGTCCTACAAACAATTGGAATACGAATTATAAGTGAATGAAGTCATGTATATTGTTTTATATAATATTATTTCATTAGTAAGCCAAATTCACACACTATGTATTATTTAATAACCATACCCCAACATTTTATGCTGCATTTTGTAGCATGTGTAATACCACGCAGTGGCTGAGTGGTTAGACCGCTCAACTCTCCAAGGCGGCCCAGGTTCGATCCCAGGCGCCGCAAAGTGAGATTTGTCGTGGACAACACGGCGCTATAGCGGGTTTTCTCGGTGATCTCCGGTTTCCTCCACCACCTCATTTCACCGGTGCTCCATCTTCATATTATGTTACATCAGTGTCACCGCCTGCTGTGTCGCATGTAATAAAAGCGTGAGAGCCAAGCTGTCTAACCACTGAGCCACGGCGCGGCCGTTTGAAAACTTATAGGCTTCAAATACTGATGCTGGTGGTTTAAGAACTACTTAAGTACTAAATGACGCCATTCTTTACTGCATAACCTACTTGTGTAATGTTCACCTACTTGAGCTTATTATGATAACATATTATCATCAAATAATGTAACTACCAGAATGTAGTACATCACATTGCTTGCAATGACAAGGCAGTTGTCTCATATGCTCAACGCTATTACTTTCTCCCTCCTTCCAAGCTTTATCATTGCATATAAACAATTAAATGACATATTGTAGATTCCAACTTATGCTATAAAACGATATGGCATAATATATAACCAAAATTCAGAGGTTCTAAAGAGTTACTTTTCTGGTACATATTATTAAATTAATCAGGAAGTGTTTTGTTAGACGTAAATGAGAAGAATCAATATTGTAGCCCATTTAATAACAAAGAAATCAGAAAAATGTTAAACTTCCCCTGATTATTAGTAACAGAGTTAAGGGTCACTCCCTAAACATTTGAAAATTTCAAGAAGACTCCTTGGGGGGATTTTGTAAAATCCTTTCTGTAGGAGTAATCAGTCATTGGAATAAAATTCGCCATTGCCCAAGTATTTATTGACTCAGCTATTCATGCAGAGTGAAAGTAGCGGGTGATCCATTGCTTTCAGAGAGGGCAGCACTTGGATGGATTGGTTATAGTAATAATTTTTCTTTAACCTGCTTATAACATTAGTTTCATGCTTTTTATAATTTTATTTTTCACATCCAAGGAAGTTAAATTTTAACACTTGTTCTATTTTCTATAATTATCTTAGGTCCGAACAAAGTTTTCTCGTTTGAAATTTCCATGTTATACGTTGTTGATACCCATTAAGTTTAATTTGTGTCATAGTTCATATTCACCTTTCGCTATCAATATCTGGTCATCTGCAAATGTGAAAGAAGAGTGCAGACAGCTGAAATTCCTGAAATCCATGGCAGGTTACATAACAGTGGTTAAAAAACAATAAAATAAGATGAAAGTTAAAAATAGAAGAATTAAACAAAACAACAGAACTGGATATAGAACCAATTGAAAACAACGCTTGGAGAAAATTCCAGCAAACAGGATATCAGTGCAGCATATACGATAATTGCAGGCCCCAAGGATACAGATACCCAGGACGTCCGAAGAAAAGATGAACACAACAAGGTTGTGAAGCCGGAGCAGTTAAGCAGTTGCTTAATCAATGCTCCACGGATAACTCATTAAATTTGAACGACGAATTAATTAATGTTATTACCTTCCGTTCTTTATAAAATTACTGTGCAATGATCTAGTGAATGTTTATAGTAAATTCTTCCCCAATTGTAATTTGTACAGCCTCATGTATCTCTAATAAGAGATGAAACTTCCCATTCACGCAAAAGGATATGAAACCAGCGAAACATCTAAATTTCTTATCTCTCCAATGATAGGCTTCTAAGTTCTTGAAATGGTGCACAGCCTGCCCTGTGACTTGGTCAGGTTTATCTGTCACATCGTTCAGTTTCAATAACACTGTCCTGCAATATATAGCTTTTGTTTGCCGGTTTGCGATCTACAATGTGAAATTAATTAATTTTGCTGTGTTAAATTGATTGGAAATTTTCATTTTTCTGAAACGTACGTTTTCTCACAAGCCAGCAACTATAATTAAAATGGCACAGATCTTACGGGATTTTACTTTTTGTGTACCCACTCCCTATTTTAGGATAACAATTTGCCTAAATTCGCTCTAGGTGTTAAGAATGTATATTACGTATAAATATGTTGTTCTACACGTTAAATGAATAATTGTTATTTTGGCGTCTTGAGGAACATAATGTTTTTGACAGTTACGGGAGTATCCGTTCGATTCCCATGACCTACGTTCCTACTCCAAGCTAGTGGGTTAGATGGCAGATGACTAACCTGACACCCCTTTTTCTTCCAAATAAACAAGTGGACTCGACCATATAGCTACTGCGTAATATTATGTCATATGCCACGTCTAAAAAATACATCCGTAGTGCTCCGAGACTCCGTTGTGTGACAGTCATTTCGAACTGTCAGTCTTTTGTTAAATGACGGAGGAAGGAAATCGCGATACAGTTCAGAGATAGCGCTGAAAGCGTTTGCAACCACTGTAATGTTAAATTTCTTAATAATTATCATTTAGTACATACAATATATATATCGAGAAGCTAAAATGGTGCCAAATTATTTCTGCATTCTAATCTTGAGTTATATCTGGACATAGATCAGAATATACTGAAATTGCGATCGATGCGATGTTTTGTTTCTAGGAAAGACACTATCAAATGTGAAATATATGTCACGAAATTCTGGAAAATATTATGTTTACATTCCAATCCTGTGTTATCGATTCTCAACTGAAAACAATTTTCGTGAACTTCTGGCTCCATCGGAGCCGGTTACCGCCTGCAAATTTGACCGTTATTCTGCAAGTTCCGCCTTCGCTCCGCTTGGGTGCAGTTTTACTACCTTTTGCTGATGAGACTAGATTCCTTGGTTTAATCTTTGATGGAAAACTTAGCTGGTCATCTCACATTGCACAGCTGAGAGCGCGATGTCACCGTTCTGTACCACTGTCGGGTACTCAGTGGCAAATCGTGGGGAGGGGATCGAACAGTGTTGCTGCGACTCTATCGCTCACTGATCCGATCCAAATTAGACTGTGGTTGTATCGTTTATACCTCAACACCTCCATCCTTGCTGCAAAAATTGGAGACATTCCATAATTCTGGTATACTTATAACTATTGGGGCGTTTCCTGCTAGCCCCGTAGTGAGCCTCTATGCCAAAGCTGCAGAATCTCCTCTGCAACACCGGCCTAACGTTTTATTGGCAAATTATAGCTGTAGTCGTATCTGCATGCCCACGCATCCAACATATGCGCCTTTCTGTAACACCTTTATGGACGCGCGTTACCTAAAGCCACCCGGTTTCCGTTTCCAGGAACTTCTTAGAAAGCTAGACATCAAAATACCTAAGCTGCTTCCTAAAGGCGAGAGAATGTACCCTCCTTGGTTGCGTGGAACGTCGCATGTATATCTCGGCATGACGCGATATGGCGATACGCATTCGGCAGCTGTACAGTTACCATCCTATTGTACAGCGTGTCCGGGTTCGATTCACGTGGTCGACATACATGACCCTTGGGTTTTGTTGTGGGGTTTCCCGGGTCGCCAGGCGAATACTGGGTAGGTTAATTACATCCCCAAGATTTTCTGTCTCTCCATTTCATTTCCATTAACATTTCACATCAACTCTCATCTGTTGATCTCTTTCAGGGTAGAAGGTGTCGGCGGATGTCTCGACAGCATAGGTTGTATGCATTCTCTCTCCTCTCGCTTCATCATTCCTCCTGGGAATGCCCCACTTGGGACTTAGGTATAATAAACCACAGGTTCAATGCCAAAACACCTTAGTAGTCCTAATCCTAACAGTATGTAGTCCACATGTTAGGCAACGGTATGGAGTTTGCCCTCATCTTAGGCTTTCTGTCCATTAATTTCCATTGGTTTCTTGCTAGATGGACCAACTCTTTGGCCTCCACGCTCACCTGTCTTAAACCCACTAGGGTTTTATTTGTGGGGACATCTGAAGTCACTTGCGTATCAACTCCAGTTGCAGATGTAGAGTACCTTCGTGCTCGTATTATGGAAGGCTGCCAAACAATATGAAATTCTCTAGGGCTTACTCAGCGCATTAGGGAGTCCATGCGACGGCGGGTTGTCGGATGCATTGGAGTTAGTGGAGGGAAGTTTGAACATGTGTTGTGATTTCCTGTCATTGAATGTTGTATGGTGTTCAGCTGTAGAAAAAGTGCTCTAAAATGGAAATAAACAATTTATGGTCATGTGTTCATATATCATTTATATTTCGTCTATCTGCAAGAATTGTTCTCTAAAATTTTTGACGTACCCTTTTCTTACACCCTATATAACCATTAAAACATATGATAACCTGTTCCGCACAGCTTTCTCCATTGAAAAGAGAAGCAAGAGTTGCAGGAAAATGGTGCAGTCAGAAGCATACTACGAGGGCTGTTCAATAAAGAATGATCACAATTTTTTTTGATAACGTACCTATACTCATCCTTATAATTTTGATGGTCTCTCTCAAAATAGTCTCTCCTGAATACAATGCACTTGCCCCAGCGTTTCTGTCAGTCTTCAAATATATGCTGGAAACCATTTTTGAGACATCCTTCAAAATCGCCTCCGCAGCCTTCACCACTGATCTGATGATGGATAATGCCTCCCACGAAGGCGTTTCTTCAAGCTAGGGAATAGAAAAAAGTCACTTTGGGCTAAATACGGACTATAGGGAGGGTGAAGGATGCACTTTACGGTGATTTTTGCAAGATATTCAGCAACAACATTGGCAATATGCGGCCGCGCATTATCGTGGTGCAGCATCCAGCCTGCTTCACGGAAATGTGGTCTTTTGAGCCTGATATGGACTTACAATGTTTTCAGGACATCCCTGTAGTATTGTCCAGTTACTGATGTGTGTGCAGGTACAACATGCTGATAAACCATTCCATGAATATCAAAGAATGAGATGACCGTAACTTTCCCAGCAAAAGCAACCACTTTTGCTTTTTTGGGAGTTAGTGATGGAGATTTCCACACTGAGCTTTGTTGTTTGCTCTCAGGATCAAAATGATGTAGCCAAGTTTCATCATCAGTGATTGCATTTGAAGGAAACTCCGGATCTCCCTCTAACATCAACTTTAACTGCATGTCAGCTCCATTACAGCGGTAGGCGATACTGAACATGTCTGAACTTACCTGGTTCTCACAGGCGGGAACCAGGAGAACCAGCAATGAAACTACTACGGCGTGTTTGTTTCACATTAAGCTAACAGAATATGAAAAGGTTGAATTTTAGTGCCAAAAATTATGACCCTTAAAAAAATTATTATCATTCTTTATTGAACAGCCCTCATATTATGTGTCTCAAATGGGATGGTGTTTGTCCTTGAGCGCTACTAGGTTGTTGTTTTTTTTTTTAATTTATGTCCTCCAACGTTAAGTCATATCAGACGATGTATGGAATGGGTGAATTGATGCTCAAATGATCCCAGGGTCCATAGAGCTTAGAGGCGATTAACAAAGAAAATGGTGTTACTTGTGCCAACTCATCTTAAGCAAATACCATTTTAACACATCACTGTTTCTAGCTTCTTCCATATATAAATTATGAATTGTATTTTATTAATGATTATTAATGATAGACAATATCAACACAATCAATGTCAGTATTTTAAGAAACTACTTGAGAAATAAGAACTTAAAGTATAATACAGAATTTTTTTATGGTTTGTATCCTGTCTATGGCATATTGAATTTTTCACTTATGAATTCTATCTTTCAAAGTTTGTATACACATGTCTGTGTGTGTTAGAACAATCAATTATTATTGATTGCCCTTGAAGCCAGAGACATTAGTGCTTATGAATTGTAGGTCGCCATGGTTGTATGTGATCTTCAATATTTCCTCATGATCTTCCAGGAAAATGGGAGTCAATTGGAGAATTTAATGCTGTTCTGGCATACTGCCATAGTAGCTAAGTCGTAGAGCAGCCATGCATAGAGTGGAGTATCTCTAGTTCAACTCTGACTGGATTTTTCAGTTCTGATTCTAGCTTTTGAAGTTTGCCTAAATGTTGTTTGTGTGTGTTAGAATAATTAACATAGACTGCCCTTGTAGAAGTCAATTATTTTGATTTTGAGACTAGAAGGATTTCGTTTAAACTTTATGATATGTGATTTTCTTATGCCAAATGCATTTTTAGGAAGATATTAAGCTTATTTCAAATGATGTGATATTTGCAGGAATTTAGTAAAATTAATGTCCAAATTAATTCATAACACACATGCTTTTAAGCCTTGGGTAAATATGTTCAACTCGACATTATTAAAGTTTGATTAGACAGGTTAACTACATTGACAGTGTATTAATATATTCAAAGTTAAAAGCCCCCCCCCAAAAAAAAAAAATTCAATTACTACAAAAGAAAAACCAGGAATCTATGAGATAAAATGTGAAACTTGTCCTAAAATGTATATAAGAAAAACAAAACGAAATATAGACATCAGAACTCAAGAACATATCAGAAACATTAAAAATGGTGAAATAGAAAAATCGGCAGTTGCTTTTCATTGTTTGGATTCCAGACATGACATTAACTAGGAGACAACTTTAATAAAACATGTTAAAACGCTACAGATCAACAAAAAAGACCAGATCATTTCTCCAACCAACTAAGGACAGCAGCAACCCACTCCTAAACCAGGAGTATACAGAATCAGATGCGACTGTGGAAATGCCTACATTGAAAAATGGTAGATCAATCATAACACGCAGGAAAGAGCAGTCTAAAACTAAACCAAGCTGATAAATCAGCTTTAGCAGAAAATGTGATCTCAACTGGCCACCACATAGCTTTCGACAGTAAAGAACTTCTAGCCACCTGCAGCAACTTTTCCCAGAGGATGACACGAGAAAGCATAGAAATTTTCAAGGAAAGAAACATCAACAGAGATAACGGAAAACAACTCCATAGGACTTGGAAGACCTTGCTCGTAAGTGCAGTTATTGGTTGAAGGTCAGCCAGTGAGAGACAAGGGGGAGAGCTACGAGAGCATCTAGGGTCTGACAGCTCACTGAAACAGTCTCTACCATTTAATAGAAACAAATCAAGCCCAGAAGACCTGAACAACCACAAGGAAATAAACAATGAGGGAAAAGGCTGCAGAACTCACCTAGAAAGCCATCAAGAAACATTGACACTGACACCGACTTGAATAGGTGGACAGGCAACCAACCAAGAACTAAGGGGCGGAGCCACTGGAGAACTGCGGGGATATAAGGCTGAACAACATCTCAAAGATTGGACAAAAGCCCAGAAAAAGCTCAGAACAGGATGAGTGAAACATCGGCAAGTATGACCAAGATGACGCAGCCTTCACCGGAAGCTAAGGATACTTATCAAGACACAGGCCATGGAAGCCTACACATCCATTATACCACCTTTCACTATTTTGTATACAAGTATTATTCTCCATCATTTTTCACGATGCTTGTTTTATTACGCGTTCCATTCTTGACTTAGTTACTTCTACATAATCCTTTGTATCAACTTTCACAGATTTGCTAGCCCTACTGCTTAAGTAAAGTAATTTATTGATCCAGTAAATCATACAGCACACTTGTGTGTAAATGATGTTGGACAAGTCAGTTAAACTTGACCTACTAACTAAATGATGTATGGGGACCGAATTATTATTCAATGGCAAGTAATATGGTAGTATTTTCAGGATTTAGGAATATATGGTGTTTCCCAGTATGGGTTTTATAATTGTAATCTTGATTTTCTATTTCCAATTGATGATGTAAAAGGAAAGATGAGAAATAAATTACAAATTACAAACTAAAACATGCAATTGCCCAAATGGTGCAATAGTACATTCCAGTGATATACATACAGGGCCATATTCCTGACAAAAATAGTGAGGCGACTCACCTAAAAAATTTCCCAGATGCTGGAGAACCAATCAGAATGCGGCACTTGTAGATTCGCTATTCGTACGTTGCTGCAATTCTTATAAGTTTGGACTGCAACATACTACAGACGTGTCATCAGCTTAAGCTACTAATTTGTCGGCCAGGCAAGGAACATTATTTATATACAGTAGAAAAAGCAGAGGGCCCAGAACTGACCCCTGGGATACTCCTGACTGGACTGGTCCAGATTTCAATTGTCCTCCATAGGGGAAGGGATCCGTCCCTTTCAGCTGCCAAAGTGCGGGCGCTGCGGACCCCTAGCACTCGTGGTACCTCTGACGTTACTAGAGGAACCTCGGGCCGAACAGCCGAGCCCCTCCTTCGGGAGTTGTTCGGATTGGGATGGACTCGAGGGGGCAGTGTGTTCCCGAAACCCGTGGGAATCGGGTACGTCTTCGGACGGGGTTGAGGGAAGCCATTAATTCTCCCGGGTACTAACCTGCAAAGCTAGTAGAAGGTGTGCTAGATCACCAGGCGGCCCCACCGAGGTTTTTCGGTAGTCTTCACCTTGAGTGTTGACGCGCGTAAGTGGCGTATCCACTTCCATCCCGTCTTGAGTCCATAGGACCAGATGGGGGGGGGGCTTGTTAATCTCTAGGTCTTGCCCTATGGAAAGCACCTCGGAGGACGCCGAGCGCCCTTTGGGACTGCTCGGATACTCCCTGGTTGAAGGAGGCCCGGGTCCAGTTCCTACGGATTCAGGACTAATGGGAGTAGAACCTCTGGGCTAAACATTTCAATTGTACACATTTTAATATGCTTCCACTTTTCCAAAATATTTCAGTATATTGAGTTTAATTTTTTAAGTAAGTTTCAAGTAGTTTACCCATTGTTACCCTGATTCCATAATTTTCTAATGTTGATAAAAGCAGTCTGTGGGATATACTATCGAACGCCTTCGAAAGGTCTAGAAAAATACCTGCTACTTTATTGTTTTTGTCTAAATTACTTAGCACTTCATGTACAAACTCAGCAATTGCTGTAATGGTGGAGAAACCTTTTCGAAAACCATGTTGAGATTTAATTAAGATATGTTTTGATAATATAAACCCGTTTAACCTTTTCACTATGACTTTTTTAAATAGTTTCCCAAACACTGAAGTTAATGCAGTTGGTCTATAGTTATTTACGTCATTTGAATTTCCTTTCTTATAAATAGGTCTTATAATGCTAATTTTTAGTTTGTCTGGGAAAGTACCTTCATTAATTTCATAATTTATTAAGTATACAAGCATATTTATTAATGAGGACTTGCAGGTTTTTAGTACTTGAGGAGTGACTCCATCCCATCCTGATGATCCCTGATTTTTAAATGTACCTATTAACCCCTCTAATTCATCTACATTTGTATCATACACATAAACTGAGTGTGGGACTTGTAGGACATTTTCAATGTTCAACCCATCTTTCTCTGCATTATTATTTAGAGGTGAGTTAGTATTTGAAAAATATGCATTAAAAGCATTACAAATGTGTATTTGGTGTTGAATTTCAGTTCTGTTTTGCTGTATACGTAAGTTCTTATGTTCCTTTATAGCGGTTTTAGTATATTTATTGACTAGGTCCCAGGCTATCTTGGAGGTGTTATTTGAGTTAGCTATTTTTATGCTATTATAATGAATTTTCATATTCCTTAATACAGATCTATACATTCTTTTATACTTTGTATACAATTCCTTGTATACATTCAATTTAGTTCCAGTATATAAATGGTTGAAAGGTATTAATATATTAACAAAATTTTAAATGTATTATTTGAGAGTGTTTATTGTTATTTTTAGTTGGAGGAGGATCCATTTGATCCTGACAGCGATCATTTTAATGTGTTGCTCTACCATATGGTGTATGGTAAACCTGGAACCTCGAGGGATGAGGGTCTTCCACCAGACCAGCAGATACCAGTGCCAGAAAGGGAAACAGATTACCCTGTTCTGCTAGATCTTCTAGTCAACATTGGAGCACCAGAACCAGTACAAATAGCTGAAACGGTCCCTGAGAATTTAAGACACAAGAGCTAAAAATCTACCATTTTACAGGCAGCCGTTTATCCTCAATTTCAACTGGAATGATGTAAAAGGAAATTATCGTGTTCTTGATGTTGATAAATATTTAGAAATAGACAAAGACAGACCAACTCCAAGAATGTGCAGGCATTTAGCTAGGGTTATATATAAAATATTGCTCAAGTTAGAGCAGGAGCTCATGATCATTAAGAAAAAAATGTTTGTCCGATATTTCTGCGATTCAGAACAAAATACAGGAAATAAACTGTCAGGAAATATTAGTGACACTCACAGAATGACTTGGCTGAATATATATGGAATGCCCTACTTTAAAGATGTGAAGTATTTCACTTGTCCACTAAATGAAGACGTACAGTTTAAAAAACAAAACAATAAGCTTCTGGTCAGCGAACTGCAAGAATCCTATGACTGGAAGCCTGCTGATCGTATCAAATTGGAAGAGGCAATCAAAAAAGAGGAAATTACAAAACGTTCAGAGAAACTTAAACTTGATTTAGTAAAATTTTCTAAATCTCTAGATACAGCCAAAAATAAGCAGGAAAAAGCTGAACTGCAACACAAAATGAGTACATTGCCTTTTTTAAAACAGATTGAGAGCATGTCTCTAGAAGAATTGTGTGATGATAGTGAACGGAAATATCATTGGCTGAAAATAGCAGCTCAAGTGTTCCATGATTTTAAACTTAAACTATACATAATTATTACAAATAGAGAATCACTAGAAACAGATTTAGATCCCCAGCAAGATTTCCAAGACAAAATAATTGGTATCAAATGTCAGCAGTTGCTACAAATCAGCTAGAAATTTCTGAGAATTAAAACCAGGATAAGAGCAAATGAAGTGGAACTGTTACTGGACTTTGCAAAGTGACATCCTTGGTTGCAAACAACCTCCTTCACTTGTGGTCTCTAGCCATTTGCAAACAGCCCTCATCATATTGTGTTTAGAATGACCACTATTGTTTACATCTTTATCTTATGACAGTAGTTTGACTATAGGTTCTTCAACGTAAATGCTTAAGAATTCCTACACCTGATTATAATGAACTTGAATTTACAAAGTTTAATATCAGTAGCTAGAAATTTAACACTGATTAGTATTTTTATATATGTCTATACAAATGTATTTTGATTCTTGTTTTTTAATGATTAGATGTCATCAGTGATGACTGTAGAGGAATAAGTGAGTGACTCCTTAGAATAAGGTCAAAATCTGCATTAGAATTATTGCTATGGATGTTCAGCTAGAGAAAAATAACTCTGCAACTTTTGCAGCAGTGATGGGACTTATGGAATCCAAGAAGAGTAAGTATGTGTATAATCTGTTTGCTGTTAGAATAAAGTGAAGTATTACCCTGCATTCCGCAATGAGCTCCACCTCTTGGTACGCAACATCTGTGCATGCGCACCCAAACAGCAATGCCATAATTGGAACTTAACCGCCATCTTTGTTGTTATTCAACCAATGCATTTTTGAATTCTTGAGAGTCATTTTTCTTACTGTAATTACTTTATAATGTTAATTTTAATAACAACTTGAATGTTTTATTAAAAGAAAGTAAAGCAAGAGGCTTTGATAAACTGTGGAACTATATTCTGGAAGAACATGGTAATATTAAAACCTATCAGCCAATGCGGTTCATTTCTACCACATGCTTCTTTGACATTTACTTCATTCTTATAGTGAACAAATTATAGCTACAAAGATCCTCGTACTGTTAATAAAGTGCCAGACATTATTTTAACCCATTGTATTTTGTTATCTACTGCATTAATTACTATTCATTTTAAAAGTGTCATTTGTAATGCTTGAAAATGTTTGAAACTTGGAATACTTGAAAACATTTGTTTATTTGTACTAACAAATTGTCTGATATGCCACTTTTGTGCAATTTATAACCTTTTTTGAAAAGTGGCTTGATTATTCCCAATTTTAATACGTTTGGAAATTTTCCTTCTTCTATAGAGTTTATTAAATAAGTTAACGGCTTGATGAGAACTGCTTTACATTGTTTCAGAATAAGTGGACTGATCTCATCCCAACCGCTACTTTGTTTATTCTGTAATTTATTAATTATGTTATTTATTTCATTTTCTGTAACTGGATTGAAGAAAAAGGAGGATGATAAGAGAGCTTGAGCTAAATGCCATTTTTTTATGTAATTTTCTTAGTATAAATAAGTAAATAAATAAAAATATCACCAGATTGCAATGACTTATCATATAATGTCATATTTGTACTTTAGTAAACTTCAATGTAGAAGGTATATATGCTGCTTATCACCAGTTTGTGAGGTTTTGTTTTTATTTGGTTGTACAAGTATGTAATGTTTGAAACCTTTCAATTTCAGCTGACGCCTACTGCTAAAGTTAGCCGATGGTTTGAATTGTTACAAGTACCTCCCCCTCATTCAAGGCCAGAAAGTGGATTTGTGGATGGAGGTGGCGTAGAATAGTGTGAGGTTTCAGAAGATTCAGAATCTCTACTGAATCGACTACGAGGCCGCAAACGACGGAAACTGTTGAAGCTTCGCATGCCACATGGTTACATGACCATGTTTTGACGACTGTTCCTATTAGAAAAAGTTTTTTTTTTGTTAGGGTACAGAGACTGTTTGCCCCAAAACAGGTGCAAATTTTGCTGTTAAGGTTCTAATTTGTTCATTCCAGTTAGTTCATAGCAATATTTCATAAAACTTGATAAGTTTAAACCTGTTATTGATATTAAGCATTCATTCCAAAATGTGGAAATAATTTAAAAGTATTATTAATCCTTGTTACCTCCATTGATATTCTCATGTAATGGTAATCATCTTTATTGTTTCCTTTTCATCCCACTTCTGACACCAAATATAGTAAATAAATATTTGTTTTGACTTTAAACTGTTGTTCATATGTGTAAAATGCAATGTTGCTTATATCAGTGATGGAAGTAAACAATTTATTGTAACTGTAGTTACTATAATGCAGCTTTCTTCTGTTGCCAGATATTTGACCTAAACCTAACTGTAGTAAATTCAGTAACTTTTGTATGAAAAGGGAAGTGAAAGAGATGATTATTTTCTGAGAGTACAAAGTTTAGTCCTATAACTTGCTAGACGACAGGAGCAATAGCATAGGTTAATGAAAATGGCAGCTTTAAACGTTTAACGACTTTTAGGTTTATCTTTAATTATTACTTTTATTTTTATAATAAAATGTCATATAGTAATCCAAAGGCCCAAATAGCTTAGAAAGTACTGTGAACTATTGAGCCCCACTTATGTTTTTTATGCACTGATTTTTAAAATAATGATGCAAAACATGACATAAATTACTAACTTTAAATAAAAAATGAATTTTAGAAAATAAACTTTTTATAAGAATAAAAGGTGATTTAGCGAGTCTTCATTTGCATGCATGGTCAGTTTATTGGGAATTCTGTTTGCACCACAAAGGATGCTGTTTCATAGGCCTATACTAGACAATACAGTAGAGATGTCCTGAAAACATTGCAAGTCCATATTAGGCGCAAAAGACCACATTTCCGTGAAGTAGGTGGATGTGCGGCCCCATATTGCCAATGTTGTTGCTGAATATCTTGCACAAATCAATGTAAAGTGCATCCTTCACCCTCCCTATAGTCCAGATTTAGCCCCATGTGACTTTTTTCT
Organism: Mantis religiosa; assembly: GCA_030765055.1. NCBI lineage: Eukaryota > Metazoa > Arthropoda > Insecta > Mantodea > Mantidae > Mantis > Mantis religiosa. Next base: position 143,905,079 of record CM060948.1, read on the forward strand.
ATTTCCTAACTTTAAGAAATGCCTCCGTGGGAGGCATTGTCCATCACCAGAAGCAGTGGTGAAGAATGCGGAGGCGATTTTGAGGGATCTCTCAAAAACGGTTTCCAGCATGTCTTTGAAGACTGGCAGAAATGCTGGGACAAGTGCATCGTATTCAGGGAAGACTATTTTGAGAAGGACCATCAAAATTATGAGGACGAGTAAAGGTATGTTGTCAAAAAAAAATTGTGATCATTCTTTATTGAACAGCCCTCGTACCTATGCTGTGGCACTAAAAGATATTAGAATGATTTCATCTGAACTAGCTGACCTACACAAGTCCATGTCAAAAATTCACCAAAGAAGTAGTCGCAGGATTTGCAACCAGAAACCAGTACATTATTTTAGTGTAGTATTTGTTACTTCATTGTTGTTAGCTTCTGTTTTTTATGTATTAAATGTTTATTTTGAATTCAGTAAGCCTCCAAATATACAAGGGTGAGTCAAATGAAAGCCTTAAATATTTTTTAAATATTATTTATTATGCAGAAGTGGTACAAAGCTGTATCACTTTTCAACATAATCTCACCCATGTTCAATGCAAGTCCTGCAGCGCTTACAAAGTGCGTAAATGCCTTTAGAAAAAAATTCTTTTGATAGTCCGTGCAACCATTCATGCACCGCCTGGCGTACCTCTTCATCGGAACAGAACTTCTTTCCTCCCATTGCATCTTTGTGTGGTCCAAACATATGGAAATCATTATGTAGAAAATGAAGCTAGCTGCAGTGAAGCAATAAATATTACACAAATATAACTATTTGTAACAAAAACTTCACTTAACTTAAGAAAATAATGTTGATTCTTCTAATTGAAATTGATTTCAGGAACTTGTCCGCATCATCAGTCAAAGAAAACCATAACTACAGAAAAGGTATATCTTCATCTCTTTGTATAGCTTCATTAGAATTTTAAACTACTCTTATGATTTAAGGCTAAAACAAAATTTTCAGTAAGATCTAATAAATCTGATGTGTGGACCATTTTTAACTATGGGTAAACTGCGAACAAAATGAAGCTGGAGGCATGATTTACCAAAACTGAAGCTCTCCAGCTTTCCCCTCTACTGTCATTTTAGGCTGCCTCTCCTCTCCTCCATAGCGCAAGCTGCACTGCACTGGTCAATGTATGGAGGGGAGGGAGTCATGTAATGTTTGGATATTGAAGAGGGGAGACAACTGTGCCCACGCATGCGCACACCGGCCGCACTTTGTTCGCGGACTATCTGTAGCATGTAAAAATTTATTAAACCAAGAACTAAAAGTGAATTAACATCTCTAGAACAAATGCGAGTCATTCCCTCAAGCTTTTACAAAAATGTTACTGTGTTGCCACATTGACGCTTGTGTCATGTAAAGTGTAGAAATTGTTTTGTTCACTTTACTGTGCATAAACTAAGCATACCTAATTGTTTGGATATAGTTTAATTTTTAAAACAGCTGATTTCTTCGTTAGTTATTTGGTCATTTCATTAGTGTATTAATACAGTGTGATCCATATAAACCTGAACCATTTCAATAGGCCATAACTTTTGAACCAATAACAGGACACACATGCAACTTTGGAGAATATAATACACAATTGGGAGATTACATTACACTATTTACATCTCAGAGAAAATGTTGAAAGTGTCCTCCACCAGCATCTATACATGTTTACACTCGTCTCACCATGTTCTCTGAGGTTTTACGGAGGGTATCCTCGCCAATGTTACCTATTTTAGTTTGTATGGATTCCTTGAGAACATCAGTTTTCTGTGGCCTATCCTTGTACACTCTATTTTTTAGATAGAGATAGGAGGAATTAAGAAAAAAAATAGGAATGGGAGATATATGAAGATTAGAGGAAAGGAATACAAGTGATGTGGGTAAATTGATAAAAAGCAGAGTAGAAGATATAGAAAGGTAGGAAATATGGGGAAGTCTAGAAAATATGAAATCATTACAGTTTACAAGCAAATAAAAAGAAATTGTAGACGAGAAGCATATGTAGATTACTGCAATAGGCAAGAGAGAGAAGGGTTAGCTTGGATGAGAACAGGAACAATATTTCTAAGAGGGATAAGAGGTGGAGAAAAGGGAATTTGTGAATTGTGTGGGAGAAAAGAAAGCATAGAACACTATGTAACAGAATGCGAGGGCGCAATATGGAGAAAAAAGGTTTGGGAGGAAAAATGGGGGAAAGTAGAGAAGAGGATAGTAGCTATAAAATGTTAACAGGAAAGGAGGAAAAGAAGGTAAGTATTGGTGAGTTCTTACAGATAGTAAAAGAAAAATTGGCAAGAAATGTAAAGAATGTAAGAAAGGAGGGTGGGGAGAGGGGGGAGAATGGGGCTAATTAAGTAACAAGGAGGCATGGAGGTTAAGAGCTACCTGGCAAAACAGAAGACCAGGGTGTCATGTAAGACAAGGTAGCGAAAAGGTAAAGACAAATAAATGTAGCCTAAAGTTGTAAATTGTAAAATTCTGGAATATGCACAGTAAATAATTCATTCATGTACATTTTGATATTATTATTGAGGGACTAGTTTTGGAAGCCATTGCGTCCATTTTGAACCTCAATCGAACTATCATCTGTAGCATATATAGTATATCTGCAAAGCAATAGTTCTCAAGAAATTGTTTTACAATTAGTTGAATCTATCAGTGAGACAAATATATACATCACCAAACTGGTTTTCAATTGTACCTCTTACCAATAACTTGCTCAACGTAAAGTAACTCACTTACCTCGGAACCATGAGGAGGAACAAGAGACAAACACTAGCAAACTTCTTGCCAAATAAAGAGAATAACATTCATCTCTATTTGGGTTTCAAAAATACATGACTGGTTTCAAATTGCCCAAAAAAGAACAAAGGCATTATAATTTTATTGATTATGCACCATGACAGAGCAATAGACGAACAAATGTGCAACAAAAGGGAACCAGAATTGGCAAATTAATATTTAATATAAAAATTATTCAATATAATGTAAGAATCTACTGTCAACAGTTCATTCTAGAGGGGGGAAGATGTTTACAAATAATATTTATTACTTACAAGGTGCGTTTAAGTTATAATGCTTATTTTTTTTCAGGATGGGACCAGATAGGACTGTTTTTTTAATACACAGAAGTTTAGTGGCAGCGACAAGAGTTAGGACTATTTTTGATACTTAAAATGGCGAACTTTTCATTGCAAGAACAATGTGTAATCATTCGTTTTCTCCATTTACGTTGTGTGACACCTATTGAAATTCATCGCCAGTTGAGTGAGGCATGTGGTGATGGTACCATGGATGTGTCTAATGTGCATTCCTGGGTGCAACAGTTCAATGAAGGCAGAACATTGTGTGACAACAAACCAAGACAGTCACGGCCTCACACCAGCCGGTCTGACATGATCCAATGAGTGGAGAACATTTGGGAGGATCGCTTATTGAGCATTTTCAGATCTTCATGCAGGCTTGTGTGCACAGATCCCACAGAAATGCCAATTTTGGAGGCGATGTCTACAACTGTCTTGGTTTGTCACATGATGTTCTGCCTTCATTGAACTCTTCCACCCAGGAATGCACATTAAACACATCCATGGTACCATAGCCACATGCCTCACTCAACTGGCGATGAATTTCAATAGGTGTCACACCATGAAAATGGAGAAAATAAATGGTTGCACACTGTTCTTACGATGAAAAGTCATCATTTTAATTATAAAAACCAGTCCTTACTCTTAAATAGTCGAATTCAGTGCCATGGCTGGGACTCAAAATTTTTCATGTTGACTATTTATCAAAAACCTTAGCCTATATACGGCTAGTGAGAAGAAATTATTAATTTCAATCAGTTAACTTAAGTTCTTATTCTTGTCGCAGCCACTAGAGTTCTATGCATTGTACAGCGCTGCCATTTCTGTCACCCATTCACAAAGAATCCGAATGTATTAAAAAAAACAACAGAAGTTCTATGTGGTCCCAGTCCTGAAAGAAAAAAATTGTTGTTATAACTTGAATGCACTTTGTACAACAAAAATCTCTAAAAATGAATTACAACAGCTGGGTGACATGTCCTCCACACGCCTAAACACACAAGTGAAAAGGGGGTGCTTGCTGTAGGGTTAAAGAAAGGCCAATTTTGCAATATACAGTCAGCTACTAAGTACTTTTCACACAGTTGATCAAAACTTAGATTAACTTTGTTTTTTCTACCACTTACTAAGGGGAAGGAAAGGGAAGGCATTGCATTAAAAATATTATGAACTAGCTCTTAGTAAATGAGTTACAGAATACTTCTGAAGAATTCAGTTACTTTATTATTTTAAGAATTCTGATACATTTTTCCTTGTTAACAGTGTTTCTTCTGGAGCAGGTTCTGTAGATCGTATGAAAAACCTGGTGAAAGGCGCAGAGCATTTGGCTGCCACTCTTTACTAATCTCGTATACTGAAGTACAAGGCAAGCTTGTTGTATCTTCTGTAGCAGGTTCTGTGGATTTGTATGAAAAACTCATCGAAGAGCATGGAGCATTTGCCTGCCACTCTTTACTAATCTCAGATGCTGAAGTACAGGGCAAGCTTATTGTATCTTCTGTAGCAGGTTCTGTGGATTTGTATGAAAAACTCACTGAAGGGCGTAGAGGATTTGCCTGCCGCTCTTTACTAATCTCAGATGTTATAGTACAAGGCCAGCTTGTTGAACTGAATAACATATATGACCTCTCTGTGTTGCTTTTTTCTTTTGATGAACATAAAGAACTTGTAGTAGTAAATGCAGCATTCATTTCCTTCTTTCCTCTGATTTCAACAGATTTTGATGAGTGTTCTTATATTTTCCTCTAATAACACTACTATTATTAATGTTGTCAACATTGGCAGAAGTGCACCAGCTGATGCAGAACTAGAACTGTTCCTGTTGCTGATGACCAAATGCTCTACAACATTACTTCTAGTATACTTATATTTCCATTTTGGAGGAAAAATGTTGAGTAACTCTACTCTTGTTGGTTTCCTCCTCCGATTACTAAGTAGAATATTCTTTGAGCTGTGTTCTGTGGGATTCTCAACAGAAGGAACTTTCCCTATTGCCGGTGGCACTGCTGCAGCAAGAGCTGCCCACAGAAACAAATAGTGAAACCTTTCCCGATACAAATTGTCTGCTTCTGAAGCTAGGACACACATTCTGCTCCATCTTGTCCTCCTGTTCTTGCACGTCTAAGACATAACATTTATGTAGCATCATTGAATAAAATCCACCTAGTGTAGTTAAGTTTGGTGGCAAAGGGTACTTTATACGCATCATATCCTGTCTTCTTTCTTTGGAAACCATGAATGATTCTTCAGACAGCAGTTCCAGAAGACACTGGTCTCTTGTTTTAAATAGAGGATGACTTGAAAGAAACTCTTGACTGGGGTTCTCAAGCTTTGCATTTAGAAGATGCAATAGATGTTTAAGTACATTATCGTCCGATATGACTAAATGTTGGAGGACGTAAGCTACAAAAACACACTTTAAGTACATTAGGTTTTAACAACCCTGGCTTATAATCGTAAAGTTGAGGTGCAGACTTAGTAAGTGGATTAGCCACACATCTGAAATACTCGTAACATTTCTTATCAAAGAAGCTCAAGCTTTTCTGTGTCTCGAACAGCATTTTTTTATCATTAATCAGCATTTTCCTTAATTCTTTTAAACCATGAATGTCCAACTTACCATGTTCTTTCAAAACTGGACAAACTTGCTGAACTTTTTCCCATAGTTTTTCTTCACAAACTGCATCTTCTTCTTCTTCCTCATCTTTAGTTTCTGTTGAAGGGTAACTAATCTGCAACTGTCTTTCCTTGAGTTTGGCATACTGTTCCTTCAGGGATGTCACGGTCTGGTCACTAAAATATTCACTTATATCTCTCCACCTTTCTCCAAATCTTGCAACTAGTGACAGTAGCTTTTCATTTTCCTTAGCATCCCAAGTGTTTGGGTTTAACTTAGTTAGCTTGTATCTTTTACAAAGCTGTTCATGTGAACGATGTGGAAGCAGGTCCAACAATTTATAGTAATTGTCCCCAAAGCTACGTACAGCTGCTACTAGAAGCATATCCTCAGAATTTATGAAGGGTGCCTTACATATATTTGGATTGATAATTCTCCAACGGTTGTGTATTTGTTGCACGGTATGTCCTTTTAGATACTGCGGTATTTGTTTCCAAAAGATGCGAGTACCAACACTATAATTATCTACGAGTTTCATCAGTAACTGATCTTCTTCTTCTGTCCATGTCTTATTTATCAAGTCCTCATTAAGGTGTCGGTAATGTTGCATCACCAATAGAGGAGTACAGTTTGTTCCCAGTTTTTCTGCTATTGCTTCCCAGTTTTTGAAGTTATATTCTTTAACGAGTGCCTTCAATCTTTTATTTTCATCATCCGTCCAATCATTTGTGTTTATTTTGGGATGAAATTTTACTCGCCAAGCTGCTCTGCAATTCTCAGAAGTTTTAAAACCCTGAAACACTTGAGCTCCTATTTTCAGCCAATCACATTCCCTTTCAATATCATCACACAGTTCTTCTAGAGACATGCTCTCAATCTGTTTTATAGAAGGCAATGCACTCATTTTGTGTTGCAGTTCAGCATTCTCCTGCTCATTTTTGGCTGCATCTACAGATTTAGACAATTTTTCAAAATCATGTTTAAATTTCTCCGAACGTTTTTTAATTTCCTCTTGTTTGATTGCCTCTTCCAATTTGATACGATCAGCAGGCTTCCAGTTATAGAATTCTTGTAGTTCGCTGACCAGAAGCTCATTGTTTCGTTTTTTAAACTTTGTGTCTTCATTTAACGGACAAAGAAAATAGTTCCTATCTTTAAAATATGGCATTCCATATATATTCTTCCACCTCATTCTCCGAACACCTACAAATGGTTTTGCTTCTCGTATTTTCTTCTCTATCACAGAAATATCAGACAAACATCCTTTTTGTACTGTCATAAGCTCTTGCTCTAACTTGAGCAATATTTTAATGATCCCCATAGCTAAAAGCCTGCACATTCTTGGAGTTGGTCTGTCCTTGTCTATTTCTAAATATTTATCAACATCAGCAGCACGATAATCTAGTTTTAAATTATTCCAATTGAAATTCAGGATAAACGGCTGCCTGTAAAATGGTAGGTTTTCATCTCTTGTGTCTTTTAAATTCTGTGCTGGTTCTGGTGGTTGAACGTTTTTAATAAAATCTTGCAGAACAGGGTCATCTAGTTCCACTGCTGCCCCTGGTCTCTGCTGGTCTGGTGGATTACATTGGTTCATATATCGGATCAGGAATGATTCATCGTCATGCATGATTCCACGCCTACCGTACACAGCATAGTACAACTCATCAAAATGAGCGCTGCCTGCAGCAAATGGATCCTCCTCCATCTGAAAATAACAATAGACACTCTCTCAAATAATACATTTAAAATTTGTGTAAATATATTAACACCTCTCAACCATTTATATGGGCAATCAATGATAACTGATCATTCTAACGCACGTTAACTATGTATAGGAAAACTTTGAAAAATGAAATCACAAATAAAAAATTCAATGTCATAGGCAGGATTTGAACCATGGACCTTCTGCACTATGAGCTGTTGCTCTACAACTGAGTTATTCATTGCAACATATTGGCAGCACATTAAATTCACTAACTGATTTCTATATTCCTCGTAGACCATAACAGATCTCAATTCAAGATTACAAATCCCATTTCTTAGAAACTTAGGCCCCAGGTTTTTAACATTTTACTATAGTTTTCATTTATAAGATAATTATAATTGATAATTGTTACTAGCTAATGGCCGTCTCATTGCATGACCCAACTGGTTATGGAACAGAAGTGCAGAGTAACCAGTGGCGATAAGTACAGCTAATTGTCAGATATTCAAAATACTTTGCAGGTGTATATCCTTCATCTTATGCTATCATGACATATTCATAACATGGAAATTAATGAGTTATACCCTAGAGTAAAGTGAAATGCTCAATGTCTCAATATAAACAAAATAAACTTAGCCACTATTGTGAAAAAACTAAAATATTGTCTGTGCCACCTTTCCAATTTTTCACTACAGATGCTATGCTACACTTCCTTATGCTTCTTGCAAATACGTACCCACAGCTGCCAACATGAATAACATATACTGTCGACTAATTTAGTGCAGCCAAGGAGCTGATGACCTTAAGTCACAATGAATATGCAAGAGATTTTTTTGTATAAGAGCAGTGAAGCAGCTGTGAGATGTGCATGGCAATGACAGAGTACAGCCTCAGGATCTAAGAAGCTGAACCCCAAAGATAAAAACCACAACATTGCTAATCCAGTAAACTTCTTATTTAGATTGGTAGTCCTCAATTGCACATATTCATGTTTGTTGTTATGAGAATATTTTCTGATAAAAGACATCATCCTAAAAAGAGAAAATGATTAGGGAAATAGTCTTTGAAAGTGACCATAGTTAATTCCACTCTATTTTATTCAATATTTACATCTTATTCCCCTTGTTTATTTATGGAATAGCGTATACTAGATTACAAACAAGATGTAAAGTTCCTCTAATTTATCTTGGGATCTGTTTTATTTTCAATTATGTTGTTAAAGAGTTCCTTTGTTCCAAGTCACTTTATTCTGTACAATATTATTTGAATGACCTTAGACTGACGATTCCTCTAGGTACTACTATCCTTCACAAATAATCTCAGATATGATTATATACTGCAGATATTAAAAATTAAATTGAGAAGTTACGAGGGTCCTTCAATAAATAAACGAACTAATTTAATTATATTTAAATAAACTGCCCTGGAGCGCCATGGCTGCTAGTGGTGGAAAGGTGAATCCTTCCTCTGGCAGTGCTGTAAGTGCCAGTCATGCAGAGTCAATCAGTTGGGAGTTAGAGCCCGATACGTTTACTGCACCCACCATGGAACTGAAATTGCAGCAACACACATCAATTAAGTTTTGTGTTCTGTTAGACTAAACTCCCACAAAAACCTTTGAAATGGTGCAGCAAGCATACAAGGACCAAGCTTTAGGTAAAAAAATAGTCTTTGAGTGGTATAAACGTTTCAAAGGGGCCTGGAAGACCCGTAACAGCTCTATATCAACACCTTACCTTCTTTGCTCCGCTGCTCACTAAACCTTTTTGCAGACGACACAGCTGTAACCAACATATCAACTAAACATTATATGGCTGCATGTAGAATCCAACAATACGTCGAACCCCTCACTACCTGGTTCATACAATGGTGCTTGAGCATCCAGCCCCAGAAGAGCCAAGCCATCACTTTCTCCAGAAGGCAGCTAGAGGACCTACCACCTGTTCGTCTAGCCGGAGAGGAAGTACATTGCCAATCATATGTATGATATCTAGGCGTTTTGCTTGATGTAAAACTGACAAGGAAGGACCACATAGGCTACACAGCCAACAAGGTCAGCAAACATATGGGTATGTTATACCCATCGTATAATCGATGCTCAGGGATGTCCATATCCAATAAATTGCTCTCTATAAACAAGTGCTCTGACCAGCCATCACTTATGCCTGTGCCATTTGGAGTATAGCAGCTAAAACTCACCTACACCGCCTTGAAGTCCTACAGTCTCGATTCCTCTGTATTGCCACGGATTCCCCATGGTACATCCCTAACCTTGCAATCCATCGTCACCTACACATTCCTACCCTAACCAACTACATCCACACCCTCTCACTCCCATTCTATCAAAACCTCTCCCATAAATTCAGCTCCCTTATTCGTGGTCTAGGTGAGTACATTGACCCCGGCAAAAAATACAAAAGACCAAGACTTGTTTTAGGCACATGAAAACACTGCACTATGAGTACACAATTTATATATAAAAAATTAAAAGAAAAAACACCAAAACAAACCTCTACCGTCATTTGCCCTAACTTATAAAATATTCTACTGCCAGTAGAGGACTCAGCCCTGATCTGGCTAGAGATTGAAAGTCTGGCTTCCAGACTTTTAAGTGTCCAATCGCAGGTGTTTAAATAACTATAATACGAGAAATAACAATCACATAAATATGCGATATCATACTCACAAGAACTGCAAATAGTTTTGAGGTATTGGGCATTAAATTATATAACAGTTTACCTTACGAATTTCAACAATTGCCTGATGCAAGGTTTAAGCAAAAGGTTCACAATTGGCTAATTGATTCACCGCATTATTCTACACAGGAATTTTTTGACAGTAATAAGTAGTTATAAAGTGACTTAGACATAAACAAACTAATCAAGGCTTTGCGGGTGATCAGTCGCGTCAAATTAATAAACGTCGATCAGGTCTTTCTTCACGGCCCCTAAGAAGCTCCAACAATACTTAAGACCGATAAAAGACCCCCCCTCCATCTCAAGGTCCCGGGAGTGTACAAGATTCCCTGTGAGTGCGGCAAGGTATATGTGGGCCAAACAGGACGCACAATAGAAGAAAGGTGCAAGGAACACAAACGCAATATTCGCTTACTACAACCGGATAAATCGGCAGTGGCCAAGCATTGCATAGAGGAAGTACATAAAATTAACTTTGAAGACACTGAAGTATTATAACACACTGGCAGATAATGTGACAGAGTCATCAAGGAAGCCATCCAAATCAAATTGCATCCACAGAATTACAACAGAGACTGCGGGCTACAGCTAAGCCGTGCTTGGACAACAGCCATCAGACACACCTACAATTACAGCAACCCTAGTCACCCCGGACAAAGAACGGACCTCCAGGAAAACATCTTGGCTTTTTTTTTCTATTTTTTTTTAGGCGCGGCCCCACACCCGCCGCCCCCGGTGACAATCATCCTCAGAGGCTACATCGTCTCCCCATGCACATGCTGTTAAGACTAAGATGCAATAACATGCAGGGCAAGGGGGGGGGGGTGCTTGTTAGTTTAGTGCATGCGTTAGTGTTCGGGTTCCGCTGAGCACTCCAGTTAGTAACGGGCATTACTAGCCTGATCGCATGTGCGAGCAGGCGTAGGCGGAATTGTAGGCTTCTACCCATACCGAAGTCTGAGTAGAACCCAGTTAGTAAACCGTGTTAATAAGAAGGCAGTTTGTTAAGAGGAGTTAGAGTGAGTGACGGATGGACTGACTGTGACTTGTACAATCTTGGTGTTTAAAGTATTTAGCGGAATGACTGACCGAACTGCATGCATCATGCTGAGTATCAATGTGTCATGGTGGGGGTGGGGTTGGTCTCATGCGTGAGCGTTCTTTTGGTATGGTTACCTGATACGTTCTATTTACCAAGCAGATGTCAAGTTGTGTCCAGTTTCGGCAGGTGTTATATTTGCGCGAGTTTGGTTGATAGTCCTTGGTTGATGATCTGTCAAAAAGTTGTAGTGGTCGCCTGTGGTTGAGTTGTCCAGTGTCATAGTTCCCTAGTTGCTGGATAAGGATGTTTGTGTTTTGTGGTAGTGTGTCGTACAAGTCGGAGGCAAGTCACTTGATGAATTCTTCTATTGTATGTGTTCTGAGTTCATCATGTAATTGGTCAGCAGGGGCAAACCGTGGCACTTTGGCAATGATGCGTAGAATTCTATTTTGAAAAGTTTGGAGGGACTTGATGTGGGTGGGTGCAGTGTAGCCCCATACAGGGGAGGCCTAGGTGAGAATAGGCCGAATGAGTGTTTTGTAGAGTGTTAGTTCTAGTGCTGGGCTTAGCGAGTTGTGGAGGTTGATAAGTGGATAAAGTCTGCTGAGTTGTCCTTGCACTTTCTGTTTAATGGCTTTGATATGAGACTTCCAGGTGAGACCTTGGTCCATGTGCACCACCAGGTAGGTTACCTGGTTGGACCAAGGAATATTTTCATCAAATAGTTTTAGAGGTGTGAGGGCATGTGCCGGATATCTGTGTGATCGTCGTTTAGAAAAGATGATTGCCTGGGACTTTCGGCTGTTTACTTTCATCCGCCAGTTGCGGAGCCATGGCAGGAGGTTTTGCAGTGCGGTCTGGAGTCGTTTCTGATGAGGTTTATACCATGGGCCTGCGACACGTAAGAGGTGTCATCGGCATACAGGAAGAGATGAGTGTTGGGTGCCTTGGGGATAATCATTTTTGTGTATGTTGAATAGTACCGGACCGAGGAGGCCCTCCTGGGGGACTTCGGCTCTAACTATGTGTACTGTTGACACGGTGTTGTTGGCTAAGGAGACAAATGTGCGGTTTTGGAGGTAGTTGGCAATTAATTTTGTCATGGTGTCTGGAATGTGTATGTTTTGGAGTTTTCGTAGAAGACCGTTCTGCCATACTCTGTCGAAGGCGCTTTCAAAGTCCAGCAGGACGGCGCCTGTGGAGTGTTTGGTGTTAGAGCTATGAGTGATTAATTCCGTTTTTCGTAGTAGTTGCAGGGTTGTTGAAAATCCGAATTGTTCGGGTATTAATATATTGTGTCTGTGAATGAAGGCATTAAGTCTTTTGAGGATCACTTTTTCTAGTACTTTGCTCACTGTATTAAGGAGACTAATTGGACGATAGTTGTGGGGGTCTGTATGGTTTTTGTTTTTCTTGAGGAAGTGGAGGACCTTTGCGTGTTTCCAGGACTCAGGGAAGCGTCCGCGTTCGAGAGAAAGGTTGAATATTTGTGTTATGCGTTCGAGTGCTTTAGGGGGAAGATTCTTAAGTACAATGTTTAGGATGTCATCCGGTTCTGGGGCATTTCTAGTGGGCAGGTGTCAGATAATCCACTTGATTTCTGAGGAGCAGGTTTTGCAAATTTGACTGTGTGTGCGAGCAAGGTGTAGCTCATTAGTAATATCCTCGGTCTCGCGGGTGAATTGGGGGTCCGAGGGATCAGCAAAGGGTGTCAGTGTGTCTTGAAGTACATCAGCCAGCAGTTCTGCTTTCTCAGTGTCACACGTGGCGATGCATTGGAGATGGCGGAGTGGGGGCATTGGCGTCTGTTCCCTGATGAGGTATTTGGAGATGCGCCATACAGAGGCATGGTTGGAATCCAGGTTATCGAGGGTGTGTTGCCACTGAGTTTGTATGTGGTCTTTCGTACATCGGCGTACCGTGTGCTGAAGGTTCTGTAGAACTTCCAGATTAGCAGGTTGCCTGGTGCGTTGCCACTTGCGGTGCGCTTTGTTGCGGGCTGTGTGGAGGGATCTAATATTGGGGGGGGGGGAGCTTTTTGTGTTTCGGAGGGGGATTGGTCATAAGAATTGCTGTAGAGATGGCGAATTGGATGTTAGTAGTGAGCTCCGTTACTGCTTGATTTAGGTCGTGGGTGGTGTTTAGAGGATCGAGCTGCACTGCGGTGTCAAGTGTGTCTTGGAACACTGGCCAATTGGCCCTGCTGAAATTCTGTTTAGGCTGCTGCGGCTGAGGAGCTTATGAGCCCTGTAGGGTGATTATGACAAGCAAGTGATCGGAAGAGAGGTCATTGATTGAGTGCAGCGTAACACGCTGACTGAGTCCCCTGGTTATGGCGATGTCTAGAATATCTGGGAGTTGTCTCGGATTGTTGGGAATATAGGTAGGTCCATCTGGAGAGACAATGATATATGTGGATATATTTTCATGGTGGAGGAGTGTTTGTCCTGCAGCGTTTGACGTGCGGCAGTTCCAGATCTGGTGCTTGGCATTAAAGTCACTGGCAATGATTACTTCCCTATTGAGGGCAAGGATAGCATCCAGATCATTTGTATTTAGGTGGCAGATATGACTATGTAGCGGGATTGGTTCATGGTGACAAACACTCCAGTGGCTTCAAGTCTAGTGAGTATGGGTAGTGCGGCTTGTTTATGTTTGGTTGTTCTGATGTTGATGGCGGTGCCTCCTCCCCGTATGTCGCGGTCATTTTGGTAAGTCTTGTATCCTGGTATGTTAAGCCTGGTTGTTGCTGAGAGTTTAGTCTCCTGGATCAAAATAATGTCGATGTCGTGGGTTCTCACAAAGTCAGTTAGTTCAGTTTTACGTCGATAAATGCTGTTTGCATTCCAGGTCATTAATTTGAAATGTGTCGTGTCCGTCATGGGTATGTAAAGTTGCTGTCTGGGTCTGTGAATAGGGCGAAGAAGGTCAAGTACACTCTTAGGATTGTCGTGATGTTTTCAGGTTCGGTAAGGAGCATGGTGAGGATGATCAGGTCATGGCAAACCTGAGTCCAGGACATGCGGTCTGGTTGGTTTGAGTGTGAGTAGTTGTGGTGAGATCCTTGGGGTGGTGGAGATGAAGTTTGGTTGTGATACCGTGGTACATTGTGCGATTGTGGAGGAATGGTGTGGAGTTGTGGTGCCGGATTGGAGTTGCGGGAGCGACCTGTGGGGACCCTGGGAATATCAGGATCCACACGAGATCGTGGTTGCTGTCCCTGGGGGAATAGCCGCTCTGAGACATGCGGCTGGGCCGTGGTAGAGTGGGCACGTGCATCGTGGATGCCTGTGCCGGTGTGCTGCTTTGCCTGCCTTGCGGCAGACCCAGCGCGCAGCCGGGACAGTTGCTGCCTGTGCACAGGACAGGATTTCCAGCGTACCCCATGGCCTCTACCCCCGCACAGCGCGCAGGTCCGATTTTCAGGGGGAACTGAACAGGTGTGGGACTCATGGTTTTGTGTGCACTTGGAGCACACCGTGAGGTAGCGGTGCAGCCTCTCTCGGAGTGACCGAGTCATTGGCATTTGCAGCACTGCTGTATTTGTGTGGGAGGCCTGTAATCTTCCACCCGGAAGATAGGAGCTGCTGTCGTTCCTCGGGAGTTGTTACCTCCACGAGGTACATTGGGAGAAATGGTCGTCTGTGGGTGAACCGTCGCAACTGCTGCACCCTCGTCGCCCTTACCCCAGCCCTTTCGAGCTCCACCTTGAGCAGGTCCTGCACCTGATCAAGGTAGAGGTTCTTGATGACCAGTCTTATAGACTGGTCGTCCAGCCTCCGTACCAGGGAAAAGGCAATGCCCCTCTCCCGGAGAAGACGACACACAGTAGTGTAGTCCCTCGCGGTAGTGGTGCGCACCAACATGTTACCAGACACAGGAGCCAGGGTGAGGCGGTACTCTGAGGGAGAGCAGTGAGTGTCGAAGTATGCCACCAGGTTGGCAAATGCAGGTTGGCCCCGTGGACATACAACGGCGCACTCTGTGCAGTGGCCTGTGCATAGGTCTGGGGTTGTAGTAGGAGGAGAGGGGGTGGATGGGAGGTAGAATGATGAGTAGCAGTGGCAGGATGTTTGGATGGGATGAAGGGGGTGCAGCTTCGTGGACCTGGATCAGGGGCCAGGGTTGCTGCGCTGGGGGGGGGGGGGGGCAGTGCAGGCTGAGACTGCTTGGATGTCAGTGGGGGGATTATGAGAAGTTGTCGGCGCCTGGGTGGGTTGGTCGGCTATTGGTGCAGATAGCATTTTTTTTTTCGAGTGTAGGAAAAATTTATTTATGGATTACCACTGTGTTGGAGGACACAGTGGAGTATGTGGGCTTCACCACAAGGGTACTACTCCACTAAAAACCTCCACCGGATTGGGAAGGAGAAATGTGCTGTGGTATCGCCTTAAGCACCTGCGCATTCCAGGAGATGATCTTAGCTGTCTCGCAGTGCAATTCAGCAGAGGGTGGTTTCTGATGCAGGGATACAGGCTTGACATGAAGCCCAGCCTGATCCACTGCCTATTGTGGGTGGTATTTGGTAGGATTCCTGGTGTTATTTGTTGGGAAGTTTAGGGTAATTTATCACGCCGTAGCACTATGTCTTAAGTTTAGGTGTTTCATTGTCACTGCAAGTAATACTTGGAAGCTTGTCAGTTGTGGTCTATTATACTTACTGCTATCTTGCTAAACCTAAATATAACTCTAGTTTGCATTATCAGCATTTGCCTTTAATGGTCAGTTGAAATTATCTGCCGTCAGCATCGTTAAGTTGTATGAAAATACCTTCTCATATTCCATGTGTCTGCTTGGTCGATATTTTGGAGTGCACACTTGGCGGGCGGCCTACCTATCAATTGTAGGTGCGAGCCTGTGCCCTCACGGGGGACCCTCTTTCCCCGGGGCTGCCTTGGCCAATGATTGGCACAAGGACTTGAGGGCTGTGGAAGGTGTGTGTGTGTGTGTGTGTGTGTGTGTGTGTGTGTGTGTGTGTGTGTGTGTGTGTGTGTGTGTGTGTGTGTGTGTGTGTGTGTGTGTGTGTGTGTGTGTGTGTGTGTGTTGGTGTACGTGTATGGGTGTGTGTTTTTATCTCCATTCAGCGGTGTAAAGCATCTGGAACGTTAACAAGGTTTTCTAGATACTGTTGTATGTCTACCTCTGGCTCCCCGAGATTAATTG
Organism: Mantis religiosa; assembly: GCA_030765055.1. Classification (NCBI taxonomy): domain Eukaryota; kingdom Metazoa; phylum Arthropoda; class Insecta; order Mantodea; family Mantidae; genus Mantis; species Mantis religiosa. The sequence goes on from CM060948.1 coordinate 143,921,412, forward strand.
TTCTTTCAAAAATAGACAGTGGCCTTGCGTGTTTATCGTGTGTTGTATCATACTCCCCTAGTGCCCATATTAGTTGGTTGTGGTTTAGGTTCTTTTTCTCGAGTAGGTTGAAGCTGAGCCTTTTGATGAATTGCTTGATGGAATGAATTTTTAACTCCTCGTGGAGTTGGTATGCCGGTGCGAGTGGTGGTAGCCTGGTAATAATCCGAAGTTTTCTATTTTGCATTGTTTGCAATCTTTTAATGTGTGTTTTGGCTGCATGTCCCCATACGGGGGCAGCGTAAGTTAGGATAGGTAGATAGCATCGGTGTAGTGCTGGGATGGGCAGGCTGAGGTTCCTCGGCGGAGGTAGTGGGCCTCGGAAATGGAGTTGGCAGGTGAGGTGGGGTGGCTGGCTTAAGGGCGGAGTCGCATGAGTGGGGATTCTCTGGAGAGGAGGGCCAGGTGGATGTGGCCAGTCGTTCCGAGAAGGATTCCTGGAGTGTGGAATTTGAAGAGGAAGAGGAGAGGTTTCCTGGGGGAGTGAAGGGGCGTGAGGGGGTAGTGGTTTCTGTGGTTTTGGGTGCGACACCATGGATCTCTCGCAGAAGATTCCTGGCCACTACATGGCCCGGTGGACATAAGACCAACGTCCTAGAAAACACTACAGCGGACAGAGAACATAGCCCAAACCAACCGGCCCAATCACAGATCATCACCCGCTCATTGGCCAGGGCAACACAAGACCCACCCACCATTTGATCATATATAGTAAGAAGAATTCAACCGCGCTGAGGCAGAGGCAGATCCCCTGGGTTCCCACTGCCACATACCTCGGCGTCCTCCTCGAATGCAGCCTCACCTACACCCCTCACGTCCGGATCAAAGCCGGACAAGGGCATGCAGCACTCACGCAGTTGTACCCTATACTAAAATCCACCATGCCAAAGCACCTCAAGCCTCGCCTGTATCGGGCGATTATACTGCCCCTGATTCTGTACGGCTGCGAAGTCTGGGGATCAGTGGCTCCGACCACTATCCGCAGACTACAGTACGTCCAGAACAGGGTACTGCGAATGATCTACGATCCTGGACGTAGATTCCCGTCCCACATCCTTCACACCTACTCCGGAGTCCCATACATTGTGGACGTCATGCAGGAGAGATCCCGTACCATCTACAATAAGCTAGACTCCCATCCAAATAACCTGGTGAATACCCTTGGCCGCTACAACCACAAGCTACCGGTTGCCCAAAGATGCTTTGGGTAACCAGAATTGAACAGGGCCACTTTCCCCTGACTCCAAACCCCCAAGCCCAGAAATGGGCTTGGTAAGTCCCATACCTAGAGATTAGTTCCTTTCCCTCTAGCCTGTCAAGCGGACTGTGCTCAGATGCCTCCCAGGCAGGCGGAAGAGCGCAGCCAGCATTGGGCGCACACCTCTCACAAGGCTATAGCACCCATTAAGGCTAGATATAACACTGCCCAAGACAAACGCCTGTGACACATGACTTTCTTTGGTACTGCTCAGATAAAGCCGCACAAAGCAGCTAGGTGCTTAGAAACAAACACTCCGCCCAGGAAAAACCTGGACGACTCGTCTCTTCTGCTGGTCTGCTTTATCTAGTCTCAATTCGAGCCACGGGAAAACCCACAGGACGATGAGTTCACTGAACTCGTGGTGGAGGCGATGGAATACCTCTATGAGGACCCCCCCCTCCACCATGCGATGTCATCCACATCCCCATTGTCACCCCCAGATAGGTGGCAGCGCAAATCCGAAGCCTCAAACCTAATAAATTCCCGGGGCATGACGGTGTCACGGCACTCATGCTTCGGAACCTTCCCAAACGAGCCATGATTCATTTGACGCGGATTTACAATGCATGCTTTTACATCCGCCACTTTCCAACTTGTTGGAAGGAGGCGAGGGTGGTCTACATTTTGAAGCCCAGCAAGGATCAGCTCTTCCCATTCAGCTACCGCTCCATCAGTCTTCTCCCAATCGTCTAAAAGTTTTTGAGCGATTGCTCCTGACCCACCTGACTCCTCTCTTTGAGGAAAGGCACCTCCTAACGGATCACCAGTTCGGGTTCCGTCGGGGCCACTCCACGACCCTGCAGCTACTGCGACTGGTGGAAAAGGCTACCCTCGGTTTCCAGGACAACCTCAAAACCGTCGCGGTGCTTCTGGACGTGGACAAGAACTTCGCCACAACGTGGCACCAGGGCCTGCTGTACAAGCTCAAGGAAGCACAACTCCCCTCCCCATACCTCACCCTGATCAGTAGTTTCCTCCGCGATCGAACCTTCAGGGTGCGGGTCGAAGGTAAACTCTCCTCCGTCAGACCCATAGCGGCAGGAGTCCCGGAAGGCAGTGTACTGTTGCAGTTACTCTTTGCTGCCTACATGTCTGACTTCCCAACAGAGCCTCGCACTGTTCTGTACCAATATACTGACGACGTCCTCATCTTGGCACAGAACAAAAAAGTCTGCTACTGCCTCCCTCTGCTGCAACAATCACTCCGAGCCATCGACACATGGAGTGAAAGGTGGAGGATGGCCATTAGCCCACAGAAGAGCTCTGCCCTTCTGCTGGGGAAGGTACGCCCGGAAGCAGACCTGCGGTTGAGGCGGAGAAGGATCCCTTGGGTCTGATCTTCCAAATACCTGGGTGTCCGACTGGACCACGGCCTCACCTTCACCCCACATGTCCGTGAAAAAATCAGCCTCGGCCATGCAGAGCTCAGGCAGTTGTACCCCATATTCCGACCAACCATGCCCACTCACCTGAAATTACGGGTGTATCATGCGATCATCCCGCCACTGATCCTGTATGGATGCGAGGTCTGGGGATCGGTGGCTCGTACCACCATCCGCAGACTGCAAGCTGTGCAGAATAGGGCTCTTAGGATGATCTACGATACCGAACATAGGTTTCCATCACACATCCTACACACCCATTCTGGCATACCTTACGTTGAGGACGTTGTGTGTGAACGCTCGCTAACATTGTATGCCAGAATTACACCCCATCCCAACCACCTAGTTAACACACTAGGACAATATGACGGTGTCCCCAGAAGGAGAAAGAGCTACCGCCTCCCCAAGGACGCCCTTGGGTGGTGAGACCAGCTTCTCATTCCTTCAGTACTACATTCTGTCCCGGCCACAATAGGGCTGGATTTGACCTGTCGGCTGACCCCCGGCAGTCCAGTCCCCCTGTGTGACCCAAACACGAACCCCAACCTAGAAGTTCCCCAACTACCCGACCTCTCGCTCCTGGCACTGCCACACTGGACAGACTCTGCAACGCAGGTCGCTCCTAGCATGGTGGCATAGGGCACTGGCCTCTGCCTGGAAGCTCACCCTATTGCCATGAGCACTAACAGAGGTCAAATCAGGTCCATCATTATACACGGACATCCAAACTTTGGAGATAAGACCAATTCTATAAGACCACATGGGTAAATCTGCTCAGCGGATAAGTACCGTGGCGCGCTGTCCACCGTCTGGGAGCACCCGGACGACTTGTTCTTGCTCATGGCTCAACCATTTTATCAGATCCTGAAGAAGGCCATGGAGTTTACAATGGCCGAAAGCTCAACATTTATTAATTTGACACGGCTGATCACCCGCAAAGCCTTGATTAGTAATGCTCGCCGTGAAAGCTTCAAGTCTTACATAAACAAACTAGTTTGTAGTATAGTAAGTCTCATGTTGAAATATATATAATTATAGATGATCTGTATTAATTTTGTACATGGTATTTTATGATTTGTACTACTTTGTACTTAGTATCGTTGACGTCTATTACTGTAAATGTTTAATAACAATAAAAAAATAAGTGTTTTGACTGACGATGTGGGCAAATGTTCATGAAATCGATTTTTTAAAAAGAAGAAAGAAGTATTCACATCCACTTCTTAAGATAAGTGGACATTAATTAACAAATATTTTTATTTGTGTAATAAAATATTTATTATTATTATTAATTTTAAAGTTTGCAATATTTTTGTAATAGTTTTTTAAATCTAAATTGTTACTGATTCTAACTTGATATATTTCTCTTTTGCTCCTACATGAGGTTCTAATTCCTAAAGTGATCCAGACACTGTCTCCTTTAAAGTTAAATATTTTTTTAAACTCAAATGGGAAGCAAAGTTCAAAGTGAGTTTTAAAACAATGAAAAAAGCTATTATATTTATTGTTGGTTCCATTGGTTACATAAGTTTGTCTCCATGATTCAAGTTTAAGGTGCTTGCTAAATTCATCCACAGTATTATCATTTATTTTGCTATACATCCGATATGATCATTTAGATTTGAATTTTAAATTTATCTTACCAATCCTTAGAATTTGTACATTATGATCTGAATTCATTATTTTTTGATGAGAAAGAGCAAAAGTTGGTTGTATCTGAATTTACAAATATATTATCTATTACTGTGGAAGAACTATTTTGGATTCTTGTTGGAAAGTTTACTTTATGGGTCATGTGGTATGTTGTAAATAAAGAACTAAGGTGTTTCCTTTGAAGATTCGATTTCAAATAATCCACATTTATGTCACTACACATGATTAATTTTCCTTATGGTTTAAATAAAAAGTTCAGCACATATTCTAATTGTTTATGTGGGATTGGAGGAATTTAGTTACAGTGATGTAAAAAAATTTTTGTCGTTTTTTAACACTTTGTCACTTAAATTTCTGTATTATTGTGGGAATAGTTTTGGAAGCAATTGCGTCAACTTTCAGCCTCTGTTCAACTTATCATCCAAAAGATTATTGAGGAACTAGTTTTAGAAGCCATTGCATCTGTTTTCAACCTCTGTTGGATTTTAGTTGGACAGAGGTTGAAAATGAACGCAATGGCTTCCAGAGCTAGTCCCTCAAATGAAACCATGCAGCAGATGCAAAATTGGTTTAGATGTAGTGGCTTCCTTATGAATCCTGACAAAACTTAAAATATTATCTTCAGTTTAAAACATGTAAAAACTGCCAATGATAGCGTGAAACTTCTAGGTATTGTAATTGATAAACAGTTATCTTGGAATCCCCATATTGATTTTGTATGTAATAAGTTATCACGTATAGTATTTCTCCTAGCAAATTTAAAAAAAGCAATACCATAAGAATTTGTTAGAATGGCATATTTTTCAGTTTTTTAGTCCATCCTAAGATATGGCATAGTCTTATGGGGTAGTAGTCCACATATAAATGAGGTTTTGAAAATTCAAAAAAGGACAGTAAGAACTTTGAATAACTCAAAGAAACTTGAACACTGCAAACCACTATTTACACAATTAGAAATGTTGTTAATTTATATATATATATATATATATATATATATATATATATATATATATATACGATGTCTTAACTCGCATAAAAGAGAATTTGCATATCTACGAAGTTAGGAGTGATATACATACAATACACGTAGTAGTAAAATTGATATGCCATACCACAGACTACAGAAGACTTCCAAGTACTACAGAGTTATAGGCATTAACTCACTTCCATAAAAAATAACGTCTTCAAACATTCATATATATAAAGAGAGACTATACAAATGGCTCATAAAGCATCCTTTTTACAGTGTACAAGAATTTCATGCAACAAGTAAATGTGATATGTAAATATGTGTAATTAATTTAATGTAATAATGTATAGTTATAAGTTCTTCTTTTTTTCTTTCTCTGACGAAGCCTTTTGTAATCATTGGAATTAACAAATGGTGAATAAATATATTATTATTATTATAAAGATGTAAGCGATGAAGTGTTAAAGCATTGTGGCTTTGTGGGTTCGTGAAATCAAAAGTCCAGGTTACAAACAAAAAAATTGAACTTTATTTCCGTATAAATACGCTTTGTACACATACACAATACAACATACAAGGTCAACAAACACAGTTGTTTATCCGCACACGTTCAATTACTGACTAACTGCCTTTGGCGGGTGGGCTGCCTTTTTATAGATTACTAACACAACAGAAATTTCTCAAACAATCGAGACCCGGCTAGAACAAAGGTGAACTCTCGAGAAATCCGTCTCCTTCTCCCCGCCATTTCGGAGAGTTTTTCTCTACACACTGCATCATGCACCCTTTTGAACGCCTTGCCACCTCAATCAACAATGGCCTGGCAACACAATTCTAATAGGTTTATAAATATTTTAAAATTTCCTAATGGAGATCGATAAAGGGTTAATATGACTAGTTCATATGGCTTCCATTTGACTCAGTTGCATAAAGTTCAAGCTCTTTTTCTCAATAAAATCTGGATAAACCTAAAATTTACCCCTAAAGGGTCTACTGCGGCAAGTACAGGATTGGAAATCCTGGGTTCCTGAGCCAAATCTGCCAAATGGGTGCCTCTGAGCTAATGCCAAATGCCCAAACAAGGTCCACATCCATGTTTGACCCTAATCTAAGTAAAGTAAATTAAATTAAAGTCAAAGTAAAGTCAAAGCAAAGCCAGAGTGGAGCCTGAGCAGAGCCAGAGTGGGGCCAGAGCCAAGCCAGACTGGGACCTGGGTGGTGACCGGAGCCTAGCCAGGGTGAAGCCAGAGAGAAGCCATGACCAAGCCAGAGTTAAGTTACAGAATCAAGTTAGTGTGAGGCCAGAGCGGAACCAGAGTTAAGTTACAGAATGAAGTTAGTGTGAGGCCAGAGCGAAACCAGAGTGGAACCAGAGTTAAGTTACAGAATCAAGTTAGTGTGAGGCCAGAGGGAAACCAGAGCGGAGCCAGAGTTAAGTTACAGAATGAAGTTAGTGTGAGGCCAGATCGCAGCCAAAGCAAAGATAGAGCAAAGCCAGACCGAGAGCCAAGCCAGACCGGGACTGGAGTGGTGACCGGAGCCTAGCCAGAGTGAAGCCAGAGCCAAGCCAGAGTAAAGTTACAGAATGAAGTTAGTGTGAGGCCAGATCGAAGCCAAAGCGGAGCTAGAGCAAAGCCAGAACAAAGCCAGACCCAGAGCCAAGCCAGACCGGGACTGGAGTGGTGACCAGAGCCTAGCCAGAGTGAAGCCAGAGTAAAGTTACAGAATCAAATTAGTGTTAAGGCCAGAGCGAAGCCAGAGCAAAGTCAGAGCAAAGCCAGACCCAGGGCCAAGCCAGACTGGGACTGGAGTGCTGACTGGAGCCAAGCCAGAGTTAAGTTACAGAATCAAGTTAGTTTAAGTCAGAGCAAACCCAGAGAAAAGCCAAAGCAGAGCCAGAACGGAGCCACAGCAAGGCCAAAGCAGAGCTAGAGCAAAGAAAAGCAGAGCCAAAGCGGAGCCACAGCAAAGCCATAGCAAAGCCAAAACAGAGCCAGAGTGGAGCCAGAGCAAAGCCAAAGTGGAGCCAGAGCAAAGCCAGAGGAGAGCTAGAGCCAAGCCAAAGCAAAGCCAAAGTGGAGCTAGAGCAAAGCCAAAGCAGAGCCAGAGCAAAGCCAAGGCAGAGTCAGAGCAAAGCTACAGCTGAGCCAGAGCAAAGCCACAGCAAAGCCAAAGTGGAGCCAGAGCGGTGCTAGAGCAAAGCCAAAGCAGAGCCAGGGCAAAGCCAGGGCAAATTCAAAGCGGAGTCAGAGCAAAGCTAGAACGGAGCTAGAGGAAAGCCAAAGCAAAGCCAAAGTGGAGCCAGAGCAAAGCCAAAGTGGAGCTAGAGCAAAGCCAAAGCAAAGCCAAAGTGGAGCCAGAGCAAAGCCAGAGCAAAGCCAAGGCGGAGCTAGAGCAAAGCCAAAGCAGAGCTAGAGCACAGCTACAGCAAAGCCATAGCAAAGCCAGAGCGGAGCCAGAGCAAAGCCAAAGCAAGCAAAAGCGAAGCCACAGCAAAGCCAAGCGGAGCCAGAGCAAAGCCAGAGCGGAGCTAGAGCAAAGCCAGAGCGGAGCTAGAGCAAAGCCAGAGCGGAGCTAGAGCAAAGCCAGAGCAAACCCAAAACAAAGCCACAGTGGAGCCAGAGCAAAGCCAAAGCAGAGCCAGAGCAATTCCAAAGCGGAGCTAGGGCAAAGCCAAAGTGGAGCTAGAGCAAAGCCAGAGCAGAGCCAAAGCAGAGCCAGAGCGGAGCCAGAGCGGAGCCATAGCAAAGCCACAGTAAAAGCAGACAAAGCCAAAGCAGAGTTAAAGAAAAGTCAAAGGAAAGTTATAGTAAAATAAAATACAGTTTTTGAAAGGGCAATGATGACCATGGAGTTGAGCGCCCTTATTTATATATCATCATGACCTAAAACTTTACAGACCAAATCATTTCTAACATATTTACTAACTACACCTTTAAGTTACTTTTTTCTACAGTATTCTGCTATTAAATAGTACCTTTGTAGTGAAATTGGTTTACATTCCTGTTGTGCAGGTGATGTTCTGAAATGCATAAAATGTAGGGCAGTTGATTTTCAGTATTAAGATTAATAGTGAGTTCATCTACTTTGTTTCTGAAGTCTGTTATCTTTTGATGAAATACAGATAGTGTTTATTATAAATAATTTTTTACTATTATTGTCATAATCATTGTATTGTTTGTGAGGGCAGTACTTTTAATTGAATTGATGTCATGCTATTGAGGTTGACTATTTCAATTTGCTTAAATTTTCTGCACTTATATTTACTTAACCTAAAAATAGACTTCTATTTGGAACACGAGGAAATTTGCCCTTAGTTCTGTCAGCAATCAGAAGTGAAAGCTTCTCTTTCCCTCTAGCATTTACTATTCCATATCTAAGTATGGAGTGAAACAAAAAGTATGCCATTTGAACAAATTCTATCAGGACAGCTTTTTTAATTGAGCCATGAGAAAAACCATGAGCAATAACTATCACATAAATATGCAAATTCTAGGATAGTTGTTTATCAATGGCACAACAATGGTTCCAACATTTCAACAATGGAGACGAGAATACTAAAGATTTACTACGTTCTGGAAGACCTAAGTATGTTCAAGAGAAACCTAAAAGTCGAGAAGAGAATTCATCTGAAGCCAACTCGGAGGAAGACAATGTACCTTGTGGTTTCCTCAACATCAAATATAATGACCCCAGATCTGTTACGAAAAATGACTGGATCAGATGTGATAAATGTAAGGTGTGGTTTCACAAAATTTGTGTGGGGGCTGCTGGTCCTAAACTGTTTCACTGTGGGAAATGTGTGTAACAGCCAATGGAACAATGTGTTATCTTGCATGTTGTGTGTAATTATATAACAATTTATAGTGATTCACAGAGCCCCATATATGATTCAAATAGCCCCACAAATTTTTCATTATTCTATTTTTTTCAACATTTTAAATTCTTCTGTTTACTATGAAGAACAAAAAAATTTGAAGATATGTGCCTTTACCATACAAAACTTATAACTATGATATATTCATCATTACAGTTTGACCTGCACAATAAAATGTTTTACACCCCTTTGGGACCCAAAAAGTTGAAATGATTCACTTAGCCCCACCTCACCCTATATCATATACACTTATTTAAGTTGCAAAATGTTACTTGAGCAAATTCACTATTTTCAAAGATCTGATAGACTTTTTCTACAAATGTATCGACTGCTAATACACTATTTTGCTCTGGGAGAATTAAACTGATTACTAAGGAATAAGTTTTGCTCTTCAAAAATATCTTGCAATTGATTTTTTGCAAGCATTCTATAATCTTAGAAATTATAGGAATTATTGAAAAGGGCCTATAGCTAGTTAAGCTTTCTCAGTCGCCTTTTCTATATGTTGCTGTTACTTTGGAAGGTTTAGTTTGGAAAATCACCTTTGCTGAAACATCTATTAATACAGTAAGTCAAAGGGGTTTTTATGTACTGTATTGTTTCTTTAATGAGATTGTTAGAAGCATCATATATATCTCTACTTTTTGAATTCTTTAGACTTTTGGTGACTTAAAACCTCATTTACCTGTGGCTTCTCTGAGGGAAAGATCCTCTTTTATTTTTGTAGTCTTATAAAATTCAGTGCAATGACTGGACATGATTGTACCTGTAAGGTTATATCTTCTACGACTGTAATAATAAATTACTGAAGTCATAAGGAGACATCATTTCATATGTATTGCTTTCGCTATCCTTACTCGTTACGGAATTTATGACAGACTATACTGCTTTGCATTTGCACTGTCTGACTTTTTCTATGAATACATAGAGTCCACATGAAAAATTCAGTCCCGACCATGGCATTCAATTTTTCATGTTGACTCTATCAAAGATCTTAGCCTATATACGGCTAGTGTGAAGAAATGATTAATTTCCATCAATTAACTACACTAATAAGAGTTAAATGATGAAGCCTGGGACTCAAGTGCTTACGATGGTGAGTCGCCCCAAATGGTGTGTCTCGGATACGAGAGCCCCTAGTGGTCTGCCGGGGAGGTGTACGAGTCAAATGGAGAATTTAATGTCAAGACGGCACGTTGGCCATGGTGGCTCAATGGGTTGGAGCAGCTGGATGGAAGCTGGGAGATCCGTGGTTCAAGTCCCGGCCATGGCATTGAATTTTTCATGTTGACTCTATCTATCAAAGATCTTATCCTATATTCGGCTAGTGTGAAGAAATGATTAATTTCCACCAATTAACTAAAATAATACGAGTTAAATGATGAAGCCTGGGACTCAAGTGCTTACGATGGTGAGTCGTCACAAACGGTGTGTCTCGGATGCAAGAGCCCCTAGTAGTCTGCTGGGGAGGTGTACGAGTCAAATGGAGAATTTAATGTCAGGAAAGCATGGTAGCCATGGTGGCTCAATGGATTGGAACGGCTGGACAGAAGCTGGCAGATCTGTGGTTCAAGTCCCGGCCATGGCATTGAATTTTTCATGTTGACTCTATCAATCAAAGATCTTAGCCTATATACGGCTAGTGTGAAGAAATGATTAATTTCCATCAATTAACTAAAATTTTTCTATGAATGTTTTCATTTCACCAGAGAACCAAGAGCATCAGGAAAATTGTGTAGTCAGGTGTGCACTAAAAACATTTCCTTGTAGTGGATGCTGGAAACTATAAATATTTATTTGTAATTTACGTCCTTTAACTTTTTTTAAGTCATATCGGACGATGAATGGAATGGGTGAAATGATGCTGAAATGAGCCCAGGTTCTATGGAGCTTAGAGTTACCCGACAATCTTTTAGGATAAGGGAAACCCCTGGAAAAAGCCTTATCCAGGTAACTCACCCTGACCGAGATTCGAATTCGGGACCTCTTGAACGTGAGGCAGACATGCTACCATCTACGCTACCGAGGCAGGCATGCTGGAAGCGATCTTCCGGAAACTCCACTTCTCTCAGCTCTCTTGTGCAGTGGAGAGAACCTGAAGATGAGGTTACCATGTTTTAATGACCCTATGTATTATAAACACATAAGCAAAGAGAACATTCCCTTGCCTTAATTTACTTGTAAATGCTTACCACTTTAATAATTGCTTGTTTATTCTAACAGCTAGCAAGATAAATGATAAGTATATAGTTTATATATTCACTAAACTTGCAAGGAATGCCAAAAATGACAAGCAACACATTCTGTTGAACTGAATAGCCAAATGGGTAAACTTTATATTTTCAAACACACAAAAGCCTATTGTGAAATTTCCTCTCTCCCCAACTGAAAAAAGTATTTGGTTGTCCGCCTGTCTCCATTAGTATTTAAGAAATTTATTTCATAGTTAGCTGGAGAAAAAATCGTACAAAAAGGGTGAGTAAAATAAATAAGGCAATCTTAAGAATTGCATAGGGAAGGAATCTGATTACCTTGGAATCCTGTAATTGACTCACGCATTCGATTTATGTATTCTTTTATGGCACAAATAACAGCAAATAGTGCCACATAGAGAATACTGCACTTGAAGAGATGAGGATACCAACCAGTTGCAATGATTTTAAGCTTTCTTCTTACCTTTGCAAAACCACTAACAGAAATGGATTATGTGTTAAGAAAGTACAGTTGAGAAAAAGTATGACAATAAGATCTGAAGCTTTCCTGGTGACGAATATGTTGGAGATCTTCTCGAGAAACACGCCAGGTGAAAAGACGATTAGAAATCAATATTTTGGGAGCATACATCTCTCCCATCATCATTTAATAAATGTTATAACCACAAACGATAATAATTCCGATATAAATTATAACAATTTCTAATCGTCTTTTCACCTGGCGTGTTTCCCGAGAAGATCTCGAACAAATAGTATGATATATTGAGATTTAACTGTATTGGAACACCACAGTGAAGCGAAATAATTATTAATTTTTAGATGTGTAATAAATATGACTCATCTAAAAATTAATAAATAGTACGATGTTTATCATTTGTTATTTCATTTTGCATTCCTCTCCTACTTCCTAGACATTTTGGGTTACCTCACGGATGTTTTGGCTATGGTTTGTCATCATTTTGCAGTAACAGAACTGCCTCATTCCTTTACTTAAGAAAATGTCCCTCAGCAATGGCCCTTAATGTTTGGTCCTAATATTGATAAATATTATGTTTGTTAATAACATTGTCTGTCAGTTGCCACAATCACCATATTAGTGCCACTGGTGTGTCAGAATTTTGTCCTACACTAAATATACTGATATTGGGCTGTCACATTTAAGTACACTTAAAAGCCATAGTTCTGGGCAGGTTATGAGACCAGCGTCTCACTGACTGATCCACCCAGACTGACTCTTGGTCCTAAATCATTTGGATAGCAATGTTTGTTAGCCTCATATTGGCATCTGTGACATGAGCTATTAGTACAAACAAAGTACTTCATTATCCTAGGACAAATAAGGAACAATTACGCTACTTAATGCTTATTTATATATGCAGCCTATATGCTGAACATGGTCATAGCTGAACTCAAACCGAATGTGCTGCAGAAATAAAATAAATGTTGTGATTAGGGCTCTCACATGCATCTTCATTCTTATTCCTGCATATTTTTAAATTTAATTAAATAAATTGACAATATGAACAATCTGGGTACCTCCACTGCAGATTGACACAAACAAGTAGAGGTAAGGTTATCAACGCGTACAGAGAAAATGCTGTATCCAGCAGAAACACGCAACTTGTAGCACTACTGCAATAAATTTGCCATTATTTGACTGATCTCATGTTTTCTATATCCATATATTCATTTTAAAGGATTGGAACAGAGAAGAGATAATTTTGAAGAATGCATGATGTGCAGGGCAGGGGGAGGGGCAATTACTTGACCTGAGAGGAATAGTGGCGAAGGAACTAGTTAAAGTGGCCCAGATTGTTCACATATATTGGTATTTGTATGTCACCACAGTTAGGATTTGAAATAAGGATTAGCAATTACAGAATCACTTCACTTGTTTCTTAAGTCCGTTTGCATCGAGATATGTTATCACACAACTGTAACTTTAGCACAAATAAATGCAGAATCATATTTCGTCTGTTAATCTTAATACATGGATCATATTAGGTCAATATTCCCCAATAAGCGTGTTACTGTAACAAAGAAAATGCGCCTTTTTTATGTAAGTAATTTTTCATATCAGATATGGACGTTTGACCTTCAAATGACATTACTAAACTAAGTTTTCATTATTCTAACACTACAATATTACCTTAAATCCACAGTGATCTGCAATCCTCGTAAAACTTGAACATTCTAAAATTCCAGTTTAAATTAGGGCAAAAATAATGTTCCTAAATTTCAGCTATTCTGTAACTGTCTTTTGGTTTCACTGCGTTCATTTAGAACATTAAGCCAAAATAAAACAAAAATCTAATTTGTTACACTTACATAACTTTCAAACTATTCTTAGAGGTAGGGGAGAGTGCTGAACCTAGGGACAATTTTTTAAAATAAATTTTTCACTTTTTTAAATTTAAATTTACAGCTATAATGACTGTTATCTTATTAACCTTCATCTATTAGCTAAAAGGTAGACTATTATTTGCATTGAGTGTTAGAAACAACATTTGTAATATTCTGCAAGCTGTCCCTAGGTACATATTCATGCTGTACCAAGAGACACAACATTCTCTAATAAGATACACTTTCAACATATGATTACTTTACTTATAGAAAAGTAAAACACATGCATCTATGAATTGCCAACAATATTTCAGTATCCTAAATTAAAGTTAGTAAATTCTACTGGAAAATGCAATAGATTTTTGCTCTGAGAAGTGCCTCCAACCGGCACTGGTGCTGGTAATTTTCAGATAACATCTGCAGCAACAATAGACTTCTGCTTCCTCATTCATGATCAGTTTTTTACATTTTCCTCCTATTTATTTTATTTTCTTCCCATTGTAGCATAACCTTCTCATTACTCTTAGCATATTCTAAGCAAGTTTCCTAGTCTGATGGGTTGTCAAACCATAATGCAGATAAGCAGCCTTTTTCAAATAATGAACCCCATCATTTTCTTCTTCCTTGGAAAATATCCTTTTTACATAAAAATTAGGATAAGTAAACTTTGTGTTGGAAGAAACAGTCCTTGCTTTACAAACTAAATGTGCTAAGGCAGATTTTGAAACCTTGTAGTTGTCAGCGGATTCCTGAAGATACAACTTCCTTTCAATAACATCCCTCATGACTGCCTTCATTATATCTTTATCTGGTGGTGGTCTGTTGATAACACTTTGCTTCATGGCATTTTCTTAACGTAAGAAAGCAGTTCAGTAGACAAAAAATCAGAATGCAAGAACCAAGGAACACATTAATGTACTAATGAATGTCCCTTGGTACATCATAAATGTGTGTCCCCTGATACATTTTATGCACCTTCATTGGAAAATGCTCAATATTTGCAGATCAAGTACAAATATTGAGCCAAATACCCTGACCAATGTTAAAACATATTCTTAACATTCAATAAATACATTCACTAACATTTCTTGCAACATTACCTGTAAAATATGAAAATTTATAACGACCAGCAAAAAACAAATATTGGTAAATTCGCTGCTCAAAAAAGAGTCATTAACATTACAAACACATTTGGAGGGAAGCTTGCAGGGCAGCCAGCATAATATGTGAGTCTATGCTCTCTAACGTCACAACTGTTTCTGTAACTTGAAATGTCCCTTGGTACAGCACTCTCCCCTACTTATTCCTCAATATAAACATTATTTTATTACTAATTTTCATGTAATTGAAATGGAACATGGAAATACAGTAGAGTTTAAATGATAGCCAAATGTCTTAAAACTGGTCGCTATGTGATGATATTGAAATTCCGTTCTCTTTGTATGATCAAGAAATAAAAATTAGTTCCTATTTGAGAAAAGTACTTGAAAATTCAAACAAATAGCAAGTATACCACAGAAAATGGTTCACTCCATAATGAAAATAATGCCATATACTGTGTGTTTTAAAAAGATCTCAGTGTTCTAAATATAAGCAAACTGAAAGAACTGCAGATTTCAAATATACACTTGTGTGTGGAACAGTGGTGTCTCGTAGCCAAAATGTTTGGGGGGCGCGGAAACGGGTTTTCTTGCAAAGTATTGACAACAATAAATTATTACACTTGAAAATTTTAAGAACAACTTTTTCCAAATTCTACCTCCACAACCCACGGAAATAGAAGTGCTCAAGTTGTGATATATACCTCAGAAATAAGTACTTGAAACCCAACACAATCTTTGCCCAAATTTGCATATTGATATGCATGCAACATATAAAAGGATGTCATTAGAACGTCATTCAAAATCAGCGCAAATCCATATAAGCTGCCACCACACCAGTGTAATGTTTTTCACAGATTCACGCGTATATCACTGAATGTACACACATTAATTCTCGTATTTGGCATTTGTTCAGTTTATCATGAATTGTACTTTTGATCAATTTATATGTTATTTAATTTAATAAACTTTTCAATCTCTCTTTCATCAGAATCCTGCATGTTACTTATAGGGGCCTTATTTATTGACAGCATTGCTAAAGCATTGAGTCTGTTGTTTGTCATTGTATTTCTTAAAAGCGTTTTTATCCTTTTCTGAGTGGAAAAGCAGCGTTCAGGTTCGTTGTCTTCTCGGCGTTGTTATGACAATTTTCAAAAGTTTTGTGACTTCACTGAACACTGACGAAAGTTTATTTAATGTATACAAAATGAAAAATAATCAATGCTCCTTGAATGTTAGTCATTTTGTATTTAAATTAGCTGCAACTCTGTGCCCAGTTTTCCTTGCTGTAGGAAAGGATAGCATTGTATCACTCATGTGAAAATTTCTTCTGGGAAACAACCACAAAAATCCTTAAATAAGTCGTTACATAGCAAAGATACAGCTCCTAGATGTCCATTATAAGCAGATCTATCTGTGACAGTATTTGTGATGTTGTCACACACCTCCTTAGGCATCTCCAACCCTTGCACAATCCATACTTATTCTTTCCTTTGACAGCTGTGAAAATTCTTCACTTAAGTTTTTGTGTACTTCATCAATATTCAATCTTTCCTTTTCCATTTGTTGTTTAAATATAAGGATGTCATTCTCTAACGTTACCCTATCTTTGCTCTTCTTTTGAAGTTACTGGTACAAAATTTCTAAATGGGGTAGGATATTGTGAGAAACTCTTAGCCAAAAAATAGAATTTGGATCATCAAGAGCTCTTCTATAGCTACCAACTTCATCTATTGTGATTCTATTAGTACAACGCTCTTCAATGATTTCGAAGCAATCTTTCAGGCTGTCTATGTTTTCGTACATCAAATTGACAGTACAGATGTTGTAATTCCATCTTGTTAAAGCAACTCTGGACAATCTTGCTTGCACTACTCTTTTTAAAATATCAGATCACAAAGAGGAATTGGAAAATAATGCTGGAATATCCAACAGATCTGAAAAGAACACGCATACCTGGAAATTAGGGTTAGTTGCCTTTTGTATGATTAAATTCAACTGGTGTGCATATCAATGGACAAAGTACGCATATGGATATGTTTCCCTTATTTTGACCGCTATTCCACCAGTCCTTCCACTCATAACACTGGCCTCTTCAAAGATTTGAGCAATGAGCTTTCCTTTGGTATTTCCAAGGGGCAGTTAGATTTCATTCCTTATGCACTTTTTCAGAGATTCCGCATCTCTTCCTTTATGGTTCACAAAAGCCCAAAGTCTCTCAGTTATAAATTCTTCATTATGTAGTGGAATACCAAAACCATCTGAAAGTGATTTGAAACAGCAGTTGTCTCATCACACTGAGGGGGAACAAACTCAGAAGCTCGTATCTGTTGCTCTATTTTCTCCCTATAGACTTTCAACATGTGGTCTAATTGATCATTCTGTACTGTTTTCGAAGTTCCTCTAAATACTGTGGCTGTTTCTAAATGTTCCTTCATCACTGTATCCAGTTCAACTGTATAGTCAATGAGGCCCCTCTACATCCCTGGATTGGAAGAAGTAACAGATTGGTTATGTCTTCTTAAAGTTAGTTCAAGCACAGCACAAAACTTCACAAATGAAATAAGCGTTTTTAAAATATGTCTATTTTTACTCTCTTGAATGCTATTT
Organism: Mantis religiosa; assembly: GCA_030765055.1. Lineage (NCBI taxonomy): Eukaryota > Metazoa > Arthropoda > Insecta > Mantodea > Mantidae > Mantis > Mantis religiosa. The sequence continues at coordinate 143,938,860 of CM060948.1, forward strand.
TTCTTAACATTTTCATTAAACACGGAGTCAAGACATGATGCAATGTTTTGTTTTCCTAGGAGTAACATATGTACCACATTAATCATATGGTGCACTGAATGTTCATGTTTGTTTATTTTTTATGTTAAATATTTTATGTTACTCACTCCCTTAACTATCCACAAACAATTGACACATTTAGGAACAAACAAAACACATGGGTAGCAGAAAAAGAACTTGAGAATTTCTTAGCCACAGATCCAGTCACATTTCTCATACATGACCCTAGAACTAAGGTGTCTCTTAAACACCCGGTTTTCATTTTTCTTAGTTTTTACTTTTCCCATTAAGAATTCGGGCGTTGGTCTACCCAAAGGTTTCAATTGTACTTTCTTCAAGAGTCAACCTTGAAAATTGCACTTCCATTAGTGACTTTAAAAAGGTATCCATCATTATTTAGTCACTGGATTTTATAAAGCCACCTGTAACACTCTGGTAATGTTCCTAACTACACAAAGAACATTAAAATAAGATACCCGTGCATTTTAGCAATATAAAACTACTCTACGGACTGCTCTAGGCGCGAACAGAACCGCGCCGGATGAGCACAGCCGCAAGTCCTTCCCCCACTCCCTTGCCACCTTCAGAGCTGCATGCCTTCTGTTGCGTGCAAATGCAGCAGGCCGGCCGTATACTGTAGGTATGAAGACATCACTTTTACTACCTTATGAAGCTTTCTCATATTTTTAAAATAAACTGTTCTTAACTGTCGAAAATCCGTTAGATTTCTTTTAGGGGTCGCGCGCCTTCGCGCCCTTATGACGAACCGCCCCTGGTGTGGAATAACTTTCTCTCCAATTTAAGAATACCAAAACGCTGATGGTGGTGTTCATTCCAGCCTATTCCAGCCTAAACAAAATTACAATCACCCTAGATTTTTGTCTGGATACTTAAATTTCTGCTTTTCTTGGTTTATTAACTAACCCACCAGCGGTGCAAGATGGCCGTAGCACCCGAGTCTTCAGTCGTTGAGGAGCAACATGCTACCTCCTTTCTTTCTCCCTACCCTTTCACCCGACATCCTGCAACATCCACATCCCGTCACTACCTAGTTAAGCTGTTTCCAGAGCAGGTACACATCTTAACCCCCCTCGGGCTGTTCCTCATCCTGCCAAATGCTCTGTGTGCGTGTGTGTGTATGGTTGTGTTTAAAACGCGCGGGGTCATCAGCAAGCTCGTTCGATTGATAATACAGTCAGTATTATTACCGACCAGAGCGGTAATTCCGAGAAGTACCAACCAAAAGTTCACGAAAAACCGCCTACCCAAAACTGACATTCGGAGTGCTGCAAGTACCCATTACTTTCAAATGCACACACACACACACACACACACACACACACACACACACACGACTGGACATTGAGGACCTGAATGCCAGACCTTCAGTCTCATGCCAGATCAGGGCTAGGCCCTCTACTGGCAGTGGAGTGTTTTGTAAGGAAGGATAACATGCGGCAGAAGATGAAGTTGGAGTCCTATATAAGTCATCTGATGTATTATTTTATGTGCCTAGAAGCAGCCTTGGGCGTTTGTAGCGCTCTCCAGGATCGATGTCGTACTCACCTAGACCGCGGATGAGGGAGTTGAAGTTGTGGGAGAGATTTTGATAGAAGGTACGTGAAAGGGTATGGATGTAGTCTGCTTTTTGTGGGAATACGTAGGTCAAGTCGGATAACTAGATTGGGGATGTACCAAGGGGAGTCTGCGGCAATGCGGAGGAATCGAGATTGTAGAATTTCAAGGCAGTGTAGGTGAGACTTGGATGCTACTTCCCATATTTCACTGGCGTATGTGATGGCTGGCCGGAGTACTTGCTTATACAAGAGCAGTTTTGTAGGCAGAGACATCACCGATCGTCGGTTATAGAGAGGGTATAGCATACCCATTCTTTTGGTAACTTTATTAGCCAAATATGTAATGTGGTCTCTCCACATCAATTTCATGTCGAGTATAACACCAAGATACTTAACGTAAGTTTTCCAATGGACGTCCTCACCAGCTACACGAATTGGTGGAAGATCCGCTATTCGTCTTCGAGAGGAGGTGATGACCTGGCTATTCTGTGGGTGGACGCGTAGGCACCAACGTTTAAACCAGGTGATAAGGAGGTCAGCATATTGTTGAATCCTGCGAGTACACAGGTTGAGCTTTGATGATGTGGAGGTGACAGCTCTATCGTCAGCAAAGAGATACAGCGAGCAGCGTGTCAGGGATGGTAGGGTGTTGATGTATAGAAGGAAGAGAGTGGGTGCCAGGACACTACCTTGAGGAACGCCAGCTCTAATTGGATGGGATGAGGATGAGATTCCGTCGTGAGACAGCAAAGGTTCTGCCAGTGAGGTAGGAGTGAATGAGATGTATTAAGTAGGAAGGGGTTTGGTAGGTGATGATATGGGAGAGTAAGCCTTCGTGCCATACGCTGTCGAATGCTCTGGTGATATCTAGGAGTAGTGCTGAAACGAACTGCTTCCTGTTAAAGGCTGTGTAAACTTCATCGACCAGACGAAGTAGTTGGTGTTGAGCGAAATGCTGAGAGCGAAAGCCACATTGCTCCGCTCTGACAATATTGTGTCGATTCAGGATCATCCTTAGTCGATTTATAATAAGTTTTTCCATCAGTTTACTCAGTGTTGGAAGCAAACTGATGGGTCTGTAGCTCTCCGGGGACGTTCCATCTTTCCCAGGTTTGCAGATAGCGATGACCTTTGCATGCTTCGAGGCCTTTGGGAAGTAACAAGGTTTGAGGATTGCATTAAAGGGAAAGTTTAATGCTTTCAGCCAAGGGAATGGTAGAGCCTTTAGGGCCGCGTTTGCTATGTTGTCAAAGCTGGGCGACTTGAATGGCCGTAGGCTGGTGATGTGGCATTGCACTTCAGCTACGGAGATAGAGGGAGGTGGTAGATCATCATGGGGTTGGGAAAGGTACGCCTAAACTTCCTGAGTGACTGCGTGGATATGATCTACATCTGGGATATCAGCAGCCGTAAAGGTCATTTCCAGGAAGGTTGCATGTAGTTTAGCTTTTTCCCTTGCAGACTGAGCGACTGCCTGTCCGTGGTGCAGCGGTGGATCTTTGCGAGGGATTTGAAGTAAGGATTTGGTCATGCTCCAAAAGGAGTTGTCCTCTACACGAAGAGAGGAGATCTTATTTTTCCAGTACTCGTTGCGAAATGCTTGGAGTTGAAATTTGACCAACTCCTGAAGTCTGCGAAACTCACGATGATCTGCTGGGCAGCGACTATGTAAAAAGTGCCATCGTATCCTGTTCTTTTGTTTAATCGCCTCACGGATAGCCTGAGGTAAAGGATTGATATTCAATCTGCTAGGTTTTGATTTTGGGGAAGAGCTCATGATAGCAGTAGTCAGTTGGCAGGTAAAAAGATCAACCATGATGTCTATCTCTTCTGGAGTTTGACATGGCTACTGCGGGGTCTGGATTTGTTCCAATCGTATCGAAAACTCATCCCAATTGGTCTCTCGTGGGAGTGGGAATCCTCGAGGGGCTTTGTAGTTGGGCTTACCAGGGAAGAATAGGAGGATGGGGTAATGATCTGAAGATAGAGCAGGAACTTTGAAGAGGGTAAGCTGCTGCCGCACATTGCGGACCAGGGCGAGATCAAGCCAGTCAGGTGGTCTCCTGTCTCCATAGTGAATTGCAGGTGTTATGGAGCTCTAGCGGTGATAGCCCTAGACGCTACATAGTTGTGGAGTGTGCGCCCACGGTGGTTGGTAATGGAGGAGTTCCAGTTGCAGTGCTTGGCATTGAAGTCTCCCGCAGCAATCGTAGCAACTGGGGAGCTGAAGAGATGATCCAATTCAGAAGGAAGTAGGGGACGAGCCGGTGGCGCGTATACTAGGTATAAGTGCAGGGGACCATTGCTGGTATCGACTTGGATGCCGGTGATCTCCAGATTATTGGTTGCGGGGATAAATATTTGATGATGTTGAATGCCACGGTCAATGTATATGGCAGTACCTCCTCTGGCGTCGGCTCGATCAGTGCGATAGGAACACATTCCTGGGATGCCACATTTTAAATTAGGTAATAAATGGGTTTCCTGCACCACTAAGATATTCACCTTCTGCATGGACAAAAAGTTTGAAACTTCCACCAATTGTCTGCGGAGACCATTGGCATTCCAGAAGCAGATCTTGAGTCCTGAAAATGTTGTATCATTGGTGTCTAGTATCCATTGGAAATGCGGAAGGTGAAGACTGTCTGAATAAGTACCACTTTTGGTGACGTTTGTAGAGATCTTGTGAGCAGAGCCTCCATCAGAGCAGCTGCAAATTTAATCTGCAAGTGCGGAGGAATGCGATCGGTTACCTCGCTGAAGGCTGCAATGTCCGCAATCCTCTGTCGATTTGAATGATCGTTAGTAGATGACAATTGAAGTGGAGTGGCAGGTTTAGAGGATGTCGACCTTCTTGGTGGGAGCTGTTCAGACACGGCCTGTTTGAGGCAATGTTGAAGTGTGCTTGATAATTGTGGTTGAGGAGAACTGGGAGGTGTAGAAATAGGATTTGAAATTGGTGGAGGTATATTACGGTGAGTAGAAGAGAGATGATATTCTTGCGATTGGGTAGAGGGTGACACAGAAGCGTTCCTGACAGCTGCTGCGTAGGATGTGAATTGCACTGGGGATCTAGCTGGGAAACCTGGGAAACGAGCACAGTAGAAAGCCACCTTAGGTAGCCCATGGGGGTTGGGTACACGGGGAGGAGCATGAGCTGGAATCCTTCGGACTCCCTTCTTGGTGCTTTCCAGTTCACATCGTGCTTCCTGCCAAACAGAGCTTTTGGCGTATCGACATGAGTGTTCAGCTCCGCAGTTAGTACAGCTGGGTGTACTAATTGTGAGCTTGCTACAAGCATTACGAAGATGGCCTGTTTGCCCACAATGAGAACAAACAGATTGTAGTCTGCAGGCTTCCGCCCCATGGAAAAACTGCTGGCAGTTTAAACACTGCTGAGGTCGGAAAGGTGGTTTGTATACCTCAACGATGATGGAAGCAGAGAACATTCTGTTCACCTTGTAGATATTTCCGGCCTCGCTGGATTTCTCTAAAGCTACTCTGAAGTGTGGAAGAGGGCCTGGAGTGGGTTCGCGGATAGTGCGGAGCCGGTTGACACTGATTATGGGAAGTCTTCGACCAAGGAGTTCGTCCTTGGCCTCATCCTGTGATATATTTAGGGAGATCTTTGATGGTTACCTGAAGCCGCTTTTCTTCAGGAGAGTAGCGATAAACGGTATTTGATTATCCTCTAACCAGCGACGCACTTCATGATTTGCTGTGGGATCTTCAGGTATGATGACAACTGTGTTGCGTATATTACGGCGGGTAATTGTTTTGTCGTACCCAGCGAAGGTGTGCTGATGAAGGAAGATGGGAGGGGTTTTCGCCACCCTGGGGAAATATTGATGGAGCAGAGTCAGAGTTTGTCACTGAAGTGGGCAAGGTCATTGTAGCACTGCGAGGACGTTTAACTGGAGCGGTGCTAGGAGGCGCTTCTACGACTGAGAAGGAAGCTGTAGTTGCAAGGGGAGAGAATATATTTGACGTATGTGTGTGCTCAGTGATGTTGTTGCATTGAGGTGGTTGGTGTCTCCTCTTTGTGTGGACCTGTTGCCATTCAGAGGTTGTTGAATGTTTGTGCTTGGTGAGGTAGGTAGTGATAACCTCCATTCGAGCACGGTGCAGAACCATTTTATGAAACTCTTCTGCTGCAACTTGCGAGTTGTTACCCTCAGAGCCCGCTGCAAGGAGTTGAGAGATATGTTGCTCAACAAACTGAACATACTGCAACCAGGCTACCATCTCCAGTTGAAGAATGGTTACATGATCAGGATGCAGGGGAAACTTTGGATCAACTATAAGTGCCCGATCCATGAAACAGCTGCTATTACCACCGTTAATGTAATAGGACAGAGCTGCCGTGCGAACATCATCGTCTGAAGGGAAGGTTGTTGTGAAGTCCATGTTACATGAGGACATGATGTGCGAAAGAGAGCACAAAACTGGCAGTAAATTCCGTCCAATAATTTGACCAAATGCAATATCCTACTGTAGGTATGTATGCGTGCACGCTGGCCCTTCCTGCACAAGGGCACACCAGTCACACTTCACATGATATTTTAATTAATAGGGAATACTAAAGTTTCACTTAGATTCACTAAAAATACGGCACTGAGCCAATAAAGGTGATTTGCACAAAATAACACTAATTTGCATGAATGACACACTCAAGTGCACAAAAATGATGAAATATTATTCACCGCGCACTATTATACTAGAATTATACAAAACTGGCAATGCGATTCGATGCAAATTGATAATTCTGTAGCAACATTTACAAGTTAATATTTAGAAAAGTTGTTTACTCGTTGCTATCCTCTCCAAATGCATACGCTAGGCTAATCACAAGTGCTACCAGAAGCCTATCAAGTGCAATAGCCACTTGTAAAGCCCACAAAACGCTACACGCACTCTTTTTTTCCTTCTACAAAAGTGGTAGATGACACTGGGCATCTCAAGAAAGAACAGCCGAAAGTTGTGCTTGTACACGCGGATACAAATAATATTCGAATAGGAGTCAGAGCAGAACACATAGCAGAAGAAGCAAGAAAATTGGTGCATGAAATTCGATCGCAAACGAGTGATGCAAAAGTAATAATTAGTGGCGTTCTTCGCAGGCAGGATGTAACTAACAGAAAAGTTAGAAGAATCAATCAAGAACTGGAGGAGTTGTGTCACGAGGAAAACTGTTTAATGGTGGATGGAAACTACTGGTTGCATGATAATGACTTTGGTAGAGACGGAATTCATTTTAATCGCAGAGGATTAAATTTGGCCAGCTTATGAACAACGCATTCTACTCAGTTTTGAAGGGAAACTAGGGAACAAAATGGTGGATGTGACTGAAGTAGGTACCTCAGAGGACAAGGGTCAATTGGATTACAGAGAAAGAGTCAAATAATACGTTAATTAATAGGCAAAATTAATTTGAATGGTGCAGTATATCGGTTAGTAACGAAAATATCTTGTATCTTTTGCATCAAAGCGTGAAGAGCTTAAATAATAAATTGATACAGTTAGAGGTATTATTGGATGGAGATTTTAAAGATGTTGATATATTGTGCCTTACTGAACATTGGATGCCATCATCACAGTTAGCAATAAGTCAAATCAATTACTTCATATTAACAGATGTATATTGTAGGGAAAAGCCGGGGTATGAGGGGTCATGTATATATGTTAAATAACATTTGAAAACCAGAAATATAACTAAATTTAATAAGTTAAAGGAAGACAAAGAATTTGAGATGTCTATAATAGAAATCAGTGATCATAATGTAGTTATTGTTTGTATTTATAGATTCCCTGATAGTCATTTTGAAACATTTTTATCTAAGTTGGACACAATGCTTAATAGTTTAATATAGAAAACCAGAATTATAATATTATGTGGTGACTGGGATATAAATTTAATGCGCGAAACTTCTAAATTAACTAAGCTTAAACATTTGCTCGCTATTTATAACCTGGCTAACACAGTAAACTCAACCACTAGATCAACGTCGTTATTGGATGTAATAATTACTAACAAAACAAAATTTATACAGTAAGCTACTGTCACAGATCTAGGATTTTCTGATACTGGGCACAAATGCTACAAATTAAGACCCTAGTATCTAATAGAATGGATAGACCCATTACTATTTCTAAAAGAAACTTTAGTAATAATAGTATTGCACTGTTTAATAATTTATTGGAAAAGGAAACATGGGATGTCTTTGATGAAACTGATGTTAACTTAAAATGCGAGAACTTCCTAAACAAATTTTTGTATTGGTTTGATTTCCTTTAGAAAAGAAATGCTTTAAATTACAAAAAAAAAAAAAAAAGAAAGGGTGGATAACAAAGGGAATAATTACATCCAGCAATAGGCTACGGTTTTTGTCCAGGCTAGAAAAACATGGACAAGCAAATAATGAGACCAAAGAGTATATCAGTAGGTACCGAAAGATCTATAAAGCCATTATAACTGAAGCCAAAGGAAGGGAAAATGAAAGATTAATACAAAACTCTAACAATAAAACAAAGGCGCTTTGGACATTAGTTAAACAAGAAACTGGAAAATCAGCCCCAAAAATCAATATTAATGAATTAAATATCAATAATAATATCACAAATCCAGAGGATATTGCAGAGTCTTTTAATGCTTATTTCACAGACATTGCAGAAAACTTAGTAGCTCAGAATATTAACCATATAGGGTGTCAGGAGAATGGTGACAATATAAAGCAATGCAGTCAATCAATTTTTATATTGCCTGTTACGGAATTGGAATTAGAAGGTGTAGTGCAGGGTATGAAGACCAAATATTCATCTGGGGTTGATGAAGTACCAGATGTAATCATTAAAAAAGTTATACATTCAATAGCTAAGCCACTAGTCAGTGTCTATAATGCATCATTACAATCGGGTGTATTTCCAGATAAAATAAAAGTGTCAAAAATTAAGGCACTGCATAACAAAGGGGAGAAGAATAAAAGAGAAAATTACAGACCAATATCAATCGTATCGTCAGTTTCTAAAATATTTGAAAAACTGGTCCATAATAGACTGATATCATTCACCTCAAAATACAATATACTTTCAGAGGCCCAAAACGGGTTTTGAAAAAAAAAAAAGATCTACCATAACAGCCATGGACAGTTTAATAAATAGAATTCAAGAAGCTATGAATAAAAAATTAGCAGTTGTGGGTTTATTTTTAGACTTAACAAAAGCATACGACGTATTAGATCATGAAATACTACTCAGGAAATTAAATGAATATGGTTTTAGGAATGTTATGAATAATTTGGTTAAATACTATTGAAGCAATAGAAAACAGTTTGTAGAACTTCAGTTGGAAATAAAGGAAAATTAAATACAGTTCAGTCCAAAGTGAGAGAAGTTAGGCGAGGAGTTCCACAAAGATCAGTCCTGGGCCCATTGTTATTTTTGTTGTGCATAAATGATTTGCTAATTGCCATTAATTTTACAGATGTTATTTTATTTGCAGATGATACTAACATCCTAATAAAAGGAGACAATGAAGAAAGCGTACATACCAAACTCAATGATGCTCTATGTAAACTGCACACATGGTTTCAGACAAATGAACTAATTATAAATAAGGATAAGATTATTGCCATTTCATTCCATACTTGCCAAAATAGAAATGTGGTCGAACCTCCAATAGTATTTGATAAAGCAGCCATTAGCTACAATAATGAAACAACATTTTTGGGATTTCATATAAATGAGAACATGAAATGGACCACACATATTCAACATTTAATAAATAAACTGCGTTCCATTTGTTATTCGCTTAAATATTTAAAAGGCTTAATAATTTAGCAGCATTGAGAAATATATATTATACTTTTTGTCACAGCCAGCTACATACAATTTGTGATAGTGTTCTGGGTGAAAAGGCAGACAGAGTCTTTAAACCTCTAAAAAGAGCGATAGGGATACTAAGTGGGGTGGATAACAGAACATCTTGCAGGCCATTATTAAAAAAAACATCAAATATTACCTCTAGCATGTATGTTTATTTTGGAATTAGTGATCCATGTAAAACAAATATAAACTACAAATACAAAAATGCAGATATTCACAAATACAATACACGTCAGAAAGATGACTTTCACATTCAAAGTTGTAGAACGGATATCTAATTAGTTTTAAGTGATTGTAAATAATGACAATAGCCATTAATGTAATTTTTATACTATGACGCGTCTGATATTAGTGTATGATCGAAAAATTGAATTGAATACGCTCAACCACCGCTCAACCAATATTAAACTGTGTGCTCTACTATCAATACTGCCAATCAGACCGCTGTCGGCCTTGGCTGTGTTGCATTATAAATATTGTTACAAAAAATAACTAAATGGTAAATTTGATTTTCAGGATACCTGCAATTGGTATTCTGCGAGTGCAACATTGTATGAACCACAGGTATGAACTTTGACATCGTTCTATGTAAAGTAAAACATTAAGGATTAAGAGTACAATGGATTTAGGCAGGTAATAACATGCTATAAGTGCACAGGAGAGTATTAATCGGGTACTGAAAAGACGTGAAAAAGGGGATAAATACATTTTTCTGTTATTGTGTAGGTGTATGTGGCTGTAGCATTGTCAATCAAAGAAATCCACGTTTAGAAAAGACCAACATTGTAAAACCAAACCCAGTCAAAATGACCAAACATTAAGATAGCCATCCACACACAAAGAGAGAGGTGTCGTTGAAGAGTCACCCGTGTCGGAGGAGAAGGAGTCTTCGACGTTTTGCCATTTCGGGAGTGTACCTTACAGCGTTATGATGGATTTGACAGTAGACGGTGGGTAGATGGTGTTTTTTTTTATGAAGTATCACAAGATGTAGGATAAAGGAGAGGTTATGTTGTTAATCATATGAGACTATTGAGGTTATGATGGGCCTAAGGCGAGTCTAGGACGCTTGTAGGTTTCCCTCGGGTCAATGTCATATTTCCCGAGGCCTCTGATAAGTTGATTAAAACTGTAGCAAGACAGAAATAGAATTTGTGAGAGGTTGGGATATAGTCATTTAATTTGCAAAAGTGTAGGTCTGAATGGATGTTTTCATTAGGAGTGTACCATTCGGCAGCTGTTGCTACTCCAAGGTATCGGTTCTGAAGGATTTGAAATTTATAGAAGTGAGTTTTTGCAGCTGCGCTCCAGACCTGACAGGCACAGGTGAAGGTGGGTCTTATTACTTGTTTTATAGAAGGAGCTTAGTCCACAGAGCCATAGGTGATTTTCTGTTGTATAGTAGATAGGGCCTCGCCATATGCTTGAATATTCTGGAAGCTAGTGATGTAATATGTGCCTTCCAGGTATGGCACATATCAAGAAGTGCTCCCAAGATATGCTTCTGTGCTCCATGGTATTTCTGATCCAGCTAAGCACAGTTCAGGTACATCCCATAAGCAAGTAAAAATGACTACCTGGGACTTGATATTGATCTTGAGGCGCAGTTGTAAACCAGATGGTGAGCATGTCTGCATAGCACTGGGCACTTTGTACTGCAGTGAGATGATTTGATGATGCCGTGGTTATTGCTGTGTCATCAGCAAATAAATAAAGGTTGCAGCCTCTGAGGATAGGTAGGGTGTTGATATAGGTTAGGAAGAGCAGGTAACCAAGAACATCAACTTGATGTACCCCTGCATTTATGAAGTAGGGTTTGGAGACTGGTTTCTGGCAACGGCAAATGTGTGATGTGCGCGGTAGCTATGTATAAAGTGAATTAAATATGGAGGGAAATCATAATGAATTAATCGGAATAGCTTTGTGCTAAATGCTCTGGACGAAGGATGTTCAGATCGTACATAAGGTGCTGAAATTGAAGTACCTTCTCGAAAAGCTTACTGATAGATGGTAATAGAATGATAGGTCGATGACTTGCAAGCAGTTTGGCATCCTTGCCTGGCTTTGGTAAGGTTATAATTCTTGCATGTTTCCAGCACTCTGGAAAGTAGGAGAGGTGAAGCAAGCTCTTTGAAGAGGTGTACAACTAATGCAACCCAACTCTGCGGAAGTGCTTTAAATGCAGTATAAGGTATAGTATCACATCCTGCAACTTTATATGGTCTTACTGATGTAATTATTTGTGTCACCTCTGCGGCAGTATTTAGAAGTACATTTTTCGTAGATTTAGAGTTTAGATATTGACTAACAACCCTCTCTATTTCATCAACTTGCTCATCTGGTGAGTCAGCCAGTTGAAAGGTGTAGGCTAGATATTCAGCCATTAATTCCACTTTCTCCCTCGATTGGACAACCCATCTCCCTCTGATAATGGTGGATCAGAAGAAGGGATATGAAGTAGAGCTTTGGACAGTCTCCAAAGTGATACGTCTTAAGTATCAAGTACCATACATTAATGCTTCACAAAACATGTAGCAGTAGTAAATAATAGGAATAGAAATCCTAACAAAATTTTGTAACAAAATTTTATGTAACTTTTAAATGGATCAGTAAGGTTAAGTGCCAATTTTCTAAATTAGTTATGGTAAAGAAACTGCAATCACAAATACATTTTCAAGTTTTAATTCTAGAAAACATTGTTTCAAGAACACTTAATGTATTAAGGAGTTTCAGAATATCTCAAATTTATATCAACCATCATTTAAAATTTCTAAGTTCTCTCCCCTCATCACATTTAGAGCCCACTGGGGCACTATCCCTTATCCTGTCCTGAGGGCTACTACCTCATGAGAATAACATTAGTCCACAGTTAACATTGTTACTAAACTAGGTTGACTCACTTGTCTAATTTTAGTAACAATGGCACTCCACTTTCTGAAATACTTCTTTTTATTCTATATAACCACAGTTAACATATTTATTATCATTGTTGAAGCTTTATTACTTAGTGTATCATTATTTACCAATCTAGTCTTGCCAGTTTCCGTATGCATTACAATATCGGTAGGATGGTTTGCAGTGTTGGTAGCTTCAACAAATGCAGGTTTTTACTGTTGGCAACACCAGACACCAAGATCACGCCCACTATTCTCCTAGCAGACAACGGCCAACCAACTACAAGTTTACTGATTTTTTTCATATGCATAGCTTTCACAGTTTTTATTAAGACAAGGTTGTTTATTGAGAGATATTTCCACATCAGTTTTATGGCCTACATTTTAATTGGCAATGCATTGATATGGAGTAGTTGGTAATGTATTGGTGGTGACTGCATACTGCAAAGATGCACATTGGTAACTTCCCCCTGCTAGACTGGCCACTATGCTACCATATAACCCATTTTTGTTGTAGTGATTATTTTCTCTGCTGCTTATTAAGGCAGGTGTTTCTTACATAATCTCAATTGCTCTGTGTGCTGCCATCTCTGTTTGCAATACGCTCCAGTATTACAGTTGCCATGCACTGACATAATAGACACCATCTGAAAGCAATTTAGTACCATAAACAGCATAGCCATTTTGATTTCAGAAATTCATAGAAGCTTTCTAGATGAGAGGTATATTTTAACAGCACTAGATAGTAGCTCTGTGTATGATTCAGTCAAGTTAATAAACTGTTAAACATTTTAGAAGAGATTAATATTGCAACACAAATTTCAGTATGCATTGTCAGTCTTATGTTAAACAGAGAAACTACATTACATCCAAAATTTCATTTTGATATTAGAATAACAAATCTAGGCCTACCTGGGGAACACTTGTCTATACATTAAAATTATTATTCAATAACTTGGTCAACTCTGTTATGGAATATGGAATAATTTTAATGGTAAAATGCCTGTTAATTTAAGCAGAAAACATTTGATGTGTTACCATTTAGATTAAGACAGCAATTGCTTTCATATAAATTCTTAGCAAAGGTGAGTTATTTTAAAGATGATGGCCTTATTAATATATTCACTGAAATGTCTAGGGATGACTACAGATGACTTGCACATCTCCTTTCTGTAGTCCTCTTTTCCTAATTATTAAACTTCACTAGAAGCCATTTTAATTCTTCTTCCAGTTACCAATTATTTCATCATATTTTCTCAAATCTCCTCTGCTTCTCACAGCCCCACCATAATCTCTCTTCTCTTTCGGCAATTTGTTCAACCATATTAATTTTTTGCTATTTCCAAAATTCTTAACATTCCCTGACCATTATTTACCTCTTACTTCAACATAGTACTATCCTTCCAATGTGTAAGGACTATGATACAGTGAAGCACAAAATTAATATAATTTTGAGTTGAACTAGTACTCAATGCTCCATTTATTGCTAGTATTTACTTAGAACGTGTTTCGTTAGGACCTTCCTAACATCACAACAGCTGAGATGTTAGGAAGGTCCTAACGTAACGTGTTCTAGGTAAACTACAAACAAGTAGAGCATTGAGTACTAGTTCGACTCAAAATTACGTTATTACTATCACTTCACTCAACCTGGATTTACTTAACCTCACTTTTTTGATGTTCTCAGTTACAGTTCTCCCGTTTTTCTTGCCTCCTCTTTTCTTATTGCTGTTATGTTTCACTTGCCACTTTTCCCCTTGCCTTGATTGTCTATTGTTCCATCACATTTTCTCTTATGTTTTCTTTTATCTCTCATGACCCCATTCTATTCTTTCCTTTCTGCAATTTACTGATAGTGACCATATTTTTGCCTTGCAGATATGCCCCTGCATCTCGATATTCTCTACTTAATTATCACTCCTTTTCTTATAAGTTGTGTCCTAACACTTGTTTCACTCTGCATGGGTCATAATGAAAGTATCTTTCCTTATTCCATTTTTCATGGCTACCATATATGAATCACCCACCCCCCCCCCCACCCTCTCCTCTTCTATTTGCACTATTCATCACTTTATCTTTGTCAATGAACACTGCATTTACTCCCCATGAATTCTGAACATTCACACCGGAATTGAAGTCAGCTTGTTTGCTCTGCTGTGCCAATACTCATATGCTCTACTTCTTTGATGTTTATGTTGCTTCTGTGCTCAGCCAGTTGCCCATCAATTCACAGTTTGCAGTTTCATATAAATGCATTAAATCCTTGTTCCTCACCTTCTCCTTTCTACATTTAGCCTCCACCTTTGTTCTCTTGCTTGTATGATAGATCCTTGTTGATATAAATGGATGTTCTTCTTAACTTTTTTGCTTGTTTTAATACATCTATTACCAATTTCGTATTGCTGAACTTCATCAACATAGCCAAGAACTTAATCTTCTGTTGGTTCTCAAGATTTGGTATTCCAGCACACATCACAACTGATCAAGGTTGTCATTTCAAAGTCAGCTGTACAAGACAATGGCCAAGTACCTAGATTCACAAAGTAACTCCACAACTGCTTACAATTCGCTAGCTAATGGGTTGATTGAATACCAATCCAGAACTTTGAAAGCAGTCCTTAAATTTTGTTTGCTTGTGGTACATTCTTGGTTGGAATCCCTTCCTGTAGTGCTGTAGTGTTATTACACTCAAAGAAGACTTAGGCTTGGATGAGTAGAGCCAGACTGAAAAATTCAATGCCATAGATGGGATTTGAACCACGGATCTCCCGGTCTCCATCCAGTTGCTCTTAACCATTGAACTACTATGGCCAACATGCCAACATGACATTAAATTCTCCATCTGACTTGTATGTTTCCTGGTAAACCACTAGGGGTTCTCATATACATGAGATATGCACCTTTTTTTGTGGCAACTTACTATGCTGTAAGTACTTAAGTCCCAGGCTTCGTAGTTAAACTATTTTTTTTTAGGTAAATTGATGGAAATTAATCATTTTTTCCATACTAGCCATGTGTAGGCTAAGGTTTGGATGAGTAGAGCCAGACCGAAAAATTAGTAGTAGCTCAATGGTTAAGAGCAACCGGATGGAGACCGGGAGATCTGTGGTTCAAATCCCAACTATGGCATTGAACTTTTCAGTCTGGCTCTACTCATCCAAACCTTAGCCTACACACGGCTAATGTGGAAGAAATGATTAATTTCCATGACTTAGGTTGTCCATCAGCTGAATTAGTTTACAGCACTACAATTCATCTACGAGGTGAACTACTTGTGAGTCCCATCACATCTCCCAACAAGATTTCATAAGATATTTGCAGGACATAATCCACTCCATTGAAACCAATCCCAACTTCTAAACATGGGAACAGAAGCTTTTCATCTCAAAGGAACTTATATATCTTTGTATGCCAAGGTTGCAACATCACCACTTGCAGCTGCTTACTCAGGGTCCTATCCTGTAAAGAAATGAATGCAGAAGTTCTGTGCCATTGAAATCTATGGAAAAGTCAAAAGAATCTGTGCAAATTGCTTAATGCCAGTCTGCATAACCAGAGAACTCCTATGAGCTTAAGCAAACCATTTGGATGCCATCATGTCCTGTACTTCCTGCAGCTGATGTAAATTTGATAAGGATCAAGTTAGGATGGACTTTCGGTTCCCCAAAGTGTTATCAACTCTGTCAAAGTTATATAGGGGGAGAGACCAAAAGGTAGAAGTGGTAAACAAGTATGACTATTTAGGTGTAAGAATGTGTAGCAGTGGAGGATGGGCTGCACAAGTCAGAAAAGTGATAGCTAATGGCAGGGCAGCAATGTCAGGGGTAAGAATATGTAAACATAAACTGGAGATGTCAGATGGTTAGAAAGAATGTATGAAGCGATCTTTGAAGCCAGAACAATGTATGCAGTGGAGGTATGGGGCACATCAGAGATTGGTACAAAATTAGACCAAATGTGCGGATTGTTTTGCAAAGAACTACTAGGGCTGACAAAATCAGCACCAAGAAAGGTGGCATTACTAGAGCTAGGTAATACAAAAAGCAGGGGAATAATAATAGAGAGAATATTGAAATTCTGGTATAAGTGTATTAAAGGGCAGAAAGGGGAATTATTGAATCTGTGCATGAAGCAACAGAAAAGCATTAAAAATACAAATAGTTGGTGGTCGGAATTGGAAGGAATGATATTAAAGATAGGCTTGGGAGATCTATGGAGAGCAGAGGAGACAAATTATAGCGGTTTTTGGAAGGAAGTGAGAACTAGACTACAA
Source organism: Mantis religiosa (assembly GCA_030765055.1). Classification (NCBI taxonomy): domain Eukaryota; kingdom Metazoa; phylum Arthropoda; class Insecta; order Mantodea; family Mantidae; genus Mantis; species Mantis religiosa. The sequence goes on from CM060948.1 coordinate 143,955,524, forward strand.
GACATAGATAGGCAAGAGATATGGGAAAGTATAGAAGAAAAGAAATCTTTGAAATTTTATAAGCAATTAAAGACAGAATGGGCTAGGGAAAAATATTTAGATCAATGTGGCAAAACTGGAAGAGAAGGCATAGCATGGATGAGAGTAAGAATATTATACTTAAAAGGGTTGAGAAGTAATGAGGTAGGAATATGTGAATTTTGTGGGGATGAAGAAAGCACTGTTCGTTACCTGATAGAATGTAAGGAGCTAACAAATTACAGGAGAAAAATATGGGATAAGAAATGGGACAGTGTAAGTAAAGAGATATTGGTGGTACATGTGCTAATGGGGATGGGAGAAAAGAAAAATAGATGTATAGGAGATTTCTTATATAGGGTAAGAGGAAAGTGGATTAGGATAAAAGAAGTAAAGGTCAAGAAGAAATGACATCAAGCTGCTCAGGAAAACCAAAGGCTTATAGCCAGGAGACCTGAGTCAGCAAGTAAATCTTAGGGTCAGCAATTTTATGTATTTGTACAGGATGTATAATACAGCATGTTCTATGTTAAATTTTATTGTACTGAATTTGTAATGGATACTGTACAAATAAATATCAAATATAGGGGGAGGAGTATGTAGTGGCAATAAATATTGCTTTTCTTTCCCCTATTCTTTTAGTTACATTTTATTTATGAAGCTGTTCTGATTAAGTTATATGTTATGAAGTATAAAAAAACAAAAGCAATATAAGTATTAAACCTTGCACGTACCAATCTTATTATTTACTTAGTTTAATATATAAGTAATTATCACAAAAATCTATAAAATCTTAGAATTGTTATCCCAAGTAGTGTTTAGGTTAAGTAATACTTGGTGCATATTTTGCTAATCTATATCAGAATTAGCAAATTTGTACATCTAAATAATGATGGGAGTAAGAACCAAATGAAACTGTTATTGTGTTTATCTTCATTTTAGTCTGATGGAACAACCTCTGGATATTTCATTTTACCATACAACTGGGCCAGTGATCTTGCAGTAATACTAATTATAGTAACCATGTTGTTTGAATATAGTGAAGAGGATTTTGTATTTGTTGTTGACTGGAGTTTGAAAGATACTGGAACAAAGTTTGATAAGCAGCTGCAATCCCAATGGACAAAATGTGTTAATGAAGGGCATTGCCGTTATCATTTGGATGCACTTGAAACAAGAAGATTGTCCGGAAAATGTCAGTTTTTGGCGCAGGTAAATATTTCACATTCAACTGAAAAGCTAGGAGAAAGGGACATTGTAGTGCATACCGATTTTCCTGGCTCTGCTTCATTGGTGTTAGAATAGTGTGCTTTATTTTTCAAATTAGAGGATGAGTTGTCTACGTAAGATTCATTTCTAGGATTTATCCTCAATTCACTCTCTCTGCAACCCAGAGTTGTTAAGTTTTAAATGCAGCATGTTCGTATTGTAAGTTATAATTTTTCTGAAGAAAAAAAAAAGCTACATTAATACATTTCCAACTAAAAATGTATTGTTTAAAAGAATGCTATTACTCAATTCAGGAATACATAAATGGATAACCACAGTGAACAGTATACAGTTTGAAAAAATATGTCTTTTCAGGTATGTGTGTATGACTGGCGTTACAATAAAATGACCATTGGTTTCTTATTGTATATATATTTATTGGAGGTAAAATCTTGTAAGGGTCTGAATTTACTATCGCTGGTTAAGGTTCCAGTTAGACATTAACTGGAAGTCAGGCAATATTTTGATGTTATTATTTTCGGTTAACTAGGAGTTATTCTTACCAGATTTAATGCCTATATTACAATTTCCAGTTACTAGTCCAAATTTATTACCTTTTGGTATTGATAACTGGTGGTTATGTTCAGTGCCTCATATTATGAACTCATTTTATCTGTAGATTTGTTATCCTGAGTGTTGTGATATGCAAGTAATTGGTAACATTTTTTGCTGGGATTTCAGTGTATTTGAAAAGCTCTCTTGTGTAACTAGAATGAATTTAGCAGGGAATCTGAAAGTGTGTAGTAGGCATCCGTGAAATTGAAAATGAAGCAGCAGTTTATATATACTTTCTTTTTATAATTTCTTTACATTTTAATTAGTTGTTCATAATAGGGTCTAACATAAAACTTCATACGTATTGCTAATTTATTGAAGAATAGTTCTTTGATATAGTTTCAATTTCTTTATAGAGTTAAATTACTGAATATATAGTAGTTGCTAGATTAGATTTAGAATGAAGTGAGAAGAAGAGAAAGCGCTCTGCAAATTTTAGTTATGATCATATTTCATGTATTAAAAAGAATAAGAGAGGATGCAAATAAAGGTTTGTTAAATTGACGGTTTAAAAATCCACTTGTTTAGTAAGTGATAATTTCTATGCTAAGATGAATTATTGGTCCAGTCATTTTCAAAGAGCATGTTTACCTCAAATCATGGTTGGATAATCTGGATGAGACATTTACGAGTTATTCTGTATGTTGAAAAAGAACATATTTCATGTACTATCCGACAGAGCATTTGGGGGTATTGACCTTCAGTGACCAGTGCTGCAATTGTTTTCTTTTCTTAGAAGAGTGAAATATTAGTAAGTTGGCATACAGTAATATACGAAACACAAATGGAGCACTTGCAAGCTGCATGTCTGATATATAAGGTTGGCCAATTATTATATGCAACACAGGTGCATAATCATATAAATTGACCTTAATGATAATAAATGCATTAAATATGTACCCACATAATTATTTATTGTAAATATGTCAAAGAATGAAAATGAAGCTAAACAGCCCTCTCTTCTGCAAGTTTCATAACGGAAAAAAAAAACCAAGTAAATTAGTTACTACACTTTTGTTATTAAATGACAATTGCTACTATAGGAAGTGCACAGTGATATAACTAATTTTCTAGTGTGATCAATCTGTAAAGTGGGAATCATTTTTAAAAAAAGGTGATCAACTGGCTAAGGTGTAATGCCAGACATACCAGTAACGTTTTGTCACTGAAAGATGTTTTACTGTCATTGTCGCTATTATTGTATACAAATCATCAACCTCAAGCTTCTTGTTTCAGTGGTAAAAAAAAAAGTCATTAAGTGAAAGCTTTTCGTATTAAATAATTTCTGTGAAGCATGATCAGTCTGTACAAATAGGCCACTGCCTTAATATAAACCACATGATTTAAATGCATCACAATGTTAAACTATACAAAATTATGTGTATGTAATTTTAGATACTGTTATTGCAATTACTAATGAAACATGTCATGTTGGTTTAATAATGATGAATCTGAATGAAAAATACAAATAAAAATTTCATTTTCATAATTTTGGTTTACATTACATTATATAAAATGGGTAAATCTCCCCCTCCGACATAGTGACGAATGATACGCGTTGTGCAAAACATGCCTCAGAAATGAAATATAAACAACAGTTCTTTGATTCAATGTACCTGAAGGATTAAAGTGCTGTAGGTACAATCCCCACACAGTTCATCAGCAGTATCTACTGAGAAATCAAAGGGATTTTGATTCCCCCATCTTTTTCCGTGTCATATTCAATCACGGTGTATATAATTTCTCATGCCTGCCAATATATGACATGTTGCTATGATTGCATCTGAGAGAGTGTACATACACTGGACTAGCTGTGTTTGTGTGATAACTTTTCATAAACATCTGTGTTTGGAATTTTCCCTGGTAAGGTTCTTCGCTTTGCCATGTAGTAACCGTAAGCTTATTGACACCAGGCCCATTTGAGCATTTATTTCTTACTTTATTCACTGCTCCATATGACTGAAAAGGTTGAGGCAATCAATGCATTTGGTAAAATTTGTTCAAAATAGTGAAACAAAAGTGAGCTTTTTAATATTGTTCAGTATTTCATTGGCTGTACTCTAAGTTTCATAGTTCTCATAACTTTTTTGTTTTTCTGAAAGATTATAATATTTATGGCATAGTACCAATGTTTAAAGCATTGTACATAAGTATTGTTTTAATGATTGAACTTTTAAATTGTTCTTTCTCTAGTACTTTTTTGTAGGGTGGGGAAAGCATTTAACCTAGTAGGTCATAACAGTCAACAAATGAAAGAAATGAATGAACTCAAATGACCCCAAAGTCCATAGAGTTTAAAGTTACCTGATATTTGTCTTCTCAGCTTAAGAGAAACCCCCAGAAAAACTCTTATCTGGGTAACTTCACCTTACCAATTCAAACTCTGGATCTCTGGAATGCAAGACCTTCTACTCCCATATTCCAGAGGTAGGCTAGCAGATATTGGTTAGCAACTTGTAATAATAAAAATACTTAGTGATGCTACTGTTTTGCTGAAATTTTCTCCACTAGTATAATAATGATGAAATAAAAATACAATTGGGCTTTTTTGTATAAGTTAAAAATGATTAATTATCTTTTATGACATTATGTTATACTCTGCATAGATATATGATATGTATGCATAAACTAATAGGCATTAAAATACATGGTTGAAGTTTTTACATTAACATTTTGGGTCAGAAATGTCTTAACAGTTCACCACGTGGACAAAGTTGATGCATAAATATTAAAAGCAGAAGCATTATTAACAGTGAAGTATTCTTCATATTTAAGTTTGAATTTATGAGTCACTATGTTTACACTCAGTCTTCACTTACTTGTTGTTGTATAATTGAAACGTTTTCAAGATCGTTCGATCTCATCATCAGCTGTTTGGTGACTAGATGAACCTTCCTCTTCTTCCACTACTACGGAGCTCCGATCACTCTGCCATCTGGTGTTAGGGGCACTAAGTTTTAATACTTCATTTAATGCCGGGATTTCAAAATTTATAACTTTATCACGGTTTTTGTTTATGAAATTTTTTTCCCAAATATCCAATTCTATGGGTGTACTTAAAGATTTTAACAGTTTAATGTTGTGGCCAATGTTGTGGTTTTCTGTCCAAAAATGGTGTGAAACTGCAGATTTTTCTGTTTGTTTCAACTTAATGTTCCTCTGGTGTTCTTTTTGCCTGGTTAACATGTTTCTCTTAGTTTTTCTAAGAGAAACATGTTAACCAGGCAAAAAGAACACCAGAGGAACATTAAGTTGAAACAAACAGAAAAATCTGCAGTTTCACACCATTTTTGGACAGAAAACCACAACATTGGCCACAACATTAAACTGTTAAAATCTTTAAGTACACCCATAGAATTGGATATTTGGGAAAAAATTTTCATAAACAAAAACCGTGATAAAGTTATAAATTTTGAAATCCCGGCATTAAATGAAGTATTAAAACTTAGTGCCCCTAACACCAGATGGCAGAGTGATCGGAGCTCCGTAGTAGTGGAAGAAGAGGAAGGTTCATCTAGTCACCAAACAGCTGATGATGAGATCGAACGATCTTGAAAACGTTTCAATTATACAACAACAAGTAAGTGAAGACTGAGTGTAAACATAGTGACTCATAAATTCAAAAAAGTTGATGCAATTAAAAATTTGGCTCTAAAGTTAATAAAACCTCCCAGTGTTGGTTGATGCTGATTAAATAAGGCTTTACGATTCATAACTTCAAATTTATTCTGATAGTGCCATGTATTTATACAAACTAATAATTAAAGTATCATTTTAAACTTGGGGCTTTTCATTTTATATTTTCATAATTTGTTGTATCCTATCTCAATTTGTATTTACCAATGACCCTACCAAAATGTATTTCATGCTACACTCCTGAGTTATGGAACATTTTTTATAAAGGCTTATCTGCACCTTTTTCCTTCTACATGAAAGTTTATGAGAAACATACTTATGCTTTCCTGTGGTTTTGCTACATATCAACAGATTGTCATTGCAGAAGCATTAATATGTTTGCAGCAATGGCAATGCCCACTTAAGGTTTTACAGTTCAGGTACAATACTTTCAGAGTATCTGAAGCTCAGTTCAAATAAAACCTTCCTTATGGTTTTAGATGTTGTTCAGACCTACTTCTAGATAATTTAGTAAATTTTACTTATTAATTTTTAGATGAGCCGTATTTATTACACATCTGCTTCGCTTTCGTACCTATTTTGAGCACATGTTTCGCAAATCATCTTAAGAGCAGAAGATGCAAACGATGATTTGCGAAACATGTGCTCAAAATAGGTACGAAAGTGAAGCAGATGTGTAATAAATACGACTCATCTAAAAATTAATAATTATTTCGCTTCACTGTGGTGTTCCAATACAGTTAAATCTCAATAAATTTTACTTAGTTTAGCAGCTAATTTTTAATGTATATTTTATGTTTGACAGTAATCATACACAGGCATATCAATTAACAACTGGGCCTGAAACATGGGTATTGGTTTGCAAGCTTTGAGCCAATGCAAAAGTAAACTATCCAGATACACAGATGGAATGGAATAAAATAAGTACTGAAATACTTCTAATCATATTTTTAGCAGTAAAATCTCCTGTAGGTCCTTTCACATGTTTATTGATATGTTCTCTAGAAGATTAGATAATTCTCATTGCTAATTGTACTTTTAAATGATAAAACTAATGTATTTTCCTGATTTGTTTTAGCTTAATACTGGCAGAACATTCAACAGGAGAACTCCAGAAAACATTGAGAGTATGGAACAACCATTTGATCACAATAAGTTCAACTTTATCAAGGCAAAGCCTGAAGAGCACCTGTTTAGACTGAAAATGGGAGATGAAGATGTGAAACATTTTGTTCTTATTAATGTGAGTCCAATAGAGTATTGCCATAGTCTTCTTTTGCCAGAATTTCACCAGTGCTTACCTCAAGTAGCCACTGAAGGAAGCATTGAAGTCTCAGTGCAGATACTTCTGCTTAGTTCCTCACCGTAAGTATACATTATATCTTGTGTTTATTTAAATCTGATTAAAAGTAAGTGACCAGGACCATATCAAATGACTCAAATACCATGTTCTTATATTATAAATGCAGCTTTATCCACTTAAACACATCCTACTATGAAGCATTGACAAATATATGATAGTTTCTCTAAGGCTAACATTCCAATATGCATTTAAGGTCATTTTGAGTAGTGGATGATAGGTTTGAATCCTTGTTCCCACCTCTGTAGTGTGCCTCACGTTCAAGAGATCTCAAGTTTAAATCTTGATCAGGATGAGTTATATGGGTAAGGGTTTTTCTGGGTTTTCCTGTATTCCTGAAAGATGAATGTCAGATAATTTTAAGTGCTATGAACCCTGGGCTCATTTCAGCATCATTTACCCATTTCATTCTTGTAGCAGTTTTATTACAAACATGTGGATGATGGGGATGGTGTACTAGTGATGTGGTTGTCCCATATTGCTGTGGCATTTGTAGCGTATTCTATTAGTGATGTTGCAATGATGCAATGAGATCTTCTCTTGGTCGTAGTATCGGATACTTGGATTATGGAACTTAATGTTAGAGAAATAAAAAAGGTTGAAAAAGTTCTCTTTAAGTTAAATCCGAATTTAATTTGATTTTTATTTGAAATGAATACTATTATACAATTTAAACAATATTTTTCTCCCTTTCATGAATGATTAAAACAGTTCAACTTCTCTGGTCTGCAACCAGACTTTTGCAAATATGCAACACTTCTACACACGCATCTGCTCACATTGAGATCACGATGCAAAAGATGCTATCTTCTCCTTTCCATTATTGAGTTTTCTTTATCACCGTGGTAACTAAATATTCTAGTCCACATCACTGTTCCTTATGGCCAATACATTAATTTTGAATTACAAAATTTTCTGATTTTCCAAATATAAAGTCCTAAAAACAATTTTCTTTTATAATTTTATCTTTCTGTTGAATTTATTATATTTACCATGTATTTAGATTGAACATTAACATTCATCTTCACCTGCCTGTGACCTACTCTATTCAGTCATGGTCACCTATAACTCATACCAATTCAAAACAAAACTCTCATTATATTAAAGATATCAATATGAATCATAAATGAATAAATTTAACATAATTCTGGCACTTGATATATATTAACAACTGTTTCATTCTTCATCTGATATGACTTAATGTTGGGGGACATAGAATTGGGAGAGTGAGGAACTAGTAAGAGCAATCATACTCTTTTAACGAAGTCCAGTTAACAAATAGGAGGTAGATGTTGCAGCAGTGTTGAAAAAAACTTGTGCGTGACTTAAAGAAAGAGTAAATGTATGGCAGATATAATAAACTAAATAATTTTGTTATTCTCTTAGAATATTTTAAAATGCCTGTCAGCTTAAAAGTCAAATGTTCACTAGGTAGTTCATATTATTTATGAACTACCTATATATTTTGTTCAAATTTATTAATGTTTCAATAACTCACAATGTTTCACTGCTTTTCAGCTGTGACAAATGATAGACAACACATATTCAGAAACTATGAAAATGACTGTGTGTAGTCTGATTTGAATTCAGCTGTTAAATAGTGTAAAATAGCTTTAATGACAAAAATGTCTGTGTTTGAGTGTAATGTTAGTGGAAATTGAAAAAAATTATTTGTAGTTGGGTTTTTTGATAGTTCATCACTTACATTTTTATATTTTTGAGGGACTAGTTTCGGAAGCCATCGCCTCCATTATTGTTTACAAACTTGGTATATGTTGAACACTTTATTGAACATTAAACAATTCTTTTCAGCTAAAATATTGAATAATGCAAGAGTTTGTCAAGGATATATGGATTTCATGTAAAAACATTTATCTTTAAACTTCCTTATAGAAAATTTCATGAACTTAGATCTGGAGAGGAGCAGAAAAGTCAGTAATTTTACTGTCAATAACAATGTAATGTTAGGCACTGACTTCCTTGCAATTCTAATTTTTTTCCCGGTTAAAACCATTGCCTTATGTTTCTTTGTATAGACCCAATCCATTTACATTTCTCTAAAAATTTACAAATTATGAGCAGTGAACTTGAAAGTACTTCTGTGTAAATTCAAATTGGCAGCCTACATATGGCTGACCAAAAGTTCACATTAAACACTTGCTGTTTCTGTGGTATATACATAACTACAGATGCTGAGCACAATCAGTCAGCTTCACATAATTCGGAAAAACTATTTGTAGTCATCATTAAATTTTAGATGAGTCGTATTTTTTACACATCTGCTTCACTTTCGTACCTATTTTGAGGACATGTTTCGCAAATCATCGTTTGCATCTACGGCTCTTATGCGACTGAAGCTAGATCCAGCGGTGTGGGTAATTCTGGGGTTGTTGCTGCCATCTGTTGATTTAGTGATGAACTTAAATGTGGGATTCTCTTCTGGCAGGATTTCAAAGTTCATTAGTTGGTTTTTATGTTTTTCTATGTATATCCTCTCCCATATGACGAGTTCACTATGTTTTTGTACGTATTTTAGTAATTCTGTGCTATCTTCAATTTCATGATTTTCAGACCAGAAATGAGCTGCTATTGCGGACTTATCAATATTTTTGTATCTTAAGTGCCTGAAGTGTTCTTTCTTTCTAGTGCCTATGTTTCTTTTTGTCCTCCCTATGTAAATTTTTTCACAGTCTTTACACTTAATCTTGTAAATGCCTGACTTTTCCTCTGGTTTTATCTTATCAGTATTATTACTGTGAAGTAGGTTTTTAATGTTGTAATTGTTTTTTGGTGCCAATGTTATATTGTATTTCTTGAATATTTTTTTGAACTTTTTTGTGGCCCAGGGGTGGTAAGTAAATTTAGCAAATCTAATTTTTTGTTTTATTGGTGTGAGAGCTGTGATCTGTTTTAATCTCTTTTGAAGTTTGAATAATTTTAGTTTATCTACAAGGTTTTTTCCATATCCATTTTTAATTGCAGTTTTTAAGATTTGATGGTATTCGTTTTGATATTCTTGCTGGCTGAGAGGTAGATTTACTAATCTGTGTGTGAGACTGTTGATGGTTGCATGTTTGTGTGGAATTGGGTTGAAACTATTTGCTTTGATGTAATTATCTGTGTGTGTTGCTTTTCTATGGATGCCAAATTCTAGTTTTTCATTGCTTTTTTTGATTTTAAGGTCTAAAAAAGATGTGTAAAAAATACGACTCATCTAAAATTTAATAATTTTTTGCTTCACTGTGGTGTTCCAATACAGTTAAATCTCGATATATTTGTAGTCAGTTTATTGACACTTCGTCACTTACATTTTTATATTATCGAGGGACTATTTTTTGGAAGCCATTGCCTCCATTTTCAACCTCTCTCCAACTAGCATCTGTTGTCGTCTGCTCTCCTCTCTGGCAGTGGAACTATGAACTTCTTTGTCAAATTATCTACTGGTGAGATTTCAAAGTTCATTATGTGGTCCTTATTTTTCTGTATGAATATGTTCTCTCATGCATCAGTTTATTTTGGTTTATCACTCCTTTTTGTAATTTTGGATTCGGATCAATGTCATGATTTTCTTTCCAAAAATGAAATGCTACTGCTGACTTATCTTCTTGTTTCATTCTGATGTTTCTAAAGTGCTCTTTGGCTCTGGTTTTTAGATTTCTTTTAGTTTGACCTATGTAGCATTTTTCACAGTTCTTACAACTTATTATATACATCTGGATTTGTTATATTCTGGATCTGTTAACTGATGGGATTTCATCTTTTGTTTTTGAATGTAGCAATTTTAAAATTGAGTGTCCATTAGTAGGTGCCAAGATGATATTTTGTTCCTTAAAGACCTTTTTGAATTTATTAAATGTATTTGGGTGTTATGTGAATGAACTGAACATGCTGTTGCTTTCTTTTTCTTTTGTAAACTTGGTTGCTTCCTTAATGATTTTCTTTAGTTTGGCTTCTCTAATTTTCTTAAACACCAGACTTTTGTTGTATCCATTTTCTTCTGCTATGTGTAGCTTGGCTCTTTGTTCTTTGAAGTATTCTGCTTTATCCATGGGTATGTTGACTAGTCTGTGTGTAAGACTGTTTATTATTGCATGTTTATGTATAATTGGGTTGTAGCTATTGTTTTTATGTAATTTTCTGAATGTGCTGTTTCCTATAAATTCCAAATTTTGTTTTTTTGTGTCATTCCTGATGATATTTATATCCAAGAAAGAGAATTGTCCATTGATTTCCTTTTCTATTGTGTATTTGATAGCCCTTTCTTGCAGATTGAGTAATTTTAATGCATCATCTAAATGTTAATTCAGCACTATTTCAAAGATGTCAATATATCTATACCAAACTTTGAAGGTCCAGGGGAAGGCCTTTTTAATTTGTGTTTCAAATGCACTCAAGTTCTCCCTGTTGTTGTTGGATTGCCTTTTGTTTTCATGTTAAATGTAATTTAACACTATTGTATCATTCATCAATATTAGCAGCAATAATTATACAGTAATTTTTTTACCATAGAACTTTAAATTATATTTTTGTATATATCAAAATGGTACATGATTAAACAATGTTTCAACAAGTGCACATTTCTCTCTGTGTAAAATGTTTCTCACTGGAACATTGAAAATAGTAAAAGACAATCTCTTACTGCATATAACTAACATTGATGTTTGTTGTTAGATTTTATGCCACCAAACTCCCAATGAAAGCTTATTTTGTTGAGATCACCACTACCAACAACAACCATAAGATCACCAATATGAGCCATTCAGAAGTCTGCTGAAGACAGAGTCAAATGTTCCCAAAACTTGTTTGAGGCATATTAAAAGCATTTTGATGAACTTTTGGGCCAGATTTCTCATACCCAAGTCCATGTAAGCATCTGTTCATAAATACTTCATTTTTAAAGTTACATCTCAACTCAGGAACACTTTTAAATGTCCTCTGCTTGTTTCTGTACATTCATTCATTCTGTGGTTCATTGTTTGTGGCTGGGAACGTTTTAAATAGTCCTGGATAGTGTTAGGTAGTTTTGCAGGCTTCCAGATGTATCGATGAAGTAACTGCATTGGGTATGTCTGCTGTGTATACAAAAATTGTTTTTTTTTTTTTTGCAGTTTGAGGCACAATCCAACAATTGTTGTTTGTAACCAAGCAGATGCTGATTTGTTACCCTGGCAACTTGTTTTCATTCATTATTTGTCTGCATTTGTGTTTAGTCTATCTTCGATGTTTCACTTGCAGTGATTTAACTGAAAATTTTTCCATTTAACCATTGCAAATAGTTAAATTTGTGTGCAGGCAGATATTACTTGAGTGTATGGCCATGCTAATGGTAATGGACATGACGGGGTGTGGCAGTTTGTTGCATTGCTTGAGAGCATCTGTAGCACCACCAACTATGACCAAGTGTCACTCGTACATCTCACTGGGAACAACTTATTCTACAGGATATTAAAGAAGATCCAAGTATCAGAATGTGGCAAGTGGAGTACATCTTATAGTTCTGCATAGAGGGTACTCCATCAACAGCCTATGTATCTGTATCATTTGCAACAAGGAACGAGAGGTGACTTTGCATAGACTAGAAACAGGGGTGGTGAAATTGAAAGGCTTAATATGGATAGTCAACATGAAAAATTCAGTGCCATGGCTGGGATTTGAACCACGGTTCTGGTTTCCGTCCAGTTGCTCTAACCCATTGAGCTACCATGGCCAACGTGCCGTCCTGACACTAAATTCTCCAGTTGACTCATATATTCCTGGTAAACCACTAAGGGCTCTCATATCCAAGATACACAGTTTGTGGCGACTTACTATCGTAACTGGAGAATTTAGTGTAAGGACGGCACGTTGGCCATGGTAGCTCAATGGGTTAGAGCGACTGGACGAAAACCAGCAGATCCGTGGTTCAAATCCTGGCCATGGCATTGAATTTTTCATGTTAACTATCCATACAAAGCCTTAGCCTATGTGCGGCTAGTGTGAAGAAATAATTAATTTTCACCAGTTAACTTAAATGAAAGGCTTAAGATTAGGGAGCAATTCAGATAAATGCCCTTTATATAGTAAAAAAGATACAGGACATGTCATTTTGGAATGTGAGGAAACAAATTTTCTCAGGAAGACAATTGGTGTGTGTCCAAATCTACAAAAAAAAAAAAAAAAAAAATTCAAGGGATAAACTTTTGACTGTAAAATCGAGAAACATAACAGAAACAGGAAACCTTTTAGGCAGGATAAGAAACAAGTGGCTTAGAAAAATTAGTAAGAAAGGTGATAAAAAGAGGAAACAAACTTTAAATATTGGTAGGACCAAAAAATTTGGCAACCACAGGTTTTGATTATTTTGGGTCCCAGGTGTCACAGCAACTTAGTGTAGTGAGAAAAAAGGGAAATGCACAACTAATATGCAAAGTTGGTGGTGTTATGGTTTACATGTAAAGCACCATTGTTGTTTGCATTACAAATTTTGTATGTGGATTACAATAAATACTGCTTGTAGCATAAAGTATGTATATTGCCTTGATATGAAGAGAGTTCAGGTATTTTCTGTAATGCACAAATAAATATTTCAGACGTTTTTAATGCAGTAAAATATTTCATTCTGCTACTTTTAATGTATCACTAATACTTGAAGAAAGTGCATGTATGCATCATCTTGTCTTCCCTTTTGAAACTAGAAATTGCTGATTTGCATCATCTTTGTGAATAATAAAGTGATCACTTAATAATAAAACATGACACAGTAAATGTGTATCTCTGTTACACTAGAGTAACATAGGTTATTGATAAACAGTATACAAGCAGAAGTTTTTGTGGAAGCTAGTGCAACTCCTGTGGCTCACAAAAGTACTGTAAAGTGTTACGCGAATATAAGAACTATGGGCCTCATTATTTGAAGCATTCTTTACCATCAGCAGAAACCATTGCATTCTATAACAGTCAAACAAATTGTTACTTTTAGTTTTGTAATGTGTTTTCCATGTTTTATTGTTGAACTAATTATACCTTATTCTAATTCATAATTTTTTGCTATGCTTGCAGGGCTCTGCGGGTAGCATATAATGGTCTCTGTGCATTTGCCTCGGTGAATCATTTGCATTATCATATTTATTACCTTCAACATCGTATGCTTCTGGAAGATATTGTAAGTTCATCAATGTTGTGTTCCATAAACTACCATACTATAAGTGGTATATGAAATAAAAAGACATTAATTGTTTCAATCCAAAATAAGCTTTGTTGCACTGTTATTAGAATACATTGCTGTGTGAAAGAAAGTGAGGAAACCTGTGCATATTAAAAGACTTTTTGAGTCATACTTCATTAAAACTTCACTCATATCAGTATTAAAAACAGGAACATTTTCAGGACTGACCCAGTTTTAAATTTTAATAAAGCTTGACTCAATAAGTCTTTTAATATGAAATTAGCTCACTTTTAACATCACTTTTATTCATAACTATTTAAAAGAGGTGCGTGTTTGAGAATGATGCAGGTGCTGCAAATGCAAGGAAGAAAAGATTTACAGCATAAATGTCATGAAACGAAACAGTTAGTGGTCTTATTATTTAAGTTAATTGATGGAAATTAGTCATTTCTTCACACTAGCCATATATAGGCTAAGGTTTTGGATAGAGTCAACATGAAAAGTTCAATGCCGTGGCTGGATTTTGTGGTTTTTTGGATTAGTGGCCTTTTATATTTATTTCTCTATAATATTTTTACATTCTTAAATTTGCATATACATTTCTTTTCAGTTGCTATTTTATCTCTTAATCTACCATACATACATTTATTTTGTGGTTGTCTTTGTAATCCTTTTTATTTATTTTTCTACACCATTTTCCCCTTGCTTTTCCCATAAATTGCTCCAATGAATTAATATCTCATTTCTTTAATTTCATTATCATTATTTTTATGATTGCTATATTTTTATTCTTCCATTTTTTAGGTGTATACTGCTCCCTCCACAACCTTGTTTCGTCACATTTTAATATGCAATGTTAATTACTTATCTTCTCTCCCACAAAGAGGACATTTAACTATAAGGGTCATTCAAATGAAACCCGCTCACTTGTGTAAAGTAACGATAACAATTTTACTAACTCAAAAATAGTTCAAAGTATAAACTTGAAAGAAGCATAGGGACAGTGAAGCACAAAAAGTGAATCGAGAAGATATTGACACATTGCTTCACTCACACTGTTTATTCACAGGACATGTTTCAAGAGCTTTTGCTCTTATCAGCTGGTACTCGATTAGTGCAAGTTGTAGTGGTTTCCTCTTTCTCCATATCGTCAATAGATGGCGTGATGTACTTGTCAAAGATGTCTGGTGGTGGAGTTTCAAAATTCATGACTCTGTGACGATTTTTGTTAATGAAGATTTTTTCCCCATACGGAAAGATCTATGGCGTGATTAACGTATTTTATTAGAGATGTTTCCAAGTTGATGTCATGTCTAGTATTCAAAAAATGAAAAGCCACTGCTGATTTTACTGTTTCACCATTTTTAATGTTTCTTATATGTTCTTTAGTTCTGATGTTAATATTTCTTTTTGTTTTTCCTATATAAATTTTAGGGCAAGTTTCACATTTGATCTCATAGATTCCTGGTTTTTCTTTGGTAGTGATTGACTTTGGGAGGGCCTTTTAACAAATTTCTGATATTAAAGCTATTTTGAGGTGCAAGAATTATGTTGTGTTTTGAGAAGATTTTTTGGAATTTATTATAGGCTGATGGATGGAAGGTGAATTTTTTAAATTTTTTTTTTCTCTGTTTCTCCTGTAGGTTCTAGGGTGGTGGTTTCTTAGCTTTGTTGAGTCTGTTAACTGTTTTGTCTACTAAATTTGGGTTGAAACCGTTGGATATAGCTACTTTTTTATGTGTAGGTATTCTTACATCACGCCATCTATTGACGATATGGAGAAAGAGGAAACCACTACAACTTGCACTAATCGAGTACCAGCTGATAAGAGCAAAAGCTCTTGAAACATGTCCTGTGAATAAACAGTGTGAATGAAGCAATGTGTCAATATCTTCTCCTTTCACTTTTGTGCTCAAAAATAGTTGCTAAAACTGTTGGCACATGTATCCCATTTTGACACTAGCCGGTCAATTCCATCTTTGAAGAAACTAGTAGGCTGCTGTCGAATCCAGGCCTGAACCCATGCACACACTTTGTCATCTGTTGTGAATCGATTTACGTGAATAGCCTGTTTTAGAGGTCCATAAACATGAAAGTCACACGGTAAAAGGTCTGCAATGTCATCTTCATCTTATTGACAGTGTGTTGGGGGCATTATCATGCAGGAGATTAATGCTATTGGATAACATACCTGGGCGTTTCGACTTGATGTCTCGTCTAAGGTTCTGTAAAGTGGCTTGATAACGCTGGGATTGATGGTGTTTCTCCATTCCAGGAACTCAACAAGCAGTGGGTCCTTGTAGTCAGAAAAGGACATCATGACCGTACCAGAACTGGTGTGCATGGCCTTTGATTTCTTTGGAAGTGGTGAAGTTGCATGTTTCTGCTGCTTGCTCTGATGCTTGCTTTCCGGTTCAAAATGGTGGCATCATATTTCATCACCAGTGACAATATGCAACAGAAAACTGTATTCCTCATGATAACATTGCAAATGAGTCAAAGACAGACCCATTTGAGTATTGCACTGTTCAGTGGTCAGTTGGTGAGGAACCCACTGCTCGCAAACTTCTCAAAATTTCAAGTGTTGATGCATTATGGTGTGAATGGTGCCCACGCTAATACCCAGTAACCGATGGATCTTGTCCACAGTGATTCTATGGTTGCCCAAGACTAAAGCATTCGCTTCTGCAATCCTTTCAGGTGTGATAACATAATGAAACTGTCCAGGTCGAGAATCATCTTCCAGTAACTTGCGCCCCTCAAGGGATCTTTTGCATCATTCCACGTCACTTGAACAACACAGACTGCACTCACTGTGCACAGCCTTCATCCGCTGTTACATCTCACGGCATCCAACTCCCTCCTTCGCTAATAATTGAATCACTCCTCGTTCCTGCTTACTCGCATTCATGTTCAGTAGTGGACAATAACTTGTGTGACCACCTCTTCGGTGTAAAACCACACTGTCGCTATGCAACGTAAAACATTGCACATGCTGCAGTCGCTCTACCAATAGATGGTGCCACCAAACATGCAGTTACGTGATGGCAGTTACGTGTAATGCAAAGTTAGATGCACTGACCAGGTTTCATTTGAATGCCCCTCATATGAAGCGCCTACATGCAAACCCTGACATTTCCATTCCATTTAAATTTTTAGGAGATAAAAAAAATGTGTAAACTAATAATTTACAAAAATCACCTTCAGATTTTGCAGCCACCTTAATAGCTGTATAAAATGCCCATTTGCACCTAAAATTTGCAAGTACTGACTCACATTACCCAAAATAATAAGCTTAAAAGTTGAAAATGTCTGTGTCTGCTCCTAAATTCTTACTCGATCTGTGAAATCCATACAGTATGAACAAATTTTGTTTTACACAGAAAATGAAAAATATTGTTTTATTTTTGCTGCTTTTATTCTGAAATTTGCTTCTACAGATGCATTTTCTATTTATCACATTACTATCACTTTCAATTTGTAATTTTCTGTAGCCTTAATTTTCTCAGGTTTTCCACACTATCAAGGCTGTAGATTGTAACGATTTGTTTTATATATATTATGAATATTGTTTTCTGATATGACTTAGAAGGCCATGTAATGACATATTATAATCAAATATATGAAAGGATTTACTATGTCTCCACCCTGATTTTCTTCAGGCACTGTACCTGAACTGTGAAATTGCTTCACAATACATGCTACCCGATCTTCACTGACATTAAGAACACTCAGGAAGGCACCTTTACATACAGGAACTCGTTTTTCACAGATGCAATTACTTTGTACTTGGTTGACACAGGTCGAGGTTTGTCTGCAGGTTCATATTTGTCATTTTGGAACAGCATTGTCACAGTATTTTAGAATATAAGTATCTTGCTTCATTTTGTCTTTTTTATTTTCATAAAATCTCTGATGGAACACTTTTATATCCTTCATTGTTAGTGAAGAGCACTGGAAAAATTTGGATACTTGATGAGTACAAGAAGGATACCTCTGCAGGATGTTGGTGCATATCTATAAGAAGAAGAATGTGTATGACTTGCATATTGTTGTTTTCAAATGCTAGGCTTTGGCAATGAAGCCATTAGCTCTCTTGCTCTCCAATATTTCTGTGTAGTAGATCCGGCAAGTAGGGCTTCAAAGGTTAGAAGATGTTCTTCAGTCATTTCCTCTTCTTTGTTGCATAGAGGACAGTTTGGAGCTGAATAGCTAGGAGACAGGATAGGAGCTGAACAAATCGGCGAACTGCATGGTACTTTTGTTCACAGTACGTATAGTTTCCTTTTCCGAAATGGACAATATCTCACCCTTGCTTTTAAGTTTGGTTTCGCCATCTATTAATTGTTTGCTACGATTATCGACACATAAAGGAAATTCATTTAAGAAATCTGCTCCTAATATTCCCTTATTGACCTTAGCAATTACAAATTGCCACTGAAATTGTCTGTGTAAACCTAAAGCCAAGGTTAGGGTTCTGATACCATATATTGGAATTACAGTTCCATTGGCAGCATAAAGTTTAAACGAATCATCAATTCAATCACAGTTCCTTGATGGAATTATTGACACGTCTGCCCCACTGTCAAGAAACTGCAGGCCTGTTCATTATCTGTTACGAATAACCAGCTTGTGTGCAGCTGCAGCTTCTATCATAGCTTTCGGCAGTTGAACTAGCCGCTAATTCTACTGTCCATTGGAGGTTTCCGACGACTTTCATGAGCAAAGCTGTTTACATTTCTCTGGAAAGCACTGTTGACCAAATTGGAAGTGGTAATAGCAGTACTTGCCCTTCGGGAAGTATCTTATACTTCAGCTGCAGTTGGGACTACTGCTTTGCCGGTGAGGATTACGATCCCGACTGTGGTGTTGTCCTGTAGACATAGTAGCAATTTATTTTTCCAAGTGAACAATGTTAGTAACAAGCTAATTAATTATAGTATTGTGTATCAACCTTGAGTACATCATTGTGGGGGTTCATCTCCAACATCTTATCAGCCATCACTGCGACAAGCTCTAGGCACTCTTCACTCACGACTAGGATGCCTTTTATCAAATCTGGAAGCTTATCTAACCTGAGGGTTCTAATAACCTTATCAGACACATCCTTTCCAGCTAACGACTGCATTTTTCTAAAAAGCTGACTAGGTTTGTAATCTCCTAATTCGACACCAGTTAACAATCTTTTGATTTTCATATCTTCACTCTCTTTAAAAATATCCAGGAGTCCTGATTTGGCAGCTGTATATTTAGCAGTTCCTGATCCTGTTATTATGTCCCAAATATTCTCGATATATTTTGGTTTGAGTTGGGCAATTATGTAATTAAATTTTGTCTCTTTGGATGTGATTCTATTAATATCACGGGGTTACCAATGTTACTGTTTTAACTCCTTGACGGTAATCAACATTAAATATAATTAATTAACATTTAAATTATTTATTTACACTGCAGAATGTACATAAGATTTACCTTCTACAGATATCTGTATCAGTTCTTGTCCTCCATTTTATAGTGTCTTCTTTTTTTTCATTGCATACTTGACACTGCTACATCTACTTTCTAGGTGTTTGTTTTTGTACCTCTTCCATGTGTTTCAGGTAGTGCTGTATCATTTCTTGTGCATTACTCTCCTTGATGCTTTCAAAAACCTTAGCCTATATACGGCTAGTGTGAAGAAATGATTAATTTTAATCAATTAACTAAAATAATAAGAGTTAAATGATGAAGCCTGGAACTTAAGTACTTACGATAGTCGCCACAAACGGTATAGCTCGGATGCGAGAGCCCTAGTGGTTTACCAGGGAAATATATGAGTCAAATTGAGAATTTAATGCCAGGATGGCAAGTTGGCCATGGTAGCTCAATGGGTTAGAGTGACTGGATGGAAACCAGGAGATCCGTGGTTCAAATCCCGGCCATGGCATTAAATTTTTCATGTTGACTCTATCTTTTTATTACAAGTGTATTTTATTGCTGGAGCCCAAGCTGTACTCAACTGAAGTTCCAAATCTCTATTAAAATTCCATGGATGGAATTTAATCTGGATTGCTTCTTTAATAAAAATGCTGTTGCACCTCTACCACTCAGTCGCATCATAGTCAATCTCAATGATTAGGAATTACAGCCACAACCTTCATACTTATAAAAAGTTAAACTTGTGCTAACACTGAGAGAACTTCCAGTGGAAGAAAGCAACTCTATACAAGAACTCACGTTAAACAGTGCTGAAGAAATACATGTGTAGTCATACTCACAGCTCACTTCTCAAGTCCAATAAAAGCTGAGTTGGAAACTTAGGTCTAAAGCAGTTGCATGAAGATGAAAACTTGGTTGTCTGGCTGGTGGACAAGGCAAATGTGACTATCTTCTCCTCACAGCTCATCAAGACAAGATGACACAGCTCTTAGGTGACATGTATGGCTTCCCAAGATCCACAAAGCAGATGTCCCATTATGATCAAATGAGTATGCTATAGGTAGCCCGCATACCAACTAGCACGCCACCTAGCCAACCTTTTGCATTCTCTTGTAGGAGGTTGAACACACCATGTAACTCCACACAGTATATGTACACACTCCACAAGTTCAATATTGCACCAACTGATTTCCTTGTTGGCATTGACATGGTATTTCTTTTCACCCAGTTACTACAAGAGACCATTAAACTGGTGACAGAACACTTTCCACCCAACATTAATGATCTCTCCTGGGATTCCCTGGTACAGTGACAACTTCTGTGAACGACTAGACAGAACAAGTAGGCTCCCCCATTGTCACCAATATAGCCAGTTTCTACATGGAACATCTGGAGCACGAAATGCTTGTCACTGTACCACTCAAGCTGTCTCAGTTCTTTAGATATATTGATGATACATTTATCTAACCACATAAAGCAGTCACATTGCTGAGCTTCCTGACATATCTCAAAAGCCTTTGACTCCAGATCTAATTCACTGTGGTGATTTACAGTATTTGAGTACGTTTGAGTGCTTTGCTTCATAATTAACCATAATTAGACCAATCCTGAAGTTGAAGATCCAGATATGGGTTTCAGTTTTTCAGTCTGGTTCTTTTTCTAACTTAAACATATGCATGCCATGTGTGAAAGAATAAATAAGTATGATTGCTACTAAAATTAGGCACTTTCTGAAATACTTCTTTTTATTCTATATAAGTATGATTGGTTGACCTAACTGGTTAACAATGTAGCCTGAGACAAATATTTACAAATTGTAAATCACCACTGGATTAGATTATCTCAACATGTATTTGAGAAGGCCTTGTGTCTTACAGGGGAAAATGTGGGTCAATTGGTGAATTTAATGTTGTGATTTGATTCAAAATGTCTATTGGGAAATTTTAAGTAAATGTGATTGCCTAAATATTATAACTAGAAATGCAGCAAAAGTGAATTACTTGTGTTTTCTTATGCATGCAATTTTTTAATAAGTCACACTTTAAACTATCAATTGTTTTAAACATAACTCATTTATTTTTATGTTCTAGTAACAATATGCCTTTATCACTGCAGGAAGTTGAACATCTTAGTGGACCATGTTATGTGATAATGAAATATCCCGCTCCAGCATTCGTTTTTGAATTAGAAGATAAAGATGTTGTTGGGCTATCAAGGTAAGAAACATTCAGAATATTTATTATAGCTTTGACATTTGTCCAGTTCTTTTATTTCAATGAACTTTTAGTATGGTACTTACAGTTTAATAAAACTAATTTTTTACAGTTAAATATATATTGGTAAAAGGTGACTGTACAAGGTAGCTTGGATAAGCACTGAGTGCTAGCTTGGGCAATCTATTCCTAAGTCATTGCAGGGGCTTCCATTCTGGTGTACTAGAAACTCAGATATTCAAAATAAGTTCTTATGTGCAACAGTACTACAGCTGCTATGAGAACTTATGACAGTAGCTTCTTTTACAGCATTTACAATAGGGGCTTTCTGTCACATGCATAAGGCCAATTTTCAGCTTGAGCGAATTATGATTCCATAATTATTGCTTCAGTTGATGGCAAGGAAAGTAGTCAGCCCAATGGTCTAACTGGGAGCCTTTGGCAATCAAGTGCTTGTGTGTGTCTGCAATTACAGTAACGCTCTCCAAACACTTGACAATACATCAACTAATTTGTTGTTTCTGTATTGTGGTAGCTACAAGAAAACATTAATGAAAAAATAATCACAATCACAATAACAAGCCATTAGTCACATAGTTGCCAATTTTCAGTATGTGTCCAACAGCAAGCTATATTAAATTTTAGATGAGTCGTATTTTTTACACAAGCTATATGTTGTAGCTGCACAGTAACATAAGCCCTTAAACACATAGGCTGCACAAGGTGGCCACTCAACCTACTGTAGAATATCTATTTCAGTATATTTTCAGAAGCAGGGCTTGAAATTGAAGTAACTGTAATTCTTTTTACTGGGCACTATTTGAACACTAACCTTTAAGACTACTGTAAGTGTAAATTTGACAAAAATAGGGTTTCCTAAAATTGTCATTTTGCTTAATTCTATACTATGTTTTAATTCTTATTTTCTATATTATTCCTAGTTCTGTTTCACCAAGCATCTTCATTAGATTATGCTAGTTTCTCAGAGTTTTGTAACTTTTGAAAACCATTGTTATAAACTGACAATATGAGCATATCATTACAGATACAACTGTGGTTTTCTTTCTTCAACTTTTTTGGTGTCCTCCAATGTAGGTCATATCACATGGTGAATGAAATGGGTGAAATGATACTCATGTGAGCCCAGGGTCCATACAGCTTAGATTTACCTGACATTCATCTTTCAGAATAAGGGAAAATCCGGGAATGAAAAGCTTATCCAGATAACTCGACCTTACTGAGATTCGTCCTTGGGCTTTTGAATGTGAGGCAGACACGCTGTCCCCGTACCATAGAAGGCAGGCAATGCAACTGTTAAAATGGTAGCCAATTGAAAACGTTTCATTTTTCATTTTGATCTAGGTTATAGCATTATGAGTTTTGAATATTTGTGCTATATGGAATTTCTTACTCATAAAGCTTTAGCTATAATATCAGCCTCTTAGAACTTGGTGCTTTATTGTATTTGTGACATTGGCTTCACTGATTGTGTCAGAACTTCAGAATTTCTGCATTTGATGTGTATCTTTGATGCTAAAACATGATCTTGTAATTATTGTTACCCATTGTTGTCGAACTAATACTCAGTGCTCCATTTATTGCTAGTATTTACCTAGAATGCATTTCGTTAGGATCTTCATAACATCAGCTGTTGTCGACTAACGGACATTGGTTTGGTAAATTCATTGGAGGCGATAGGTGCCGGTATCTTGATGAACTTGAAGTTTGGGTTTTCATCAAAGGTAGTGTTGAAATTAAACAATTTTCTTTCATATTTCTTTATGAAGATTTTTTCCCATGTGGTTAATGCAGCTGGACCTTGGACACTTTTTAATAAGTGGATTTCTTGTTCTATATCATGATTCTCCTTCCAAAAATGGTGCACTACCACAGATTTATCTATTTCTTTGTTTCTGATGTTCCTAAAATACTCTTTAAACCTAATGTTCAAGTTCCTTTTTGTTTTTCCAATGTAAAAGTTGTCACAACCTTTGCAGTTTATCTGGTACACACCTGATTTTTTGTCTGTGGGTATTTCCTTTGTATTATGTGATTTCTAAAGGTGTTGTACAATGAAACTTCATACAGAAAATTTACATATCATCCCAGAGCTACACACCTTTTCCAAAAAGTCTTCAAAGAGCACAATAGTACTTCGGCCCCACAGAACAAATTTAGTATACAATACCTTTTGAAATCACAATACAAAGGAGATAACCACAGATAAAAAAATCAGGTGTGTACCAGATAAACTGCAAAGGTTGTGACAACTTTTACATTGGAAAAACAAAAAGGAACTTGAACATTAGGCTTAAAAAGCATTTTAGGAACATCAGGAACAAAGAAATAGATAAATCGGCGGTAGTGTACCATTTTTGGAAGGAGAATCATGATTTAGAATGAGAAATCCACTTATTAAAAAGTGTCCAAGGTCCAGCTGCACTAACCACGCGGGAAAAAATCTTCATAAAGAAATATGAAAGAAAATTGTTTAATTTCGACACTACCTTTGATGAAAACCCAAACTTCAGGTTCATCAAGATACCGACAGAGACACACCTATCGCCTCCAATGAATTTACCAAACCAACGTTCAATAGTCGACAACAGCTGATGATGTTAGGAAGATCCTAACGAAACACGTTATAGGTAAATACTAGCAATAAATGGAGCATTGAGTATTATCGACTCAAAATTATATTAATTTTGTGCTTCATTGTAACATAGTCCTTACACATTGGAAGCCATTGTTGTCTAAGTTGTAGTTCACTCTCTGAAAACCATGCGGCACATCAGTGTGAATGAAAATGTTGAAAGAGAACCGGTTTTCAAAGGCCAGTGTATGCTGATTATGAAAATTCAAATAATCATGTGTGAAACATGCTTCCTCAGTCATTAGCACCTGTGATGAAAAATTAGGATTGTGCACACAGTTATCCTTCCAGCCAATGACTGAATACTACTCTAGGTGGATAATCATTCTCTCCAAGGTGTTGCATCCTTTGAATGTGATATGGGTGCATTTATTGTTCTTTTAATATTATATGACCTGTGCAATTTGACACACCAACATTATGTGTACTTGTGCTAGGATCCCATTCCAGAATAGGTGGGCTGACCCTGAGGTGAGCAAGGTCCTGGCCAGGACTATCATCTAAGTTGGGATGGTGCCCAGGATTTCAGTACACCATTAGAGACGTTTGCAATGGTGGAGGACTAAACCACAATGACACACACCCCAAAAAATGAATGTGAATGTGTGTGTATATATATATAGATTTCAACCGAACAACTTTAAAGGGTTATAGAGGGATGTTGATGGGGGGAACAATTTGATATAGGACACTTATGATCTTAGAGCTATGATTTTGTGCAATAAACCAAAGTAAATTTGGGCCCATACATCACTCATACTGCCTCAATGGTATATGGATGCATTGCTACCTGTTAGTAAGTGTACATGTGAAGTACACCTATGAAAGCATCGGATGTCAGTTGCCCAAATAGCTCAGTATCACTGGTTATAGAGAAGTAGTGCTGCGCTATGTTGATTCCCATTTCAAACTAACTTTTATTTTTATTTTTAAGTTTAACATGAAAGATATGTGAATATACAAGTAGTAATGGTAATTTTAATATCTGAATACTCCAGGATAAAAAATGTTTAGCTTCAGTATAACATAATCCTCTCTACACATGGTTATGTTATGCAGTATTGAAACCTGTGCTCAGAAATTTATGCATCATTCTTATTTGTACAGTGCAGTTGCGATTCCTAGATGGCTGCTCCTTTCTGAAGATCACTGCAGCGATATTCATGTTCTATTTAGTTAAACAAGAAATTAATTAATGATAGAAAAGTTATATAAAAGAAGCGGCAATAAATATTGCATTATATGGATACATGAAATAATCAGAGAATGATATAACCTATGCATTTTAAACAATACAGCAGCAATAACATAACGGTAGTCTATTACAGATGTGGAGTAAGTTCATAAAAAGAAAGGCACTTTCATAGGAATATTTCATTTAGTGAAATGTATAGTGCTATTTCTTGATTTATTGACGCTTCTCAATAGGCGAATATTTAAGAAAATCCAAGGTCACAAATGGGAATGTTCACTGTTTCCATATACCTGAAGAAAAGACTGGTTTTTGTGCTTCCAGGAAGTGAATAAAGCTTAAGCAGCAATGTGACTGTTATTTGCCTCACACACTTGTTATTCCTTTTCCAGAGCTAACAGCACATACTTATTTTAATTTATAAGCATAATACTAAATCAGTCCCAGGTCGTGGTAATGCTATTTTTATAGTCACCCCTAATAAAGGATTTTGATCGCATATCATGTTCAGGTTTAAAACAGTTTATCTTATGTTGCACATTCTTGTTCAACATTCATTTGATTTACTAGATTACATTTAACAGCAGCGGTAATAACAAATGGAGAGTACAGTATTACAGATCCTTCACAATCAACAATTTGAAGAACGAAAATAAATTTAAAAAAGAAAGATGTACTATGGACCCATTGTCATAGGCTTAACTACTCCCTACATTGACACTGAGCCACACATGTAGTATTAATGGCAGTGTAGTAAATATATCCATATACCATTGAGCAGTGGCGTATGCTGGGATTGTGACTGAGGCCATCACTAGGCCTACCAGATCCGGACAATAAGGGATTGTTGATTAAATGCTAGTTTCACAAACAGTGCATTTAAATCAACTTTTCTTGAAACAAGCTGCTAAAACAATTAAAAAAGAAAACAATTTCTCCATACCTGTTTATATGTACATGAATTCCAGCCGTTTTACTTTGTGGGTAAACTGCGTTGTGACACTATCAGAAAACAGTTTCTCGTTTTGTCTTCTCAATGAAACAAGAATGTATTTTTCCACCGATAGAAGAGCCAAGTTGCTCAGATGAATTTGTCCTTGTGTTGCACGTAAATAAGATTTTATTTGTTTCAAGGCTGAAAACTCCTTTCTGCACTTGCAGTGATAGAAGGAAATGTTAAATTCAGTTCACATAGTTTATAAACTTCACTGTACATGTCAAGTCCATTTGATTTCATATAATTTGCAATGGTTTGAATGGACTTGCTAGAAAATTCTTGAAGTGAATATAACACCTTCAGTTTATTTTTCAAAGAGAATATATCAAAATAGGAAACATATGGTTCTCTCAGTTCACGAAATACATTTGTTGGAAACATTCTATCGTAACTCGCAAAATGTTTAGAATCCAGTAATGCCAGAAATTTCACATTGTGGCCTCTAAATGAACATTCCTGTTTTGCAAGAAGAACCACTGCATCAATCAATCTTTTCAATACATTTCTATTTTCTTTAACCTTTTCATTGTGCAAACTGTCAGCAGGTTTCTTTTGGTGATTCAATGCATGGTCTACCCGTTGAGTGCAAAGTTTTTAATGCTGTGAAAGATTTTATATGCATTGTTGATCTTTTATGTTTAACCAAAGCTGTGATTAAATAAGCTAAATTTGTGAATCCCGTAGTATTCCAGGGTGTTTTCCCAGTTGCAAACAACAAGCATGGCTAGCAATAAAGTTTATTTAGTTCAAATGAGTCAGACAGCCACTCATACTTATAATTACTTATACTAAATTACGTTTTATAAGGGTTCTTAATTTTTTCCTTCTATTCACACTGTAAGTGAGGAAGAGCTGGCGTAGGCCTTCCCTGTTTTATTATCACTAACTTATCCTCTTATTTAAACTGCGAGAATGGTCTTTGCACTAATTGTTTAATTACACATTCTTCACCCATTTTGAAGAATTAGTGCTAGCAACTGTCTTGGTACACTGTACAGTATGAAATAAACAATACTAATACGGCTGTTGAGGACTGTAACAATCACACAATAATTGAAAACATGCTCTTTCTTGCCTTTAACTCCACGTGCTATGCGAAATTCCAAAGCTAGTTCGTGTCCGTACGGTTCATTTCAGAGAAGCTCGTATGAGTGTAGCGATGTAAGGTTCCGAAGCCTTGACGTGTTGAATCCTGCATTCCTGCCCCATGTCCCTCACTGCCCCATGTCCCTCACTGCCCCTTACCACAGAGAAGGCTGCAACAGTAGCTACTGAAGCTCTGCTTGCCCCTCTGTTCAGTAATAGGGAAAGAGAGATATTCCACCCTATGCACTAATTCTCTATGGGGAAACTGGCTGGTATTGCAATTATTATTAATATTGCTTATTAATTTCTAGTTTACTTTAGATATGGGCTTCAGGGATGGCTTTGATAGCCCATAATATATGCCACTGCCATTGAGGCAGTATGTCAGTGGCGTACTGGCCCAGATTAACTTTGGTTTATTACACAAAACCCTGTGCTCTGAGACCATAAGTGTCTTTTCTCGAATTGTATCCCCCTCCCCCACTGCCAACATTCCTTTAAATCTCCCTCAAATTGTTTGGTCGAATTCTAAAACACCTGTATATATAACTTCAAAGCTCACATGTGGGCCTCACTACTTAAGTAAGCAGAGCAGAGGGAAAAAATTTAATTCAGTGAATCCTTTTGCTGTTCAGAAGAGGCTGATTACATTATTCCACTGCCACCTCGGTTCAAGGACTCACTGCCAACTAGTGCTGAGGATACCGATTGTGTGGGACTATGTATTTGCATGAATTGTGCCTACAAGACTGCACTTCTACAGTTGCTTTCTGAACTGGGTGGTGAGTCTAGCTGTTGTGTTATCTTAATGTTTTTTTTTTTTCTTTTCCCATATACAACTTCCATTATTTTTATAGTTAAAATTAACTTTTTGTTCTCGTGTACATGAGTTTCAAGTAAAGCTTGCAATAGTACATATGCATTTTTTAAATAAACAGCAATGTAAACAATGTTTCCATTATAACCTTCAGAAACATTTTGGTGACTTTAAGTTGTATCCATCACAACTTTCTTATGCTTTGAATAGGCCTGCTTATTTAATTTTTTAGCTAATATTTTTTTTGTGTCCATTTTTTACAGTTACTGCATCAGGTTCTGCTAAATGCTAATGTCCAATACAAGCAACCTGCCTTCACCAATATACTGAGGTGAAGTTTTAGTGACACCACCACCATCTACATTTGATGTTATGTCATCATTCGAGGGTTCCTGTATAGGTGTTCCTACAGAGTCACTATGTGTTTGCATCAAGTGCATTTACAAGACTACACTCTTACAATGCTTAGTGAATTGGATGGCTAGTATTTATATTCTTCTTTATTCATCCTTTGTATCGAGTACAAGATAATGGACACATCAAGCACAATATTTACAGAATAACATTCACATAGTAACAGATACAAAATATACAAAAGAATTATATAAAATAGTAATTACAAGAAATAGATAATACAATAATTTAAAAAAAACAAAAATGTATAAAAGAACATACGAACATATACCATATTGCAGAAGAGAGAACTGACTAAAAGCTTTTGTACAGAACAAAAACATTCTTCAACTAAGAATTTGTGTAATTTGATTTTGAAAGCCTTTATTTTGTCTATCTGTTTTATATGAAGTGGCAACTTGTTATACAATTATATACCATTATAGATGAAGGAATGTTTGAACAGGATGGTATTGTGGCTAAGTATTGACAGATTTAAGCTTCCTTTTGTGTCATATTTATGTGTCATTTGATAAGTCATAAAGCTACTTATACTAGCTTTAACATACATGACAATGATGATGGTTAAAATGACACAGTATCCCTAGTAAAATCATTAAATTGTGTGTTTTTATTAATGACTTTTATTAATTATTTGCCTTTTATTTGTAACTGGCGATCGTGGTGAAAATTCTGTGGATCACAAAAATTTCACTGATATTGTGGTAACCCACCGGGATAAGCCAGCATTTTGTGTCTGTGCGTCAGTTCCACCCCCACCCCAAGCCAGGAAGGGAGGGGTAACAATTCGCTTCCTAGAGGGGTGGTGGTTTGGTCCGGTTTTGACCATGGATCTGCTGGCGGAGTCCTTCTTCTTAGCGTGGAGTTGACGATGGATGGATCTCCCCGGATCGGTTTTTGTTAAGTGTACAGAGTGCGGCAACATGAGCAAGGTAAAACAAGAAGGTTCGGTGCAAGAGTTATGTATATTGTAAGTAGAGTGCCTTATTTCTAATAAATAATTAGAGTGCAGGAATTATCTGCTCCTTGTGTTTTGCTATGCTAAACCTCTCACTAGCCGAGCAACGCCCGATATCAGGTCTGGCAACAAAGGTCTCAGTGAAAACCAATTCGCGACCTGACATGTGGTGGAGGCGCATCGATCCCCTATTTTGACAACGTTGATTGTCGCGTTGCTTATAGATTATTATATGAACCACACGTATATATATTTTAAGACTTGAAACACTTAAATAGGGAGAGGTAACTTTGGTTTTGTGTACTGTGCACGTGTTCGACTCCAGCACAGGGAGCTAAGTATGCCACATGGAGACGCATTAATACGTAAATAAATTTCAACTTGCTCTTTTGGTGTGTAAGTTCATACAGTGTAAAGTTTTATCGCAGTATGTATTTTTGGTGCCTTTAGATTTAGTTTTGTGTTGTTTTACACATCTAGTGTTTGCTGCCTTGTGTACTTACTTATTGGATAGTGCATAGTACTTATTTTTGCTGAGCTATTGGTACGGTGCGTGGTACCCCTAACACTGGAGTTAAAGCTTGCATTTCAGCATATTTACGATTTACACTTTGCATACATTTTATTTGTTTTATCATGCCGGGTACACACACTAAACAACCCTCCGATCTGGTAATACCGGAACCAATTGCCGTGGCTTCCACAAGCCCCGCTTCAGAAGCTAGTGATACAGTTTCTAATGATATTATGTCTTTAGTACAAACTGCTGTAACCAATACGGTCAGTGCTTTACCTATACCTGTGTCAAGGCCTTTCGTGGAGCCAACTTGTTTTGATGCTGTGCAACCCGATTCAGTTCATGATTTCCTTAGGAACTTTGAGCTAGTTGCCAATGCTAACTCCTGGACGGACATACAAAAACTTAGGTTTCTCCCATGCTACTTAAAGGGCACAGCCCTTGCATGGTATCAAACATTTTGCCACAGAAATCCTAATCACGACTGGCCCACCTTAAAGCGCTCATTTTTGGCTGCTTTTCAAATTGCCCACCAGGAAGAGCTACTGGAAATCAGACTTGGGCAGCGTGTTCAACTTGAGTCTGAACCAGTGCTTAGTTATGTATACAATGTCCTTAAGCTTTGCGACGAAGTCAATGCCCATATGTCCGAAACTGAGCATGTCAGGAACTTGTTTAAGGGTTTGAAACCTCAGTATGTACAAGCTTTACTACCCTTAAATTTAAATTTAGGGCCCAAATGACCTTGATGTCGACGGGCCCTAAAACCACACACTCACTCACTCACTCACTCACTACCCTTAAATTTGGCTACTGTTGACAATGTTCCACCCATGCGCCTGTTCAGGACCCTATTGCTCAATTGACTAATCAAGTTGCAATGTTAACCTCCCAGCTTCAGAGTTTGCAGCATTCACAGGGACCCAATTCATCACAGGTTAGGAACTCTTCACACTTCCAACAGTCCAGGAACCCTAGATCTTTTTCAGGTGTGGTGTGTTATAGATGTAACCAACCTGGCCACATGGTGCGCTTTTGCAGGCAACCACCCTCTGCTACTCAGCAAAAAAACGACTGGCGCCAGGGCCCAAACCACTTCACATAGCACCAGTACAACAGCAGCAAGCACCAAATGAGTCTAAACTAACTTTATCTTAACCTCTGGGGAAGGTCTTACAGATTCCAGCTGTGCTGAATGGTGAACAGATCCACATACTCTTAGATTGTGGCAGTGCTGTCTCTATTGTTAATGCTGCTCACATTTCGGATATTACACAGATGCAACCTGTTGATGTATTACTTCGGACTGCAGGAAACAAACTGTTAGATGCCCCGCACCACACAATACTGTCATTCTGTATTAATGACTTTCATTTTCTGGAGGATGTTTTAGTGGTTAAAAAGTTGGCCCATGACTTGATACTTGGCAATGATTTTCTTAGTGCACACAATGTAGTAATTGATTATTCTACTAATAAGGTGACTATTCAAACTACTGAAGGCACAATGTTTACTGTACCTATTTTTGAGACTAATGTGGCACCCCTTGCTGATGTTGCTGTAAATCCCGTGCTAGATGATGATGTTACCCCTGTGAATAAGGTATTTGTCAAGAATGATGTTCGTATTCCACCCTTTTCGGTATCACACGTAACAGTACAATTATCTAGAGAAGTTGATCATGATGTTATGTTTGAGCCTGTCCAGGGCATCATGCACAAGAAACAAATTCATATACCACCTGTTGTTTATGCCCCTAAAGATGAGTATGTCATACCTGTGCATAATAATACAGCGGAACCTAAAACTTTGTTCTCTCGTACCGTGTTGGCCCAGGTGCACGATGTGGCTTTTGTGCAGGGAAGCTCTATTTCTCCTCAGGATGTGACCACTTTGAAAGCACCTTTTTTTGATTTCAATGTTAACCATACCCTGACAGAGTACCAGAGAGAAAAACTCCATGCTTTGTTGCTTAAGTACGCACATGTATTTGCTACCACCTTACAGGATTTAGGCACGATTAATGTTGCACAATTTCAAATTCAAGTGTCTGACCCTACGCCGATTAAACAACGTCCATATAGGGTTTCTCACAAACAAAAAGAAACTATTGATCAGCAGGTGAAAGAAATGCAGGATGCCGGCAAATCACTGAATCTCAGTCCCCATGGGCTTCCCCAGTAGTTCTAGTCAAGGAAAAGGATAACTCCATCCGGTTCTGCGTAGACTATCACAAGTTAAACCATGTCACTGTTACATCGGCCTTTCCAATGCCTATTATAGACGACCTTTTGAGCTACCTCCATGGAGCTACCTGGTTCTCGTCTCTTGATCTCTTGTCAGCATACTTTCATGTTCCCATTGAGGAAAGTTCTAGGAGATTCACGTCATTTGTTACTCCTTCTGGTCAGTTCGAATTTCAAAGACTGAGCTTCAGCCTTTCTAATGCTCCTAGATTTTTCAGCTAATGTTTTCAGCTTTGTTTAACGTAACACTTTGCTCTCTTCCAGAATATAGTTGCATTTCATATGTTGCCCTTTTGTATTGGACTGGTTAAATCCATAGTTGAGTGTGCTTTCAGGACTCCCGGATCTAGAAGCCCGTCCATGTTTGACATATCTTAATTTTGGTACAGTATATGTGGCATGATTAACTAATGCAGATTTTTCTATCTGGATTGCCTGCATGTAAAATGCATCACGGGAATGTGACATTGATAGTCTGGGCATGATAGTACCTACTAATTAGGAGTTTACTGGTGGTAGTGGTATGAGATTTGTGTGATGGATCCATTGTGTTTTGTGTTTACTGCATTTTTTTTCCCTCCTTCATTGTGTGTAAAGGACCCCTGTTCATGTGTTTTATTGTGTTCTATATGTTGCCCATGTTGGCTTTGTTTGGTAGCCACCAGGTCAAATGATTATCATGGAAAATAATTGTCATACTTAGTATATACATCATAATTTGACTTCCAAGATTTAGTTACCTTATGTTTTAAGCATCGTAGATTATAGTTTGTGGCCACATTTGATTTTTGTTTTACTGAAAGTGTGTACAACTATGCCTTATTGGCAAGCTTTGGATTTTCCCATGTTTATACTGTTTGTCAGACATGTAGGTGGTTCATTGTCGCACAGGTACCTATGTTATGTCACCCAATTGGTTGTAATATATTGTTTTGTATACTGTTTATTGTAAAGTTCATCATGTTATCAATTTGTTATGTATTTAAGAGCTTGTATCATCTATTTAATGTTATATAATGTATCTGATACTCCTGAACAAACTTTTGTAGCACCTTGTGGAGTGATGGCGTTTCGGGAGCCCCGGGCTGTGGATGTGGGAGTCTGCAGATCTCCAGCCTTATTTGCACATATGCCTCTTGTGCTGCACCTTTGGATGGCATTCTCCTGGACTGCACAGTAGATTACTACCAGCGACTGGCCAGCTTACTCGCCAAAGGATGTATCCTGGTATGGGTGGCAACATTTGATGTTGCTCCCAGGCTCAGCAATCGCCCTCTTGCTTGGTGTGGGAGGAGACCGGCATCTTATCAGTCTTCCCTTGGAACAGTGTCCCACCCGATGCAGCATCTACGGGCCAGTGCAGTGCTAAGATACAAAGTATTGTGCAGTGATGTTTTGTGTTGGTGCATAAGGCTCACCTATAAAAGTACTCTCAAGTGACTACCTGGGCTCCCTGTAAACATTTGCGTCATGCTCCACCTAATCAACATTTATAAACATTGCATACTGTTCACTATAATTTTTGTACATTTGTAAATGCTCACGTTCGCTGTCACATTGTACTATTATTTGTACCTCGACGAGGTTGTCAAGACTTGGTAGGCCGGGAGAGATGTGGTAACCCACCGGGATAAGCCAGCATTTTGTGTCTGCGCATCAGTTCCACCCCCACCCCAAGCCAGGAAGGGAGGGGTAATAATTCGCTTCCTAGAGGGGAGGTGGTTTGGTCCGGTTTTGACCATGGATCTGCTGGCAGAGTCCTTCTTCTTAGCGTGGAGTTGACGATGGATGGATCTCCCCGGATCGGTTTTTGCTAAGTGTATAGAGTGCGGCAACGTGAGCAAGGTAAAACAAGAAGGTTCGGTGCAAGAGTTATGTATATTGTAAGTAGAGTGCCTTATTTCTAATAAATAATTAGAGTGCAGGAATTATCTGCTCCTTGTGTTTTGCTATGTTTAACCTCTCACTAGCCGAGCAACGCCCGATATCAGGTCTGGCAACGAAGGTCTCAGTGAAAACCAATTCGCGACCTGACAATATGTAGAACCATATTTGTTGTTGTTATTATTATTATTATTATTATTATTATTATTATTATTATTATTATTATTATTATTATTATTATTATTATTATTATTATTATTATTATTATTATTATTATTATTATTATTATTATTATTATTATTATTATTATTATTATTATTATTATTATTATTATTATTATCATTATCATTATCATTATCATTATCATTATCATTATCATTATCATCATCATCATTATCATTATTATTTTTGTGGGGTGTAGGGTTGTAGCTATCAAAATTTCTTTACATTCAATGGTAAATTCTATCAGCAGACCTTGGGCCTAACAATGGGCAATCCACTTTCACCTTTCCTAGCCAACCTCTTTATGAGCTACTTTGAAACACATATCATCCTTCCTATACATCTTAAAATACTGGTATATATATGTTGATGATATTTTTGCCATTATTCCACACAAATTCATACAAGATTCCTTAAAACTATTGAACATACAGAATGGAGCAATAAAGTTCACAATAGAGATAGAAAAAGATGGCTACTTACCTTTCTTAGATTTGAAGATAATCCATGAATTAAATAACATATCTTTTGGCATCTACAGGAAGCCAACACAAACAGATAATTACATCAAGAATGATAGCTACAACCCTACACCCCACAAACATGCAGTTTTGTACAACTTAGCGTATAGACTAGTCAACATCCCATTGAAAAAGAATGAATACGACAAAGAATATAACCACATGATTAACATAGCTGCAATTAATGGATACAGTAAACAATAGATAAGAAAATTTGGAAATTCAAGAAACAGAAACACATATTGGATACCACAAAATTAACGGAATCAAAAACCAAGACACAGTTCAGGAAATTCACATATCATCCCAGAATGCATCATAAATTCAACAAGATATTCAAGAAGTACAACATCACCCTAGCTCCAATAAATAAATTCAATTTAAAAAACTTATTATGCAACAACCTGAAAGACCCAGTACCTGAAAACAAGAAATCAGTTATATACAAAATCAACTGCTTAGATTGCAATAAGTTCTACATAGGAAAAACCAAAAGAAGTTTACATATTAGGTTACAGGAACATATGAGATGCATGAAATACAAACAAATAGAAAAATCAGCAATAGCTCACCATTTCTGGTCTACCAATCATGAAATTGTACCAAATATAAAACTACTAAAATCAGCCAGTAATGCAGCCGAACTCGATGTTTGGGAAAAGTTGCTAATTATAAAAAACAAACAGTATACTTTAAATTTCGAATTGCCGCCTGAAAACTCTTTGGAAGTTCATCTCACAGACAACAGATGCCACCACAGACAACCAGCTCACTTCAAGAAACCACGGATCCAACCAGTTGGATAACTGCTGACGATGGGGACAAAACGTTCTCCAAAACCTGTCCAAGTAAGGATAATTTAAGTGATGTTTGTTTTTGAATTACCAACTCATTACTTCCAAAAATTAAAGAGAGTCGATTAATGATACTAAACAACATTTTCTTTTAAATTTCCTGGAACATATTTCAGAGTTTGAGGAACTTGCTGAACAAATCTTTGTAGGGGATGAAATTGAATACTTTGTTTCTATTTTTTGAAATGAAGATTTGTTCCCACGTGGACAGTTCTTGTTTTTCTGGTGTGTGTTTGGTAGTAGTTTTGGTTCTGGATTTATGTTGTGGTTTTTTCCCCAAAAATGTGTGTCAACTGCAGATTTTTCTAATTGTTTGTATTTTATGTTCCTAAAGTGTTCCTTTGCTCTTGTTTCTAAATTTCTTTTGATTTTTCCATCATAAATTTGACTAAAGTCACAGCATTCAATTTGATATACAAAAGATTTTTTGTTAGATGGAATGGCATCTTTGATGTTTGAGCATATTAGGTGTTTTAAGGAGTAATAGTTGACTGGTGCTAGTTGAATATTTTGTTTTTTGAAGACTTTTTTTTAATTTATCAAAGGCCCATGGGTGGTAAGCGAATTTTTTGAAGGTCAATTTAGTTTCTGTAGCTGAGAGGGGTTGTGGTTTCCTTTAGTAGCTTCTTTTTTGCTAAGTTCACTTTTTTGTCTGCTAATGATTTGTGAAAGTCATTGTGCTATTTCAATAATTTTTTTTGTATTCTGTTTTGTATTCTTCTGCTGTAAGAGGGATGTTGACCAGTCTGTGTGTTAAACTATTGAAGATTGCCTGTTTGTGGGATCTTGGGTTGTAGCCATTAGCTTTTATGTAGTTGTCTGTCTGTGTTAGTTTTCTGTAAATGCCAAATGGTAATCTCAGAACCCCAAGCCGCACACTGCCATTTCACCCCATCAACTGTGCCACGTCTATATACCGTCTTGTCAGTACTCACCACATTCTTCCTTTTCTAGATTTTATTATAATGATTAGTTTTAAGGTGCTAGGTTTATTAATTTGTATTTCACCGTCAGGGATCTGTCCTATATCTGTGGTTTATCCTCATGGTTTCAGCCCGGCTTCCAACATGTGTGCTCTATGAAGGTCTTAGGCATGAAGGTTGAGCAGACCGTTTGCACTGTCCATATGTGTAGTCTTAGGTGCAGAGCCCAAAACACAGTCATATATACCCACGTAACTCCTTGAGGGCCTGGCTTTTGTTGCTACTCAGACGGCCGTGTGGCATTGAGTCGGTATCACGGGCAAGATGCATTACTGCTGACGGAACCCTGTTGTAATCAGTCAAAAGTGCTCTGAATCTGTGTCTGTGTTTTATATGTAGCACGGTCTAAAATGAGGAGACACAGGTGGTCATTCTTGTGGTAGGGGTTTAAAGCTGGAGTGTGCATGGTGAAGGTTTGCCCATACAAACAAGCAGTGGAGCTTGGAAGCACATACTCTGAAGCATGTTTTCAGATCAGTTATGGGAGGGATCCCTGTAACAGTGCAGACTGTGAAGGTTAGGTATCTTTTGTCTTTAACCTCTGGATGGCAGGCTGATGCTGACAGTTTCAAATGGGGGTAAAATTCAAAATGCATCTACATGAAACCTCTCAAAATATTATAAACTACAAAATTTAGTAACCAACTTATCTGTTTAAGATTGTGGAATCCTCCGGGACTGGTTTCATGGTGTTTTCACCACAGCTTCAGCCGGTAGTCTGATGAAAACATCACGAAACCAGTCCCAGAGGATTCTACAGTTTTAAACAGATAAGTGAAGTTTTTTACCAAGTGTTGTAGTTTATTTATAAATTTTGGATTGCTTCACTGTCAGTAGTTTCAGTTTTTTTACAGAAACTCTCAAAATGTTTATTTCTTGATAATGACTCTGACATGCGAAGGGAAAACAATAAAGGATCTCAGCCCATTTTATACAAATCATAAATTCACCTGGATCAGTAACCTCGTTAAGAAATCAGAATGCTTTTGAGATGGTATGTTATTAATCAAAATGTGCACCATAAGCTAGTCCCAAAAATTGCTGAAAGCGAGTTTGTTGAGCTCCTAACCCATCCATTTAGCCCCACAAAAATCAGAAGAGTTGTCACCACTTCTACTTCAGATGGTCTGCCCAACGATGAGATGGGATCAACGAATGTGTCGAGCATACTATTTATCTGACAAGCAGTATGGCAAAGAGTATTCCATGTGTACAGCGTTCCTCGCATTCAAAGGTAATTGTGCCTTATGCTGGTATGCACCAAAACCCATACAATGTTTTCAGCGCCAGAGGCCGGACATACCAAAGGCTTTTGTACCAGTTGTGCCCTTTGTGAGTGTTGTGGTCTACCAGCCCATGAGGATCTGACCTTCACTTGAGCCCCTTGCTGTATAAACAGTGGAGGGAGCCATCACTCTAGCTCATGACAGTGTCCTAAATTTCAGGATGAAAAATGTATACAGGAGCTACGCATTCCGATATGACTTAACATTGGAGGACGTAAATTACACAAATAAAGCCCCACATTTCCAAAGGCACAGCAGCTTTGATTTGTCACCAAGATTGTGTTTTAATCACAAGACTAACTTGTATTTTTTAATTTTAAGAACGTTTTTTATTTTTAAAATCTCTTGCATAATTTGTTCTAATTTTAATAGTTTAACTTTTTAAGTTGAATCTTAAAAGTTTTTGAGATTTTAATTTTGACATCAGGCTCAATTGACTTAGCTGTCAACAGGTCCTTAAATTCCACTAACTGATTTACTTACTCTTCATGGATTGCCAGCTTTTGAATAATGCATGACTGTGATACATTATTCTACCCAACTGCTATACAATCATGGTTATCTTCTATTTGGCCATGCTATGTCATTTTAATTATGTTAATTATAAAATCAGATGCTGATTTGTTGTTTGCTCAGTACAACACTTTTTATGTCTTATTTATGTATACAGACTAAATAAATTTTCATGTTGGATATTATTTATGTTACTCAATTTTAAACTTGCACTGTGCTCAGATGACGTTCAATTTACAGATCTAGAAACCAATGCCAAATTCTTAAGTTACGCCCATGGCTGTGAATGGCCTTACCTCATATCTGCCTTGTCAATGGAGTCATAAACTACACATTGTGTGTAGTGAAAGAGCAATTAATTAACATTGACATAATACTTATATATCAATTATTTTACATATTTATTGTATGAAACCTATTTTATTTAGTATGTCCACATAACTGTTAGCTTCCATAATCAATGTGGCAAAAAGTGTTACTAAGGTTTCCTTTTACAGATCTGTGTATAAACTGGTAAACTACCTGCAAGTCCAACACATTCCTCACAATATATACATGACTCGTGGAACAAGATTTAACTCTCCTTCACAGGGACTGTCAAGGCCTTGTGTTAGAGTATATGTGTGGGCAAGGAAAGCTGTAGCAGGTATGCATTAAGTTCTAATTTAACAATCAGGCTTAGGCATTCATTATGCTTCAGATTGCTAATTTTTTAAAGTAACATATTTGAAAAGAATGAATGTGATAAAAGCTTTGCAAATTTAATAATTGTTTGTTTCATGTTGATATACCAAGGACAGCTTAAAATGTGTTTAGCACTGAATCCTAATGGACATTAATACCATAAACCATTATAGTCTCATCATTGCAGACTCTGGTGACAGATAGTAGATATTAGAACACTAGTATGATGGAAAACCTTGAGATTCTTGTACTTCGTACTTGGAGAAAACAGGGACAGTCAGTCAGACAGTCAGATAAGACACCCGTTATGCCTGTACTGTTTGCACATGACTCACCACGAAGTGTATGAGTTTTATTTGCAGTTGTATGACATAAAAATCCGATGTTGCTTTTACTTGACTTCCTCTGTTTACTGACATTTATTTCTATATAGATTCCATAATATATTCTTGCTTCCCTTCCCCTTCCCGTATATCACCGATCCCTGTGTTGTTGAGGTTCCACGAACCCGGAAAGTCAGGTTGAGGGAGCCAAAGCATTAACCTAAGAGTGCAAACCAGGGTTGACGGGCAGCCCAACGGCTGGGATGAGAGCAGAGGAAGAGGATGACTGTTTAAGGACAAAATGGATGATGGAGCAATTGGCAGAGCGATGGTGGGGGAAACCGGAGGACCCGTAGGAAACGCACCCCAGTGCCGTGATGTCCACTACAAATCTCACTTTGCAGTCGCCTGGGATCAAACTCAGGCCATCTTGGTGAAAGCCGAGCGGTCTAACCACTCTGTCACAGCGCTGTCTCAATATATTCGTACAAAAGCTTATTTTTCTTACTACTTTGTTAATCAAATAAACCTTTTCAGTAATAGTGCATTTACACTTTTTATTCAAGGTACAAGAGGAACAGAGTAAAATGAATGGATAGTCAGAATTTTAAAAGCCTATATGCTGGACTAGAAGTTCTATACTCTTTCAGTGACATTACAAGAAACAACTGAACAGCGACAGCACATTAAAAATGATTAAGTATTGAAAAGTTCAAAACAATAACAATGCATATCTTGTAGATTTCTAATGCCATAAAAAAGTGGTTTGAGGTTTGAGAATGTTAAGCAGCCATTAGCCATCTTCTTTAAATTCTGTTGTAAATTTAATGCATTAAGCCTGTGAATGTAATAATTTTAAGGAGTCATATCAATTTACATGCAACAATTGCAATTATATTGTCAACATATCTTTATCAAAACTTGAATATGTAGAGGAAAACATTCACCATGTGCATTGTTTACTGTTGCTCATTCTTCAATGTCTGCTAGATGGGGGGTAACTGGTTGTCCATAGCTAAACCTTGTGTTTACTTGTAGAAATTATTGTTGAAGCTGAATTGATGTTAACATCACTGTTTATAGTGCTTCTTGCTTTATTTCATAACTGGTGTGGTTCCACAAACCAGAGACATAATGACAACTCAGATATTGGGTGACATGCGATCGGTTGATAAGGTACAAAAGTGAATTGAGAAGATATTGATACATTGCTTCACTCACACTGTTTATTCACAGGACATGTTTCAAGAGCTCTTGCTCCTATCATCAGCTGATACTCGATTAGTGCAAGTTGTAGTGGTTTCCTCTTTCTCCGTTTTGTCAATAGATGGCGTGATGTACTTGTCAAAGATGTCCGGTGGTGGAGTTTCAAAATTCATGACTCTATGACGATTTTTGTTGATGAAGATTTTTTCCCATACGGAAAGGTCTGTGGGGTGATTAACATACAAACCACTACAACTTGCACTAGTCGAGTATCAGCTGATGATAGGAGCAAGAGCTCTTGAAACATGTCCTGTGAATAAACAGTGTGAGTGAAGCAATGTGTCAATATCTTCTCGATTCACTTTTGTACTAATTTGTGCTTCACTGTCCCTACGCTTTTTCCAAGTTTATACTTTGGTTGATAAGGTAATTAGCTTTTTCAACACAAACTTTTTGACACTAAAAAGGAAGTCAAAAAAATATTTCAACCTACAAATCAAAATAAGAATAATTTTTGGCAGGCATCAGGTTTTGGGAATTATGCTTAAATTTCTCAGTGATGTTGAATTTCACCTGGTAAATAGTGAAGTTCAGTGATAATGATTTTTGTCAAAGAATAGCCAATAGTCTGAAAATTTCCAAACTTTACAGCAAATTAAACTGAATAGACCTAGATTTGTATAACCTACATGCACAGCCAGTAAAATACCTCAGTAACAAAAGTCTGCAAAAGTCATTTGCTAAATAAATTAAACAGAATAATTAAAACTTAGAAAGACAAATTGAAAATAAAATAAGTTACCTATGTAACAAGTATAATAATTTTTTCATCCATACCATGGAACTCATGTCCAAATGAACACTGAGCAATATATTAATATAATAATATATATTAATTTACCACAGCAATGCTTCACTACAGATGAACTCAATTTGCTAAACCAAGTTTTAAGAACTGATTCAACTTCTCTAGCAATATAGATGATTGTGTTGCAGATCTAGAAATAGCTACCCACAAACTTCCAGAGAAAGAAGTGTTTAGGAATAATCAATTCCTCAGTTGTTAAAAACTATAAGAATCCTGTTTAGTCATATACATTTGATACATAAACTAAATCAGAAACCAGTCATATACTTAGGTCATTCAATAATTAGTGGCAACATTTGAATTAACAACAAATAAAACAATTTTGGAGCAGTCCCATGATTGCAGTGCTTAGAAGTAGTCTCCTCCAACATGAACTCGCTTCCACACATCAGGAAGCTAATGGATGCCATCCACAGCATCTTGTAGTCCTTATATTCGAACAGAGTGCTCTACTATTGCTATAATTGCCTGTCTGGTTCTAAAGCGAACTCCTCTAAGTGGTAATTTCATTTTTGCAAAACGATCGAAATCACATGGGCTCATATCTGGGGAGTATGGAGGATGCTCCAGAATTTACCAGTTCCATCTGCAAAGTAAATTAACAACAGGGTCAGACATGTGAGAGCGAGCACCATCATGTAACACAATAGGATGAGAATTTAGGAGATTTGGTCATTTACGATGCACAGTTGGTTGTAATGGTGTTCCGTAAATGTCTGTAACATGCACCATTCACATGATTCCCTTGAGGAACTGAATGAGTGATAAGAACACCGTCAATCATAAGCAACAATGAGCATGACTTTAAGCAGATCCTGTTCTTGATGATACATTTTTGGCCGTGATTCAGATGCAGATTTTATTCACCATCTGCAAAAAATTTTACATGTCAGAAATACATTAAACATAAATAAGAACTGTACAATAATTTACATACATTAGTACTATAAATCTTTTATATTGCATGACTACTATTGACATGTGATATGACATGTGATGAATCAATGTGCCGCCACTCATTTGATTGTCTCTTTAATTTTGGTTGGTAGCATCAAATCCAGGTTTCATCTAATGTTATGATATGATGAAGAAAACACTCACCTTCACGTTCATAGCATTCTAAGTGTAATTTCGCTGTTTCCATCCTGTGTCTTATTGTTTCCTCTAAGATAGTGTGAAACCCATTGAGCACAGATTTGCCTCATCTTTAATTTATTCTTAAGTATGTGGAGAATCATACCAGGAGCAACTCCAACTTCCCTTGCTAGTTCAATGCAAGTCCAACAACGATATTTTTCCAGCAGTGCTCTAACAGCATTCCCATGTACATCATCACTTGCGATTGCGGTCTGCCAGCTCCACATTTTTGATGAACGTCTTCCCTTCCTCTACAAAATGCATTTGCCCACCTAACCACGGTATGGTAGTTTAAAATCTGTCTAGCACAAGCTTCCAATAATTCTGTATGGCATTGTCGATCATTGATTCCTCCTGCAACCTGAATGTTAATGAAGCATCTTTGTTCATATTTACTAAACATATTTAGAGCACTGAAGATAACAGCCTACAATTAAACTTACTAAAAATGTCTTATTAAATAAAATTTTCTTCAAACTCACAGCTAACAAACATTAGATGCTGTTATTTTTCACTATTATCAGCTTATATGATTTACCGCTGTTAGCGCCAAATGCAGGCAGTGTTGCCACTAATTTTTGAATGACCTATGTATTAAAAGCAGACAAGGATAACAAATTGGTGGTATTAGACAATGCAGATTACAATGCAGTGAATGAGTCAGTTACTATCAAAGATAAACTACCTTGAAAATTATGTGTGATTGGAGGAATTTAGTAACAGTGACATCAGAATTAATCAGAAAAACTATTTGTAGTCGGTTTATTGACACTTCATCTCTTACATTTTTATATTTTTGGGGACTAGTTTCGGAAGCCATCACTTCCATTTGCATCTCTCTTCAACTAGTGTATGTTGTCGTCTGCTCTCTTCCCTCTGGCAGTGGAACTATGAACTTCTTTGTCTGATTATGTACTGGTAGGATTTCAAAGTTCATTACTCGGTTATTTTTCATATGAATATGCTCTCACATGTTAGTTTATTTTGGTTTAGTAATTTTGGATTTGGATCAATGTCATGATTTTCGTTCCAAAAATGAACGTACTGCTGACTTATCTTCTTGTTTAATTTTGATGTTTCTAACATGCTCTTTGACTCTGGTTTTAGATTATTTTTAGTTTGACCTTTGTAGCATTTTTCACAATTCTTACAATTTATATGGTATATTCCAGATCTTGTTAATTGACATGATTTTATCTTTTGTTTTTGAATTTAACAATTTTAAAACTGAGTGTGTTTTGGGAAAACAAAAAGGAATTTGAACATTAGGCTTAAAGAGCATTTTATGAACATCAAGGACATAGAAATAGACAAATTGGCAGTAACATACCATGTTTGGAATGAGAATAGTGATATACAACAAGAAATCCATTTATTAAAAAGTGTTCAGGGTCCAACTGCATTAACCACATGGGAAAAGATATTCATAAAGAAATATGAAA
The DNA here is from genome assembly GCA_030765055.1 of Mantis religiosa. Lineage (NCBI taxonomy): Eukaryota > Metazoa > Arthropoda > Insecta > Mantodea > Mantidae > Mantis > Mantis religiosa. The sequence continues at coordinate 143,999,940 of CM060948.1, forward strand.
GAAAACTCTTCAATTTCAACACCACCTTTGATGAGAACCTGAAATTCAAGTTCATCAGGACACCAACAGAAATCAAGGAGTTCACCCAATCAAAATTCAACAGTCAACATTAGCTGAGGATTTTAGGAAGGTCCTAATGAAACCCATTCTAAGTAAACACTAGCAATATATGGAGCATGGAGTACCAGTTCTCAAAATTATATTACCTTGAGATACTTAGAAATCTATTAATTGCATACAAAGGTTCAACAAACAAAAGTTTTAAAGAAAGTGAAGTTGATACCTAAAGATGTTAAAACGTTCTTTAAATTTGGTAACCCTACTTTACCAAGGCTCTGTTGTTTGCCCAAAATTTCAAAAATAACAATAGTGTGAGGCCAATAGAGAATGGAATGAATCTTGTTCATACTAATTAGCCAAATGGTTAGTAAAGACACACAATACATATGATAGATGTGAGAACTTGGGTATTCAGAACTCATTGAAAATATTAAATGAAAGGCAACTTCTGGATTATCCCCAGCGTGTATGTCAGCTTTTTAATGATTACTTTATTAACATAATAAAAGATAAGAATATTGTAAACAATCTAAACTATGGATCACCAGGACTTTTACCTTCCATTTTCCTGGAAGAGATATGTGAAGACGAAGTAAAGAAGATAACAGATAAACTAAAAAAGTAAATATATGTACATAGGGATGGGATGGTGTATCAGCAAAAGTACTAAAACACTGAAGGGATGCATTAGTTAGTATTTTAGTATTCTAGTTCACTTGATAAATGCTTCTATAAATGATGAAAATGTTTCCCGAACTTTATAAATTAATCAGGCCAATCTTTAAAAAAGGGTATAAAACAAAAATTGAAAACTACAAACTAATCTCTTTAACATTAATCAGGCAAATCATTAAAAAATTGGAAGCTACAGACCAATCACTTTAACAGTAATATTTGCAAAACCCATCTCAATATGGCTTCAGACAAAAATTTTCTACAACTGCTATTTATTGCAGAACTATATCATGAAATACTGAAAGAACTTGATAAAAATAATAATAGGCAGGAATATTCCTAGAACTTTCCACGGCTTTTGATAGTGTAATACATGTACAACTACTAGGTAAATTACAAAAACATGGTATTAGGGATAAATTTCATTAAATTCTAAAATCCTTCTTTCTAGATAAAAAACAATTCACCGAAATCCAGTACCAGCAAGAATGCACAGTAGTATCTATTAAATCCAATTATACATTCACAAAAGTGGGTGTTTCCAGGGGTCTGTACTTGGAAATGTGTGTAGTGTTTAACGCCCGCTTTTACTACATGCGGCACCGCAGGCGGTGACACTGGTGATGCATGAAATGAAGATGGAGCACCGGTGGAATGAGATGGCGGGGGAAACCGGAGGTCCCGGAGAAAACCCGCCCCAACGCCGTGTTGTCCACCACAAATCTCACTTTGCGGTCGCCTGGGATCGAACCCGGGCTGCCTTGGTGAGAGCCAAGCGGTCTAACGACTGAGCCACGGCGTGGCCACTCTGTGCTTGGACCTCTCCTATTTCTGCAGTATACAGGATGTTAATGAAGTACACCAAAATAGCCCGCCTCGGTAGCGTAGATGGTAGCATGTCTGCCTCACGTTCAAGAGGTCTCGAGTTCGAATCTTGTTCAGGGTGAGCTACCTGGATAAGGTTTTTCCGGGGTTTTCCCATATCCTTCAAGACGAATGTCAGGTAACTCTAAGCTCCATGGACCCTGGACTCATTTGAGCATCATTTCACCCAATTCATTCACCGTCTGATATGACTTAACGTTGGACATAAGTTACAAAACAAAAAAGATTAGAGCAAGTGGAGATATCTTAAACAAGTAATTTGAGATAGGAGACTTATGTCCTGTTAGTGCAAATGTGAAGTTTAAGTTTCTAAAGTGCCAGTATGCCACTGCTAATGATGATAACACTTGAGTGTACACAACACACGAAACTGAGGATAGGGAAGAAGTTCCCAGAAACTAGTCTTCATTAAAAAACTTGTAAGTGTATTCTATATATGTAAATGTATTGTTTAAGATCTTCTGTATGCAATTGATTAACAACTGCAGAATGTGCATGTATGGTATCTCTGTGTTGTACTCATTTTTAATCCAGCATTTCCTTTTCTTTAGATTCCATTTTCTAAAAGCAAAAAAATTGCAGTTATATTGCATGTGATTGCACATTTTGTTTACAGAAGGTTTAGGCTACATATTAAGATGATATTCAGTATACAATTCATTAACAACTACAGAATATGGATCCATGTTATTTCTGTGTTGTACTCATTTTTAACCCAGCATTTCCTTTTCTTTTGATTCCATTTTCTAAAAGCAAAATAATTGCAGTGTTCACACATTTTGTTTACAGAAGGTTTAAACTACATATTAACATGGCTGCCTAGCTGATATAGTTCTGAGAGCAACTAATATAAGTCCATTATTGAGACACCTCTTTAGGTAAAAATACTATCAAGCGGACATATGCTCTGGAATTGTCACAAGTTACTTTCACACTCTGCTATCAAATGGACGTGAATCTTAACACAGTTACTTTCACATTGTTACAGTATCAGAATACTCTGTTCCCTTATTTTCTCAAGTGTTTTCTCTCAAATATGAGGGTTGCTGTAGTGGTGGATTTCTCACCCCCAGTATGAAGAGGCCTTTGAATATTATAGTACTCAATTAGGTTAACAGCTATTGATAGGCACAAGTCCAGGTAGGTCATTGTCTTGCATGAATTTAGAGCTATGCAAATTACTAAACAGTTGTGTATGGTTACATCCAGCTGGTATAAAAATACTTATTTTATACAATTTAACTTTTTTTTATAAAGAGGGATAGCTAGTAATAACTGACCTACACCACCCATATTTGACCCATCATTTCCCCAAACAATGGAGCAGTTAACAGTCATCTTTAGACCAGAACACATCTAATGTAGGCTTACAAATAAATAACATGTACAATTATGTGTTTGGAGGAATTTAGTAACAGTGACGTCAAAATTAATCTCAGAAACTATTTCTAGTTGGTTTATTAATACTCGTCACTTACTTGTTTATATTTATGAGAGACTAGTTTCAAAGGCATTCGCCTCCATTTTCAATTTCTTTCCAACTGGCATCTGTTGTTATCTGCTCTCTCTCTGGTTGTGGAACTATGAATTTCTTTGTCAAATTATCTACTGGTAGGATTTCAAAGTTCATTACGCGATCCTTATTTTTCCATATGAATATGTTCTCCCATGTTGTCAATTTATTTTGGTTTATCATTCCTTTTAATAATTTTGGATTTGGGTCAATGTCATGGTTTTCATTCCAAAAGTGAAATGCTACTGCTGACTTATCTTCTTGTTTCAATCTGATGTTTCTAAAGTGCTCTTTGACTGGTTTTTAGATTTCTTTTAGTTTGACCTATGTAGCATTTTTCACAATTCTTACAACTTATCTGGTATATTCCGGATCTGTTAACTGATGGGATTTCATCTTTTGTTTTTGAATTTAGCAATTTTAAAATTGAGTGTCTATTAGTAGGTGCCAAGGTGATATTTTGTTCCTTGAAGATCTTTTTAAATTTATTAAATGTTTTTGGGTGATATGTGAATGAACTGAATATCCAGTTGCTTTCTTTTTCTTTTGTAAATGTGGTTGCTTCCTTAATGGTTTTCTTTAGTTTAGCTTTTCTAACATTTTCTTCAACACCAAACTTTTGTTGTATCCATTTTCTTCTGCTATGTGTAGTATTGTTTTTTGTTCTTTGAAATATTCTTCTTTTTCCATGGGTATGTTGACTAGTCTGTGTGTAAGACTGTTTATTATTGCATATTTATGTGTAATTGGGTTGTGGCTATTATTTTTTATGTAATTTTCTGAATGAGTTGGTTTCCTGTAAATTCCAAATTTTATTTTTGTCATTCCTGATGATATTTAGATCCAAGAAAGAGAGTTACCCATTGGTTTCCTTTTCTGTAGTGAATTTTATAGTCCTTTCTTGCAGATTGAGTTATTTTAATGCATCTTCTAAATGTTTATTCGGTACAATTGCAAAGATGTCGTCAACATATCTATACCAAACTTTGAAGATCAATGGGAAGGACTTTTTGATTTGTGTTTCAAATGCACTCATAAATAAGTTAGCCAAAAAAGGAGAAAGTGGATTGCCCATTGATAACCCTGATTTCTGCTTGTAGTGTTTTCCATTAAAGCTGAAGAAGTTTTGTTCAATGCATATTTTTGTTAGAGAAATGTATTCTTCTGCTTCTATTTTTTATTTTTTTTATTTATCCAGATTTATTGAACCCTATTTTACACAGTGGTATATTAGGGTTAGAGTTGACACATAAAAATATACAATTATACAATAATAATATAATAATATTATATTATTATACAATTCTGCTTCTATTGCTTCCATTTCTATTGTAGTTAGCCACTTTTTTAATACAGTCTGTAATTTTTCTGTTGGTATGCTTGGAAATAAAGATGTGACATCAAATGAAACCAGTCTGTCATTTTTGTCCAAATTTATATCTTTGATTTTTCCTACTAAATCTAAAGAGTTTTTTAAATTTGCACTTTCGAATTTTGGGAAACTATTAAATTTATTTAGCAACTATTTGGCCAAATTATATGTGGGGGCATTTATACTACTAGTGATAGGTCTCATGCCTTTCCCTGTTTTATGAATTTTTGGCAGCCCATATACTCTTGGTAATGTTGGGTTATCTACTTCAATTTTGTGAAATTCTTTTTTGTTGATTATTTTGCTTTCTTTTAGAGTTTTATTTGTGGTTTCAATGCAGTACTTTAAAGGGTTAGTTTCTACTTTTTGGTAATTATTGTCTTCCAACAAATTTTCCATCCTCTTCGTGTAATCTTCTTTTTCCAAAATTACTAGTTTATTTCCCTTGTCTGCTTTAGTATAAATAACTGGTTTCTTTTTAAGGGCTTTTATAATTTGGCTACTAAAATTAATGTTCTTTTCATTTTAATCTGTTCTACTATTTTGGAGCATTTGTTTTTTACTGTGCTCCAAAATAGTAGAACAGAACATAAGATGCATTAAAATTACTCAATCTGCAAGAAAGGACTATAAAATTCACTACAGAAAAGGAAACCAATGGACAACTCTCTTTCTTGGATCTAAATATCATCAGGAATGACACAAAAATAAAATTTGGAATTTACAGGAAACCAACTCATTCAGAAAATTACATAAAAAATAATAGCCACAACCCAATTACACATAAATATGCAATAATAAACAGTCTTACACACAGACTAGTCAACATACCCATGGAAAAAGAAGAATATTTCAAAGAACAAAAAACAATACTACACATAGCAGAAGAAAATGGATACAACAAAAGTTTGGTGTTGAAGAAAATTAGAAAAGCTAAACTAAAGAAAACCATTAAGGAAGCAACCACATTTACAAAAGAAAAAGAAAGCAACTGGATATTCAGTTCATTCACATGTCACCCAAAAACATTTAATAAATTTAAAAAGATCTTCAAGGAACAAAATATCACCTTGGCACCTACTAATAGACACTCAATTTTAAAATTGCTAAATTCAAAAACAAAAGATGAAATCCCATCAGTTAACAGATCCGGAATATACCAGATAAGTTGTAAGAATTGTGAAAAATGCTACATAGGTCAAACTAAAAGAAATCTAAAAACCAGAGTCAAAGAGCACTTTAGAAACATCAAATTGAAACAAGAAGATAAGTCAGCAGTAGCATTTCACTTTTGGAATGAAAACCATGACATTGACCCAAATCCAAAATTATTAAAAGGAGTGATAAACCAAAATAAAATGACAACATGGGAGAACATACTCATATGGAAAAATAAGGATCGTGTAATGAACTTTGATATCCCACCAGTAGATAATTTGACAAAGAAGTTCATAGCTCCACCACCAGAGAGAGAGAGCAGATAACAACAGATGCCAGTTGAAAAGAGATTGAAAATGGAGGCGAATGCCTTTGAAACTAGTCTCTTATAAATATAAACAAGTAATTGACAAGTATTAATAAACCAACTACAAATAATTTCTGAGATTAACATGTACAATGTTCACTTCTGAATTCTCCTCTTAGGCCCTAAATTGCCTTTAGCGGTCAGAGCTTCCTTCATCCTGTATACATTTGTTTCCATAACAAGCAGAGACACTAAATCAGCAATAAAAAGAAATCTGTGAAAATGTCAGTTGGTTGGATGTGAGAAGTTAGCTGTACACCAGAAAATATGTATGTTTGTCTATATGTCTATTTGTGTTCGAGTTATTTTGACCATTTCACAAAGTTAATTCTTCGTGGACACCTGAAGTAAGCGGGTCATTTTCTTCCTCACTGCTACCTACATATATCCTCAACACCTCTCTCATAATCGCCTTCAATATCCAAATCATGTCAAACAGCAGAAAGTCCTCCACATTTTCTAAAGTGACATCAAAAGCCTGTACACATAAGCAAGCTAATTTATTTGCTACATTACTAGGATAAGTCATGGTTAATACTGACATTTAACAATTTCAATGTGTCATTCATTTAGCTCTTGATAGCTATAAGAAATCACTCTGAACACCGAGAGAGGATAAATAACTAAAATATTTAGTTAAAACATCTGCATAAGGCTACCAGAAACTTTGGTTGTCAAATACTGCAATAAGAAGTACATAGAGATACTGACAGAGAGGTTTGTTTTTTTTCCAGCTTGTGTGTATAACAACATATACAATGATTATTGCTTAATAACATAACTAAACCCTTAAACCTTGAACTGGAGAACTCACTTACGCAGCTATACATGTATACATTCATTTGTATGCACACAAAACGACTCAAATATTAGATGCATTCGATGCAAAGAATAGCTTTTGCTACAGTGAAACAAATTAGTGAAATTTCAGTGATTTATTAATATTGTCTCTACTTTATGGATACTGTAGATGGATACTGGCTTTAATGGGTTTTAAACTAGTTTTTGTTTCATTGAAATAACTTAATAAATACGGAAGATACGAGTGTGTATTTATGAAGCATTTTTACAGCATTTAACAATTTAAATATCTTGTTCTGTTTATTGGATATCCGTTTCCAGCCCATGAAGGGCTTAAATACCCATCACTGAAGCAGTTAATAACAGTACATCTATATAATTATTATAATTACTCCTCACTAAGTCCTGTTAAAGGAATTCATGTCCATCATTACCATCTTGTGTCAGTTCACATGGTCCTAATTATTATTGTTGGTTGTAAAATGGCATCTGGTATAATTAGCTTTTTTATGTGTATTGGAAATCTCATAACATAATTAAATCTGATTGTCCTGAACATTTTTAATGTGCATAAGGTCTATTGAAAATTGGCGAACAGACACAGTTCCAAAGTCTTGCATTGTATATATGCTTATAACTGTTGAATTGTAATACAAAATATTCTGTGATCAAAGCAATACTTTTGGAACTGGTTACAAAAATACCAATAACTGGATATATAGTTACTTTTTCCTTCTTTTTCCTGAACAGAAACCTCTTGTTCAAAGGAGGAAGGCAGAGAGAAAGAGAAGGAGAAAAACTAAAAACTCTTTTCCTATATATTATATATAATTGTATGCATTCTATCATCGTCGTCATTATCGTCCTTGTTTAGCCTTGTATTTCCTTTTTATGCTCCTACCTTGCAACTATACATTTAATGTACTGTTTTTATTGTTCTTTCCAGGTGTCAAGAATACTCTAGCATTCAACCCAGCTGCATTAGAAGTCTTTGGTCATATTGTGGTAAAGAGTAAGTTAACATATCTTATAGCTACTCTTGAGAATAAAGAATACTAAAACATCCAGCAGGACTAAGTTGACCACTTTTGATTTTCAAATACTCATATTTTCATCACTTTTAAAAGTACTTCTGTATGATTTTGTGACTTTTAATCCCTTTCAGAGAGGTTTGATTCACCAAATGTTTCTTGCATTTCAGCCTTAACTGAGAATACTTTAAATTTTCTGAGTACAAGGTGTAACTGAAGTAATGCCCATTCTTCAAACAGACCCTAGGTAGTGAGGTTTCAGTGAGGTTTAACATTTTTGTCTGTTTTTTTGAAAAGGTAAATTGAAATTAACACTGTGAAGTAATATAATAATTAAAATTACACTATGTCTCGACTGAGACACTTTGTACTTCACCTACCACAGATATTTTTTCAATGCGTTTTGCCTCCACTTGAAGGTATTATCAAGAAAGTGGAGGCAAAACGCTTTGAAAGAAAATCTGTGGTATGTGAAGCACAGAGTGTCTCAGTCAAGTCATAGTATAACTTTAATTATTGTTTTTATCTATAATTGTGATTCTGCTCTCATTAAATAGCATGTTTTCTGGCTAGTTAAGTTGCTTCATGGGTAGCAATTTTCTTTGGGTTGTTACCCTGAAGTAGATCATTTAAACAATAGTGCATGCACATCCTTTTGATGCTTAACACCTCGAATGGCTTTTGAGTGAATTATTAAAGCTTGTCTTTAGCTTCAGAAGATGTTGACTGTTAAATAAAATTGCATATACATTCCATACACTTTCTGCACAGTAAACATAAATATACAGAAAGGTTATTGACTTACCGGGCAAGGATTGGGAGTCTCAGAGTGTGTAAAGCGAAGCCGAAAGGTCGGATAATACTCCACTGTACAGTAATATGTATATAATAATAACCCTGGCGCAACAGCCCTTAGAGGGCCAAGGCCTACCAACTCGACTGCTGGCCTCACGCCCACTTACGCATGGCAGAGGTGGACGATCATCCAACCGATACGGGGAGGAGATGTGGTCAGCATCTCGGCATCCCCCAGCCAGAAACAGTAATATGTATAGCAATCCTTTTAGTAGTAGGTGGCATAGAAATGAACCCTGAACCCGTGGATTTAGAACAGATAGTGGAGCTGATTGAGAGAACGGTGAAGCAGAATAGCGACAAAATGGACAAGAATACGGAGCAATTAAAAATGTCCATGGTGAAGCAGAAATAAGAAACCGAAAAACAACTGGGTGAGTGTAAAAGAAGAATTGACACGTTATACAAGAGGCAAGAATCCAACATGCGTAAGAAAAATTTTATTATCTTTGGAATCAGAGAAGAACATGACAGAAGTTTAGAGGATCTGGTGAAAGACTTAGTGGAAGGAAGACTGGGAATAAAGTTGCAAGGGTGGGAGATAGACGCTTTCAGGCTGGGCAGAAGGGATAGGAATTCCAGGCCTATCCTAATTAAATGGACCACGATGAACATCAAGAGTGAAGTATTGAGACATGCTAGGAAGCTCAAAGGGACGAATATTTACATTGAGGAAGACTACAACAAGGAAGAATGTTGTTGTTGTTGTTGTTGACTAATAGCACTGGGGAATAGTTGATTTGCGTCATTTTCCCCCTAGCTTCCCAATATAAAGCCGTAGGTTCCCACTTTTGAGACCATTACATTTGTCCAAATGGTGTTTGTTCATGATGACATCCTCTTTACAGATAGTACATTTGGGTGTAGGTATGCAGTGTATTTTATAAAGGTGGTCTGCAAGACAATCATGGCCAGTTTCCATTCTAAATAGGGCCACTGCAGTTTTTCTTGGTAGTTTTTGTATGTCAGTTTTGTCTCCAATGTTCTTATAATCCTTGTCTTTTAGTTTATCTTCTTCATCAAGTCTCTGCTGTCTTTTAAAATGTAGCTTAATGTTGTTGTTTAATTGTTTAATTTTTGTTGTTTAATTCTTTATTAATTTTAGTTTGTCCTACGGGTTTTATATTTTGAATTGCACCTTTTTCTGCTAGTTGGTCAACATGTTCATTACCTAAAAGTCCAACATGGGCTGGAATCGATTGCAGGGTGACATGTTTGAAGTTTCGTCTAGTGTTAGATACTGTGCAAAATGTTTGCAGTATACTCCTGCACCAGCATCTTGTTTGTTAATAAAGGATCCATCTGTATAAATTCGGAGCCATTCTTTTTCTGGATATCTTTCATTTTCTGTGGCTATTGCTATTGCTCTCATTTCATCTGGTAAATTGTTTTGCTTATGTATTGTATATAACAGGTCATTCTTATAATGTATGTTAATATATTCTGTTGGGCTTGTTTCCTCTATTGTTATATTTGTTGTTATTATGTTCTTGTGCTTTGAGTTATTGATGTATGTTCTGAAGCTTGTTTGGGTTTTTAGATTGCTTATATTATCTGCTGTGTGATACCACTTGTGTCTATTTTTGTTAACTAGCAGGTTTTGTGCTAGGGTAATTGCCTTTAGTTCATGTTCCAGTTCTGTGGCCATATTTTTTGTGAAGCTCTGTAGTATGGCAATTGGTGTTGTTTTCACAGCTCCTGTTATTATTCTTAGTGAATTGTTTTGTGAGGTTTCTATTTTCCTTTTGAGTTTCTTGCTTACTGTTGCCAGCAGTTCTCCTCCAAATAGTAAGTTGGGTTTTATGTATGTTTTATATGTGTTATTAAGGAGGTCCATATTTCCACCCCATTTTTTTCCTGCTAGGCGTTTTAAGATGTTGTTCTTTTTGTTGATCTTATTTGTTACATTGTTTACATGTTCTTTCATTGATAGTTTCCGGTCTAGTTCGATTCCTAGATATGTTGTTGTGGATGCTTCTTGTAAATTTTTGTTATTGATTTACAGACATATATTTTCTGTTTTGTGTTGCATTGTGAACAGTTGATATTGGGTTTTTTCTGTGTTTATCTCCATATTGTTATGGTTAGTCCATTGTTCCAGTATTATAATTGCATTCTCCATTGTTTTTTGTAACTTTTTATAATGTTTCCCAGAACTTATATTCTTTTCCGAGGTCCATATTACTAGGTCGTCGGCATACATTCCCACTTGTATGTTATCTAGTTTCTTCAGTACATCTGCTAGGTCGTTTATAAATATATTAAAGAGAATAGCACTTGTAACAGATCCTTGGGGTAATCCAACTCGGGTTTGTTTCCATTTGGATGTGGCTGTTTTGTACTGCACTGCAAACCATCTTTGAGATAAGGCTTGAAACCAGTTTAGCATGTGACCTGATATGCCATAGGATTTCATCTTGTGTAGTAGCATTTCTCGCATCTAGGGGAACAACATAGTCCGCCTCCACGTGGTGTTCCCTGGATAACGCTAAATGGACTACAATGCAGGCATACTTTCCAATACAAAAGAAGAGCACTTTTCAGTGCTGTTTTGGAATGCCGGAAGAATGACCCAAAGTAAAAAGACCATGTTAGATAATCTTTTAAGAGACAACAAAGAAGAATGGGATACCAAAAATGAATTAATTAGGAAGATGAAGGAAGCGACGGAAGAAGGAAAAAGGACATTTATAAAAGGTCTAAAGTCATACTTGGAAGGTGAAAATTTTAATCTTAGTGTGTTGAGAAATACCAGGACGATGCAACGTGATGACATAGCAGATGATGGAGGTAAATGCTCACAGGAATGTTTATTCACCAGAGAGATATGCAGCGAGCATAGTGGAGGAATGACGTCACGACCAGCGGTGCTGAGGAAAGGGAACGAGGGGAAGAGGAGTAGGAAGGGAAAGAACTGTTGGTGGAGCAGGTGGCAGTGATCAAAAAAGTGAAACAGACGAGTGGTGTTGAGTGTGAGGGGGGGGTGTGTGGGGAAGGAAAAGTCGAGTGAGGAGAGGCGGGTGAGCCAGATGAATCTAATGGAAGCAGAAATGTATGCGAAAGAAAACGGACTGGAAATAGTGTCTACGCAAGGTTGCAGCCTGTTTCAAGTATGTAAGAAAGGCAAAGAGAGTGAAAAAAGTGTTGTCTCCTAGGTTCACGAGACATTAGAGGTATGTTAAACAAATTTAAATATAGGGAGAAATAGGGATGGTGCTTATGGCTGGCTTTCTGGAATTTGGAGGGTCTGAAGTCCAAGATAATAGACGGAGAAATGCAGCAGTTGTTCGGCGCTCTGCACCTATTTGGAGTGGTAGAAACATGCTTACAGGAGAGTAACTGGGTGTGTGTGAAAGGTTATAAATTTGTAGAGAAAGCAGCCAAAAAGATTTTCAAAAAGGGAAGGGCATCAGGAGGTGTGGGTTTGTTTGTAAAAGACGATTTAGAAGATAAGCTAGAAATAGTATAAATGGACAGCAAGTCCAATAATGTGTTATGGGTAGTGATTATGGCGAGGGGTTGTGATCTTTTAAAAATTGGTGTGGGGATTGTGTATAATCCGCCAGAGGTGTTTCACTCTCATGATAGTGGGTTCTATAAAATATTAGAAGAAGAAATGGAAGAGATGAAGAGAAGAATGGCAGATATAGAATTTATTATAATGGGAGATTTTAACACCAGGACGGGAGAGCAGACTAGTAGGTATGACAGAAAAGATCTAGCAGGAGGATGTGAAACAGAGGTATTGATTCCTAGAAATAGTAGGGATAAGGTGAAATATGAGCTGAATATTTCCTGGCGGCATATATGTTCTAGACGTTCTCGGGCTTCGAGCCAGGTAAGAAGATGTTGTGACATCGACGTTTCAGGAACGTACATCTCTCCCATCTTCAGGATGCTGAATGACTTTAGGGATGGGGGTGACCCATATATATTACAGTCGCCAAGGTAAATGATGCAGACCAATCAGCGAGCAGGCTCACAATGGTGTAATGTGGCGGACTTCTCAGAAAACACTGCTGCTCTGGTCGCTGCTCAGTAAGCCAAATCTGTGTTTCCTGAGTCTCTCTTTTTCAAGTTTTAATGCAGGATTCCATGCAGCACTAAATTGTAGCCCGGCATCTTGGTTAAGAGTGACTCTCTCTGCCGAGATAGCCAAAGCCTTCTTAACTCTGCATTCCCAGTAGCCACTGCATTTTGCCACAATAGTGGTGAGACCAAAGCTAGCCTGCTCTTGCTAGAAGCAATGTTCCGCCAGCCCAGACTTTTCAGGTTGCAACAGTCTGATGCTTCTATCGTGTTCTTTAATTCTGGTAGCTATGGTCCTGCCGGTTTGTCCGATGTACAGCACTCCACATTCACATGGAATCCGGCACACCCCCAGAACGTTTAGTTGCAGTTGGTCTTTGACCAGTCTCATCAAGTGTCTGATGTAGTGTCACTATTCACCAGGGTGCTGCTTAAAGAATCTATTCAGCTGCTATCACAACACTTCCCACCTGACATCACTGAGCTTTTCTGTCACAACTTGTCCTCCACGTATTTCCTGTATGGTGACAAGTTCTATGAGCAAGTGGACGGGGTAGCCATGGGGTCGCCATGGGGTCGCCATTATACCGGCTGTGGCAAACTTCTACATGGAGTATTTGTAGCATGAGATTCTCGCCGCGGCATACTTCTTCAGATACATGGACGATACATTTGTAGTCTGGCCACATGGACGAGATACACTATCTGATTTCCTCACACATCTGAACAGATGCAGACCCCAGATTCAATTCACTATGGAGGTGGAAGAGAATGGGGTGTTTCCTTTTCTGGACATTCTGATTTCAAAAACAAGAACGGTACCCTAGGGCATGCAGTTTATCGGAAACCCACTCACACCGATCTATATCTAAATATATGCAGCTGCCACCACAAATCCCAACGTATGGGGGTTCTCGACACATTGGTCCATAGAGCGTTGGCCATCTTGGACCCTCAGCACTTATCTCAGAAACTGCAACATCTGCGACAAACTTTTCGTCAGAACGGCTACTCTGAATCCGATGTCAAGAGAGCCCTCGCAAAAGCCAAAAGAGCCGGACCACACATACGTAGCTCCACTGAAAAGCCCACTGCTGTAGCTTGCATCCCATTTACCGGCAACCTTTCTGGAAAAATTGGCAGAATACTGGCAAGACACAACATAAATACCATCCATAAACCGCCTGCAAAAATCACACACTTGATGAGACCGGTCAAAGACCAACTGCAACTAAACGTTCCGGGGGTGTACCGCATTCCATGTGAATGTGGAGTGCTGTATATCGGACAAACCGGCAGGACCATAGCTACCAGAATTAAAGAACACGATAGAAGCATCAGACTGTTTCAACCTGAAAAGTCTGGGCTGGCGGAACATTGCTTCCAGCAAGAGCATAGGGCTAGCTTCGGTCTCACCACTATTGTGGCGATGAAATGAAATGTGTAGTGTTTAACGCCTGCTTTTACTACATATGGCACCGCAGGCGGTGACACTGATGATATATGAGATGATGATGGAGCAACGGTGGAATGAGATGACGGGGGAAACCGGAGGTCCTGGAGAAAACCCGCCCCAGCGCCGTGTTATCCACCACAAATCTCACTTTGTGGTCGCCTGGGATCGAACCCGGGCTGCCTTGGTGAGATCCAAGCGGTCTAATCACTGAGCCGCGGCGCGGCCCTATATTGTGGCAAAATGCAGTGGCTACTGGGAGCGCAGAGTTAAGGAAGCTTTGGCTATCTCGGCAGAGAGAGTCACTCTTAACCAAGATGCCGGGCTACAATTTAGTGCTGCATGGAATCCTGCATTAAAACTTGAAAAAGAGAGACTCAGGAAACACAGATTTGGCTTACTGAGCAGCAACCAGAGCAGCAGTGTTTTCTGAGAGGTTCGCCACATTACACCATCGCGAGCCTGCTCGCTGATTGGTCCACGTCATTTACCTTGGCGACCGGTATATATATGGGTCACCCCCATCCCTAAAGTCATTCAGCATCCTGAAGATGGGTGAGATGCACGCTCCCGAAACGTCAATGTCACAACATCGTCTTACCTGGCTTGAAACCCGAGAACATCTAGAACAGTAAGGATAAGGTGTTAGATAGGGAAGGGGGGAAACTAATTACATTTTGTGAAGAGAATAACTTATTAATAGGAAACAGTTTGATTGGTGAAGATAAAGAGGGTGAATTCACATATGTTAGTAGTTCTGGAGAAAGTGTCATGGACTATTTATTGTACAGCGAGGTTTTGGAAGAAAGAATTACAATGTTTAGGGTTGTAAACCAAGTAGTGAGTAGTGGGCACTTCCCACTAGAGTTAGAAATAAGAATGAAAGACCAAATAAAGAGAGTAGATACATGCGTTATGTTAAAACATTTTAACATGGATGGAGGAAAATTTTAAGGAGATAGGATTAGGGGCAACTCAAATAATTGAGCATGGAATAGCACAGGCGGTAGGGAATAATGATAGCAGTAATGCTGTAAAGCTTCTGGAGCTTTTAGTGAAAAGGGCAGGAATAGGGATGGAGAGCAGGAAGGGAAAGTAGAGAGGCAGTGCAGGCTGGTATGATGCAGAATGTAAACAAGCAAAGAAAGAAGTTTTCAAAGCTTTGGGGAGGTGTAGGACATGTGAGAATGAACAAGAAAAAGAAACTTTTTTGGCAAGCAAATGGAGGTATAAGTGTCTGCTTGAAGTAAAGAGGGAGGAGTGGAAAGAAATGATGGCAAAATTAGTTAGGGAAGCAATAACAAATAAAGATAACAAGACATTTTGGGAGTTGGTCAGGAAGACCAATAGGAAAGGAGGGATAAAAAATGAGATTATGCCAAGGGAATGGCAGATGTATTTCAGAAATCTGATCGGGGAGGGGTGTATAGAAAGGAATTATAAAATGGAGGTAGGGCCAGGTGTATTGGACAATGAGATGGTAGATGGAGAATTTTCAACAATGGAGGTTCACAGGCAGCTTAAAAGGCTGAAAAGAGCAAAAGCAGTAGGCAGGGATGGAATTCCAGGGGAATTTTGGAAAATGTAGAAAATGTATGCAGAAAGGTTTGAACATAATTACACAAGTATTGAACAGTGTGAAAAACAGTCATGACATACCGGAAAGTTGGAAAACAAGTTTGATTGTGCCAATATATAAATGGAAGGGAGCAAAAACCAAACCTGAAAGTTATAGAGGAATAAGTCTATTGTCCATACTGGGGAAGATATATACAGGGATATTAGCAGAAAGACTGGAACGTTGGGCAGAAGAGGAAGGGAAATTAACAGAGTTTCAATCAGGATTTAGGAAGAATAAAAGAACAATATATAATGTGTTCATAATTAAAACAATCACTGATAAATATTTGGGAGGGAAAAAAGGAAGGGTATATATGTTTTATGCTGACTTTGAGAAAGCGTTTGACACAATAAATAGAGAGGCTCTAGCATGGAAACTAAGAAGCAAAGGAGTAAGCGAAAAACTCATAAAGGAAATTCATAAAATTTATAAAGGAATATCATTTTGTATAAGGCAGGATTGAAAGAGTGTTACGGAAGGGGTAGAGCAAAAGATAGGTTTAAGGCAGGGCTGCAAATTGAGTCCCATATTATTTAATTTGTTTATCGATGATATCCTGGAGAAAGTGGCAAAGAGTAATGCACATAACCTGGTAATAGGAAATAAGGAGATTCCAGGCTTATTATATGCAGATGACCTGGTGATAGGATTCATAACTATAATAGGACTGCAAAAGGCAATTGATGAAGTACAAAGATTTTGCGCGAAGTGGGGAATTTGAATAAATATTAATAAATCTAAGATTATGGTTTGTAGAAAAGGGGCAAAATTAAAAAAGGATGAGAAATGGTTCTTGAGGGGGAAAGAGCTTGAGGTGGTGAAGGAATTTGAATATTTGGGAGTAATGCTGAGTAGCAATGGGGAGTGTAGGAAAATAATTGCTAAAGGGAAGGCAGCTATGGTAGTATTGAGAACCTGTAAGGATAAGTTAGACATGCTGATAAAATGGTTAGAGAGGCTATATGACAATGGTAGAGGCAAAAATGATATATGCAGTAGAGATTTGGGGAGGCTCAGAGATAAGTAATAAGATTGACAATATGTAGAAGTTATTCTGTAAAGAGGCTCCCGGATTGACAAGGACGGCTCCAGGTGGAATGGCACTTCTTGAAATGGGGAGGACCAAGAGAAAAGGAATAATTTTGGAGAGAATAGTGAAATTTTGGTTTAGCTGTTTGAGCAAGGAGGATGGAAATATTTTAAAGGTATGCATGGAACAACAGAGAACATAAGAAAATAACAGTTGGTGGAAAGTGCTAGAGAGAACTATGGACAAAATAGGAATGGGAGATATATGGAGGGAAGGTGCAGGTAATGAGAGAGGATTTTGGAAAAAGGTAAGAACAAGAATGGAAGACATAGAAAGGCAAGAGATATGGGGAAGCATGGAAAACAAAAGTTCATTGAAGTTTTATAGGATTTTGAAAAGGGACTGGGGAAGAGAAGGTTATATAGACAACTGTAGTAGGATTTAAAGGGAGGGATTAGCATGGATGAGAACAGGTGCAATATTTAGGATTAAGGTGGAGTGAGGTAGAAATATGTGAATTATGTGGGGGAGAAGAAAGTGTAGAGCATTATGTAGTAAGATGTGAAGAAGTTGAGAAGTGGAGGAAGGAGGCATGGGAGAAAAAATGGGAGAAAGTTGAGGGTAAAATTGTAAGAATAAGAATGCTAACAGGGAAGCAACGGAATAAGAATAAAAATATAGGAGGATTTCTTGGTAAAATGAAAAACAAATGGTTGAGGATAGTTAGAAGCAAAAGTTATGAAGGGGGAAGGAAGTAGGAGCGGAGGAAGGATTTTGTAGGGAAAAGTAAGGGATACAGGTAATCCCTCAGCAAAGTATAAGGCTGTTATGCCAAGCTGGCTGAGGGGTGAAAGAAGGTAGTCACTCAATTATTGTACATAGGTTAAGGAAGAATAGTATGTAAATAAAAAGGTTCTCTGTAATATAATTGTAAATTATTTTCTTATGTACAAATAAAATATCCAAAATATCAAAATATCAAACATAAATATACTCTTAACATGTATTTTGTGAAAAACTGAAGCTACTGAAAGTGAAGCAATCCAAATATTATAAACTACAACACTTGGTAAGTGAAGTTGGTTACCAAGTGTTGTAGTTTATTTATTTATAATATTCTTAACATTTTATAAACCTAGTTTTCTTTTGGCATTCTTGATTTTTGCTGTTGTTTACTAAAATTATTATAATATTAAACCAGTAATGCATAGTTGAATTTTTACCAAAATCCCCAGAAAAATTAAATTTGAAGGCATCACTCATGCAAGGTGGTATCCAAATTTTTTGGGACTGGTGCTGTCATCTCGAATTTTTTTTTTTTTTTTTTTTTTCAAAATAAGCGTGGCTTTGGGAGAGAGTAAAGGGAAAGAAGTAGCGGGGTCCCACGGAAGCATCCCCGTTAGTAACGGTAGTAACATACGCAGGTGCCTGTCGGGCACGTTGCAGGAACGGGTAGTATTCGGGGGGTCCAGCCATTACCATAGAGGTCCTGGAAGGATCGCCGGGAATAGAAGGAGGGGTGAAAATGTTTAGTATTGTTTATTTATTTAGGGTCACTGTGCACCAGTGGTGCTTAATTTTGTGCCGGCCATTGCATGCCGGTCGCTCGGCGCATACAGCACTTAAAAACTAAGTCATTCGGCGTCATTGCCGCAACGTGGCGGTTGAGTCGTCAGTAAGTTGGCGCACTGTGGTTCGGAGATGTTCTAGGCGTGAGTGTACTTCAGCTATGCGCGAGAGTATTTCGGCGAAGTACGCTTGTGACGTGTCAGGAAGCGGAGGAGCGGCCGTAGACTGAGCTTCCTTCAGGGTGAGGTTAAGCTGGTCTAAGGTCTGCGTGTGTGTTCGGTTGATGGTGTGCTGCAGGTCACTGAAGCTTTGGGTTATACTGTCCCGTAAGTTGGTGGCTCCAATGGATTCCTGCAGTTGTGCGACGTGTGACGAGGTGGTCCCAGTGGTGTGGTGCAGTGCCGTGAGGGACGAGATGATGCTCTCTTGGAGAGCTGCCAGGCTGTCAGTCATGTGATCCTTGGTGGTCGAGAGTTGGTTGTTGACTTCGGTCAGCATGGCGGTGGTGGCGTCAAGTCGAGCGTTGATGGTGGCGAATGAGTCATCCAAGTTCCCCAGGCGAAGGCTAATGTTCAAGACCTCGGCGTGGAGGTCTTGTACGTCGGTGCTAGGAGGCCCTTGGGTGGCTGAGGCGGGTCCGCTAGCCAGTTGCTCCTCGATGGAATGTAGCCGGCGGTTGGTCTGCTGAGCTTCATCCTTGAGGCTGTCCAGTGCCTGGCTCCAGTCGGCAGGACCACTAGAGTGAGCCGTGGGAGGTGTAGCAAGGCCAGAGTCCTGGCGAGGACGGGCGGGACACTGCGCCTGGCCTGTAAAGTGGCCGAAGCCATTGCAGGTGGCGCAGTACCTGCGGCGGCGACGAATATCGTGCTGCTGGCATTCCCCAGTGAGAGTCGCGGCACCACAGTAGTGGCACCGTGGGGTTGCAGTGCAAGTGGCGGCTACATGTCCGTATCTGCAGCATCGACGACAAGGTGCGAGACGCTCGGAGCGACTTGCCTCAATTTTGAGACGCTGCCCTAACAAGGGCAGGCCCATCCTTAAGGCCGCGCTCATGTCGGCTTCGTCCTCTAGCTGCAGACGGACCAAGGGTGTGGCGCGGCCTCGTATGCTGATGCGGCTGGCCCTCAAGGCCGAGGGCCACTGCTGCTGGGCGGCTGCAAGAATGAACCTACACGGTAGGTCACGAGGCACGTCCGTGACGACGACGGTTGAGGTCCTCGGCGGCCGAGCGGGCTCGGCCGGTGGCGATGTTAAAGGCCTCGGTGTTGCGGCAACGGCGGCGGCGTAGGTTGCTGCTGAGGTGAGCTCTGGGAGGGACGTCTGGGTGGCACGCGTGCTGCTCAGTAAGTGTGGCGGCGTCAGGAGGCGTTGAGCGACTGCGTCTGGCGATGGGTCCGACGTCCTAGGGGAGGGGCTGGCCCAGAATCGGTCTGTGCTCCTTTCAGGCGAATCGTCCTCGTCCGCGGATGCTGGCAGCGAGGCTGGCGTGGGCGCCCGAGAGCCGGCCGGAGAGGGCTGCGGTGGAAGCAGCTCTACTGCCTGACGCTTCGCTGCAGCAGAGGTCTTCTTCGCCTTCTTCCCCATGTTGATGCTTCTCGGGTTTCCCTAAGATGAAGTGTGCTCATCTGTGTCGAGCCGAGCAGGAGAGCCGGTCGCCGGAGTAGAGTGAATGGTCATCTCGAATGTAGTTGCAGTAGAGTTTTATACTGATAGGTGGCTGGCAACACAAGCACATCGATGAGTGAATGTTGAAAGTTTCATGCAGCTGGGTAGATGTGTTGAGATTCTATTAGTGTATGGTGATTTTATGGTGGATTCAAGATCAGAATAGAGAGTGTGCATCAGATTCTGTACAAATGATACAATGATATTTTTGCTATAGTCCCTCAAAAGCTTTTAATTGATTCTTTAAAACTGCTGAGTATACAAGATCATCATCACATAAAGTTTACAGTGGGAATTGAGGAAGACAATTACCTTTCTTAGATTTAATGATTATCCCAGAAAATTATAATATAAAATATGGAATTACAGAAAACCTACTCACAGATAATTACATAAAACACAATAGATTCAATTCTCTTTCACCTAAATTAGCAGCTTTTAGAAGCTAGATTCATAGACTTAACAACATATCTCTATATCCAAAACAATATAGGGAGTGAATTTAAATATAGATTAAATACAGCACAGAAAAATGATTGTAATCCAAATTAAATCAGAAAAATGATCAATCAGGACTGTATACAAAAGAATTTGAAATAGATCACTACTCTTCAAATGATGGATAAAAGCTGGAAATACAAAAAATGTATATTTCACCTGTGGGCATTCCCAAAGTGTGAAAGAATATTTCAGGATTATAACATCAAACTAGCATCACAAAGCAGATTTTCATTCAAGAAGTTATTAAATAAACCTTTAAAAAAAACACAATAGCACCAGAACAAAACTCAGGTGCATGTGTGTGTGTGTGTGTGTGTGTGTGTGTGTGTGTGTGTGTGTGTGTGTGTGTGTGTGTGTGTGTGTGTGCACGCGCGGGCGTGCGCGCGTGGGTGGGTGGGTGCGTGCGCGAGAGATAAATTTTGAGTATTGTGACAAATTCTACATTGGAATGACAAAAATAATTTAAAAACTATATTAACAGAACACAGAAGGAACATAAAATATAAACAGATAGAAAAGTTGGCAGTTGCTTTTCATTTTTGGAATGAGGACCACAGCATCGGAGATGAGATTAAATTATTGAAACCATTAACAACAAAACTCAAAACTTTTAACATGGAGAAGATTTTTACTATGAAAAACATTTCACGTATTTTAAATTTTGATGTGCCGTCAGTGAGTGATCTAATGTGTAGGAAAAATTCTGAGAGAGGGAGCCACTTACAAGAGGTCCAATCAACAGCTGACTGTGAAGATAGTGGTTGGTCGCTGATGATGGGGCTGGAAAGGTCCTGGAAACATTCTTGTTTTTATTAGTTGATGTGAGTGAAATTTCAAGTTTAAGTACATGACTCAGTAAGTCTTTTATTATGAAATTAGCTTCACTTTTAACAACTTCTCTAATTGTAACAAGTTTTGATTAAACAAGTGTTTCAGAGACACCATGAGCCGTACATGTGTGTTTGAGTGACATGCTCTATTCAGAGCTAGCTGTACAGCTACTGAAGACTGTGCATACACCGGTAGGCCTGTCAACTGCACAATTCCTAATGCCAAACCTCAACACCTTGTTTATTAGGATTGACATCAAACCATTGAAGACTGCTCATGAATTGGGAATTGGTTATAGGACATGCCAACGAATTTTAACTGATGAATTGGGCATTGATTGTGCAAAATTTATGCAAAGGATTCTGACTGCTGATCAGAAGGTGCAGTGTGTTGAAGTTTGCATGAAGCTTCATCAGGCCATATCCAGACATCCAACCTTCTTATCCATGGTCTTTGCTGGTGATGAGAGCTGGATGTACACTCATGACCCTGAGACAAAACAATGATGCTGCCAGTGGAAGAGCCTGAACTCACCAAGAGACAAGTGAAAATCAAAGTCAAGAGCACCCTCCTTGTTTTCTTTGGTACTGCAAACAGTGCACTGCAAACATTGGATTCCACATAGTGCTGTGACATTTTGCAATGGCTCCATGAAAATGCGCAGTGATGATGAACCAAATTTTGGCAACAAGGAAACTGGCTGTTACATCACAATAATGCACCCTGTCACAATTCCTTGTTCACCTGGAACTTTTTGACAAAAAAACATGAGCTGTCCCTCACCCAACATACTCAGCTGATTTGGCACCCAGTAAACCGGGAAAACATATGAGTCAATTGGAGAATTTAATGTCATGACGGCACATTGGCCATGGTAGCTTAACAGCTAAGGGCAACAGGACGGAAACTGGGAGATCTGTGGTTCAAATCCCGGCCATGGCATTGAATTTTTAAGGTTGACTCAATCTATCCTAAACCCTAGCCTATGGTTAGTATGGAGGAATGATTAATTTCATCAATTAATTTAACAGTTGAAAGGATTCAAAAAGAAATGGTACCTATGCTAAACACCCTCAAAGAATTTGAATTCCGGAATGCATATGGAAAATGGCAGAATCGCTGGAACTAATGTGTGTGGAAGGGAACTACTAAGAAATGTGTAGTATTTAACACCCGCTTTTACTGCATATGGGCACCATAGGCGGTGACACTGATGATGCATGAGACGAAGAGGAGCACTGGTGGATGAGATGGCGGTGGAAGCCGGATATCCCAAAGAAAACCTGTCCCAGCACCATGTTGTCCACCACAAATCTCACTTTGCGGTTGCCTGGGATCGAACCCGGGCCGCCTTGATAAGAACCAAACAGTCTAACCACTCAGCCACACGGCCAACTACTTGGAGGGGACAGCAGTCATTAATTTCAAAGTAAGCTTTTTATCAAATAGCAGCATCATTCTCCAAAAATTTTGAATACCACCTCGTATATGACCCAATATATGAGACAGAGGGAGCAGAGAGAGAGAGAGAGAGAGAGAGAGAGAGAGAGAGAGAGAGAGAGAGAGAGAGAGAGAGAGAGAGAGAGAGAGAGAGAGAGAGAGAGAGAGCTTCTTTCTGAATTGGATAATGTGAGCAAACTGATAGGTTTGGCTAGTACAAGAAACGAAAGGTGATTCTACGTGGTTATAACTTCCTTTAAACATTTTTGTTGTACTACTATAATAGTTTTGTCAACCACAAAGCCCATACAGAAGGTAAGACTATAGAATCAAAGTCTCACAAAACTGAATGTACTTATTTATTTGTTTATTTATTTACTTATTTATTTTATTTGACTATTTATACTTTCTAGGCTGTAATGGAAAATCAGTTTCAAAAAACTTTAGTTTCAGTAATATTCAAACCATAGGTGGTATCTTATATGCAGTGCTACTCTGGCCACCTCCCTAAACCTAGTTCTAAACCTGATTCATCTGGCTTTGTATATGTCTATGGCCTCATGGCAGGATATTCTGATTCATTTCCACTTTTTAAATTTTGGCCATTTCTCTGAGTAGATTATTTAAAACAAAATCTTTTTTAATATAATCTTGTACTTCATTGTATCATAGTCCATACTCATTAAGAAAACGTTTTTGTTAATTCTGGTAGCTTAGTTGCAAATGTATATCTGAATATAAGCAAAGATGAACATAAAGCTTTATAAGCATGACTATCATAAGAATTTAATTTATAAAATTAAAGCAGTTATTTTAAGTATCAATTAGACTACAACTAGACTCCCTCCCCAGTTACGTGAGTTTGGAATGGGAAGTGGATAGTTCTTCCAGTTTATGAGGTCTTTTGGCCAAAAGATGTCAATGAACATGTGTTTTCTTGATGAATTTGTCAATCATTGTGTTTATATATGGAACCAGTATATTATTTTTCAGACTTTTACATTAAAATATTTGTGATATTGGGAAATTACTTTAAATGGTCCATCATGAGTAGTTTGTAAAGGTTTGTGAACTGCATCTTCAAGAATGAACACAAAGAATGCTAGGGCTCAGAATGACCTGGTTATATAATAATAATAATAATAATAATAATAATAATAATAATAATAATAATAATAATAATAATAATAATAATAATAATAATAATAATAATAATAATAATAATAATAATAATAATAATAATAATAATAATAATAATAATAATAATAATAATAATAATAATAATAATAATAATAATAATAATAATAATAATAATAATAATAATAATAATAATAATAATAATAATAATAATAATAATAATAATAATAATAATAATAATAATAATAATAATAATAATAATAATAATAATAATAATAATAATAATAATAATAAACAATAACAATAACAATAACAATAATAATAATAATAAATTGGTTGGTATTATTATTATCATTATCATTATTATTATTATTATTATTATTATTATTATTATTATTATTATTATTATTATTATTATTATTAATTATTATTATTTTTATTATTATTATTATTTTTATTATTATTATTATTATTATTATTATTATTATTATTATTATTATTATTATTATTATTATTATTATTGTTATTGTTATTGTTATTGTTATTATTATTATTATTATTATTATTATTATTAATTATTAATTATTATTATTATTATTATTATTATTATTATTATTATTATTATTATTATTATTATTATTATTATTATTATTATTATTATTATTATTATTATTATTATTATTATTATTATTATTATTATTATTATTATTATTATTATTATTATTATTATTATTATTATTATTATTATTATTATTATTATTATTATTATTATTATTATTATTATTATTATATTATTATATTATCATTATTGTTATTTTTTACTCACCATTTGGTAATTACAATAGGATTCATAAAAAAAAGGAAAAGAAAGCTTAAAACCAATCAACATGAATTACCTAAGTGCAATGAGCATATTTACATATCACATTTATTCTCTGGGTCAAATTCCTTTATACTACAAAAAGGATGTTTTATTGACCATTTGTACAACGTGTCTTTATAGATTTAAATATTTGTAGAAATTAATTTTGAGGAAGGTGAATTTAAGAGTTTTATGTCCACCATTTTGTAATACTTAGATATCTTCTGCAATATGTGGTACAGTATATCAAGTCTATTACTACTATGTGTATTGTGTTTGTGTATCACTGCTGACTTCATAGGTATGCAAATTTTCTTTAATATGAGTTAAGACATCATATAGGTAGGAATTTCTAATCGTTTAAATAGCGGTTTACAGTGTTCAAGTTTGGAGTCAGTCAAAATTCTTACTGGCTTTGTTTGAATTCTTCATCCCTCATCTACACATCGAATTACACTCCATAATACTAAGTCTTAAGATGGACTGAAAAGAATGAAAAATATTCCATTGTATTAACAAATTCTTTTGGTACAGAATTTTTAATTTTGCTGAAGAGAAATACTATGCATGATAATTTATTGCATGCAAAATCTATATGGGGATTCGAAAATAGTTGTTTTTCAATTACAATACCAAGAAATTTCAGTTATCATTGGCAGCATTCAACTGTTTTAAATTGAAAATAGTGTTTTGAGTCTTGTCAGGATTCATAAGGAAGCCCTTACTTCTAAACCAATTTTAGCCTGCTGCATGGTTTCATTTGCAGATTCTTTCAACAATTTCAACTCTAAAGATGTATCACCTGTATAAACAATTATATGACAGGAAATATATTTTGAAACGTAATTTATCATTATTATAAAAAGCAGGAGCCCTAAGTCACAAAGAGTGACAACAAAGTGAGCTATGCAAGAGTGCAAGAGAACTAGTCTAGTGTCACAGGTATGGTATTCTGTAATGGTTAGCTTTTGGACAACTAGAGATTAATCCTTTCATGGAAGTGTTGAAAACAGTGTTGTTGTATAAATTAAATTTATTGGGAGTCGATTAATGACACTAAACAACACTTACTTTTAAATTTTCCCGGAACTAGTTTCAGAGGCCTTCCCTCTATCCTCAGCCGGAGATTGAATGGTTCTCCTTGGTGTAGCTGGCAATATTTTGTCATCAGTCTCCTCTGGTGGCGGTTCGAGGAACTTGCTGAACAAATCTTTCTGCGGGATGTCGAAATTGAATACTTTGTTCCTATTTTTTGAAATAAAGATTTGTTCCCATGTGGACAGTTCTTGTTTTCCTGTTGTATGTTTTAGTAATTTTGGTTCTGGATTTATGTTGTGGTTTTTTTCCCAAAAATGCGTGGCAATTGCTGATTTTTCTAATTGTTTATATTTTATGTTCCTAAAGTGTTCCTTTGCTCTTGTTTCTAAATTTCTTTTGGTTTTTCCAATATAAATTTGACTACAGTCACAGCATTCAATTCGATATATCCCAGATTTTTTGTTAGATGGAATGGCATCTTTGATGTTTGAGCAAATTAGGTTTTTTAAGGAGTAATGGTTCACTGGTGCTAGTTGAATGTTTTGTTTTTTGAAGACTTTTTTGAATTTATCAAAGGCCCATGGATGGTAAGTGAATTTTTTGAAGATCATTTTAGTTTCTGTAGCTGAGAGGGTTGTGGTTTCCTTTAGTAGTTTCTTCTTTTTTGCTAAGTTCACCTTTTTATCTACTAGTGATTTGGGAAAGTCATTTTTCTGTGCCATTTCAATAATTTTGTTGTATTCTTCTGCTGTGAGAGGGATGTTGACCAGTCTGTTTGCTAAACTATTAAAGATTGCCTGTTTGTGGGATCTTGGATTGTAGCCATTAGCTTTTATGTAGTTGTCTGTCTGTGTTGGTTTGAATTTGATGTACAGAATGTGCTTTGACTCTGGTTTTTAGGTTTCTTTTAGTTCGCTCTCTGTAGACTTTTTCACAATCCTTACAATTTATTTGGTATATTCTGGATTTATTTATTGTTGAAATTTCATCTTTTGTTTTGGAATTTAACAATTTTATTACTGAGTACCTATTTATAGATTCCAAGATGATATTTTGTTCTCCAAAGATCCTTTTGAATTTATTAAATGTTTTTGGGTGGTATGGGAATGCACTGAATATGCTGTTGCTTTCTTTGGGTTGTTTCCTTAATGGTTTTCTTTAGGTTATCTTTTTTAATTTTCTTACTAACCAGACTTTTGTTGTATCCGCTTTCTTCTGCTATGTGAAATATGGCTTTTTGTTCCTTGTAGTATTCTGCTTTATCCATGGTTATGTTGACTAGCCTGTGTGTAAGATTATTTACTATTGCATGTTTGTGTGTAACTGGGTTATAATTATGATCCTTTATGTGGTTGTGACCTGTTGTGGGTGGGGCATGGTTGCTTATTGATTGTTGGCTCTGGCTTACCTCTGCTTTTGGATAAAGGAAAGAGCTCTCTCCTGCTCTGGTTTCATTCTCAATCTTTTCAAACCTGGGATCGATACTTTATCTGTTGCCTTTCTTCTTTGAGACTGAAGAGGTTGTCATGTTTAAATATTTCAATTGCTTCTCATATCAAGCAGGTATGGCAGTGACTTCTCCTAGAGAGCACCACACTGTCTCTGTAGTTCATGTTATGGCCAAATAATAGTGCATGTTCTGCCACTGCTGACTTTTCTATCTGACCTATGACTGTGTCCATGTTCTTTCAGTCTTATCCTGATGCTCCACATGGTGGTGCCTGCTTGATCTTTTGCAGACACCTGCTGTGGACTGTGGATGTCTTTTGTTGTTTGTGGAGTTCAGCAGACCCTTTATTTTCCTCATTGGTTAATAAATTGTCCTTATGTGTGTATCCTTTTTTTCCTCTTTGATTTATGAAGTGTCCATATGTGGTGTGACTGCAACTATTTTCCAATTCAATCCATCATCTTGTTGGTGTAATGCAATATATTGTAATTCTCACTTGTTCTTTGTCTTTATGGACTGATGGGTACCTTGGATGGTGGGCTCTTACGATTTCTTTGTAGGTTCAGCCATGCAGCCATGTTTAAATGACAGATTTCTTGGTCAGGTTTTTGTGGTTCACATATCTTCTTAGGTCATTCTGTAGGAGTCGTACCACAGACTATAAGCCCAGAAAATATGTTAGCAATGCCGGCCATGAGAGCCTTAGTGTTTATGTTAGTAGAGTATGTTACTTTTAAATAAAATTAAATTGAATAAAAATAAAATGGTCCCTGTTACTTAGCGGAAGATCAATATGTACAACTAACTGAAGAGAAAGTTGCTGCAGCCTTGCTGGATGCCTGCCAGGAAACATTTGAGAGTGTTAAGGATCAAGTAAAGGAACTCTTTGCAGAATAAAAGAAGATTCATCAATAGAAAGCACCATTTTTGGCATAAATACAGGTGTGTGTTTATAAAGTAGAAATGGATGTGCACATGGTTGTTTGGGATACAACCTTTTACTTGTTTGATTCCAGAACACATGAAAAGAAGTTGAAGCTCTCATCATCACCATCATCAGAGTGGTGGTGGGATGGTATCTGAAATAACTTTATAGTTTATAATATGCTAAGTTTACAAGCAGTTTTATTTATTTATTTTTTCAAGAAAACACTAGTAATATCACAAATATTTGTTATACAAATTTATTGATGCAAGTGATAATGCTCTGTGTTGATGAGTCGATGCATAATATTTTCTTATAACTGGTTTCTTCTTTTCTTCCAGTGATATTTTGTATTATCCTTTGTTACCAAAAAATGCTGCAACCTCGGAACATGAATATATAAATTTAAATTTAGAAGTTAACTTTCAACAAGATTCAGGGACACTTATTTTCTCTCTTTGGTCACTTGACTATGTGTGGCATTGAAGATTCTCTAGGAATATAATTTGATAAAAGGAATTCACAAAACAAAAGAAGCTAAAATAATTCATCAGCTTTTCCACATTTGTGAAAAAATTCTTCCTGTATATTCAGATCAGATAAATCTGTGTTGAGAGCTGGATAAACCAGTTCAAAATCACAATACAGCTTTTCTGAATCTATAGTGCAATCTATATAAACCTGAACCATTTCAATAGGCCATAACTTTTAAACCAATAATAGGACACATGTGCAACTTCGGGAGAATATAATACACAATTGGGAGATTACATTACACTATTTATATCTCAGAGAAAATATTGGAAGTGTCCTCCACCAGCATCTATACACGTTTGCACTCGTCTCACCATATTCTCTGAAGTTTTACAGAGAGTATCCTCGCCAATGTTACTTATTTTGGTTTTAATGGATTCCTTGAGAACATCAATTGTCCGTGGCCTATTCTTGTACACTCTATCTTTTAGATACTCCCACAAGAAAAAATCCGGTTAGGTTAGGTCAGGGGATCTGGGGGAGCCACAGACCTTTTGAGATTATTTGATTATCAAACTGGTTAAAAGTTCCATAGTGTCATTAGATGTTGCTCTATTTTGCTGGAAATAACCTTCTCTCAATTCGATATCATCCAGCTCCTCCACAAATGTCTTGAAGATACCCATATAAACTTCAGTGTCTACAGTCGTATCAAAGAAAATGGGACCAAAGATTCATAGATGCTGGTAGAGGACACGTGTTGTAGTGTTTGGCAGTATTTTTCAAAGAATCGAATTACTTGTTTGAATTCCACAGAGTCTAAATGTGAATGAGCGGCCTCAAATTTTAGTCTTAACCCTTTATCAAGTCTGGATAGCAAGAGTTCACACAAAAGAAGGTCCAGAATGGTAGGCTGAATATTAAGAGCTTGAAGTGCATCTACACTACCTTGAAATATATTAATCAACTGCCGAATTTCTTCCTCCATTGAACCTAACTTGACTGGAGCTACTAGTATCTGTTTAATATATTCTGCTGCTATTAGTTTTGGAGAATGATATCTGCTAACAAGGACGTTGTACGCCACTGTAAAATTACTATCTGATATGCTTATATTGCTAACAGCATCCCTTGCTTCTCCTTTAAGAGATGAGAGAAGATAATGAAATCTTTCAGTGTTTGAAAGCTTGTTGTTATTCATGATTAGATTTTCGAAGGTATCCTTAAAATGCAACCACGTAGTCAAGATTCCGTCAAAGGTAGGAAGGTTGATTTTAGGGAGTTTTATATTTCTAGCCAAATTATGTGATGACTGAGATGCTACTTCATTAACCAACTGTAGACCGTTTGTATCGGTGGCACTTCGTAGCTTCAATTTCAGTAGGACAACAGCATCTTCGAAGTCTTGCCGGAAGTCGGCGTGAGCTTCGTGGTCATCATAATTTACTTCTAGCTCGTTCTGAATTTCTTTGAATTCTTCACTTATTGCGAGTAATCTATTTAGCTTGACTTGCAAGAGGTAGTTGTCAGCACTGTTCGCTTTGGAATCTACAAATGTTTGTAGGTGCGTCAAGCCGGCTTTGAGAATAGCTCTCCTTTTAATTAACTTCTGCTTTTCCGTGTCATTCATTGTACAGTGATAATACCGAGTTATTAACAAGATTTTGCATAGCTAATGCCTTAGGATTTACGAGTTGCCATGTCTCACACAATGTCAATTCCTAGCGTTGTGCAATTGTTACCATAAAATAACTTAGGCAATTTGTAGCCTTTATATTGCGATTTATGAACCGTTGTAATCTACCTTATAATTTATTCCTTCACGCATGTATAGCAATGAACATGTAATTTATGTAATTTTCAAAGAATATTACGTTATATCTGATGCCAGTTACTTGTTTTGATGCATGGTGAAACACGCCGTGTCATGGCTTGTAAAACGACAAACTTAAAGCCTTATATAGCACTTCATAACAAATAATATAGCTTGTTACGTAAATCTATTACCTTAATTTAGTGCTGGTTCTTGATGAGCGCAAGGAGATTGTATCCGTTTCGGAGGAACAAAAATGTAAGAATTATTGTTCACATGACATGAATTAAACATTGTTTTGCATCTTGCAACAGTTCTTTATTTTTTTACATGTAGCCAACACACAAAAGGTAAAACAATGAAATTTATCTTCTCAAAACAACATTTCTCTAATAAACATAATGATAATAATAATAATAATAATAATAATAATAATAATAATAATAATAATAATAATAATAATAATAATAATAATAATAATAATAATAATAATAATAATAATAATAATAATAATAATAATAATAATAATAATAATAATAATAATAATAATAATAATAATAATAATAATAATAATAATAATAATAATAATAATAATAATAATAATAATAATAATAATAATAATAATAATAATAATAATAATAATAATAATAATAATAATAATAATTTAAATTACTAATATATAATTTTAGAATTATTATTATTATTATTATTATTATTATTATTATTATTATTATTATTATTATTATTATTATTATTATTATTATTATTACTATTACTATTACTATTATTATTATTATTATTATTATTATTATTATTATTATTATTATTATTATTATTATTATTATTATTATTATTATTATTATTATTATTATTATTATTATTATTATTATTATTATTATTATTATTATTATTATTATTATTATTATTATTATTATTATTATTATTATTATTATTATTATTATTATTATTATTATTATTATTATTATTATTATTATTATTATTATTATTATTTCCAAAAATATAAAACTTTCATGAAAAATATAATATGTTATTATTGAGTACATTAAATATGGTGCCAATGGCTACCTTTGACTATGGCGCCCTGATTTAGTAGAACAAAAGTTTTAAACACCTGAGACAGTATGGCATGTAACGCTTCATTTTCAACAAAAGGTTATTAATTGACATTTCAAAGCAAAATCAAGTGAGAACTAATGAATAATTGATCTGCTTTTAAGTTCACCTGCCAGAATGCCAAAAGATAAAAGTAGTTAACAGGATATATTGAAGAAATGGGTTTCTGTAAACAAATGTTTTTGTGCTGATGGGAAAGTAGTCTTCTGTGCTGTATATGATAAACAGACAAGCTTTTGGTCATACTAACTTGATAATCATTCTTATTATGTTTATTCAATTCTTGGTGACCTTTCAGAAATTGCTTTTATTAATAGGAATCTTAGCAAATTATAATTTATTTGTTTTATTTGCAGAATTAAATAAAGTTCATTTTTATGTTGCAGGTGCTGTGTGAAAAGAAATGTCAACTTCAACAACATAAATGGACTGCTCAACATTGAAACCAAAGAATTAAAGAGAAAAATCAAGATCTTATTCTGAATATGTTCCACTCTGGATTAAAAAAAGAGTTAATTTCATAAACACTTATACAAGGCTATGGTTGCTGCCAATTATCTTAGTGATCATTAAACAACACAGCTTTTAGACAATTTCTAGAAAAAATTGCTAATAGAAATATCTCTGATCAGTCAACTCTCATAAAGGGTTACTTTCTAGGATTATACAAGTCAGTGAGTTTTAGGTTTTACTATTTTATCTTGATGTTATAAAGAATACATGATCAATAAAAATGTTTTAAAATTAATCCCAAATAATTAGTTCTTTTTTTTAAGTAAACTTTATTGTATATTAAATACATTGCAGTTTTGAAAATACAAAGCACTATAACAATATTTTGAAATGTACTCAGGAGGCCGTCTAGCGATGGTCCTGAAGTTCTGCTGGAAATATTGACATTCAAAGTCTTAGTTGATGTGTCTTCTTTTCAGTCTTCTCATTGCCGAATTTGGAGGGTAATTAGCTGGAATTTATTGAATTAGATGATTAAAATGTTTGAAGGAGGTGTTCTGTAGTCTACTATAGCTCTTGCAGAGGATTTCATTGACCTCCAGAATTCTTATGTCATCATGCAGCATGCTGTTTCGCACATATCAAGGTGCACCAGTCATGAGTCTGAGATATCTGTTTTGGATAACCTGTGTTTTTCATATTGGAGAATATGCATCAGATCCCCATATATGATCTTTGACAAATACATCATGCCATCTATCGACAATATGGAGAAAGAGGAAACCACTACAATTTGCACTAGTCGAGACTCAGCTGAAGATGGGAGCAACAGCTCTTGAAACATGTCCTGTGAAAAACAGTGTAAGTGAAGCAATGTGTCAATATCTTCTCGATTCACTTTTATTTTAAGATGGAATATATTCAGTCAACATAGTTTCATCATCTACACAGTATATAATAAAAAAGGTTATTAAATGTGAACCTCCGGTAATTCAAGCATTAAAT
This sequence comes from Mantis religiosa, assembly GCA_030765055.1. Lineage (NCBI taxonomy): Eukaryota > Metazoa > Arthropoda > Insecta > Mantodea > Mantidae > Mantis > Mantis religiosa. The sequence continues at coordinate 144,033,087 of CM060948.1, forward strand.
GCTAAGCTTACTCATGGTAACCAATTTTTTTATACCCTCCACCTTTAACTGCAGTGGTCATAACGGCAGCCATTCTCCTTTGGAACATATCAATGGTGTTATCTTGCAGATGTTGGGTTGCTTGTACTTGTATTTTAATCATTAGATCATACACACATTCACACTCTCATTCATACTTCCAGACTCTGTGGAAGATGGGGAATCATCTTGGTTGGAGGAAAATCCCCACCCCCAGTGCAAATCGAACCCGGGACCCCTTGCACAACAGGCAGCAGCTCTACCGACAGCTATGGGGCCAGCCCTGTAACCATTATATATGTAAATTTGTGTATAATTAAAATGTACTGTTATGAAGACAATTGCACCATTTGAGCAATTGCATCATTTAGTTAGTAAGTTAATTTTAACTGACTTCTCCAATGTCATATGCACACAAGTGTACTTAATGATTTACTGGATCAATAGATTACTTTAGTTTACTTATACTTACACCAAAGAGTGTCATATAGTTCACATTGCAGAATACAATGGATTCAATGCTAAATTGATCAAAAAGAAAATTGATAAATTCAAAAGACAAGAGAGATGCAGACAAGTAACTATTCTTTCCCAAATCGGTAATAAAAATTCATACAAAAAATTTACATACCACTCTCCAGTACTACATTTATTTTCCAAAAAGTCTTCAAAGAACACATCATTTTGGTAATTTAATCGTTCTTCCACACTAGCTGTATGTAGGCTATGATTTGGATAGTCAGACTGAAAAATTCAATGCGATAGCCGGGATTTGAACCATGGAGCTACCATGGCAAACAAGCCAGCATGACATCAAATTCTCCAACTGACTAGTATGTTTTCCAGTATACCACAAATTCTGCCTCACGTTCGAATCTCGATAAGGCTGAGTTACCTGGATAAGGTTTTTTCCGGGGTTTTCCCTTATCCTTCAAGACGAATGTTGGGTAACTCTAAGCTCCATGGACCCTGGACTCATTTGAACATCATTTCACCCAATTCATTCACCTTCCGATATGACTTAACGTTGGAGGACGTAAATTACAAAAAAACAAATACAAAAAAAAGTATACCACAAAGGGTTCTCATATACAATGAGATACGCATCTTCTTGTGGTGACAGTATGCTTAAGTACTTAAGTTCCAGGCTTTATAATTACCACTATTAAGTGAATTAATGTAAATTTAATCATCCTTCCACACTAGCCATGTGTAGGCTAAAATTTGGATACATAAAGTCACACTGAAATATTCAATGCCATGGATGGGATTTGAAATATAGATCTCCCAGTCTCAGTCCAGTTGCTCTTAGCCTTTGAGCTACCATGGCCAACATACCAGCATGACATCAAATTCTCCAAATGACTCGTATGTTTTCCCAGTAAACTACTAAACTACTAGGAGTTCTCATATACAATGAGATACACACATTTTCCTGGCAACTTACTATGCTGTGAGTACTTAAGTCTCAGGCTTTATAGTTAACAATATTAGGTGAATTAATAGAAATTTAATCGTTCTTCCACACTTGCCGTCTGTAGCCTAAGATTTGGGTAGATAGAGTCACACTGAAAAATTCAATGCCATGGCTAGGATTTGAACCACAAATTTCCCGGTCTCCATCCGTTTGCTGACCTATGATCAAGAGAAACACCACAGCAGCTCTCCACGACTCCTTAGTTTTTCACCCACAAATATCCAGGTTGCTTCTGCAGTACCAGACACCATGCCATCAACTATGTCCCAGGTAATACTGCACCAATATGCCCCATTAAAAGGTATCCCAGAACAACATCTTTCCCATGCCCTGTCCTTCCTACCCACTTACCCTGTATATAGTTAGTTGTTGTCTTACTTACACCTTTATTCCCATTCCCCCTCCCCCCCCCCCCAAAAAAAAAGTCATTTCGTTCAGATACTGAAGAAGGTCATGGATTATGAAATGGCCGAAAGCTCGACTTTCATAAACCTCACACAGCTCATCACCCTCGAAGCCTTGATTAAGAATACTTTCTTAAGATATCAGTAAATTATAAAATAATATTCAAGCTCATCATCCATATATTCCACTACTGAATAGTAGGCCTTGTCAATTAATATTTTTTACTGTTTTGTACTCAACATTTTTTTCATTATCCTCAGCAAACGGCATCTCTGTTAAATAAGACTAGCACCAGAGCTGAATTTTTGGTGATTCCATGAGTGTTGTACAGCATCTGTGTATTTTATATTTAAACCAGATTGAATGCAGTATTTTCATAAGAGTTCTTCTCTAGTAGAGAAATAGATATTCAGTTTGTGAAGTTTTTGTGTGGAAAATGTTATTGTCCAGATTTGGTTTTGATTGCCTTGGATATATGTATAGATTATAACACCATTCTGCAAATCAGATCCATAGTAAATGTATCAGTTTTACTAAAATTTTGTTTTCAGTTTTGTTTATGCTTTTGTTTTGTTGGTATCACATTAGAATAGCATTCCCATTGATTGAGCTAATAGTGAATCAATATAAAACCCTGGACTTAAGTGTGTACATGTTTAAGTACCATTCAGAACTTACATATAGATAGATCTAATACTGGGCATTCAAGCACTAAGTAAATACTCTGGGCACAAATGTTGCCAACAGTTGTGCCCTATTGCCACTACTAAATACAGCATAGAACTCTTTGTGACTTTCCATTCTCATAAAGCATAAGGAATTAACATATAAAAAATTGCAAATTCCAGTTTAAATACAAATCTCTCGTATAAAACACATAAAATGAAAATTCAGCTGAAATGGCTAATTCACAGACACCTATTGACAGAAATATACATAAAAATGAGATTACAGTGAAGCCCAGTAGTATCAAGGAACTACAAAAAAGCAAGTTAGAAGGGTAAATTCAGAATTTTATATTCTGCTCAGAAATGATACACTCAATTATATTCTGGATTTTATGTTACGAGCTTAAGGTTTTTGTTGGACTATTAACTTGGAAAGAGGAGAACTGTTACTAATGGGCGTACAGTAACTAAGCTTACTCAGCTTGGTAAACACATGGGTAATGGGGACCTGACCATCATGTTAATGACCTCGCCAGGGTGAGTGCAACACATACCACAAAACCCTTCCATTTCTAGAAATCAGCTTCCTTGCTCCATTGCTGAGTAGACAATCCTTTACTACTACAGACATTTTGCAAAAGTGCTGGACTGGTGATGCTGTGATCTTGTTTGCTTGCAGGTAGCCTACATTCCCATACATAACAGGGATAGTTGCCACAAGTAAACAATGCTAGAGAAATATGTTCCAAGTGGTATGTGTATCCATAACTTAAGAGTGTATTCCTAGCACAAAAATATATCATTAGGAAATCCATAATATAGTTTTGACAACATTGCTTTTCCTTTAAATATTACTGTAGAGCTCATGTGAATACTATGAGTTAATGGAAAGCAACAAACACCCTCTCTGCATTTCTTTTTATTCAAAGCTTTAGAGCATGCTTATTAAATATTTATTTTTATTAGTTTTATTCATTCCATTAGCAATGACAATTCCATTACATGCTCATCTTTTAAAAAATCTGGGTTGTTTAAATTTATATTTTTATATGAATTCAGTTCAAAATTAACTAAAAAATGTCCATTTTCTTACAAAAGACTGTAAATAGGACATTTCTGTTTGGTTTGTATTCATAAGATCAGAAAGAGGTTTTAAATAGGGAGAGTGTGCTAATGAGAAGCTGACAGTATTGTGCAAACTATGACACAATGTAAATGGCATTTGCAAAAGATTGCCAGGTAGTAGCTAGAGGACAGTTAGTAGATCTCATTAACCTAGTTACCTTCACACCAAACAGCATCATTTCCTCTCCATCTCTTTACACCAGTAACAATCTAAATTTAGAACCATCTCTTTTTTCTTCAACCTCTCAGAGATATTCACTTGCACATGTGTAATACAATTTAAATCTTTCACTGTTGAACTCCTTAATACTCATTATTTTGACTGTTTTTAACATTGTCATAGCTATTGATTCCATTCTTAAGAAGCTTGGTTCTATTTCAAATCTGTTTGGGTTTTAACAAACATGTTTCAACCCTAATATCTCAAGTTTGATATAAACATGAAATGAATTTCAGTTGAATTAAAAGAGAACAAAAGTACAAGTATCTAGAAAATAAATAATAAATTTCTTCAGTACTTTTCATAGAAAAGTATTAAGTAAATCAAGAAAGTTTTCAGTTGTAGAGATATAAATGTACAGTCATTTTACATTTTGTGGTGTGAATTAGAAAACAGAAGCAACATACTTTATTCTGAATTTGGTCAGTCTATTAAACTTAGATATTCATGGAAAACAGTAGTTACCTGCTTAAAGATCTGTAATTATTTGTTGGTTTCTTAAGAGTGTACAGCCTGAAGAACATAATATGTCAGTTCTAAACAGGTATTCAGTTTTATAGTTATTCAGTGGCAACAAGCTACAAAGGACCATAATTATGGAGTATATGTTAGTGTGTGTATTATGATGATCAAACCCTAATGTCAGGTCCACCAGTAACCCCTATGTAGGTGATGTATTAATTTTACTTTTGGTCAATGTATCATCATTAGTTTGCATCGGTCACTAAGTTTCTCTTTCATAATCATATATACATGCAATGCAATAATGTATAAATATTGCATCTTTCAAGGTGCACAAGATTAAGTTATACTGAACAGTATTTTCAAGTTTACAGATTTTTTATAATTTACGTCCTCCAATGTTAAGTCATATCGGACGGTGAATGAATTGGGTGAAATGATGCTCAAATGAGTCCAGTGTCCATGGAGCTTAGAGTTACCCGACATTCATCTTGAAGGATAAGGGAAAACCCCGGAAAAAACCTTATCCAGGTAACTCACCCTTACCGAGATTTCGAACTCGGGACCTCTTGAACGTGAGGCAGAAATGCTACCACCACACTACCGAGGCGGGCTTACAGATTTATCTTTCGGGCTTATAGGTTGTGGTCTAGTAGGATGGAAATATCCCGACATTTCACCAAGGACTGCAATTGGCATCTTCAAAGGGTGATCCGCGCTAGTCAGAGCTCGTCAGGATATTTCAATCCTACTGGACCACAGCCTACAAGCCTGGAAAATAAGTCTGTTCTTAATGATGCCAACCGTGAAAGCCTCAGCAAATAAATAGTGTTATGTTCGTGGTCCTTTAGTTATATCAGTAAAGAATTCTAAATTTTTCTTACTGAAGCTAAAATTATTTAAAATGTCTTACATAACCGAATAAATGTACATCATAAAATACAATATTTAATCTTGTAATGTATTAAAGTAGATATTGAGCAACACAGTTACTGAGAATGTGTCTGCTTTTGTTTTATGCCAGTGAAAGTGTTCTTGAAGTTCCTTTATTGATATTATTTGTAAATCTACATGTTTTGTAGTACATTTATCTTAAATATATAATTTATAAGAATTAATCTCCATTATATTCTCTTGTATCAAATCTACAGTTTCTAACAAATGACATCAGCTTCAGTAGAATTACTGGCATTTTAATATTTTATGCTTAAAATGAAATCTGTGGAGTCCGTTTGCAAAATCATACTCCTTCACTTAAATAATTGGATATTGTATACTGTTCTTATGCCTGTCTACTAAATCAGTAAACCCAGCTAAAAAATTTCACATAGCCCACTTACCACTAGTTGAAAATATTCATACAGTTATCAAATGGAATATGTTGATTAATGATTGGAATGCTAAAAATTCGTAATTATAAAAAGGATTGTGACACTGAAACACATAGAATTGGTATAAAAGGAACTATATTTTATCTGAGGAAAGAAGTTCTCCAAGCTATATTTTGCAATGGAACCGCTCTCTTGGTGCTTGCATGTCGATAATGCAGCTAGCTTATGTCCCGACTAGTGATTTGTTATTAAAAGGCCAAGGTGACCGTAACACTTGCAGTGGGTGAGGAGAGGTTGAAGGGGCAGAATGCATTGCTGGTTACCATGGGTACGGATTCGATTCATAGAAGCCCTATACTCCGCACCAACACATGTTGCCAACACAATGCAGGACCTTATTCCTACTTTTTCAGTTTTTTGGGGAAAGATTTGTTGGTAGAAGTGGTAACTCGCTTGAAGCGAGCCCCGTGTGTCATGTGCCATTATTATCAGTTTGCATCCTATCACTGATTATTGTCTGAATGTGAAGTGTTTAATTTTTCATATTGTGACTGTAAGATTAAAAGCCCAGTTTGCAGAAATTCCAAAATGCTCTTTATTTCCATAGAAACACACTTTTTCCAACCCTTACAGTAGCAGAATTACGTAACATACACAACTACAATCTTCAAGGTCGTTGACCACAAACAAAAGAGTTCACTTTCAAAACACAGCTGCCCGCGCACGATTATCAAGTTCACGACTGTCCAACAACTAACCGTGAGTTCCTTTTTATACCTCTACTCATTGTTCTCTTTCGGCAAGCGTTTTATCTCCGCGTTGCACTATCTGTCCCTCTGTGCGCACCAGACACGCTATCGAATTAATGGCTCGCGACACTGCTCCATTCTCAAGGCTGGTCGTCCCGAACAGCACCATCGTAGCGGCCCAGACGATCCATGTGTACCACCAACATCTTTCTTCGGGCCACTTTCTGGATGCGGTAGATCACGTCGCTAATCCTCCTTACCACCCGGTACGGTCCTTGCCACTGCTGTTGAAGTTTCGGGCAGCGTCCCTTGGTCCGGGTAGGGTGGTACAACCAGACCAGGTAACCTTGCTGGAACCCTTGGCTGTTGGCTTGCCTGTCGTATCGGTCGCTCGCTTTCTGGATGTTCTGACGAGCCATCTCATGCATGTCGTGGAGATGGTCCACCAGGTTCTCCACATACTCCGTTGCTGGCAGTTTCGCTTCCGGGGGACTCCCAAAAGGCAGGTCACAAGGGAGGCGTAACTCTCGGCCGAACATTTAGCTGGCTGGCGTCGTCCCGTGTGTTGACGAGCGGTAGGCCAGCAAGAACAGTGACACCTTGACGTCCAGTCTCGCTGATGGCTGGCCACGACCTTACTCAGATGTTCTTCTAGGTTGCTGATTTACCTCTCGACTATGCCGTCCGACTGCGGATGAAGATGTGTTGTGTCGGTCTTGTTAACTCCAAGTCTTTCCAGTGCCTCCTTCATCAGGTTAGGCTCGAAATTGGTGCCCTGATCATTGTGGAGCTCTAACGGCACGCCAAAACGGCAGAACTGTCGCTCCACGAGGCAGTCTGTGATTGTCTTCGCCTCCTGGTTCAGGATGGCATACACCTTTGCCCACTTGGTGAAGTAGTCCACGGCCACCATCAGGTGCTTGTTGCCCCGGTCGGACACTCGGAATGGTCCAGCTATGGCGACAGCGATGCGTTCGAATGGCTCCGACGCTGTACTGCTGCATGCGACTCCGGTTCCTGGTTTGGGGCCCGCGACTCGCCGCGCACACGTGGCATTGACGGCACCATCTCTCAGCATCTGCTCGGAGCCTCAGCCAGTAGTAGCGCTGTCGGTGTTTGTTGATCGTTCGGTTTTCTCTCAGGTGTCCTCCTGAAGTACCGGCATGCACTTCTAAGACCTCCGGGACTTTACTTCGGTGAAGTACCAACTGCTCCCAACGGGTTATTCCCATAACCGAAACAGCACGTCTCCTTTGATTTTCAGCGAATCCCATTGGGCCCAGTACGACTTGTATGTGGCGCTCCTTGGTGCAGTGTCCCAGTTTGGTCTTGACCCTGCCTCCACTTCCCTCAAGAGTGGCCCCAAGTCTGCGTCCGCCAGCTGCTCCCTCCTCATGCCTGCGCTATCCCAGCCATCCGCAGGCACTGCCGTGACCACTCTGACAGCTGCGGCATGCTCCTTCTCTTCTCCTCTTGTGCACTAGCTGCACTCTTCCGGCGAGGTCTTCGGGACATGGCGTCTGCGTTGCCGTGGCTCTTCCCTCTACGATGTTCAGAGGTGAAGTCGTATTCCTGCAGCCTCTGGACCGAATGGGCTGTCTGGCCTTCCAGGTTCGTAAAACTAATTAGCCAAGTTAGGGCGGAGTGGTCAGTCCTCAGGTGGAATGGCTGACCGTACAGGTACTTGTGGAAGTGGTCCAAGATCTTTACCACCGCCAGTAGTTCTCGCCGGGTAACGCAGTAGTTCTTCTCTGCCTTTGACAGCGTATTGCTGTAGTAAGTTATCACCCGTTCGTGGCCGTCCAGGACTTGGGATAGGAGGCCTCCAATGCAATGGTCGCTAGCGTCGGTTTCCACAATGAAGGCGCCGCCTGGTTGGGGAAATCCCAAAATAGGAGCACTGCAAAGTGTCTTCAGGTGCTGGAAAGCGCCTTTGGCATCCTCCGTCCACAAATAAGGTCGGTGTTCTGCTGTCAGGTGGGTGAGGGGCTTGCCGATGTTGGAGAAGCCCTTTATGAGCGGCGGTAGTAACTGCACAGCCCCAGGAAACTGCGCAATTCTCTCTTATCCTGTGGCCGAGGCCAATCTCTCACGGCATGTGTCTTCTCCGGGTTTGTGGCCACTCCGGTTGGTGAGACTATGTGGCCCAAACAGTTGACTTCCTTGCGGAAGAGCTGACACTTTGATTTCAGCTTCAAGTTGGCGCCTGCAGTCTCACGGCTTCCCTTTCACCCAACCGTCCGCGATGAGGCTGTCATTCATACGCCGGCTGACGGCGCGCAGTGTCACTCGAGGGGATGGTGGTGATGGCGCCGACGTGCCCCTCGCCACGACGGCCCTTTATCGTTTCTCCGGCTGCTCTACCTGGTGTGGGCAGTCTTTCTCCAGGTATCCCGGCTGGCCACACCCTCAACACACGCCACTAGGTCTTCGCCGGCGTCCCTCGGCTGGTCTTCGGTTTCCAGTGTAGCGGATACTCCTTGTCCTCGACGTCGGGGTAGCCGTCACCTTGGCCGCCTCCATCCTCAATGCGGCCGTTAGCGCCTCGTGGCTGGTTATGTAGTCGCCGAGCATTAGGCGCTGACGTATCTCGACTTCTCGTACCCCGTCAACGAACGTGTATGCAACTTCCCTGGATACGAATTCAGGTGGAAGGTCGACCAAAGCTTTGCTGGCCAGTTGTTCAATTGCCAGGGCGAACTCCTGCAGCGTATCCCCTTGGCTGCTGCGTCCTTGACTTCAGTTGGCTGCGGCCAAGCGGTGGTTCCCGAAGCGGTTTTCCAGGGCTTCCCAGATGTCCTTGGGCGCCCTCGCTGTCTGGACCGCGTTCAGGACCTCTGCGGCCCGTCCCTGGAGGCTGGCTATTATCTGTGCGGCCTCCTCCTCTGGTGACCACTTGTTCTTGGTCACCGTGTCGAATTGGCGGCGGAAGGCTTCGAACGTGGACGTGCCGTCGTACTTTGGCGGTTTGACGTGCGCAGATGTTGTGTCGCGTCGTTCTTTAAATCTTTGATCCTTCTGCCGACGATTTCCTCCACCATGGCGTTCAGGGACTTAGTGTTGGTGTAGGCCTTTCCCTCTAGGTTGTCAATGCGGCTCGCCAGGTCTTCGAGGGATTTGGCGTTATTGTCGGCCTTTCCCTCTAGGTCATTAAAGGGGTTCGCCAGGTCTTCGACGCGCTCGCCCAACTCCGTGACATCTTCCTTTATGCCGGCAACTGCTACTCAAATTTGGCGGCGAGGGCTTCGTTCGCAGCCTTCATTTCCGTGGTTAATTCGGCCATCTTCGTGGTCATCGTGGCGGCCAAGTTTCTATTAACCATCTGCGTCTTCACAGCGAGGTTGTCATTCGCTGTTCTCATTCCTATGGTTAACATCGCAGCGAGGGTGTCGTTAGCCGTCTTCGTTTCTTTCATCTCGGCGGTGAGATTGTCGTTAGCCATCTTCATTTCTTTCAGTTCCTGTAGAATCTTTTCCAATGCAGCCTCCATGGTGGTACTTCTCACTCCTGGCACCAATTGTGACTTGGTGGATTCGTGAAATTAAAAGTCCAGGTTACAAACACTAAAAATTGCTCTTTATTTCCGTAGAAACACACTTTGTTCAACCTGGCAGCAGAATTACGTCACATACACAATCCAACTTGCAAGGTCATCGAGTACAAAAGAGCTCACTTTTACAGCTGTTCACGCACACGTGTCCGATTACCGACTGACAAGTGGCGCCGGCGGCTCCCTTTTTATAGGTACTCACTATTGCAGAAATTTCTCAATCAATCAAGACGGCGCTAGAAGAAAGACGAACTCTCTAGAAATCCGTCTCCTTCCCCCCACCGTTTCGGTGGGCTTTTATCTCCGTGCTGCACTGCCCGTCTCTTTGAACTAGTCGGCCGCGCCACCGCGTCTCAACATTGCGTTCGTGGCAATACTCTAGTCCACATACCATGCTATGCCGCTGATTTAATGTATTGTTACTGGGTGAAGCTAAAGCTAGACATCCTTAACAAAGAAATGGGCCATTTCCATGCACAGTCATGCAGAAACAAACTTTTTGGGAAAGCAGAGAGTTCATTTGTACTCTAGCTTTACCCGGGAATAAAGTTTGTTGTTCCTGCAGATGCCTAAAAACAAGACATTGAAATTCAAATTTAAGTGTATTATGTATTAGCCTAGGCTTTTTATGAATAACTTTGAAAGACACAAAATATGACTGTTACTTTAGTGTTGAAAAGCCTAATCATGTAGCTATGTTTCCAGGATGCACTTAAATTGGATAGGTATACGACTATTTGAATTCGAAGGTATTCGACCTTCCAGCTTACTGTGTTCCGTCGGTATTGTTTGGGTTATACCTGTGTATCAAATTCGGACCATTTTAAACCTACGAGCATTCTAGCGTGCGTGCGTACTAAGCTCATTCACTGCTATCGCAGGCAGGGGCGGTTCGTCATAAGGGCGCGAAGGAGCAACCCCCCTAAAAGAAATCTTACGGAAATAAATGAACCATGGCCTTTCGACAAGTAAGGACAGTTTATTTTTCAAATATGAGAAAGCTTCATAAGGTAGTAAAAGTGATGTCTTCATACCTACAGTATATGGCTCGGCGCGGTAGGATTAGCGCCGGCCTGCTGCATTTCCACGTAACAAAAGGCACGCAGCTCTGGAGGTGACAAGGGAGTGGGGGAAGGACTTGCGCCTGTGCTCATCCGGTGCGGTTCTGTTCGCGCCTAGAGCAGTCCGCAGAGTAGTTTTATATTGCTAAAATGCACGGCTTTCTTATTCTAGTGTTCTTTCTGGAGTTAGGAACATTAACAAAGTGTTACAGGTAGCTTTATAAAATCTAGTGACTAAAGAATGATGGATAACTTTGTAAAATCGCTAATGGAAGTGCAATTTTCAAGGTTGATTCTTGAAGAAAAAGTACAATCGAAACCTTTGGGTAGACCAACGTCCGAATTCTTAATGGGAAAAGTAAAAACTAAGAAAAATGAAAACCGGGTGTTTAAGAAGCACCTTAGTTCTAAGATCATGTATGAGAAATGTGACTGGATCTGTGGCTGCGAAATTCTCAAGTCCTTTTTCTGCTATCCGTGTGTTTTGTTTGTTCCTGTGTCAATTGTTTTTGGACAGCTAAGGGAGTGAGTAATATAAAAAACAGAATAAAATAAACACAGATGAATATTCAGTGCACCATATGATTAGTGTGATATGTCATTTCTTTTTTATTTAATTCACGTCTTCCAGCATTGTCCTATCGGACGATGAATGAAATTGGTGAAATGATGCTCAAATGACCCCAGGGTCCGTAGAGCATAGAGTTAACTGACATTCGCCTTTAAGGATAAGGGAATCCCCCGGAAAAACCTTATCCAGGTAACTCACCCTGACCGAGATTCGAACTCGGGACCTCTTGAACGTGTGACAGAAATGCTACCATCTACTCTACCGAGGCGAGCATGTCACTCCCAGGAAAACAAAACATTGCAGCATACCTTGATTCTGTGTTTAAAGAAAATGTTAGGAACATAACATTCAAGTGAGTAAAAATATGGAAAGGTAGAGTCAGACTCAAAATTTCAATGTCATAGCCGGGATTTGAACCGCGGATCTTCTGGTCGCCGTCCAGCCGTTCTAACCATTGAGCTAGTATGGCCAACGTGGCGACATGACATTAAATTCTCCAACTGACTTATGTTTTTCCCGGTAAACCACTAGGAGCTCTCATAAACACATGAGACAACTACCTTAATGGCGACTTACAACATATAAGTACTTTAAGGCCTGGGCTTTATAGTTAACCACTATTAGGTCAATTAATGGAAATTAATGTTTATGAGAACTCCTAAGTGATTTACCGGGTAAAATACGACTCAGTTGGAGGATTTAATGTCATGTCGGCACGTTGGCCATAGTAGCTCAAATGGTTAGAGCGGCTGGACGGAGACCAGAAGATCCGTGGTTCAAATCCCGGCTATTACATTGAAGTTTTCTGTCTGACGACTCTACCTTTCAATACTTTAGCCTACACACGGCCAGTGTGAAACAACAATTAATTTCCATTGAGTAACAATAGACGTATTTTAAAAAAGGCTTATTTCATGTGTGAAGCATTGCGCTGTGTTTGAACTAACTTTACGAGCACATGACCCATCTGTTACTTCTTGCAATCCAGGGACGTGCAGGACCCTCATTAACTATACAGCTGAACTGGATACAGTGATGAATGAACATTTAGAAACAGCCACAATATTTAGAGGAACTTCGAAAACAGTGCAGAATGATCTATTAGATTCCATGTTGAAAGTCTATAGGGAGAAAATAGAGCAACAGATACGAGCTTCTGAGTTTGTTCCCATTCAGTGTGATGAGACAACTGACGTTTCAAATCACTGTCAGAAGGTTTTGATATTCCGTTACGTATATGAGGAATTCGTAAATGAGAGACTTTGGGCTTTTGTGAACCATAAAGGAAGAGATGCGGAATCTCCGAAATGAAATGTGTAGTGTTTAACGCCCGCTTTTACTACATACAGCACCGCAGGCGGTGACACTGATGATACATGAGATGAAGATGGAGCACCGGTGGAATGAGATGGCGGGGAAAACCGGAGGTCCCGGAGAAAACCCGCCCCAACGCGGAATCTCCGAAAAAGTGCATAAGGAATGAAATCTACCCGCCTCTTGGAAATACCAAAGAAAAGCTCATTGCTCAAACCTTCGACATGGCAAGTGTTATGAATGGAAGGACTTGTGGAGTACAGGCCAAAATAAAGGAAACATATCCATATGCGTACTTTGTCCATTGATACGCACACCAGTTGAATTTAATCATACAAAAGGCAACTAACGCTAATTCCTAGGTATGCGTGATCTTTTCAGATCTGTCGGATATTCCAGCATTCTTTGCCAATTCCTCTTTCCGATCTAATACTTTAGAAAATGCAGTGCAAGCAAGATTGTCCAGAGTTGCTTTAACAAGATGGAATTACAACATACGTACCGTCAGTGTTATGTAAGAAAAGAGAAAAACCTGAAAGATTGCTTCGAAATTTTTGAAGAGAGTTGCATTATTACAACCACAATAAATGAAGCCAGTAGTTATAGAAGAGCTCTTGAAAATCCAAATTTGATTTTTTGGTTAAGAGTTTTCCACAAAATCCTACCTCATGTAGACATTTTGTACCAGCAACTTCAAAAGAAGAGCAAAGATAGTGTAACGTTACAGAATGACATCCTTATATTTAACCAACAAATGGAAAAGAAAGACTGAATATTGATTAAGTACACAAAGAATTTCCGCAGCCACCAAAGAAAAGAAAAAGTATGGAATGTGCAAGGGTTGGAGATGCCCAAGGAGGTTTGTGACGTCATCACAATTACTGTCACAGATAGATCTGCTTATAATGGACATCTAGGAGCTGCATCTTTACTGTGTAACGACTTATTTAAGGATATTTGTGAACGTTTCCCGGAAGAAATTTTCAAACGAGTGATGGAATGCTATCCTTTTCTACAGCAAGGAAAACTGCGCATACAGTTGCAACTAATTTAAAGACGAAATGACTTTAACATACAAGGAGCATGGAAACTTCTTCATTTCATATTCGAAAATAACTTTCGTCGGCGTTAAGTGAAGTCACCAAACTTTTGAAAATTGTCATAACAACGCCGAGGAGACTGCGGAACCTGAACGTTGCTTTTCCACTGAAAAGGATAAAAACGCTTTTAAGAAATACAATGACAAACGACAGACTCAGTGCTTTAGCAATACTGTCAATAAATAAGGCCCCTATAAGTAACATGCAGGATTCTGATGAAAGAGTGATGGAAAAGTTCATTAAATTAAATAACATATAAACTGGTCGAAAGTGCAATTCATGATAAACTGAACAAATGCCAAATACGAGAATTAATGTGTGTACATTCAGTGATATGCCCGTGAATCTGTGAAAAAATTACACTGGTGTGGTGGCAGCCGCGTGAGCTTGAATGATGTTCTAATATCCTTTTATATGTTGCATGCATATTAATAGGCAACTTTGGGCAAAGATTGTGTTGGGCTACTTGTACTTATTTCTGAGGTATATATCACAACTTGAGAGCCACTGTTTCCGTGGGTTGTAGAGGTAGAATTGGGAAAAAATGGTTCTTAAAATTTACAAGTGTAATAATTTATTGTTGTCAATACTTAGCAAGTAAAACCGTTTCCGCACCCCCCAAACATTTCGGCCACGAGCCGCCACTGGTCGCAGGATACCATTAATATTTCTGCAACCCTCTATCTGTAATTTATGAGCAAGCGTCTGATTTCATTCTTATGTTCTGGAAGTTTTTAAGTGTGTTTACATTCACTGTTTTTACATCCCCTGAGATAAACATAACATTATTTGTTGCTCGATGCAACGAACTACCCTACCATTGTAAACAAGGGATTTACTCACATGTTTATATGTCTGTCTCACGTTCAAGTGGTTCGGAGTTCAAATCTCGGACAGGGTGAGTTATCTGGATAAGGTTTTTCCCGGGCTTTTCCCTTATCCTGAAAGACGAACATCAGGTAACTATAAGCTCTATGGACCCTGGGCCCATTTGATCATCATTTTCCCCATTACATTCATCGTGTGATATGACTTAACGTTGGAGGACGTAAACTTTAAAAAAAATGATATAATAACACTGAGCTGATTTTCTTCCGGTGATGGAGTGGTCTACTGTACACAGTAAACGCGTCGTATACTCTCCACTAGAATGCCAGTATATTTGAAGTGGTTCGCATCTACTTGCCAACAAGCGCCATTAACGTTCCACCATAGTGACATGGCTTCTATTGGCCTTCTGTGAATGCAAGGGGGAACAAACAATTATATATCCATGGGTTACAATTGCATACCAACTTGACTTCGTTTGACTGAGAAAGAATGTTGACACCATTGGCCCAATGTATACACTAGAAAAATAATATGTGCTTGTTTTATCGCTAGTAGATATTAAATATGCGGTTGTAACACTCACACAATTTGGTTAATCCTTTGCGATTTGATATTGGCCCGTTTATGTTATCTGCTCATATAAAAAAAAAGTTATTCCAGTATTCACTATATATCAGTTCAGTTATGCCTAGAAATGGTTTCAAATTAGGCAACACAGACTTGCTAACATGTAAAACGGAGCAAATGATGATCAACTGTTTAGATACATGTCAGGTTTGTTTTGTTACAAAATTGCTCAGACGAAAGAAAAGGATAATCCTACCGGCTATCCCCGTGACTCGGTCGGTGGAGCTATTGCCTGCCGTGCTAGGGGCCCCGGGTTCGATTCCCTGCGGTGGTGGTGGCGATTTTTCTCCGACCAAGATAATTCCTCATCTTCCTCAGAGTCTAGAAGTATGAAGGAGAGTGCGAATGTGTGCGTGATCTAATGATTAAAAACCAACGAATACGAGTTAACACCTTCGATATGTTCCAAAGGAGAATGGCCGCCGATATGACCATTGAAGTTAAAGGCGGGGTATAAATGGAACAAATAAGAAAAACAATCGTACCATTTATGACCAATAAACCATGAAAATCATTAATCGTCACTTTTCTGGTTATACTGATAGTACACCTGTCCCATAGATAGGTAAAAAAATCCGCAGTCACAAGGAGGGGTGGATCGAACTTCAGCGCTTTACGTGGCTGAAAACTGAAATACAACACCTAACTCATGGTGCTACTGCGCAAGTTAGGCACACTACGCAGGACAGCAAAGCAAAACTTGAAAACAAAAATCACAAAACAACGAATGCTTCAGAGAGAGCTAATGCTATGAAAGAAGTTATTTAGTGTGTGTTTTAAGGAACTCAGCATTTATGCTGGAGTAAGTTTTTGTGTCTCTTATAGTTTCTTAGTTATATGAAGTACTGTAAGAAGGAAGAAGACTCAACGGGGTGTTTGCAGAATATTTCGGATACACAGTTTATTAATCACACCTGTACTCAAACATAAGACATTTAAGTTGAAGTTGTTCGAGCCACTTTTTGAGAAGAAAAAAAGAATGCGATTTTTTAATGAAAGAAATATTCAAGGGATGTAATAATTGTTATAAATCTTAGCTTTGGGAAGTTAAAAGTTGCGCAACTTATGTTGATTTAAAATGTATATTTCCGATTTTTTGTTTTTAGAATGTTGACACACACATACACACACACACACACACACACACACACACACACACACACACACACACACACACGCACGCACATACACAAATTTAGACAGCCAAACAGGAAATCTCAAAACATGTATCACGACTATAAGGCAAGGTTGAAGCGGGCTTAACACCTCGACTTATGAAAGATGTTTTCTGCCTATGCTCCTGGCGGGGAGATCCCAAGAGGTAGAGCTGAGGTGAGAGGATGCTAGACATGAGGAGAGACGACAGCATAGGGCAGGGTCCCTAACAGTTCAAATTGAAACTCTCCGGTGTCGGCTGGTAGAACCGGCTCCCGTATCGTACTCCGCTGCATTCTTACGCAGCCCATGGGGTCTCGGGAACTGGAGTATACGGCGGAGACTTTCCCTGACACGAAGGACGAGGATTTACAGAGAGCAAAATCCCTTCCATGCACACCGAAATTCCCGCAGACACTTACAATACTGAAACAGCCAACCAGGACGAAAAGGTTAAGTGAAATGAGAAGTGAGGCAAAATACAGGGACAGGAAATTCGGGATACTTCCAGACATTCGCCTAGCGACCCGGAAAACCCACAGAAAACTTTGGGCCAGGAAATCGTCCACGGAAATCCAACTGACGACTTCACATATGCCAGCCACAGACGCTATCGTCTGAACTATCGCACTCGGTAAAACTATCACCCATTTATAAATATATACAAAATTAGCGTTCTGACATCACATTATAAGTACATAGTACTTTTGGAATTAAGTTAGAAAGCTAGAACAAAAACCTTGCTAAAATAATGTTATGTTATGGCATATTGGATGAAATCTCGATTAGAATAATTGTTGTTTTAAATACCATACTTCCTCTAGCGAATAGCTGTCCTCTTTGCTTTCTCTACCACTTAAATATCGAAGTTAGGCTGTTAGTTAAATAAAAAATATTAGCCTTTAACGTATCGAAAGAGTTTTCAGAGTGTTTAACGTCCGCTTTTATTTCGTACGGCACCACAGGCGGTGGACACTGGTGATACGAAGTAAAACTATAACTGGGAAAGGAAGTTTGAAAAATAAGTTCCAGGCTTAAGTTTTACCTACCCAGCATTTGTGAGAAAAACCTGAAAAAATCTCAACTAGAGAGGGCGGTCCTAGCGGGATTTGAACCGCGAACATCGCGTTCAGAGTCCATGTATAATGACATCGCCTATCCACATTTGTGGTTGTGTAGGTCCTAATCATGTGTACAATTTTCCCGTGGTGAATTATTTATGGCGCGTGTTTTTAGTTACGGTTTTCGGGACTGTTCCTTCCGGGGATCTATACGAAGAGGAGGTCATGTCGGGATGTGAACTGCAAACTTTCCATTTGCGAGTCCACATTTTGTAGGTTTTCCTCATTTTTGCAATTTTCAGTTCATAAATGATTTACAGTGTGTGCGTGCATCTTAAGAAGATTCGTGGTACTGTTCCCTCCCATAAAGACTTTGTGGTTCCTAAAGTTTGAACTTGGCTACAGTCCTGCCCACCCGGCTTCTTCCCGGATCATTAATGCTAACAAAAAGCGGGCGAAGGTGCCTCTATTTGAGCTGCGTTCTTCCTGATATAAAAAATAATAAAAAAAATCTATTACAAGACGCGGACCAAACAGCAGTGAGTACCATACGTATTCAAGAAATAGAGTATTTAAATAGACATTGGCCTACATTTTACGGATATCTCTTGACTCTCTTTTTCTGTTTAAGTTATTTTTGGCAGTGTTTTACACCTGCATTACTTGCATCTCTCAGACACCTAGAGCTTCTGTATGCTCTACTTACAACAGCAAACAGGCAGACAGAATGAGGTCACTACACTAACCTCTTGACAATGCCCTCTTCCCTACTTAAACTCTTGGTACTAATCAAACTTTCTCGTTTATTTTCAAGTTATTTAAACAAACAATCTAGGCCACTAATGCTTTGCTTATTAATATCTCTACTACGAAAAGGCATTTAGATGTATGCTTTAATGAGCTCTGCATTTTTCCTGGAGTGAATCCTTCTGTGTGTCTTATTGTTTCCCAGTTACATAAAATTAAAAAAGGACGCGGTTTCACAGAACATTTATAGAGAATTGGAGGTTTACGTTTTATTTATCATACATATGCCTGAAACCTGTGCCATTTAAATGAAAGTCGTTGGAGCCGTCTTTTTCACGAAATACAAGACAGTTTTTTTCCATATAAGTTCTTCAGGGACAAAAGAATTGCTGAGAACCTTAGCTCTGCAATCTTAGTAGCTACTAAAAGCTGCTTACTTTAAGCGTAAAATGTGTCTTACTTCTGGCATGTAGTTATTCCCAATCCGAGGACTTCCATGTGAATTAACAACAAATTTAATGTATTTGCTATGATATTGTCGGGCTGTATCACTTTAAATTATTTTAAAATAATTCATATAAATTCCGATCTACAATAAACCTCGGCAGATCCGTCTTCAGTTTAAAAATATCTAGTAGGCAAACTAACCTACAGAAAATTCAACATTTTAATTTTCACAAAGAACAAATGATATTGTACTTTACGATTTTCGATTTTTCAAAATTTTTAAAAAAAAAATCTGTAATGTTTTTAATACACCTACCTTTCAAAGTTTTCGTATGTGATGCTTACAACGTTATTTCGCACATACTACTCAAGAACATGTAGTGTAATGCCAGAAATTTCAGTGAAAATAGGTTTTGATCTAACAGGAAAAAAGGGGAGGATCAGAAAAGTAGTAGTCGTAGATTTTATCTACTCATTTTTGTAAATATTATTACAAAGCTGGTTCATCTACGTCATATTAATCAAGATAAATGCTTCCATAAGTTGTCTTATTGTGTGTTTCCTTGTAGATCCAGAAGGATTAAGGAATGCATTAGCCTTTAAAACAGGGTTACAGAAGCCTTTATAAACGTAACCCATTGCGTAATAGCCCAAAGTGGGCCTTAGCCTGCCAACCCGATTGCCGGCCTCACGCCCACATACCAAGGCAGAAGTGAGTGATCATCCAACCGATACGGGAAGGAGATGTGGTTAGCATCTCGGCACCCCAGCTGGAAAGCTGGCTTTCTAGACCAGCAGTAGCCTCTATGCGATTGTTAAATATTTTAAGAGCAGTTCGCTATGTATCTAGTGACTTTAAAAGTCTCATCTATAGGCACAGTCAAGGAAAAAGGTAAGAACTTTCCATTTGCAGAAAGTATAAGCATTGGAAAATTCAAACCAATAAGTAACAACTTAGAAATAACTGACTTCACACATTCACACTCACAGATATAAATTATGTGCTCTTAACCGAGCGGGATGGCTCAGGCGGTTTTGTCTGTGGCCTCCATTTGGGAGGCCTGGGTTCGCCAGGCGAATGGTAGGTAAGTTAATAACATCCCTCAATCCTGTCTCTCCATTTCATCTTCACTATCATTTCATATAATTTCTCATCTAACGGTTTCTTTCAGGGTAGAAGTGCCGACGGGAGTCTCGGCGGTGCATGTCAGGACGATATGCTCTGAGTGAACACCTTCTCCTCCGGCGGGACGGCCTGCGATCTCCGAGCCGGCCGGCCTCTTGGGCCGATTCAGGCTAGCAGGATGCCGTTTGTGCAAGACTGTCTGGAGTCTTCCTTGCTCTGGAGCGGGGGGGGGGGGGCAGCGGCCTCAGGTTTCAGAACCGGCCTCATGACTGTTTCGGGGCCATGGTAGGTGGCATGACGATTGTCCTGAACCGCCGGGGAGTTTCTATCTAGTAAAGTAGGGACCCCACCCTCTGTACTGTAGTGGCTTCTTGAGGTCGGCAGCCCTCTGTCTCCTCTCACCTCATCCTCCATCCCGGGGGTGTCCCACTAGGGGGCATAGATACACGAGACCAGTCTGATCGAGGTGCCGAATCCCCTCCGAACAATCCAGTCCAATGTGTTCTTAACGATATGTACTTTTTTGTGCAGTAAGATGTTGTGTATTTTGTGTATCTTCAACTATTCACCAGTTATGCAAAAGCCATTCAAAATAAAGAGGACTTCAGAGTTTAATCCCAGAAAAGTCAATATATATGTAATTTGCTAGGAAATGAATGTATGTTAATTAAAAGCCCTTTTATTGAGCGAAATGCCATAACATGTGCCATTGGCATTCGGGAGATCGCAGGTTCAATTCTTGTCGACCAAACCATGACACTGTAAATGCTTTTCTCAGCGCTGGGTGACCTTTTGGCGCTGGAATGTTACGGACTTCCTTGCGTTTCTGTGGTCTGTCTGATTGGGAACCTGTGGCATCCTGCGGCTCCCTCACTTCATCCCTTCCTACTGGAGGTTTAGCCACAATAGATTTGTGTAGGTAGCAGTGTGCGATGTGTCACTTTCGTCTGTCTACGTTATACCTAGGGACTTTTTTGAGAGAATTTCCGTTTCGAAACAAACATTTCATGTAAAATATACTTTGTATTTGGAGGGTTTTCTTGTAAATGCTCATGATGCAACCCCGAAAGACACTGATGTTAAATGCTAAATTTAGTTTATAATTGACTTTTCGTTCCCAAGTCATAATGTTCACACACATACACACATGGATCCATGGATCATGAATTCAAGATATCAACGAGGAGTCACTACCAGTGTATAAGTATTGCCCAGTCACATCTGTTGATGTGGAACAATCATTTTCAGCGGATAAACTTATTTTGTCTAACAATAGAGAATCCTTAACTCCTGAAAACATGGAGAGACTTTTGATAACATGCTGTGATTCGTCATTTGGAAAGGTTTCACACATATATTGGTAAATTAAAATAAAATATTTAATTTATAAGTGCATATTATTATATTTTAGTGCATATTTTTGACATTTTAGTGCAAGTTTGCATGCATATATTTGATGTTTTAGTGCATGAACTTAGATCCGGGCCCTAATGATGACGCAGTATAGGTTGTGTAATATAGGTACAATTTTTTTCCGAATCGAAATTTGTTTCTGGCAGCTACTCATTTTTTTGTCAAAGGGTGTATATATACACCCTTAATATATATTGTATATATTATATAATACCTTTATATATTAACCTTGTTTTATTGCGTTTTTTTTAATTTACGTCCTCCAACGTTAAATCATATCGGACGATGAATGAAATGATGCTCAAATGAGCCCATGGTTCTTAGAGCTTAGAGTTAGCCAACATTCGTCTTTCAGGATAAGGGGAAACTCCGGAATAAACATTATCCAGGTAACTCACCCTGAACCAGATTCGAACTCCGGAACCTCTCGAACGTTAGGCAGACGCGCTACCACCTAGGCTATCGAGGCGAGCATGAAGCCTTTTGCTTTAATAGCAGTTCATGTGCAATGAGAAGAATGAAACTGACCTTTCTGTGCTACATTTGGAGACATTTGTGGTTCGAGTTTTGTGCTATCATCAAAATGGACTCTAAATGTTCTTCATTCATAGCAGATCCGAATTTTGATTTTACATGTTTAATATCTGAAAATGTCTTCTCGATATTACAAATTAATTCAAATACTGATGTTAGTCCTTGTGCCAAGTTCTTCAAGTGAGGAATAAGCTGGTCCCGTAGCTCAGTCGGAAGAGCACATATATCCTGTTCCAGGGGTCGTGGATTCGTTTCCCAGCTTATTGGAGCCAAGGTTGTTCTGCTCTTCAGAGTCTGGAAGTATGAATGAGAGTGTAATTAATGTGTGTGTGTGTGAGAGAGAGAGAGAGAGAGAGAGAGAGAGAGATCCAATGGAGTCCAATGACAATTGTACACGAGTTAATACCATTGCCGATATGGCAGTAGGAGTGTTCCAAAGACCGCCGATAGGAGCACTGCAATTAAAGGCGGAATTTAAATGGAGTAAAAGAGAGAGAGAGAGAAGATAGGAGGACGAGGAGCAAGGTTGTCACTTGGCACACAACTTTCTGAAAGTCAATCAAATTAACTTTGTTGTATTTTTCCATCAGTAGCATATCAATTAAAGTTCTGAGCGCATAATTTTATTAAAAGTTCGAAATTCGTAAATAATTTAATCTAATATGAGCGCAATGTATGACAAACCCTGTGTTAAAGTATGGGCACGTTATCAATAGTTAATTTTCGGGGTATTGTTGATTGAGACTTGTTTGCGCTTGGATGCTGTGATTTTCTCGTGACTGATACAACATCTAAAATTGTCGCATTTGTCAGAATTAGTTATTATTAGTGCTCAGCGGGCACCAACAAATGAAGATATTGTATTATATCGTAATTGGTTTGTTTCCTGACCCAGTTTTACCGAGATCTGATTGCCTCTCTTCATATTTAATAACCATCTCTACAGATTGGATCAACATCGTATGAAGCTGGCTTTTACTGTTTTTACCATGAACCTCAAATATGATAAGCGGAGTAGATTATAAGTAACTCATTTTTCATAGATTTGAGCATGAAGCAAACCTATCGTAAAATAGTTTATAACATCCATATAAAGCTTCAATACTCACCATACTACCTATAGTGAGTATTGTAGATATTCTACCTAAAAATTCGATGTTGAGTTTTCACTGGATATATATGATTAGTGATTACCTAAATCTCCCAAAAGATGAATTTTAGGAAAAGATTGTACGTGTATGTGTTTGAGAACAGCATACACGAAAAGGTGATTAAAAGCCAAACTTAGTTTTTAATTTAAGCTTCTTCGTGATTAATAGTCACAGGATACATCAAACCTGGTACCATCCTTGTTGAATGTATTAATATTTATGTAATGCTCTTTCTATATAATTTCATTCTAGGCTCTATTCGATATACGTATCTCTTATCTGTCACATGACCACAATCCATCCGGGCTTAAAGTGGGGACGTATATAAACAGTACAGTTGTATCACTCCCCAATATACACGTGTTGATGTTCTCTGGGGTCAGCTGTTTTCGCTTGACGCTTGTCGCAATATGTTTCATTGCAGCTCATGTTTAAATGTTTCGGAGGTTAATTAAAATATGTATTTATTCACCCCATTAATTACCTGAGTATATAAATAAGCGACAATATACGCAATGTAGTAACGAACTATTTCCATATGTGCTTCAGTGTTTCACTTGTTCTAAAAGTTGTGCTACAGCATAAAGTTCACATTCGTACACACTTTAAGGCCGAATAGAGCATAACCTCTCATTGGCTGCTATTGTGAAGTTGGTTTTCTGCAATTCAAAATAGTTCCTTATTTGACATTTATGCACGTCTGTGTGCACTTCCTCCTCCTCCTCCTCCTCCTCCTCCTCCTCCTCCTCCTCCTCCTCCTCCTCCTCCTCCTCCTCCTCCTCCTCCTCCTCCTCCTCCTCCTCCTCCTCCTCCTCCTCCTCCTCCTCCTCCTCCTCCTCCTCCTCCTCCTCCTCCTCCTCCTCCTCCTCCTCCTCCTCCTCCTCCTCCTCCTCCTCCTCCTCCTCCTCCTCTTCCTCCTCCTCCTCCTCCTCCTCCTCCTCCTACTACTACTACTACTACTACTACTACTACTACTACTACTATTATTATTATTATTATTATTATTATTATTATTATTATTATTATTATTATTATTATTATTATTATTATTATTATTATTATTATTATTATTATTATTATTATTATTATTATTATTATTATTATTATTATTATTATTATAAACGATCATCTATTTTAATATATTCGAAAATAATTGTTAGATTTAATTATAGTAAAAGATGAGTTACATATTCAATGTAACGGAGTTTAACATCTGGAATGTATACAAATTCATATGAAAAATGGATGGGAAGCTCCTTTGGTTTAAACTTGGCTCTCGGGATGACGAAAGCGCTTGCTTTTACCAGGATAGAGTCTTTATGTCGCTTTTATCATCTGTCCTTGGATTGCACACGGCTTGTTTGACATCCTTCGAAAGGGTACATAGCCAATCATGGGAAAGGGGAAGGAATGCAATATTTAGAAATATAGATCAGCAGGGCAACGTTGTAAGAAGGTTGTAAAGTTTAAGGACAGGAAAATATTTATATGATCAGTGCTTGCTCATGAAGTGAAGATATATATTTAAAAAAGTCTCTTTGGTTTGATATCAGAAACATAAAGTATAATGATATTATACTATTATTCATGTTTTAGTTATTACACCCACTCCAAAATATTAAATATATTTAAACATCACGTGTACGCCAAATTTCACGCCCACGTACTCGACCACACGCCTCCTATATTTAAAGACCAACACCAGCGCATTTTTAGTCAGCTATCTTAAGCACTTGGAAGCTAAAAGTGTCTACGTGGTTTCTTTATTTCATGTATAAATTAAAGACGCGTTATTGCGTTTTGATCACTATGTATGTGGCTAATTTTAGCTTTTCCTCGTGCCAGTATTTCTCTTAACGCTAGGCAAAAAGTCAACATATGTTTTTTAACGCGTACCTTGTTTAAGACACCAGCTAGAGACCAGCGACATTCAAAATGTTCAAAGTCAAGATCAAAACTCATGACATTGCACAGCTTTGGTTTAAGAAAGAAATACAGAGTGGAATAAAGTTGGATGTAATTACCAGAATATAAAGATAAACGAGCCAAACATTTTGCCTCCCTCCAGAAACGGAACTTCTTAAACTCCAATATATTTACTATATATATCTTATGTGTAACAGTCACATAGCGTTCTCTACAAATTTTAATTTTGTGAAGATTTCTTAGGTATAGTAAATGTTCATATGGACAGAATGCTTTATTTGTCTAATAGTATTCATGCCTGAAGGTTTCAAGAACTGAACGCTTTTATTGTAATATACTTGTAAATTTTTATGAGCTATTTTGTGCTTGAGAATAATGTGAAAATGTAGGTTTTATTTTCAACGAGCATTTTTAATGTTCAATGTTATTATTCCACTCCAAATACTCCTTTGTGTATTATCACGTCATTAAACAAAGGCCTAGGATGATGTCATCCAAGTACTGTTCTACAGTGGAGTTTTGTATTGTGGTTATTGGTACTTAAGCAAGATACCTACTGTGCTTGTGGAAAGCTCCAGTAGGAAGGAGAGAAGCGAATGCAGGCAAGGAATGACCAGATCGGAAGTAGTGGCGCTGTTTTGAACATGTGAGTTAACAAACTTTCGTTAATATTTGTGAATGAAACTTTTCATTAGCTTTTTTTATTGTTCCATTTATATCCCGCCTTTGACTGCAATGGTCCTATCGGCGGCCTTTCTTCTTTGGAACACATTGCGATGGTGTAATCTCGTAGACGTCTCGATACTTTGGATTTCTTTTTTAATCATTAGATCACACCCCCTCTCATTCATACTTCCAGACTCTGGGGAAGATGGGGAATCGTCTTGGTTAGAGAAAGGTCCCCACCGCAAGCCGGGAATTGAACCCGGGATCCCTCGCACGGCAGTCAGGTGCTCTACCGACTGAGCTATGGGGCCAACCCTCATCAATTTTACGCATGTTTTTATTTTAATATCTATCATATTGTATGCGGGAAATCTGATCGATATAGCTAATTCGTTTATCTACTCTACTGGACGAATTTAAGTGTAACCTCGACTTGAAATTCCAGTCTGTCTCGAAAGTAAAATCGGAGTGATGGGCGGGAAAAGTCTAATTGAATCATATATCCCAGGACGATGTACGTTTAAATTATAAGGAAAATATTAGGAGATAATGCTTATGCTGAACTGGCCTAACACTAACGGTATTTCAGGGTTCACAAGCTTAGAGGCATTTATTCTGCAGCCAGTGATGATGATAATAATAATAATAATGATAATAATGATAATAATAATAATAATAATAATAATAATAATAATAATAATAATAATAATAATAATAATAATAATAATAATAATAATAATAATAATAATAATAATAATAATAATAATAATAATAATAATAATAATAATAATAATAATAATAATAATAATAATAATAATAATAATAATAATAATAATAATAATAATAATAATAATAATAATAATAATAATAATAATAATAATAATAATAATAATAATAATAATAATAATAATAATAATAATAATAATAATAATAATAATAATAATAATCATAATAATAATCATAATAATCATAATAATCATAATAATAATAATAATAATAATAATAATAATAATAATAATAATAATAATAATAATAATAATAATAATAATAATAATAATAATAATAATAATAATAATAATAATAATAATAATAATAATAATAATAATAATAATAATAATAATAATAATAATAATAATAATAATAATAATAATAATAATAATAATAATAATAATAATAATAATAATAATAATAATAATAATAATAATAATAATAATAATAATAATAATAATAATAATAATAATAATAATAATAATAATAATAATAATAATAATAATAATAATAATAATAATAATAATAATAATAATAATAATAATAATAATAATAATAATAATAATAATAATAATAATAATAATAATAATAATAATAATAATAATAATAATAATAATAATAATAATAATAATAATAATAATAATAATAATAATAATAATAATAATAATAATAATAATAATAATAATAATAATAATAATAATAATAATAATAATAATAATAATAATAAAGAGATGCGAGAATCGTATGTTGTGCAAAAATTAGTGCGAATTGTCATTTTTAAAAGTCATTAAGTTTTATTGTATGAGAATGTACCTATCTAAATAATGTGCAAAATCCTATATGCATAAACGTGATTACAGTAATTTTAGTAGAACAAATTTGATTTTTTATTATAGTTGCTTATTTGATTATGAAAGGATTATGATTGTTCGGTTAAGGCAAGGGAGTGAAAACACAAGCTGTTCTTTTACAGCGTGATGCTCTCCGTTTGCTTCAAGATGTTCCATGTTTCTTTCAAGGTCTCCTATACTTACTCAAGATGCTCTATGTTTTCTTCAAGATGTTCCGTTTACTACAAGATGTTCTGTTTTCTACAAGATGTTCTGTTTTCTACAAGATGTTCTGTTTTCCTCAAGATGTTCTGTTTTCTACAAGATGTTCTGTTTTCTTCAAGATGTTCTGTTTTCTACAGGGTGTTCTGTTTTCTTCAAGATGTTCTGTTTTCCTCAAGATGTTCTGTTTTCTACAAGATATTCTGTTTTCTACAAGATGTTCTGTTTTCTACAAGATGTTCTGTTTTCTACAAGATGTTCTGTTTTCTACAAGATGTTTTGTTTTCTACAAGATGTTCTGTTTTCTACAAGATGTTCTGTTTTCTTCAAGATGTTCTGTTTTCTACAAGATGTTCTGTTTTCTTCAAGATGTTCTCTTTTCTACAAGATGTTCTATGTTTTCTTCAAGATGTTCTGTTTTCTACAAGATGTTTTGTTTTCTACAAGATGTTCTGTTTTCTACAAGATGTTCTGTTTTCTTCCAGATGTTCTGTTTTCTACAAGATATTCTGTTTTCTACAAGATGTTCTGTTTGCTACAAGATGTTCTGTTTTCTACAAGATGTTCTGTTTTCTTCAAGATGTTCTCTTTTCTACAAGATGTTCTATGTTTTCTTCAAGATGTTCTGTTTTCTACAAGATGTTTTGTTTTCTACAAGATGTTCTGTTTTCTACAAGATGTTCTGTTTTCTTCAAGATCTTCTGTTTTCTACAAGATGTTCTGTTTTCTACAATATGTTCTGTTTTCTACAAGATGTTCTGTTTTCTTCAAGATCTTCTGTTTTCTACAAGATGTTCTGTTTTCTTCAAGATGTTCTGTTTTCTACAAGATGTTTTGTTTTCTAGAAGATGTTCTGTTTTCTTCAAGATGTTCTGTTTTCTACAAGATGTTCTGTTTTCTTCAAGATGTTCTCTTTTCTACAAGATGTTCTATGTTTTCTTCAAGATGTTCTGTTTTCTACAAGATGTTTTGTTTTCTACAAGATGTTGTGTTTTCTTCAAGATGTTCTGTTTTCTACAAGATGCTCTAAGTTTTCTTCAAGATGTTCTGTTATCTACAAGATGTTTTGTTTTCTACAAGATGTTCTGTTTGCTACAAGATGTTCTGTTTTCTACAAGATGTTCTGTTTTCTACAAGATGTTCTGTTTTCTACAAGATGTTCTGTTTTCTACAATATGTTCTGTTTTCTTCAAGATGTTCTGTTTTCTACAAGATGTTCTATGTTTTCTTCAAGATGTTCTATGTTTTTTTCAAGATGTTCTGTTTTCTACAAGATGTTTTGTTTTCTACAAGATGTTCTGTTTTCTACAAGATGTTCTGTTTTCTTCAATATGTTCTGTTTTCTACAAGATATTCTGTTTTCTACAAGATCTTCTGTTTTCTACAATATGTTCTGTATTCTACAAGATGTTCTGTTTTCTTCAATATTTTCTGTTTTCTACAAGATGTTCTGTTTTCTTCAAGATGTTCTGTTTTCTACAAGATGTTCTATGTTTTCTTCAAGATGTTCTGTTTTCTACAAGATGCTCTATGTTTTCTTCAAGATGTTCTGTTTTTTACAAGATGCTCTATGTTTTCTTCAAGATGTTCTGTTTTCTTCAAGATGTTCTATTTTTTTTTCAAGATGTTCTGTTTTCTACAAGATGTTCTGTTTTCTACAAAATGTTCTGTTTTCTACAAGATGTTTTGTTTTCTACAAGATGTTTTGTTTTCTTCCAGATGTTCTGTTTTCTACAAGATGTTCTGTTTTCTACAAGATGTTCTGTTTTCTACAAGATGTTCTGTTTTCTACAAGATGTTTTGTTTTCTACAAGATGTTTTGTTTTCTTCCAGATATTCTGTTTTCTACAAGATGTTCTGTTTTCTTCAACATGCTCAATGTTTGCTTCAAGGTTATCTGCATTTGATTCAAAATGCTCTACGTTTGGTTCAAAATTCTCTGTCTTTTCTTCAAGATCCAATATATTTTCTTCAAGATGATTTATTTTAGCTTCAAGATTTATCTATGTTTGCTTCAAGATTCTTTGTATCTGCTATATTTTCCTCAATATTATCTACATTTGATTGAAGATACTCTTTTGTTTACAATTAAATTGAGCAATGTTCACGTGCCCTCAAGCTGTTATTGCCGCTGGACACCAAAAGGACAAGTTCTGTATGTTCCGTAATGATTATCCCATATCCATGAAAAGTATATGTGAATGTTTTGGCGACGTAAGTGAAACGTTATTGCGTACTTCTATTACACGTCTTTCACTGTCACCAGGCTCGGTAAGTGAGAATGACAAATCACAAACAGGTGTTAAGTTTCTTTAACACATCCGCTTTGAGCAGCCAAAATATTACGAATGGCCTCGTTTCTGCTTTGTATATTATTTCTTTAACACAATGACCTACATGAAAGAAACACAATTAGTCTTTGAGTGCGAATTGGAATCAACAGCGTTTACGTGCTGGAACTATAAAGAGTTCTTGAAGCCTTATAGAAACAGTTATTTCCGTTCTCCTTCCGTCACAAGCAAATTAAACAGCACAAAATGTGAGCACATTACACAGCTGAACGTTAGGTCAGAGGTGAGGAAGTGATTCTAAATTCATTTAAGTACTCCCATTTCGTGTGGCTAATTTATTTTTAATTCCAACTGCATTTCTTACATACAACATGTTTGCAATAAAACAATCTGATGTGTTGTATTCACAAGATATTTCCTACGCCCTCTTCTACAAACTATCCTTACAAAACCTTATTATTCTATCTACTTTACAGTCGAGATAAAATTTCATTACATATCTCGTTTTAGACATAGCAAAAGGGATGGTGAGGCTAAAACAATAATCACATTTTTAAAAAGCTTTGTAATGACTTAAAAATGTGAGCCACGAGAAGCAGCATAAATATTTGAAAATTCAAACCACTAAAAATAATATACCGGAAATGCTAAATACACATATATGTAAGGCGTATATGTATATTACCTATATATAAAAACGCTACAATATATGTAACGAATTGTGTGCTTTAACAAGTTATACGTTTTTAGTGTATTGTGACTTTGTGGGTTCGTAGAATTAAAAGTCCAAGTTGCAGATATTCCAAATATTCTTTATTTCCGTAGAAATACGCTGTTCAATTCTCACGTAACAGCATTACATCACATAGAACACAATCTACCAAGGTCGATGACCACACAAACAGCGTTCTGATTACATCAGCTCTCGTTACAACAACACTCTACAGCTGTTTACTGCTTACGACACCGACCCTTGGCGAGTCGTCGCGTTCTTAAATACCTCATTGATAAGTTCGAGACTGTTCTGTAATAATCACGAGATATTTCTGGAATAAACAAGACCTTGAACGTTCTATCACCTTCCAGAAGCGTAACTTAATCTATGCTGGCAAGTCCTTTATCACAGCTATCTTTATTTGCCGGCTGTTTGTGTACACAAGCCGCGCTATCGTAGATAACGGCTTCGCGACAGTATTAACATTTAGTATATATCAATTAAACATATCTCTTTCATAATGAAGAGGCTCCACGGAATATTTGTAGAACATTCAATAATGCACTTTATATATCACGTAAATATTAAGCATATTCTATTTTAATCAGAATGCCTAGAGCATTTTTTGAGAAAATAAAAATTAACTAAAGTGCTTTCCATGTGAAAGGTGGCCTTAGACAAGGGAATATCTTAAATACTTAGTAGTAAGGGGCGGATTCCTATGAAATGTCATTTATTGGATCTTAAATGTCATATTTCTCACTTTTTTCAGATTTTGGTCCTTTTTGGGGGGGACTATTATAGTGCAGTCAGCAGCCAATTAGAAGTAAAATAACCCAATAATATGTCTGTATAAAAGTCCCCAGCAGCACTGCCCACTTTTCTTTCGAAGGTTCCTGTAGCAGGTAGCAAACGTTCATACAAGAAGCAAATGTTCGTGCAGGACAAAGGAATCTCACTCTTACCTGTTTGTTTGGCGACAGGTTTAATTGTTTGTTTCCTCCATTTTGCCACCCTCATATCTACCAGCTTTCTGAGAGTCTGTACATCCTATCGAGACCTCAGTCAGTTTGATGTCACCATGCCTAAAAGTACAAGATCTGAAAGTGTAAAATTAAGAAATTTTGTTCCAAAGTTTGGAGAGAAGGTTTTTGGTACTGACGGTGTCATTTTGTATTGTAAATATTGTGAAGTGAAAGTATCCGCAAAAAAGCGATTTAATGTACAACATATTGAAACCGCTAAGCATCAAATGTGTTTAATAACAGATTCCTCCATCGAAAGTAGGCAGCTGCTGATGTTTGAGGCAGCTTCTTTAACTGCAGTTTCTGCTGATACTGTTCAAAATTTTTCTATGGATCTTTGCAAAATGATGGTAACCTCAAATATTCCCTTAAAAAATTAAACAGTGTCAGCTTTAAGTACTTTTTTTAAACACACACACACACACACACACACACACACACACACACACACACACACACACACACATATATATATATATATATATATATATATATATATATATATATATATATATATATATATATATATATATATATATATATGCTCCAATAACCTCGGCCGCGCCGTGGCTCAGTGGTTAGACCACTTGGCTCTTACCAAGGCGGCCCGGGTTCGATCCCAGGTAACCGCAAAGTGAGATTTGTGGTGGACAACACGGCGCTGGGGCGGGTTTTCTCCGGGATCTCCGGTTTCCCCCGCAATCTCATTCCACCGGTGCTCAATCTCATTCCACCGGTGCTCCATCTTCATCTCATGTATCATCAGTGTCATCGCCTGCGGTGCCGTATGTAGTAAAAGTACATTTCATTTCCAATAACCGCATGTGATGTGGAACGTAGTTTTTCCAGATAAAAGGACATTCTGTCTGACAATAGAATTTTCCAATTCGACAACTTAAAGATGCACATTATTATTCAGTGTAATTTTGCTGCTGATGAAAGCTACCCTCAGGTATGAATATTTTATTTCTCTTAATAATTCTTTTCTTAAGTTACAATAATTATTATTCTCTAATTTAGGACTTTCTGTCATAAACTGCAGAATTGAGAAGTAGAGAAGGCTTTTTTCTGCAGAAACGATTACAATTTTTTATACATGAACAATTATTATTAATTTTAATTAAAGTTAAACTCTCAATTAATATAATTAATTAATTAATTAATTAATTAATTAATTAATTGATTGATTAATTAATTAATTAATTGAGCTGTAAAGGTCAAATTTTGTCTCTTTACGTCTACTTAAGCTGTTTTAGGTCATAAATGCATGCATATTTTCCATTTTTAGGTCTTAGAAATCTTATTAGTTATACTGTTCACAGATAAACAGTCACTCGTGCTTACAGGCCCATTTCTAAAGATAGATTTTTTATTTAAGGAGTCTCAAAACTTGTAATTTTGGTGAGTTCTCTCTTATGATATTCGTATAAGCGTTATTTTTATATCCATGTTACATTACTGACGATGTAGTTTCTACCAGGTATGATTTAGAATTAAGGACTATGAACTTGGTTATATAAAATATGCGTAAACAACATTCGAAAGCTTATTTATGGTAACAAGATTAAGTAGTCGAAATTAGAGAAAGAAGGCATAATTTATTGATACACATCTTTTTCGAAATTATATTCATCGCCCTCTTGTGGTTTTCTAGTTATAACAAATTCAGCCCAACAGAGAGATACTTGACGCTGTTCACTGAAAACTGATACCGAAATTAAGGGATGCAATAAGTAAACCATCGTAGCGGATTTCAAAGAAATTGTGTATCTTTGTTACAACACGTGCAGGCAGGTGCATTGGATTGAATAGTTGTTTTAACAAAAGAAACGTAAGAAACAGTGTTCTTAGCAGGGTTCTAAAGGGATAGCACTTGACTCCGTTTGAATAGGTATTCTTCGGACACTTAATAATGACATGACCGAGACTAATAATCACAATGGACAATATAGTCACAAAGGAGTTTTAGGGCGAATAAAGGGCTTCAAGAAGTGAACGTGACACACACACACACGCGCGCGCGCGCGCGCGCGCGTAAGGACACACAGACCGTAGTTGGCAGGCCATTAAGACGGTCATCTGCTTCTGTCTTGGGCGAAGGCAAGAATTAAGTATTATCGCGTACTAAGCATTCTACATACGCTCACTCTGAACAGTGAAATATTGATAACCTTGGTCGGCAACTTCGAGTTTGATGTCATGATAAAAAGAAGCAAACATTAAACCAGTTTGAAACTTGCATTCCTGTGTCATTAGAACCATCCTTACTCATACATATCCACGCATACCCTGAGAGTACCCTTTTTGCTCCACCCTGCGCCACCATCCTTTTTTTTCGCTTCAAAGCTCAACTTTTTAAAAACCCTAAGGCCGTAAACAACTATAAAATCAATTAGTATATTATAGCTTTTAATTTTGTATGGTCGGGAATTAAAGCAGTTACTAATAATTTTATACGTCGCCACCGAATTGAGACTCTTGGTGGTCTACCGTAAATAGATGAGTCAGTTGGTGAACATAGTTTCATCCCGGCATTTTGACATGGTAGCCTTACAATTAGAGCAAATAAATGCACGGAAAGCTGTGTTCAAATTTCAAGTGTACTATTTCGTTGTTTCAGCTTTGTTTTACCTTTGATTGGAGGAGATAATTCAAGACGAAGTTTGTGTGTGTGGGAAAACATTGTCGGAGAGGATCACGAATGAAAACGAAGATAAAATGTGATAAAATTCTGTATAGAAAATCAGTTATTTATTGCAAATACCTTCTATCTATACAGTTATATGCACCAAATAAAATTTGTATCACAAGAAAGAGATATGAAGAGTGCAATAGATTATTGCACTTACACAAAAAATGCTCTTTATGTAGTACGTGATAAACTGGCATTCGAAGTATGGATTTAAAGTAAAAAGCATAGACTATTAACAATATCAACTAAGTTCAAAGTACCTAAAATTATGAAGCAGCCTAAAAACTTAAAAATCAAAATAGAAAAATTAGACACAAGAAATAGGAGCTGTACCTACAGAAGAGTACCTTTACATACATTTAAAGACAAATCATTAATTTGACTTTACAACTCCTTTATTAGGCTAAATCTTGAATATGCATCTATTATTTGGAATCCTAGAATCACTATGTCAATTTAATACAAGAATTACAATCAAAATTTGTAAGATATATACTATATAAAAGAAATGGACGTTACCCTACGTACAAAAATTATGAAACCTTATTAGAAATACTTGAGTTTAAAGCTTTAGGTTTCAGAAGAGACATAGCGGGATTGATATTTTTGTATGAAGTACTACATTCAACTACTAATGATACTGATATTACTGTAAGTATACTCTTTTATGAACCAAATAAAATTAGTAGATTTAGGAAACTTTTATGACCCCTAGAGTAAACACGGAAATACACTCCTGGAAATGGAAATAAGAACACATTGACGCCGGTGTGTCAGACACACTATACTTGCTCCGGACACTGGAAGAAGGCTGTACAAGCAATGATCACACGCACGGCACAGCGGACACACCAGGAACCGCGGTGTTGGCCGTCGAATGGCTCTAGCTATGCAGCGTTTGGGCACCGCCGCCGTCAGTGTCAGCCAGTTTGCCGGGGCATACGGAGCTCCATCGCAGTCTTTAACACTGGTAGCACGCCGTAACAGCGTGGGCATGAACCGTATGTGCAGTTGATGGACTTTTGAGCGAGGGCGTATATTGGCCATGCGGGAGGCCGGGTGGACGTACCGCCGAATTGCTCAACACGTGGGGCGTGAGGTCTCCACTGTTCATCGATGTCGTCACCAGTGGTCGGCGGAATGTGCACGTGCCCGTCGACCTGGGATCGGACCGCAGCGACGCACGTATGCATGCCAAGACCGTCGGATCCTACGCAGTGCCGTAGGGGACCGCACCGCCACTTCCCAGCAAATTAGGGACACTGTTGCTCCTGAGGTATCAGTGAGGACCATTCGCAACCGTCTCCATGAAGCTGGGCTACGGTCCCGCGCACCGTTAGGCCGTCTTCCGTTCACGCCCCAACATCGTGCAGCCCGCCTCCAGTGGTGTCGCTACAGGCGTGAATGCAGGGACGAATGGAGACGTGTCGTCTTCAGGGATGAAAGTCGCTTCTGCCTTGGTGCCAATGATGGTCGTATGCGTGTTTGGCGCCATGCTGGTGAGCGCCACAATCAGGACTGCATACGACCGAGGCACACAGGGCCAACACCCGGCATCATGGTGTGGGGAGCGATCTCCTACACTGGCCGTACACCTCTGGTGATCGTCGAGGGGACATTGAATATTTCACGGTACATCCAAACCGTCATCGAACCCATCGTTCTACCATTCCTAGACCGGCAAGGGAACTTGCCTTTCCAACAGGACAATGCACGTCCGCATGTATCCCGTGCCACCCAACGTGCTCTAGACGGTGTAAGTGAACTACCCTAGCCAGCAAGGTCTCCAGATCTGTCCCCCATTGAGCATGTTTGGGACTGGATGAAACGTTGTCTCACGCGGTCTGCACGTTCAGCACGAACGCTGGTCCAACTGAGAAGCCAGCTGGAAATGGCATGGCAAGCCGTTCCACAGGACTACACCCAGCACCTCTATGATCGTCTCCATGGGAGAATAGCTGCCTGCATTGCTGCGAAAGGTGGATATACACGGTACTAATGCCGACATTGTGCATGCTCTGTTGCCTGTGTCTATGTGCCTATGGTTCTGTCAGTGTGATCATGTGATGTATCTGACCCCAGGAATGTGCCAATAAAGATTCCCCTTCCTGGGACAATGAATTCACGGTGTTCTTATTTCAATTTCCAGGAGTGTACATTAAAAATTCACCATTAAACGGAATTACATATTTGCATAACAAACTTCATTATTTCGTTGTAAATATTCTGAATATATCTGAAACTTTGTCCAAAAACGCCATAGTAAACCTTTTGTAACTTAATATTAACCCTGAAATTAGAAATAACTATAAACACAATTTCACCTTCTCTTCTCTGCTCTCTGTTTGCTTTTATTTGTAATGTATTTATATTTGTAATATAAATTTGCATTTTTAAATTATATTTGTAAATTATAAATATAAATTATATTTATAATATATTTATTATTTATATCTGTAATATTTATTTGTATTCATAAATTTTCTTTGTTTTTTATGTATGAGGTTGCTCTACATTAATGTATGTGACTACATTTTGTAATGTACTTTTTAATTAGGCTCATGCCTGTTATGTTCAGAACAATAAATAAATGAATGAATAAATACATATAAATAAATGAATATGTATAAATGAATAAATAAATAAAAAGAGTATCACACGCAGAACTAACGTAAGTAGTAGAATCAAATACAGATATGTAGTGCATCGAATTAGTCTGTAATAATAATGTTAATAATAATAATAATAATAATAATAATAATAATAATAATAATAATAATAATAATAATAATTAATAATAATAATAATAATAATAATAATAATAATAATAATAGTAGTAATAATAATAATAATAATAATAATAATAATAATAATAATAATAACAATAATAATAATAATAATAATAATAATAATAATAATAATAATAATAATAATAATAATAATAATAATAATAATAATAATAATAATAATAATAATAATAATAATAATAATAATAATAATAATAATAATAATAATAATAATAATAATAATTTTAATAATAATAATAATAATAATAATAATAATAATAATAATAATAATAATAATAATAATAATAATAATAATAATAATAATAATAATAATAATAATAATAATAATAATAATAATAATAATAATAATAATAATAATAATAATAATAATAATAATAATAATAATAATAATAATAATAATAATAATAATAATAATAATAATAATAATAATAATAATAATAATAATAATAATAATAATAATAATAATAATAATAATAATAATAATAATAATAATAATAATAATAATAATAATAATAATAATAATAATAATAATAATAATAATAATAATAATAATAATAATAATAATAATAATAATAATAATAATAATAATAATAATAATAATAATAATAATAATAATAATAATAATAATAATAATAATAATAATAATAATAATAATAATAATAATAATAATAATAACAATAATAATAATAATAATAATAATAATAATAATAATAATAATAATAATAATAATAATAATAATAATAATAATAATAATAATAATAATAATAATAATAGATATAGCAGAATGAATAATATAAGACAGGTTTTTGAAATACGGACAGAAAAAAGGAAAACTAGGTGGCAGACCAAAGAAAGAATGGAAACAATACATCTACGAAGTTTTAAAGAAACGGAAGAGGAATAGAATTACAAGTTATAAGATTGCCACAAAACCAAGAACAGTTTAAAAATGGTTAGAAGATCCGACGCCGAAAAGCAGTACGGGAAGGTGCAGATGAATCTTCAAAAATCCTTTGGGCGGTTTGGGTATTGTGATGAAAGAACATTGATACGTATACATTCAACATCTAAATAAAAGCATTTAGAGACTTGTTTGATGAAGTAAACAATAACGATAATTTCTCCATGTATGGGCTGGTTTGGAATGGAATCGCCTTCTAAGTACTTGAACGTAATTGACCATATCATGGTGGAAGGTGTTTTAAGAAAATTGAAAAAAATATTTAAACGAAATAGATCAACACTACACTAGAATAAAAAACATCGATGTGGAACCATAGTGCTTGAACTAGTTAATGAAGTTTAGTTATAGCTTTAAGCATGACATTTTCCTTTCGTCTGGACCTAAAGAAATTGGGAGAAGTGAAAAAACCAAGTCGCACAAGCAGAAACCCTCCTTATTTTCAGATATACTCAGATATACTCTTATGGTACAGTTAAAAAAGTCTTGTTTATTTATGTTGTGGTGTTAATGAAAGCAAATGGGAAGGCAGAGTCATATTTTGCGCAGCTGGCGTATGGTCCCTCCAACAGTCGTATTTAAGAGCACGTGTGCTCCCTTCTTCCAATCCCCCCACCTGAGTACTACAAGATATACTCTGCATTTCATCGTTTAAATTGTTGTCCAACAAAATCTTAACTACTGCAGCGCTGGTAATTAAGAATGATGGGAATGCAGCAGCAGTCTTTGGCAGCTCTTCGAACATGCATGACCTCCATTCGGCGACTGTTATATCACTCCTGCTCAGAGCAGGACCAGAGTTGCCTAAAGCTAATTCACTTATACTCAGCATTAACTTTGTGAGTAACAAAAATACTTCGAACTTCCTTTATTATCGAATTTCTCATTTCGCACAAGCCACGTGTGTGGGTTTCCCTAATTACATTCTATAAATCCAAGTTGGGAAGAGTATTCACAAAAATGAAATTACCTGGCACTGTTAAATACAGAGAACGGCTAGGAGTGGCTTTACCACTTTCCGTTTCCGCGAAACTGATATTTTTATAGTCATAACAGTTCAAAATCCAATGAAACATACGCTATGTCGTTTGAGTGAAAGGGTACACATTTCATATAGCAGTAATGCACAGTCACTGTAAGATTTGAACATTTTTATAATAAATAACAAAACATTAAGAAACCAACCATAATCCGTCTCATGAATAAACACCATTAGCATATATTAATACAAACGTTATATCAAAACTAACGTTAAAATACGAATAAAACATTTTAATCCTACTTTAGTCTTCCACAGTTTTCGTCGTATTGTAATTAAAAGGCACAACTATTAAGGAAGTCTTATTAGAATAAAGTACAGGTTCAACAGCAGAGGGGACTTATCAAGATTTATTGGGGTGACTACTGCCAGCAGGAAAGGATGGCATAAAGGAATCATAGGAGGCTACACGCCTCAGAAATTCCTAAGAACTGCAGTTCGAAGACCCGTCCCAGTAACAGAGATACTCATCTAACAAGTAGCCTTTTTTCCATTAACCAAGCACCTGTGTCATCTCTTCGGTACTGAGATACGTTACGAATGGCAATGAAAGTTGCAGAAAGGAAACCGCGGTGCATGAAAACTACCACAGAATTTGCCTACCGATCAGGAATATACCACGAAAATCCCAAAGTAAGTGAGCGCTCGTGAATGCGAGCCTCGGTCTTTACCGCGGGGCCGTGTTGCTTATTGGACTAAGACCAACGACTAATCTTCATTTTTTAATATCTTTGCTATTTTGCTGAAGAGCCTCTTTTCGCCATAGTTTAGCGTTTTTGTTCAGTATAGTAGATTGATAAGCTACCACATCACAGCATTGCTGTGCTATACACTGGCTTGCTTACCCCGCGATTATGCCTCCAGCTTAAACTTTGCTACCAACAATGGAGGCAATTTTTGTTTTATTTTATTTAATATTTAAGGGGATAATGTTTGAAATTTTCATCTCGA
Organism: Mantis religiosa; assembly: GCA_030765055.1. NCBI lineage: Eukaryota > Metazoa > Arthropoda > Insecta > Mantodea > Mantidae > Mantis > Mantis religiosa. The sequence goes on from CM060948.1 coordinate 144,073,123, forward strand.
AAATTAATTCTAGATTTTTACTATATGTTGTCTTTGTAATAATAGAAAATAATTGAATCGGTCACTTTAGAAAGGTCACATGTCCAGTTTTTGCAAAAATGCGTTAGATACATATTCATATCAGCATAAGGTAGCTGCATCTTGTCAGATAAAACTGACTCTTGACTTTTACTCCTTATATGCGAAAATTGTGTTCCTTTGCTGAATTCATTTTAGAAATGCCACATGTCCTGGACATTGTACTGTTCTTTACTTAACATTAGCGCGATCCTAGTGGAAGATTTGTGAACTATTGATTATGAATGAACAACAGGTGTTTCTCGCCTAGTTAACATGGAGCCAACTGGAAGCAACGTTAGCAAAAAAAAAAAAAAAAAAAAAAAAAAAAAAAAAAAAACCTGAGAAGTATAAGTTTAATGTGATTAGAAAGGCTAGAGTTAAAGGAATTGATTTTCCCTAAAACTTGTTTCCATACATGATATTCTTAATTTTTCTGAATGATGGGTTAAATATTAGGTATCATAAAGTTTGTTGTTGTTGTTGTTGTAATTTTACGTCCTCCAACGTTAAGTCATATCGGATGGTGAATGAAATGACTGAAATAATGCTCAAATGTGTCCAGGATCCATGGAGCTTAGAGTTAGCTGACATTCGTCTATCAGGATAAGGGAAAACCCTGAAAAAAGACTTATCCAGGTAACTCACCCTGACCGAGATTCGAACTTGGGACCTCTTGAACGTGAGGCAGACATGCTACCATCTAGGCTACCGAGGCGGGCATCATAGAGGTGGATTGTCTCTAGAAAGTTAAGGCAGGAATGTTCCTAAACCTCAAAAGGTCTCATTACAGCTCACGAATTGTATGTACTTTGATTGCCCGACCTTGAGGAATAGAACAAGAATCCCCTAACACCACGTTAGATGTACAACTAGGGAAGCTAAAAAAGAAGAAGAGTGTGGTAACAACAGAGCAGATCATTTATTGACACGCGATTTCATAGGTGGTTTAACTGAACACACTTTTGACCTTCGAATTAAAGGAGAACATGTAAATTTCTCTTTATTAAGGACTTATGGAGGACCAGTATCAATTAAGCCCAAGAAAATGCAGGACATTCGTTGTTTGATGTGTTACATTCCTTCAGAACATAGCGTGTTTTATGCGGAAATTTTACAACTGCCAACTGTAAATCATGATGTGGACTGAAAAGATTGTTAGACATTGATTTAAAAGACAGTAATATAAAAGAAAGACTAGAGCTGTAGCATACAAAATAATAAAAATATTATCAGAAACTTTAAACAGTATGTTAATTTTGATAGTTCATTACAGAAATGTCACGTGTCCACATATATAGTAATTTACGTCCTCCAACGTTAAGTCATATCGGACGATGAATGGAATGGGTGAAAAGATGCTCAAATGAGCCCAGGGTCCATGGAGCTAGAGTTACCCGACATTCATCTTATTTAAGATAAGGGAAAACCCCGTAAAAACCATATTCAGATAACTCACCATGACCGAGATTCGAACTTGGAACCTCTTGAACGTGAGGCAGACACGCTACCATCTATGCTACCGAGGCGCACAATAAACATTGTCCCTTCAATAAGTTAATATACTTTTTATTCAGTTTGCTCCTTTTACCTTGTCTTCTTCCAAATAAGAGGAAACAATTGCTCTTTATCTTCAAATACACTTCAGAAACAGTTTTTTATCCTCTAAAAAGTTGTGTTTTTGGACTTGTGACGTTTCTAAAATGACGGATTCATAATTGTTTTTGAAACGCATCTTTAAATGTACTTATTGTAGTAATCGTTTTATGAAAATCTCACAAAATGTAAAATGGTGCAATTGTACTCAAACTGTAAAATAATATATGTATGTTGCCGGCCTTCAGTATTACATTGTATATGAAATTCTTGAATGAGATGAAATGAAATAAAACATATTATTAAACGGTACAGATAAAAATAATAATGAGTCTAACCTCATGTGAAGACAGATAAAAATGAATATTTGGGTTGACATTTAATATATTATTGTTTACATGTGCCAAAATTCGTAATTTTAGGACAATAAATTTTGAAGTAAAATGATTACTAACTCAAACACCAAAACATATGATTAAACGAAAATTATCGTATATGAAGTACGCGACACAAACCCAATAAAAGCGTTTAAAACCATGAAATGTAGTGTGAAAAAGTTAAAAAGAATAATCGAAAGTTTTAGATATGTAACATAGCATATAAAGTAGGTACATATTTTTATTGACAAAACCAAACAGTAATTTTTTCCAACCATAATTACAGATATTTACCATAAGGTCCCATTCAAATAGAAGTAACAAGGTTTAATTTTAGTTTAATTTATTAAATACATAAAGTAATTTTCTTTCTCTTTCACTGCATTTTCTTAAAGTATTAAATAAAAATGTCCATCATGGGTGGCTGGCTGTGTTCGTTCGTTAGTTGTAGCATTGTTATTTAACAATGACCTCCGAAATTAAGTTGCTGAGCCACTGTTGTGGGACAAGAGATGAAGTTCCAGCAAAATGGTTCACAAAATGGCCAGGCTAATTTCTCTGCACACATTATGCTCGTTGGGTATTTTGGGAGTTGTACACTTTCTCCATGTAGGATATGAAACAATTTTACAGAAACGTACTAGCATTAATAAGTTACTACAATTGGGATCTACTTCTGTGTAATATTCTAGAGCCAAGATGATTCTAGAAGGACATAATCAAACTGTCGCTTCACCAGCCTATGTCACCCAATATCTTGTAGACATTCAATCAAAGTTACCACGCTATTAAAACGTTTTAACATTAAAATTAACATATACCACCAACTGATGATAACTTTACAATATGTTGAACTATGTGTTTACACTATATCGTATATCTCCAGGTCAAAACTTCTTTTTTATTTAAGTTAGAAAGTTAATGAGGTCAGTTGAAGATTTTAGGATTAGGATTACTACGGAGGGGATTCGGCTCTGCGACCGGTCTTGATCTATTGTACCTATGCCCCGAAGTGGGGCATATCCAGAAGGAAGGACGACGCGAGAATAGACAGAGGGTGGCCGTTCCAAGGATCCAAGACAGTGCAGAGGTCAGAGTCCCTACATTTCACTTAGATGGAAACCTCTCCCAGTAGGCCAGGACAACGGATATTCCGCCGTACTGCGTTTCGGAAGTGGTCCCAACAGTCGGTTCGGATACCGGAACCGACCTACAGGAGGAGGAAGTGGTTCACTCAGAACATATCATCCTGCCATGCAACACCGAGACTCCCGCCGACACTTCTACCCTAAAAGAGATCTCCAGATCAGAGATGATGTGCAATGATAATGGAGGTGTAATTACATACCGAGCATTCGCCTAGCGATCCGGGAAAAACCCCGAAAAAACCGATGGGTCAGGTAGGTCAGCCACGGGAATCGAACCCGGGCCTCCCGAATGCGGGTCACATATGAAACCGCCTGAGCGATCCCGCTCAGTAATTGAAAATCTTATTTACAAACTCTCACTTACCGTAACGCCACCTCGCTCGATAACTTTTGGATGCTATTCTAGGATTTGCGTGAAAACAAATGCTAGGTTCATGACACATGTGAAGATGGATATGGTTATTCATAAATCCGCCATCATTACTTCATGTCCAACATTCCAAAGACATATTACCGTCAGAAAGGCATGTGTAAACATTTATTGAGCAAATCATTATTACTTACCTTCAAATAGGTCCCTACAGTATTCAGCTTTTCTCTCCACAATTCGGGAACGATACATTTGGTGAAGGTGGCTATTAACTACAGGGCCATTTAGCACTCCGAGTAGACATTTACTTTTGGAAAACGTTGCACATTACCCTTGTAGAAATCAGCACGTAACCACACAGCCAGTCCTTCTCATAAAAATAAACTCTAAAACTGTCACTTCAAGCACCGAAATTAACTGATAATGGACAAAGAGTATGGCCAACAAAAGAAATTCATGTCACACTTTCCATCACTGATTGAAATAATTATCATTAATACATTTTACACTTCACCCTGAGTGAGATCTCTTGGTTTTGTTGCTGCTTGTATTCCGTTCTAATGTGATAAATGCAGAAAACGGATCTAAATATGGTTCCTGTTTATAAGCTGTAGCTATAATTTATTCGGCCAGCCAGTAGGCACGGAGGGACATATGATGTTTTACCCAGTTTAATTTTGCACATGGGCAGATACAATTAGGACTGGTGGAGATTTACCTAGGTAGACCTGCCAAGCAGGTCAGTTAGGAAGATGACGACAGCTGTTACTGGCTACTGTCTGTAATGAGCTGCAGTCACCGAGAGGTGCCGTCACAGTGTGGGGGTGAAGTAGGTTAGGAACCAGTCACCTAATTCTCGCGAAAACATGGCGCCCACTTAAAATCGAATACTAAACATTTCCCTTCGTGTTCACATCCTCGGTCTGGGGTTTCATTGTTAGTGTTAAATGACTTCGTGTTTTGCATGTGAATTTTACTCGTTTTTAGAACAAGGCCCGCATACGATTTCCAATTTAACAACCTTTTGTAACAGTTTGGTTTTAGTAGTGTTGAACACCATACAGTACCATACACGGAGAGTGAAATTATAGTTGGGAAAGGAAAAATGGAAAGGAAAAGTTCCAGACCTAAGTTTGGGTTATCTCCATGACATTTGAGAAACGAGGAAAATCTTGATGAAATCTCAACCTGTCCGAATTAGAATCACATATCTGCCATTCACGAATTCGTACCTCGACGACCTCGGCTACCCACGGTCAATAATAGTTGCTTTAAGAAAAAAGTGAGACCGAAACGAAACTTTACGTCATCATGTCAAAACTACTGAAAAAACAAATAAATAGCCATTAGTAATGTTAATCAGTGAATATCCTATGTAAACAACAAATGCATATGCTCAAGTTTAATATTAATTTACGCAGTTTTCAATGAACAGTGTAAAATTGAAAGTACGACTGTATGTATTTAAACAGATGAATAACAGAATATTTTAATAATTGATGTCCTAACTATAGGTATGTATAAAATACTTAACTATCTAAGCCAGAATTTGAGAAGTAGAAATTTAATGTCCTAGGCTAAAATCTAAGATTTTACGATGCTGTGTCGCTGCAATAATTCATTTTGTGATATAGCGGAGGTTGCAATGGCTTGTATTTTAGTAAATTGTTTCGCCACGTCGGGAAGAGAGAGATAGAACGATTAGAATGAGATAAATAGTGGAAAAAATGTCTCCACTTTGAAACTTGTATAACGCGGGTAAATTTCAACCGGTAGCATAAAAGATTGTTTTTAAGTCAGGAAACGATGCTTTTTAGCCCCAAAGACGAGAACCAATCAGGAAATGGGTAAATAAAAAAGTTGGAACAATAAATGTAAGACATTTAAATAATACAGTGAGGAACGCCTAAAGGGCAATAGGGCAGGTCAAACAAACATGGCTGTAAAACGTATCTCATGGACGATTTAGATTTGAAATTAGATTGATATAATGAGGTTTTAGCCCAAAATTTAATTGTTATTCGAAGAAGGGGGCGCATTAGTCAACCCCAAAATAATTTTGATGAGTGCTGCCACGAGAAAATAAATTAGTAATACTTTATGTACTCACTGTATTTGCTATAGTTGAAATATAATTTCGGAGTAGGTGAGATTTCTCATTACGCAAGCAAATATTCCAGTTTATTACAATATCAATTTGTAAAATCGTAGTTCTTATTGTATTTATGTTACAGATTAATTTTGTATTGTATAGTATTGTTATTCACGTTAACTATTGGGTGTTTGGAAACTTCTGCAAATATCATCTGGCTGTTAGCCAGAAATTACGGATTTGTCAAGAGAAAATATATAGAAACATTAAACGAGTGAAGCATCCCAAGTATTGGAAATAAGGATTAAGACATGTTTTATTATTTTGGTTTTACAATAAACAATGGCGGCTGAGGCGTGAATGCTGGTAGTGCCAACATTTCATGACATATTTCTTTTAATATTAACATTCTTTAACAATCAGGTAGGGGATATTCGACGTCGAATGAAACATATGGTTGAAATAATTCTCATTTATATGATGCAATATTTATACCACCGATGTTAGTGAATTTTCTTCATTGCACATCGACTGGTGATAAGTGCAATCTACAATACCAACACAGAACTAATCACGGTACTTCGGACTCGGAAGTTCAGCCGACATTTTTTAAGCAAATATGAGATACTGTAAAATTTACAAATAGAATATAATATACAATTGAGAGATTACACCACACTATTTACATCTCAGAGAAAATGTTGGAAGTGTCCACCACCAGCATATATACATGTTTGCATTTGTCTCACCATATTCTCTGAAAGTTTACGGAGATGATGTTGAATTGAGAGAAGGTTATTTCCAGAAAGATGGAGTAATGTGCCACGCATCTAATGACACCATGGAACTTGTAACCAGTTTCTTTGATAATCGAATAATCTCAAAAGGTCTGTAAACCCCCCCCCCCACCTCAGATCCCCTGACCTAACCTCACCGGATTTTTTCTTGTGGGGGTATCTAAAATAGAGTGTACAAGAATAGGCCACGGACAATTGATGTTCTCAAGGAATCCATTCGAACCAAAATATGTAACATTGGCGAGGATACTCTCCGTAAAACTATGTACAGATCAGAAGCAGTTCTTCGTATGTATTTCAGGAATTGAATATATTGAATGTATTATAATTTACGTCCTCCAACGTTAAGTCTTATCGGACGGATTTAGCGCTTAGAGTTACCCGACATTCATCTTTCAGGATAAGGGAAAACCCCCGAAAAAGCCTTATCCAAATAACTCACGCTGACTGAGATTCGAACTCGCACCTCCTAATAAATCTGAGGCAGACACGCTACCACCATGCTACAGAGGCGGGTTAGGCAAGATATTTCATTGCGTCTTGAAGAATAATAAGTGTGAGTTCATTAGAAGTAGGTATACAAATAATTTAAAATCGTGTTTCTTTCCTTTTTAAAGCAGTGCCATGGCTCGGAGGCTCTACTCCCAAAGTCGTTCTTGCATGCAGTGTACTGGTTATGAACATTTCTGTTTTCTAGTAAATTATGTATATTTAATCCTATGTCTCCAAAGCGTAGGGGTTCGTCGAATACACAGCATAATATTATATTGTTTTAACGAAAAACACTTCTGTAGAACCCTTTCCTTTCGGTTATTGTCTCGTAATGTGTTTTGGGCAAGGTAGCGGAACAGTTTTCTTTCATTGATATAGGTTCTTTGGGGGAGGGGAACTACATCAATATTAATGTTACTCATGTTTTCATAAGCAAAGTTCTATGCAGAAAATGAAAAGTACGATATGTAATAAGCACTCAGAAAGAGCCCTAAGCATATCTTTTATTTTGATTTTTTGTACTAAACCACCTTTCAGCTGTATTAAAATGCATGTTAAATGTAGAAGGAAATATTTATATGTTTATTGCTCTTAAATAAATAAATATAACTTCCTACACTCACACTTGCGCACTTGCCACATCCAAATATCGTACAAGCCAGAGACTCCGCTTCGATGGCAAAAAAAAAAAAAAAAAAAAAAAAAAAAAACAAGCCCACGCTCATGCGTATTTACCATACCCAGAAGTGCTAGTCAGTCTGTCGGCTTCGATGGCAAGAACTCTTTGCGCATGAAAAGTAATTGTTTCACAATGAAAGAAAAGTATTTTAGAATTATTGTGGAGCATACTGGAGGATTTACAAAATATATTGAGTTTGACCTACACTTTAATATGTGCGTTTTTGAAAAATGGTAATTTATGTATGGTGTAACAGTCACATAAAATGTTTGTTTAAGGATACTTAATTATTAATACGCTTTCAACAGTTACACGACATATGCTTTTCCATTTTCAGACAGAAGCACTAAGTTAAATATGTAGTTGCTGTGAATACCATGAGACTGCAAAGTGTAATTCATGCATAATGAATGAATTCCTGTATTTCCTTGAAGTGGAACATAGGGCCTGCTGAACCGCACAACCTCGAGACCCATAGAAAACAGGTTGAGGATCAGAGGTTTCCTGATCAGAGAGTTTCCTGATCAGAGAGTTTCCGGGATGGGTGATCAGCCCAATGCCGGAAGTGAATGTACGAGACAGATGAGGTGATAGGAAAGATGATGATAGAGCAATCGGTGGAACGCTGGCGGGAGAAACCGGAGGACCCGAAGAAAACCCGTCCCAGCGCCATGTTGTCCACAACAAAAGAAACTTTGTGGTCACCTGGTATTATTATTATTATTATTATTATTATTATTATTATTATTATTATTATTATTATTATTATTATTATTATTATTATTATTATTATTATTATTATTATTATTATTATTATTATTATTATTATTATTATTATTATTATTATTATTATTATTATTATTATTATTATTATTATTATTATTATTATTATTATTATTATTATTATTATTATTATTATTATTATTATTATTATTATTATTATTATTATTATTATTATTATTATTATTATTATTATTATTATTATTATTATTATTATTATTATTATTATTATTATTATTATTATTATTATTATTATTATTATTATTATTATTATTATTATTATTATTATTATTATTATTATTATTATTATTATTATTATTATTATTATTATTATTATTATTATTATTATTATTATTATTATTATTATTATTATTATTATTATTATTATTATTATTATTATTATTATTATTATTATTATTATTATTATTATTATTATTATTATTATTATTATTATTATTATTATTATTATTATTATTATTATTATTATTATTATTATTATTATTATTATTATTATTATTATTATTATTATTATTATTATTATTATTATTATTATTATTATTATTATTATTATTATTATTATTATTATTATTATTATTATTATTATTATTATTATATGAAAGAGAATATAGACTTGTTAATATTCCCATAGGTAAAACACGATAATTATTTGAGATGGTTTATTTGAAAGATGAAATCCACTTATACAAGAATATTTTAACGAATTATATCCCTTATATCCGTCGTAACACTCTTGTTCTTTGTTGTTTCATTTGACAGAGCAATACAATCTCTATTCTCTTCCGCCGTATAAAATAGAAACTAAATAATAATTAGTCCATATTAATTTATTTAGAGAGAATTACTGTACAAGCAACGTTAACTAGAATGAGCAGATAACACGAGAAGTGAATAAGGACCCTTGGAAGTTTATATGTTCACATAAGTGCCTCTTAACGCAACAAGAAATGTTCACTTGAGGCAATGACTGCAGAGACTCTGTGATTAACGACTGGGTATATACAAAAACAACTTCCGTAAATTTCTTTGTACCGGATGATGCTCTCAACGCAGAAGAGTGCGAAATGGAAAAGAGTGCCAGGCTGTGTTTAGCTTGAAATGCTTCCAACCGCAATCATTCATCAGTAACTTTACTGTTAAGGTGCTTACAACTGGAAAACACAAGTAAGTTACAACCAGGATAGCTCAGACTGTAGCATCTGAAGCGTGCATTTGCTAGATCCTGTTGGACTGACCGACCTGATCGTGGGATTCTTTAATGACTTTCTCAGGTTGACTACGAATATTGGAATATATATAAGGAATGGAACTTTTTCTTTCCTAGCACGATGTATTCTGATCGAACGTGGTCATCTAGGACATTCAACCTGGAAATGTTAGGGATCTCATTGCGTTGCTCTTGCGGCCACCAGTTCTATGTGCTCTTTTACTCTCTCATCTCATCCCTTCCTCAGAAGAGTTTACTTTTAAACTTTCAATCCTAAGGTAAATTACCAACCAGAACTATATATTTTCATGCTTGTTCTTAGAAATAACGAAGCTTAACACATACACAGTGTTCAGTTTTATTCGTTATTTCCCGCCTTCCAATTGAGCAAGAATGACGTCATAGTTGACTGGTGAGTCTATCTTGAAATCATAGTGCCATCTGGGGAAAAGAAGCGGTAATTTTTGCGGAACAGTAAGCAAATTACAGCCTTAGTGTGGTTGTTCTAATAATTAATGCAACCAGCTTCCCCTGGATATGAACACAGACCACCGTGTCTTCATGCTTGAATGCTACTTTCGTACCGGCATTAAAATTGGTGTGAGATATAAATATAACTTAAACCCCTGCATAGAGGAGTTATGCAACGCTATCCGGCATTCAGACAAGACCCTCGCAGCGTAATGTCAAAAAGTGTCCAGGTTCCGTAAATTGATATATTTTCGTTTGCAGCATAAACATCATAGGCTTTATCAGTTTACGATATAATTTTTTTGTCATTCTCACGCTTAATTAAAATGCCTATTAATGTTGGTATCCTTATGTATTTTAAAACCAATAGGTGCATCAAACATTTCCAATATACAGGATCAGTTACTCTCAAAAAGAGAGACACGGACGCTATGAAGAGACTGGTTCCAATCTAGAAGTAATAAATAATGTTATGACAGAAAGGCCTCAAGCATACCTTCTCGCAATACGGACAGTGTTAAAGGAGAAAAGAGAAAAGAAATATAAGAAAATGCACACATAAGACTATATAATATAGATATTTTCTTGTTTAGACTTGGATAAAAGCTTTGTACATATTGTGACACTAATTTATTTATTTATTTTTCATTCCTAGATCATGTTCTGCTAATTTTCTGGTTTGTAATGAAGTTACATTGAGGAAACTGTAGGTGATAGAAAAGAATTGAGATCAATTTGAAATATTTCTATTTTATGCGACAGGTTTACAATATGCATATTTGTCTACTATAACAGAAAAACAGATGTTCATTGTGAAATAAGCGTTCACTGACTTATCATTTCGTATATTCTTCATGGTATACTTTTATGGCTGCACAATTAGCTTTGCAGTGCATTGCATTGCATTATATAGTTTTTTAAAAACAGTAATCGTATCTACACACCAGATAAAATTACGCATCTTTATATTACGCGAACAGACCCACCTCTCAAATAGTATATTTACCTGCCAGTAGATGGAGGCCTCAAAGCTGCTGTCAGCACATCAAGTACGATCGAAAGTCGCTAGGGAAATCGTATATAAATTCCCTCCATCAGCGATGCTATTGAAGACGTCAAATTTTGCGCGGTAAAATCACAGATAAAAATGAACACAGTGTATACTGAAATCTGTGTCTTTAATTTTGATTTTTTCATAACATCATGCGACTACAAAGAAATTCTATGAAGAAAAGATATTAGAAACAACAGTATATATAAAAAACAGCGTAAAAGAGGTTTAGAAGAAAGGAATGGGTCGGTTGAAATTTGTAAGTCCCTATTTCAGTAATCTGCGGACGATTAGACATAGAGTCCAATAAGGTGATGACTTTCGCTTTGTTGTCGAACTATCCCTGTTACGAGTACCTAGTAAATAATTACATGCATATCATTAGGCAGAACTAACTTTTGGTCACCATCAGACATAAACTAAAATAAAAGTATGATATTATGTACCATACTTATGCACATATACATATTATGTATGATATTATGTATGCTACTGCGCATAATTATACGATATAATTAATATTCAGCAAATAGTTCCATTTATACGGCAGTATACATGACCAACGAATTTTGAGTGGGTGCTGTGGTTAACACGGAAAGCCATTCGCACTTCATAAAATTAACCTGGATATCGTATGTTAAGCAAGAAATCCACTCTTACTGGCAAGAAATTAAGCAATCCCAGCCTCGCCCGCCTCAGTAGCGTGGTGGTAGAGTGTCTGCCTCACGTTCAAGAGGTCCCGAGTTCGAATCTCGGTCAGGGCGAGTTACCTGGATAAGGTCTCTTCCGGGGTTTTCCCTTATCCTAGAAGAAGAATGTCTGGTAGCTCTAAGCTCTATGGACCCTGGGCTCATTTGAGCATCATTTCACCAATTCCATTCATCGTCCGATATGACTTAATGTTGGAGGACGTAAATTAAAAAAAAAAAATCCCAGCCTCTGTATATGCAGAAAGCGATATCGAGACGGGTAGACGGAGCCGTTAAAGCATAGATTAGTGAACAGGTCTACGGTTCAATTCCCGCCATAACTGTTCTACCGACTTTTCCAGGTTTTCCTCAGCCCTTGCAACCGGCAAATGACAGAGATTGTGGCCTACACTTAGGTTTGAAACGTTTCCTTTCCAATTATCATTTAATTTCGTGTATCATCGTGTAGGTAGATATCATCAGTATCCACCGGCTGTGGCGTGGTGCCTTGTATGGCAAGAGTGGATATTAAACAACAAAGGAAGAAAATGAAATCTTTATTTTATACATGTGGGCTGCTTTGTAGATAGATTCCACCTTGCGGAATGACAATATTGCAAAAATAAAAAGTAAAAAGAGGCCTTTGTGGTTTCATTAATTAAAATTACAGGACACACCTTAGGTACATTTTCCAATCTAACCGCCAATAACACCGTAACGTAATCGGCATGAAAGTACCTTTTGGATGTGTCAAAATCTCGACTTTTCAATTTTTGCGAAATTTTATGATTTGAGCCAAAATTGTGCGCATACTTAGCTCCAAATAGTATGTTTTACTAATTTTAAGTTTTAATGTCATGTAAATATTAAATGCATGTCTCTTTAATAAAATTTGATTTTACTTGAAATCGTATTTTCAGGCTGCTGTTTGTTGCCACACAGAGGAAATTCAGTTTTTAGGACTATTTTTCACTATTGTAAAACTAAGGCACACTGGTTTAATTAATGCTACAATGCGTTTGGTTCTAGCTTTTAAATTTGTAACACACTTATAATTACATAACTGCATTTGTTTAACAAGCTTAAAGGTTTTCATAATATTAATATTATGATTAATATTACTCTAATTTAATATTAGAATTACATAGACAAACTGATCGCACTGAATGTTTACATATGTACATAACTGTCAAAAGCCATAGATATGGCTAAAACTTCAGAATCCCGGAATATTTAAAGACAATAGTATCCAGGTATAGTCTTTGAACTCCTGGTGTATTCATGTCTAAAACCAGGCTTTTGCTACCATTAATTGCGCCCTGAATTAATATGGTGGAGTTTTAGTTTTACTTTATTGCGTTAAGTTTGTGGTTTTAGGGAATTGGGCCAATGTGCATGTTCTGGGGAGGACTTGCTCAGTTTTTGTTTCTTGCTGTTTTCTTGATTACATAACCTATATAGCAGCTCGTGTTTACTTTAACCCATCAGTTTAATAGTGCGGCATAGGTTTTTCTTTTGTTGCTGCACTAGATAAGTGCAGTAGAAATCTGTTCCGTCCCGGTTTTAAAGTCCAGGTCAGCCAGATCTTGAGTGGAACGAATCAAAAGCATGAAAAGTGTTCGCCTGTCATGTGGACTCTAATGCTGGCTAGTGGACCCGCCTCCTACTTGAACGTGCAGTTCAGTCACTCTCGCAGCCAGTGCCGGTTGAAGTGTTAATGAGTGTGGTGCTACAGTAGTGCTCCTCCGATAAACGTACACATGAAAGTGAAAGAAGGAGACTTTCAGCATAACATTGCAGTTTCTGACGCCTCCTACGAGGACATGAAGTGGTCAGTTGTGTGTCTGCGTGTGTATGTGTGCATTCTATCTAACGAACCTCATTCTAATCCTTGTTATAACAATCAAGGCAACTAACGAAAATGTAGCTTAAAGAAAGTAATGTATATAAACCACGTTACTGGCGGCTTAGAAATAACATGTGTAAATCTATAATTGGTCACGTGGTCACCACTATATCAGTGTTTCTAGCTATTTCGAACTCAAACTAATTGACAACTTTGTAGGTGTCTATTACTGCTGCAAACCCAGTTGATTCAATTGTGCAATTATCAACTAAAAATGTTTGTTGTTTGTACCAAACTTTATCTTTCAAAGGCTTTGGCCTCTGCAGTAGCATAAGCATAAATCGTGTGAACAGTAACACTTAAGACTCTGCGATCGTGCTGTTGATGTTATAAAGGTATCCTACAGAAAACTAAATACACAGAACTGTATTTTTAACACGACCAAAGAAAACAATATCACTGTTGCTTTATAAATACGTTAGTGCTTTTGATTTTCGTCCACGAGCTGAAATATATAGATTTGAAGTTCCCTTATCTTGTGTTAACAAAAAACAAAACTCCCTGTTAGTGCTAGAACTTCATAGAACCTCAGATCTCATTACAGCACTCTGAGGGGCCGTACTATGAAAATGTCTTAAAGTTCCAAGTGAATCTAATCTGAGTGTATCAGATAGGTTCTGCAATTCGATCTCTGATGCACCTAAAATGAGTCATTCTCTTAGAGTGCCCTCGACCTTGAGTAGTTTAGGTGAAGTATCCGCAATCACAGAAGGCAGACAAATCTTTACACGACTTTGGAATGTTTTCTTCTGTACACATGTAGTTACTTATCTCTTATATACCTATTCATTTTCTTTTTAATTTACGTCCTCCAACATTTAGTCATATCGGACGATGAATTAAATGGGTTAAATGATGCTCAATGCGTCCGGGATCCATGCTGTTTAGATTTACCCGACATTCGTATTTCAGGATAAGGGAAAATCCCGGAAAAACCTTATCCAGGTAACTCACCGTGACCGAGATTCGAACGCAGGACCTCTAGAACGTGAGGCAGACGTTACCTATTCAATGCATAACCCAGCTGAGCAGTCCAAAAATGTTATCCTTTATTAGCTATTACTTAAAACGAGAATGCATTGTTGCAAACCATACCGCCAATTCGAAGACATCACCTTCATAAGAACGGACATTTACAAAGTCTTTCGGTATTTAATGTGACTCAAGTAATTAATTTTGCTGTACAATTTATTTCCAAATGTATATAACACTCCTTTATTTCTGTTAGACGTTAGCGAGATAATTCGAAACAGTCTGGGCCTCGTTGACGTATTTAAACCTCGTTTTTTATGTGACACTCAATGGGTTAGTTTCCAAACCGGAAATATTCAACATTAGACTATGCATGAGCTTCTAAATGATTTAAAGTTAAAGAGTTACTACTACAGATGCAGAGACGTGGGGGAGCTATAGTTTATAAAATAACACTTGACATCCAATTGTGCGCACTGGTGTCATAAATAGTCTTACCTAGGGTTATACTGCAGCATGGACTGTTATTAATGACCTTCCCTCTATAGCAACTGAATGTGTTGGTGTGTGTTTTCAGTTAGTCCTAAACCTTTATGATTTGTGATATATAACCTGTAACCAATTACATCTAATTTTATGTCTTAGCTTTGTGTGGATGCATTTTTGTATTTCGTTTTAGGGCTGTTATTTTTTTTAATATCTGCAGGTAAGTCTTTGGGAGGAAGGAACCCCAATTTGAAATGTCTTCAATGCTTGATTGCGACTGCTTATAAATATCGAGGAAGAAATTATAGATTATAATGCCTTTCAACTAAAAGGAACTACAAGCAGCTTTAATAATGCCATATAATTCGGCAATGAAACAAAACCGAACGCGAGTTTGCGGGTAAGGGTTTATTTACAGATAATCAGGGAAAATATTTTAGAATTTACAATTCTTGCTCCGATGAAACCGATGGCCCACGTACTAATTAATACTCCAGCTCAGGTTTTGAGGAACTGTTTATCGTTTATATGACACATTGATAAAATATTTATTTCTATCTGAACATTTTTATCTTTCACTAATTTTGCTACATTGCTTCAAAGTGTTGTAATAGTTTTACAAGTTTTAAAAGCGTTTCAGTTCAAGACACTGTATCATATAATTCTCTTGCTTGAGTTTTTCGAATTCAATTTATACTTACTTTGTTGGCGTTGATGGTACTCTACATAGAAAATCTGTCAGAACCGCATGTATAACGAAATACATCACAATCACTCAAAGTTGTAGTGAAGATATTGATAATTGTGACATTAAGCAACGGTTTAAGTGTCATTAATGAGGAGAAAATGATCTCAAAGCTCAAAGTTAAATAAATATGGAATAAGGAAGAATGTTATTTTATAAACACGATTCTTTCACATTTTTCACTTAAATTATTATTTCAACATGTCATACTTGAGATACATTTTTGTACATACATCCTTCTCCTAAACACTTACTTAAATTTTCTTTTTCTACCGGAAACGAGTGTTGATAATATAATGGTTAAAGAATATGCAAAAATTCTGAATCTCCTGTATGATGAATATTTTACTTTCGCCTACATCACAGTATCGTCTTGTTTATTCCAGCTGTTCTGATATAGAATTATTATAGCCCTCCAACCATCTGTGTCTATTTGCATGAAGAAGACAACAACACTGAAGCACTGTGTTTAGGCTTATGGCATCGCATTAATAATCAGAAAATGAAGACAGGCCAGATTTTGTTACACCTCAATTTAATAGGTGGGCTGTAGACCTCTGCAAAGGATACCGCCATAAACTGTTCAAAATGACAATGAAGCTCCATAAAAGATCAAGTATTGCGTGGAGAGTTAGAAAACAAATTACCCAGCAAAATTCAGCAGTTCCTTCATTTCAAGACAGATGTAATCTAACAAATCCGTTCTATTAGATGTCCGTGACATTGGTGCTGGTCCATTAAAACACGCCAGAATAATAACCACTTCTACAGCAAAATGATCCCTCATGGGGAAACACCGAAGAAGAAAAAAGACTACAACCCCCCCCCACTCCAACGATGATAATTAACGTGGGTTGTGGGGTCAAAGTAAAGCGTGGGTTAACAGGATGACCCACATACTGTCCGCAATTGTGAGTATATGTCAGTGGCATCCCGTGATCTTCACCACGGCCTGGTTGCCATCATATTATACATAAACACTGTCGACACACCGGTCCGTTTCTCTTGGCTTTAACTCGGTGACCCATACGTCATACGTAGCTCTGACTTGGGTCTGTGCCATTTCGAACGAAGCGTAAAAGTGAAGGTTCCTGTATTTTTTGTGCTTCTTTTATATCAACCAATGCAACCTAGAAGGTATCAAGAGTGTTTTTCTTTGTTTCGGACTCGAAGACCGCAGTAATTCCTGGCTACAGTGGCAAAACCTGGGTGGTTTGCGTTCCTGTTGTTGATTAAGACGACAGGACTTTCTTTCCATTGAAGTTAATTTTTAATTGTGGATGAACATATGAAGAGAGAATGTTTACACATATTAACTATGAGAGTTGCAGCTCATGTTATTAGACAATTTGTCATCATGTTGTTTAATTTGTTTGTGACCAGGAAATCTGCCTATAGTGTAGCATAAACCGTTTTGTTTTTACACCTTTACATCTTTAGTGCTGATAATCTTAGAACTTCTGAGCTCATCCAAATGCTTTATTGCTCAACATATGTGGTTACAGTCATTATACTAAATTGCAATAATCAGACTAAGCACACAACAGAAAATGAACCATTTTGAAAAGAAAGAATTTGGAACACATTGTTAACTATTACAACGATAAACTCACTAAGTAGTTGTATATTTTTATGGTTTCATCAGCTGTTAACATTACAATTAACACGTTTCTTTGCTTTTCTTGTGACGAATCCATCTAATCATCATTACTGAAATGCCCTTCTAATGTGGTTTTCGAAGCGCCCATCGTAAAAAAAAAAGAAAAGAAAAAAAACATACTGAAGTGCTTCATATCGGAAAGTCAATCACTTTCTCAATCACGTATGTATTGGATGTAAGTAAATATACGTATGTACGAAAAATACCTTTATTCTGTGCTGAGGAGCATTGCATTTTGTTGAAGTACAAATTGCTGTACAAGAAGTAAAACAAATAAACATCGTTCTGTATTGGGGATTATAAACTAACGTCAATGTTCTTCTTTCCCCGCACATTGATTGGAAGTAAGAGTAAAAAGTGATTCTTTTATAAGGTTAAGTTCCCCTGGTAAAGAGCATTGCACTCTTCGCATTTGCAATGGATTTCCCTACCGTTGAATGCTTGCATTGAACAGGTGCGGCATTCCTGTCCTACACTCTGACCCACAAGTGTCACGTGGTATGTAGGTCTGGACTTTTTCCAGACTAATCTAGCAAAACAATTGAAAAATTCTTCTCATGTTCAGTATAGAGTTTCTTTCTGCTACCGTTAATCACTTCCGTAAAGCAAATACGAATCCAAGTGGAGTTTAAAAGCCTGTTCTTGTTAATATGTTATAATAATATAATAAACCGATTTATTTCCATCAACTTGGCGTGGAATGTCACGTTTGTTTACCTTTCAGCATTATGGACATGGTGTGAAGTGCATCTGTTTCGCAAGAGAATGTGCTTCAAAATTTATACTTGTGTGATTGCGAGATAGCTTCTTATCTAGATACTACCCTTTAGACTGGTACATTAACCCGAGAATGGAAACCAGAACTAAAACAAGAATAAATGTCTGTGGTGACGGAGTAACATACCTGCCTCACTTTCAAGACTCCCGAGTTCGTATCTCCGTCAGGATGAATTTTCTGCAATAGATTTTCTTTCCCCGGAGTTTTTCCATGTCCTGAAAGATGAATGTCGGGTAACTCGAAGCACTATTTGGGCTGATTTGGACATCATTTCACTCATCTCATTTATCGTCCGATTTAACCTGCGTTGGAGGACCTTAAATTTAAAAAAAAAAAAAAAAAAAAAAAAAAAAAAAAACGAATATGAGAATCAAAATAACGTAAAATATTTTGTTTGCAATACTCCATATTGGTGATCATATCAATAGCAAAGTGGAAACCTAATTTTTTCATTGTGATGTCATTTATTTGTATCTACCTAATGATACGTTTGCACCTCCTTCCACTTTAGCCGAGATAATTCAGATTAGCTAACGTCAACATTCGATGAAATAAACAACTTCTAAATGCAAATCTATTATTATTTTCGATTTCTCTTGTAGTATCATGCTTCATTCTCCTATTAATGTGTGCCTTAAAATTATTAGCTGTCATTTGTTAATTTATGACTTCTTTTTAGTTTTGGTTAGTTTCTGCTACTTTTCCCGCTTTAAATGTAATATTCAGGTTTGAGTCGCATATTAAGATGACGCTTTCGCTAGAAGAACTGAAGTTCAGTTAAGGGTGCCAGAAACTGTGATCTGGAGTTACATTTACTGGAACTTTGCTGGTTTCATTTTCCAAGATTGCGACTGTAGGGCCGCGCTGTGGCCGAGTGTTTAGACCAGTTCACTCTAACCAAAGCGGCCCGGGTTCGATCCCAGGCGACCGCATGTGAAATTTGTAGTGGAAACAGGGATCACGGGCGGGTTTCCTTCGGATGCTCCGGTTTCCCCCACCATTGTTAAAACTTGAACAACTCTTCTTTTTTCCCATTTCCGGAGCTCTTAACTTTATTGTCCTCTGATTTCCGTTCTCTGATATAGTGAATCATCCTTTAAACAGCTGTAGATACTTATACATTTTGTCAAAATGTAATAAATTTCAAAGAGAACCGCTCTCCTTTGCCGCTGGTTTGTAACCATTAGTCAAAAAAAGGCGACCCTCATGAACAGGATGAGAAGCATTATAGCCAGTCTTCTGGTCCCTTTTTTTTCCTTGCAGATACATGCCTTGTGAACCCAACCTCAAAGTGACGCCTCCCTTGACAGAGTAGTGGGGCAGACGTCTCACATTTTGGAAAAAGTTTACCTGGTAGAAGTTTTCTGAGTCTCCTCATAATTACTGTGTTATTTGATTAAAACATAGCATTAAGACTATTTTCGAGAACTTTATAACAAGCGTGCGGTCTAAAAATTAACAATAATGATATGCAATTAGCTGCGCTTTTAGGCATTTTATGTCCTTGAAGTTCTATGAGGAATCTCAGGCCGTGTATTTAACATATATTTTCTTTTGATTGAGTACGATAAGCTGTTTATTGCCTGCGTAGTTTCATGTTGAAAACGTATACAAAGTTTTTAGTGGTGTTATAAGAATAAGCAGTGCCGCTAACACATGGCTCTAGTCGGCAGCTTTGTCGTGGTTTCATATTGGATCGCGGAAGGAGAATTTGGCAAGTGATGCGATGGCCATGATGGATGAGATGGGTGGCTCGATTACACAGCCAAGGTTACGTTTTGTATAGCTTGCCCAGTGTGGTGACGTTAAGTTGTATATCTCCGTTGATGTGTACATCTGTCTTTCTTTCCTTCACGATAGCAGAATGATACCGGCAAACTTGTTGGCTCTTGTCCTCATTCAGGTACTTTTTAAGTGTGTCCTTTATGTGACCTCTAAGCAGGTCACCTACCTGACCCATGGGTTTCTTCGGGGGATTTCCCGGGTCGCTAGGCGAATGCTGAATAGGACAATTACATACTCCGAATTTCCTGTCCCTCCATTTCATCTCCATTATCATTTCACATCATCTGTCATTTGGGAGCCTCCTTCAGGGCAGAAGTATCGGCGAGTGTCTCGGAGGTGCATGGCAGGATTATATGCTCTGAGTGAACTACTTCCTCATCCGGTAGGTCGGTTGCTGGTCTCCGAACCGGCTGCTCGGATCGTTTCCAAACCATAGTAGCGAGGAATGTCAGTTATCCTGGCCTACCGGTGGAGGTTTCCATCTAAGTAAAATGTAGGGACCCTACCCTTTGGGACGGCCGCCCTCTGTTTCCTGTCATCTCTTTCTCCCAGGGATGCCCCACTTGGGGCATAGGTACAACAGACCAAGACCTAGTCGCAGTGCCCAATCCTCTCCGTTGTAATCCTAATCCTAATCCTAAAAAGCTATATGATACTATCATGAATTTTTAATCGGAATTGCAATAACCGAACTTTAAAAAGCTTCAAAATGTATCCATCAGTTACGGGAATATACATCATGGAACACAGATTTTAGACTGAGAAAGGTGCGCATTTCATTAAAAATGACTTTCTTGTTAGTATGACTATAGATCAATTAAAAATATGTTAAATTAACCGTAATTCCATTTTTGTGATATATTTTTTACTCTCTGTACTTCTTACCTTATTGAGCAGATGAAGTAATGTGTCATACCTTACATTTTCATATCGTATTTTCACACGTGTTAAAGTCCATTGTGACCCCAAAAACATTCTTAGAAGCAGGTCCATACACACGAATGGTGTAAATGATGCATGTGTGTAAATGGGATAACTAAAATAACGAACAGTCAGATGAATTCAAAACCTGTCTCTCATTTTCCAAAGATGCGACACGAAGATATTTAACAAAGTCCGTCACTTGAAACTACCCTTCACATGGAAAATACTTCCTTTTTCGTTTATTTCTGAAATAGTGCTCACAGTTTTGATTAAAAGTGTCATATATTTAAGTTATCTTCGTAATAAAAGAGATGGACATACCTCTTGTTTTTCTGGATTTAGAAAAAACGTTTGATATTATCTCCAGAGAACCACATTGGGTCAAGTAAGGGAAAAAAGGCGAGTAAGTCAAAGCTTCATACAAGTAACACAAAATATCTATAGGAGAAATGAATTTCACATAAAATATAAGAGGAGGTTAACAGATAAAATAACAAATAAGGTAAGTCTTAGACAAGGCTGTGAATTAAGTTCATACTATTCAATTTATTTATTAATGATACCCTAGAGGAAATAGGCAAAAATAGTACACATTTGCCAACCATAAATAATAGAGAAATACCAGCTTTGCTTCCTTCAGATGATTTATTTACAGGTGCTATAGCAGGCGTCGATTTGAAAGGATCTCTTTACATTCTGTAAGGACTGGGGACTCAAAATAAATACAACTAAATCAGAGATTATTGTAGTAAAGAAGGGTTATAAATTAAAAGCAAGAGATTGGTGGTGGGAGGACTCAGAATTAGAACCTGTTAAGAAAACTGATTATTTGGAGGATATACTGTTAAGTCATTGAAAATGGATGATAAAAAGGAAAGAATGACAATAAATGTGGTTAGGTCTTGCGTAAATAATCAAACATCAAGTAAAATGTTTGGAGTATAGGGTTCAGTAGTAGAGAGCAGAATGATGTGTGGAGTGGAAATTTGGGGACCTGATGAGGGCTGGAAAACATTAAATGTGATAAGTAGACAATTTTATAGACTTGCACAAGGTTTACATAGATATTCGCCAAATGAAGCTGGACTAATGGAATTAGGAAGATTAGGCTACAAAAGTAAAGTGTTGGAAAGAGTACTGAAGCATTGGTACAAAAATAAATGTGTAGTGTTTAACGCCCGCTTTTACTACATACGGCATCGCAGGCGCTGACACTGATGATACATGAGATGAAGATGGAGCACCGGTGGAATGAGATGGTGGGGGAAACCGGAGATCCCGGAGAAAACCCGCCCCAGCGCCGTGTTGTCCACCACAAATATCACTTTGCGGTCGTCTGGGATTGAACCCGGGCCGCCTTGGTGAGAGCCTAGCGGTCTAACCACTGAGCCACGGCGCGGCCTACACTGGTACAGAATATAGTAGCTAGAAGACGACAATATTAATCAAACAATGCATGTTAATGCAAGCGTGAATTAAGGGGAAGTAATAATGGACGTATACATTTCAAAATATTCTAGCAGAAATTGGTTTGAGAGCAATGCGGGTTGATTGAAAAAAAAAAAAAAAAAAAAAAAAAAAAAAAAAAAAAAAAAGGAAAAGGGATGATGGAAAGAGACAATAAATAGAATAGAGGATACAGCAATACAGGAAGTATGGTCTAATTTTCACAACAAAAATCTTTCATTCTACGCAGATTACTGAAAATGGATTGGGGAAGAGAAAAATAAATTGAAATTTGTAATAAATCAGGAAGGAAAGGGTTAGATGGTTCATAACAGGAGTGATGCAGTTAGTTGAGATAAGAAATGGGTATAACAAGGAAAAATGTTCAATGTGTGACGAAAAAGATAATACCTGGCACTGTATTCTAGAATGCAAGCAAACTTAAGTGTGGAGGGATGAGTACCTTTAGCGAAAGTGGAGAGTTTGCCAAATGATATAAGAGGTATAAGAATTTTGAAATTAAGATAAGAGGAAAATGTTTAAAACAACTGGGAAAAAATATAGATAAAGTGAGGTAGAAATGGCTATGGAAGGTAGGTAATACTAAGGGAAAGAATAATGGAGAGAATTTTGATTGAGATATAAAGAACTTTTAACTTTTTGAACGTAAGTTACAAGATATGATCCCATTATGTAGACAACCTGGTATTATATATCTAATAATGGGAGAAGAGAGGTAAAGCAACTAGTAAAATGAAATAAGTTTTATTGTAAAGATATAATTTTTATACCTGAGAAATTCATAAGAGCGCAAAACGTTCCTCCAGGAAAAGTGTAAAAGTGTTGTTTAAAATTAATGTTTCTGTAGCGTTAGTGACTTTGGAAATGTTTCTGTGTTGCATTTTTAAGTCTTTCCAAGGGCATGTGTCACTTAGAAATGCTAAATAGTTTAATAATCTCTTTTGTTTCCATCGTAAGGGCCTGTCCCAGTGGGAAAACATTTAAATACTGTTTGTACTTTTTTTTAAGTATGTAGGTATGTTACACAACAACACTAACACTACCCAGGAGGAAGGGATGAAGTGAAAGGGCAACAGGAGTGTAAATGCTGTTTGCAGACAGGGCACAGGGATGTGAGGAATTTCCTTACAGTTCCAGGGTCAAAGACCCGTTCCAATGCTGGAGCTGCCCAGAGAGAGCGACGAACGACCCGTCGACCAAGCAGCCCTCTGGTATCCAGGGAGAATGCTTGTTTCTTTTGAGCAAGCATCCACGCCATCTAACTCCATCATATGTAGTGAAACATAAAAGATGGAAGTAATTTGAAAAATCAGAAGGAAACGGAATAAAAATAAAATGGTAGAAAGGAAATCGTAGTAGATAAGAAACCACCTCAGCATTCACCTACAGATCAGGGTCAAAATTTCCTAAGGTCATAGAGGGTGGTTTGCGGGAATCGAATATTGAACCTCACATGTTACCGCGGAGCCTACATATTTGGCTATTTTCAGAAACTAAGCATTCATATTGTATACACTTGTACACGTATATTGTATATACGTAGACAGGTTGTTTCAGAATTTGACCACATAACTTTAAGGGATTATTAAGGAGCGTTGTAGGGATATATTAAGATAGGACACTTATGGTCCCAGAGCGTGTGATTTTCTACGATGATTTTGAGCCAGTATGCCACTGATACCACCTCAGTGATAAAGTCTGTTTAGTTAACTGGTGTGCACGTCGGCCGCTGCCTTTGACGAACTCTTATAATCGTTTTACAACACCGACCCTCCTTCTCCCAGATGTTTCTGCAAGGTTGCCACCTTTCTCGATACGTCATGGGTATCGTACGAGGTTTCGTCTAAATAAATTATCTTATGTCCATTACTGCAAAACTGCCAAGCTACAATTCTACTGGATTCCATAATAACCCTTAACTTATTCACAGTGCGGTATTTGAAACCCAGCTCCTTTAGGAGACCACGCAAAGTGCAGTGCCGATAAGAAAAATCACAAATTTCTTGCAAATGTGCAACCAATTCGTCTAAGGTGGGCGCTCTCCCTTTTGCATAGACTCTAGAAATTTCTCGACGAATTAAAACGCATGTGAAATTATCTACTTTAGAGAAATGTTTCCTTTTGTTTTCACACTTGATCGGCGTCTTTGGTATTCCTTTCGTCACAATATTTCTTACTGTATTTCTGTTAATACCCAGAATTTATCAAGTTCATTGCACGACCCCTTACCAAGATTATATTTCAGCACATATTTATATGTGTTCAAAACAAGCGCTTGAATTTTCTTAGAAAGAGTTTCCGTTATAACTTTGTTTTATAAGGCTTTTCCAGTAATTTAACTCGGCCCAGTTATTCACGCTATTGTCATCACTTTGATTACTTTCACTTGACTGAAAGTTATCTACTATTTCATCGGCATTTACTACTGCTTTTCCCTTCCATGGGCTTCACATCGTGACACACAACGAATTTCTGCACATAATGAAACAGATCAACTGAAAGTTGTAACTTTGGCAACTGAGACTCCACGTGGAGTAAACATGTGACTGTCACTTCGAGAAAATCAGGGTTGCTATTGGTCCTCAACGACAGTGTTGCATTTCTGAAGTGTGGAGATAGATTTATGACGGTCATTAGTGGGCGGGAGAGTAGTTTCCTTTGAGCGGTCAACTGCACTCCCGTACACTAGACAGAGTTTACATGTTAGCATTTTCTGTCTAGCAAGTGCATATGCGCCTTAATGGCAACGCAAGGACCTCCCCAGTCAGTGACACCACATACCATGCTTCCATCTTTTTATTTGTTTATTTTTCGTTCTTGAAACTGTTGATTGTGAAGGATATATAGAATACTGCACTGAACCATTTGATATTACCGCTGCTGTTAAATGTAATCAAGCAAATCAAACGAATGAATACTAAACAGGAATTAATTCAGTGGCGTACTGACTCAAATTTATCCCAGAAAATCTTGCGCTCTCGGACCATGTGTCCATATACCATTGAGCCACACACATACACACTTAATGGCTGTGCACCAAGACATATCGTTGAGGTTGTATCAGGGCTTACTAGCTCATACTATTTATCTCAGAAAATCCTGCCCTTTGGGACCATAAGTGTCCCATAACAAATAGATCCCCTGACGTTCCTCGGAAATCTTTTAAAGGTATGCAGTCGAATTCTGAAGCATTCAGTATATTTCCATGATTTCATCAATAAGACATGTTTTCACCATCAAGACTCAGGTCAGTTTATTTTCCAATTACTTCTTGAACCTTTTTGGTTGACCTTGGTCAAGAGAATGTTCGTCTCCTTATCCCCACTTGTTTTTTTTCTCAACAATCCCTTGCCACGTCACGTATATTGTAAGTATGATGTTACCACGGAAACCAAACGCTTATACTGAAGTGCAAACCGAATATTTTGTCTTAGATTGCATTCTGTTGAGCTACATTACTTATCGACAAATAATACAATCACCCATTATTTTCTATTTCACTCAATATATTTTACGCCTCGAATATTCAGCTTGGAGTAATAAATGCTGACATAATACATTGCTTTCCCTGCCCTCTTTGTGCTACTGGAGAGGTGACGAGAAAGCAAAGAAATGATAATTTGTTATTTTTGTAGGAAAAAGGCACATTTTCGTCTGCCCATATGAAACGCTACACACAGAATTGAAAGAAGTTATGTTCGCAATTTGATTGTAGGAGACGTGACAGTAACCACTCAAAGCACGCTGTTTACTGCCGCCGCTCAAAACGCCTGACAGAAAAACCTAGACACTGACAAAACCAGCATTCCAATAGTGTTGGTGTATTACAGTGATTCAAATGTAGATTTTACTTAATCAAGTTTTGTCATATGGCGAAATATATGGAGGGGCTGGTAATACGGTCGCGTAAGTTCTTCAGTGTCTTTGGGTCGCTGAAAGAGGAAGTAAAACAAATAAGAAAAGAAATAATGGAGAAAATAACAGTTTTGTTGCATATAGTTTAGACGGATCCAAAAAAATGTTATTTTTGATACAGTAGTTCTTAAAGCGGTGATGGTGCTGTTGCTTACTAAGCGGAAGAAGCGGGTTCGATTCTCGGAACCGGCCAAAAGGGTTTTCTTGCTCTGGTAGACCTGGTCGGGGTACACTCACATCATGAGGTCCCTGAGGAGCAAACTGAGGAGCTACTTGATTTAAAACTAGCAGCCTCTGGTTGCGATGACCAAATATAGCGGCCGAGAAGGACCGAGGCACTGACCACGATCCCACGTCTCACCCTCCAGTACTGCATCCTACTCATGACACCTGTGATTAGCAGAGGATGGGTCGCATTGGTCGGATTCCACAGAGGGGTTAGTTAATGATGCAACATAAAAGCGAGATTTTATTCTGCAAGGAGCATAAAATTACTCTGAACACGCTTATCACATACTATTTTTAGTTGCCAATATTTACAGAAGTCCTGCGCCGTGGCAGCATGCCTTGGTCCCTGGCCACGGAATGCGGCCCGGGTTCGATCCCACCCATGTGGTGCGGATTTTAGGTCCCGGGTATAGGACCGGTACCCACTCAGCATCGTGAGGAAAGTGAGGAGCTTACGCTAGGTAAGTAGCCCTGGTCACGGAAACCAGCATTCCGGCTGGGGGATGCCGAGATGCTGACCACATCTCCTCCCCGTTTTGGTTGGTTGATCGACAACTTCTGCCGTGCGTAAGTGGGCGTGAGGCCGATAGTCGGGTTGGTAGGCCTTGGCCCTCTAAGGGCTGTCGTGCCATGGGTTATTATTATTAATATTTACAGAAAATGATATATAATGAATTAAATTATTTTCATCCAATTTGTATCTATGATGACCAGCGCGGTATTGGTGATCCTTGTTTCTATTCAGCATTAGTGCCAACACTAGGTATAATGAGTTAGAAAGAAACATTGAACATAACCTTGAGACGTGCGCTTCAAGGATGCTTTCTTTGACGTATTTGTTTTATTCACCAATGTCTTTGCTCTCTTTAACATTATGCTACAGTTTGGTTCTAGTGTAATTTTCCCACAATGTTGAAGATATTCATGTTTTTGGCTTTATCTTTAAAACATGTATGCTAATACCACATTTTCACTATAATTATGATAGTTACAAAATTTAATGGCGGCTGAAAACTGACCACTAGCAGCGAAGCGCGAAGTAGCCATATGTCAAATGGCGGGGAGAAGCTGTATGTAGTAACAAGACGAAATGAGAACACTTTATAGAGTATTACTGTAGCTATCAAGTAAACATAAGCATCCATCTGACTGGATGTTGTGTTAACCAGCACCTTCAGCCAACCGCCATTTAATTTTGAGTCTGCCATAGTTTGTACGTTTCTTACTGTCCACCACTGAAGAAATCTGTTATATGCTATTTTCTAATGTTTCCTTGACTTTTTTTAATCAATTCCAATGTTGCCCTTCCCACTGCTTGTAAAATTTTGGCTGGTTCTTCAGATTTCATAAATAATGTATTCAAATTATCCGACATGACAAAAAATACAAGCCTGTTGGATAATAATATACACAGCAACCAACAAATCAAAGAAGGTAACTCCGGGTTGTTATAATGTTATACCATTATGCAGCATAATAAAAACCCTGGCGCAGAGGTGTGCGATCATCCAACCGATACGGGGAGCAGATGTGGTCAGCATCTCGGCACCCCCAGCCGGATCTTTGGTTTTCATGACCAGGACCGCTTACCTAGCGTAAGCTCCTCACTTTCCTTACGATGCTGAGTGGGCACCGGTCCTATACCCGGGACTTAAACTCCGCACCCCATGGGAGGATCGAACTCGGGCCGCTTTCCGTGGCCAGGGACCAAGGCATGCTGCCTTAGCCCGCTAGGCCACGGCGCAGGACTATGCAGCATAATGCTCTACTGTTAAATAATATCATCCACCATTAATTGGCCACCATTGACCTATTTTGATTTACATTTTTTGTAGCTTTAACTTTACATATTAAAATACCATCAACATCGGTGCACAATTAGGCAGTTACCAGTTGCACTAAATATGTCGTATTTAATATACCAGATGGCCCACGCGAGCCGTCCTCTGTAGTTTTATGTTTCCCACATACGTTAGTGCAAGAAGGGTTGCCTCGTCGTTGCTGTTTAAAGAAAAAGTGCACGTACAGGCGAAGCTTCACTGAGCGGTGCTGCTCTCTGCATGCGTTTTCTCCTGGGTTTGCTCCGATAAGGTCCCGTGGCCGTCTGTAGTTCGAGTCAGGTTTTACATCAAACATTTACATAACAACTAAAATTTATCCAGCGAAGAGTACACAGATATGATAATGACACTGGGCGACAATGAAAATGTTTCGGGCTTAAAAATAGTGAATTTACATGTATTTACATCTGCTGAATTAAAAATCACCATAAAATGATAGTTTAGCTCTTGTTTTGAAGATAAAGTGACATTTCATTTTTTAGAGTGAAGTTTTTAAATTTGGGGGATTTTTTTTTGGGAGTTGGCACACCTGTCAAAATACCGTAGATGACAACTACAAGCATTTGGTGACAGTGCTCCTGCAAAAATACTATAACCTTGGATGCAACATGTCCCTTAAAATCCATTTTCTCCACCCCCACCTAGACTTTTTCCCTCCTAGTTGCGGAGCTGTTAGTGATGAACATGGGGAGAGATTCCATCAGGACATTTCTGTTATGGAACAAAGATATCAGGATCGATGGAACGAAGTAATGCTTGCGGATTACTGTTGGTCTTTGTATATGGATTCTGCGGAACTCCATCACAGAGGCAAGCTAAAAGACGACGAAGTCAATAGGCCACCACATGATTCTCTTCAGACACGACTATCTGCGAAGTTTTTTTCCAGCAATTCAGAACTCTTAGCATGTAATTACCAGTTAAAATAGTCAAATGCACTTTCATTGTTGTTAGCATGTATGTAATTAAAATGTATCTTTTTCTCTCAATCCGTTAATATGTAATACTTTCATCTTCTGTATATCATAGAAACTAGAGCTAATAAAAATTGTTCGTTATCATATTTGTTTTTCTCAACACAAAATTAGTAGAAATTGCCTCATGAAGTGCTCGAAACATTCAAAAATTATTTTTGTCGCCCAGTGTGATCTATGGAGAAACACATCGCAGTGCAGCTAAGGCCCGAAGGCTGTATTCACGTTTACCAACGAGACCTCTACAACCTGCACATGCTTTTAGATTTACAGAGATGAATTTAAGAACCGAGGGATCTTTCCAAGTACAACGTGCCCTGGAAAGACCAATATGCGACACACCTGATGTTTCCGGGAACGTTATTATTTTGGAGCATATCCCAAGCAAAACTAATTTGCATTATTATGTGTATATTCCTGTAATAATATTATAATCATTATTATTAATGTTATAAAAGTCATTAATTTTCATACATTAATACCTGTCTATTTCTCATCGTAATTAGGATAAAGGAGAGCTGCAACAGACTTGGGGGTATCGATGATTTTGGTACAAAGGATTCTGAAGGAATGAAAGTGGCATTCGTTTAAGCTGCACCTACATCACAGCTATATGGAAACAATTTCCAAAATCGGGTGTCGTTCTGTAGACGTCTCTTAAGTAATATTGACGTAAATCTGGATTTCATTAAGGAAACTTTATACGGAGATGGGTGATATTTCGCCAATTACTCTAGTGCAAATAGACATAATATAATTACTGGACACTTGAAAATCCTCACTGGATGCTACCACATCACCTGCAAACGCACTGGGGTGTTAACGCATGGTGTGGCATTCCAGAAGACTGCATGATGGGACCATTTTATTTGGCTCCCAGACTAACTGCTCAATTGTATTTGAAATTCCTGCAGAACGAGCTGAATCTTGAGCATCTTCTAGAGGACAACCTACTTCACTTAGCTGTGCGGCACTGGTTTCAGCACGATGGCGCACCAACCCATTATTGTAGAGGGTTTAGAGAATATCTTTACAATGTGTACTCCGAACGGCGAAAAGGTCGTGGTGGTTACATTCTATGGCCAGCGAGATCAATTGAGGTAACCCTCTTGGATTTTTATCAATATATCAAAGCCCAGAGTGTACGGCACGGAACAGGAACATTCAGATGTGTTAAAAGAACAAATACGCTATGCTTGCGCTTCAGTAAGTGCAGAAAAATCTTAAGAGATGTCCATGCTAATACTGAGAGACGGTTGCAACAATGCATCCAACAAGGTGGGCATACATTTTAACATTTTTATTATGTATAATGCGATAAAATATTTGTCAGTGTATAAAATAGGTTTAAAGGACCATTAATTATATTCATTATATTTATTATTCTTTATTGCATCAAAGCTATAGTTAAATAAATTAAAAATTAGCATTAAATAAATGCTAAGACATGATAGCATTTATTTAATATTCCTAATTGTGGAGCACAAATTGTTGCTGTTTATAAATTAGCTGTGAGATGTTGATATGCCTTAAAACAAATAGTTAATATGCTTTGGCCCTTATGCGCATTCTTTTAGTGAGTGACAACCATTCTCCTATACAGAAACTTTTCACGAGCGCAGGAATCGAACCCGGTATCTCAGCGTAGTGAGCAAGTGCTGTAGCGACGAGCTGTTGGACCAGTTACGTTAGTTAGATGTTGGTTTTCAAGCTCTGGTCTTACGTTTAGTAAGTTCTTCTCTCTATTGGTATCGCGTCCCCTTTACTGACATGCTTAGGTAAACCCTTTGGTGTCCGCGTTATCTGGGAGTAACATCCATATATAAATTAACCGATAGCACAAACTCCCGCGTTGGTGGGTAAATGCTAAAATTTATCTTTGTCTTTTGGAATTGCTCCATATTTCCCCCCTGTCTTACTCGCGCTATAGCTTCCAGTTTTTCTCCTCATTATCCATAACACTCTCTCTCCCTTTTCGCTCTATCCCATTCCATTTCTTACACTTCTCTTTCCTGTTTGCGCAATTTAATGACAAATGAGTTTTGGGCACAGGTAATAAAACCGATTTTCTGAAGTGTTAAAACATAAAAAAGGGCTTAAATGTATACAAATTTGGCCTCTTCCTTATACTATATTATTTAGCACAATAGGCGATTTACGTACCCAAATAGTAATCATTAAATATTATTTTTTTAAATATTCATGCTTTCGAAATCTAATAACTAAGAAAATATTGTTAACATGTTTACAAACGTTAGTTACGAATAAAACAACTTAATATACGTGGTATATTTTTTTATTTATTTATACCCTCCCATTTATCTCCCACTCTTGTGCTCAAAGCAATTGTGGCCGCGCCGTGGCTCAGTGGTTAGACCGCTTGGCTCTCACCAAGGCGACCGCAAAGTGAGATTTGTGGTGGACAACACGGCGCTGGGGTGGGTTTTCTCCGGGACCTCCGGTTTTTCCCGCCATCTCATTCCACCGGTGCTCCATCTTCATCTCATGTACCATTAGTGTCACCGCCTGCGGTGCCGTATATAGTAAAAGCCGGCGTTAAACACTGCGCATTTCATTTCAAAGCAATTGAAATGCCACTTAGCCTAATTTCTGGGCGAGACCTGAGATGTGGCAAGTTTCATGATAATCGATTTGACAATTCTTGCGTGAAAGCACCTAGCACATACACACCACGCACATTTTGGAAATGCAACTTTGGGCTCCAAGACTGACCATTATACCTATACTCCGGTTGAGTTATTTATGCAAAATTGAGAATTATCTCCAATAGTTTTGATGACCAATTGCATGGCCTGTCGTTATTATTAAAATAGTGCATCACTTTAAAATGAAAGGACAACACGATATTTGTTTAGTGCGCTTCAAAAAATTTTAAGTAATGAATTTGGCTACTTTCAGAATACGCTTCAGTGCAACTCAAATTACTTTAGTTATTTTCTTTCCTCTCCCCCTTTTTTTCCTTCCATAAGCCCATTTGTCATTTTCACCAATATGGACTCAAACATTGATCACGGAACATGGAATCCCAAAAGCCATGAAGCCGAGACACTTTAGAGAGTATGACTGCCAATACTTGTAATTCAAAACATTTTTCTTAAAGCACAAGTACAATATTTACTCCAGTGCAATTATTCTTCTACAACCTCTAAAAATGCATTGTCTCTGTTGTATGCTTATGATACATTTCAACTGTTCGACCAGAGGACTACTGGTTACCCTTCCTGGAAAGATAATCCAGTATTGACCTTCCAGGTTTGATTATCCTGTCCATTTTTGAGTGGCATACTATGCCTCAAGGGGATGCAAAAATAATGAAAATCAATACTGCATATATTTCACTAAAAGCTTAGTTTTATTGGCGCAAAGTATTTATTTGTTCAGTATCGAATTGGAAGTGTGCCAAATACGTGAGACTGAGGGTGCACTCACTTGCTTCTGTAGGTTATCGATTTCTCTCGGATTTCAAGTACTGTAGGCAGGATTATTTTCGATGACTTGAAGCACTTTCTTGGAATAAAAGGAAAGAAGTCTCCAAAAGTACCGATGCTCGAGACAGTCTCAAAAGTACTTTGGTGCCACGTTTTCTTTGGTGGTGCTGTGTTTCTAGTTTGTTGCGGAACAAATGCTTGGTTTGTCCAAAAAGTGAAATTTATTTTTAACACACGTTCAATACAAAAACACTTTTTTATCCATATTTTGCTTAAGTAGGTATATAAGACTGGAAGTGCTTTAAGAGGTGTCCATATTGAGCGAAGTGGCACAGTTGGTAGGACGTATGACTTGCATTCGGGAGGTCGTGCGTTCGATCACCACGACCAACCTTCTTGACCAATGAGGCTTTCTTCAAAGGTTTCTTCCGGTAGCTGGGCAAATGCTGGGGAGGTTAACATCTCACTTCACTTCACTTCTTTCACTTCCCGTCATTCTCCTTGGTTGTTTCAGGGTTGTGAGAGTAGGTGGGTATCTTGACGTTATATGATAGGAAAATAGGACCATCTCTGTAAATCTTCGTCCTCCAGATCAGGAGCAACACCATCGACTCTCACTGCAAGAACTCCTCAGAAAACTATAACGGATTTGCCGGTTCTCCTTAATCTCAATAATTTTGGTTGACATAACTTTAAGAATTTTCTTTTCCAGTTGACTGGACAAGCTGACTGTTAACCTTAAACGCTTTCCTGCAAATCTTGCGTTTATGCTTTATTCTGATTTAGTGTCAATACTGGGAACTATTCAATAATAACCCATATTAATTACCAGTGAAGTCATTGGTGTATATTTTAATCACTTCATACCTTGTAGCTGTGTTGGTCTTCTTCGAACACAAGCCTGTACATTTCAACACCTGGTGATTCATATTTTGGCCGCTCAAGGGAACTTACTGCACTGATTAATGATGGTTTTTCTCCGCATGCTACTGTAAAGTTTACAATCTGTTTTAAAAAATCCTCCTCTCTAGACATATCCGGGCCGCGCCCTGGCTCAGTGTTTACACTGCTTGGCTCTCACCAAGGCGGCCCGGGTTCAATCCCAGGCGACCGCAAATTGAGATTTGTGATGGACAACACGGCTCTGGGGCGGGTTTTCTCCGGGATCTTCGGTTTCCCCTGCCATCTCATTCCACCGGTGGTCCATCTTCATCTCATGTATCATCAGTGTCACCGCCTGCGGTGCCGTATGTAGTAAAAGCGGGCGTTAAACACTACACACATTAGACATATCCACTTGGTCACGTGTTACTCTAGCTCTCTGTGTTTAGATTTTTGAGAACATATACCCACAGCTGCTTCAAAAATATATTCAAACGGAGAAATGAAGTCCTTGAAGGCATTTTTCCAAAGCTTCTAGAACATGATAGCCAGATGGTTAAGTTGAAAATGAGGGGCAGCAGAAAACCATATCCTAATAAAGTCAACACCGCCATTATCGAGAATTTGGCCTTCTTCTCTGTTTGTGTGTGAAGCTTTTACTACCTCCTTACCATTGTCCATGTCTTTTCTCCCTTTCTATTTTTTGTGATGGGGAATGTTTCGTAAACGCTCCCATTGACCGTTTAAGTTTTCCTGTAATATTTACACATTCCTCTGAAGTGCGCACCCATGCGTGACAGCACTTGGAAGAACGCACACCTTATTCGTTCACCAGGAGCTGTACCACGGCATTAGCAGTGACTTCATTGACAAACATAAACTTTTATGGAAGGTGGGGGAAAAGAAAAGTATGAATCAATATGTCCCTCATATTCCACAAAACCAGCGATCAGTTGATGCTGACAAGATCACGCCCACATAGTGTTAAATTCGCACTTTTTGCTCGAGAGCAAAACAGATTAATACGTTTATATTACTTACCTCGTCATCGTGACCCGTTTTCTTACTGGCCTTCTGTGTACGAAGGAGCGGATAAGCAGGGCAAGCACGGAACACAGCTGCTGGTTTATGATACCTCTGTAAAACCAATATAAACTCCAAAATCTAAAACGGCATTCATATAGAAAATAAAAACAAACAAAAAATCGATCTAAAGATATTAGACACCAATCTGAAAGCACACAGACGTCGAGTGAGGGGGAAAAAATACAAATTCAACTGCAGCTGATGACCACGTAGCAAGCAAGCGCTCTTAGCGCTCTACTTGTTTCTAAATTTAAAATATTTCAATTTGTGCATAGTCAAAACACATATGAGAGAAATAAAGTTAATAATTTTTATAAACTTGGAAAACTAAAATGTATTGCGTGATATATTCTTTGCAGTAGTCTTGCATTGCCTCCCACATTGCTCAGATTGTTATATGTATGAATGTGACTCAGATGATAAAGACTGTTTTTCTACACTAATGGGCCCGAGTCCAGTTTGGCCACATTACCTGGGTGTCCTTAACAGACCTTTTAAATTATCCGATGAGGCAAATGCCAGGTATAAATTCTAGTTACTGTATATATAACCAAAATGTTAACTCCATCAATGTTCTTAAATATGTTTAAATACGTCGATTTAAATGTATATGGATATAATTATTTTTGTTGCATTATGTGACCGCGAAATTTAAAAAGGGACATTGTGAAATATTAACCGCTTAATACTGGATTTATTTTTCTACGTATGCCACCCTTCTTCTAATTCCTAAACGTCTTTAATATCACTTTCACAGGCATTGTTAAATGAATTGATTCGAAGATTAGTGAGGATTAAGTCGAGATATAATTGCCAGGGTGTTATTTACATCAAATGTGTGTAGTGTTTAACGCCCGCTTTTACTACATACGGCACCGCAGGCGATGACACTGATGATACATGAGATGAAGATGGAGCACCGGTGGAATGAGATGGCGGGATCCCGGAGAAAACCCGCCCCAGAGCCGTGTTGTCCACCAAAATCTCAATTTTCGGTCGCCTGGGATCGAACCCGGGCCGCCTTGGCGAGAGCCAAGCGGTCTAACCACTGAGCCACGGCGCGGCCTATTTACATCGAGGTATTCATTAGTGCGTTTTACTCTGTTCACTGCTCTAATCCAGTTTTGATTGGAATTGAGAAGTACATAGTTAATTTATGGATACATTTGTAACTTCCGTATTAACAACTTCGGGAATCAAACAAAACGAAGTAATTAAAATTGTATCATTGATAAGTATCTACAAGGGTTTGTTTACTATTTGGTTATAATTTTAAGTCATAATATTAACATATATTCTCTGTGTTAGCCCATGAGTTGAAACACACACTTGAAATTTAATTTATGGAATCATAAAGTTAAGTTCGTAATATCCCTTTCTGTGATATACCAATAAGAAGTGATTAGAGAATCTCACACTAAGCAAAATAGACTTGGTTCCCGGCATGATATGGAAAACAAACACAACTGTTTGCATAGTGTACGTCAATTTTTGTTTTTAACGAACCCATGCAGAAAAAATGAGTATTGCTTTCTTAATAGGTGTCACAAATGACAGTTCAACCTGGGAAAACCTAAATATGTGATAATGAATATAGCAAAGTCGTTTCTTTTCCCTTCTGCACCTAATCTCTGTCTGTCTTTTTATGGTTCACAATTATGTATATATTTATAGAAAATTCATTCAGAATGAGCAGTGCTTCACAAGTTATTTATAAATATTTCGAAGTAAGTATGCATTTTACTAGTCTTATAAATATCTTAACCCATTAGTGTTAGCCATTTTTGAGAAAATGAAACAGATTAACAAACATTTTCTTGCGTAGATAAGGGCTCTGGGTGGGAGATATGGTTTAAACTCATAGTTACCATTCCTAAGCAGTGCCTGAAGTAAGAATTAAAAGAACTTCTTGAGTGGAGTGACCTTAAGCCTAAGGTATACCTACAGTTCCGTGAAATTTATCTACCAAATTGGTGATGGATAGGACAGGAGGGGATTTGGCACTGCGACCAGTCTTGATCTATTATGCCTATGCCAAGATGAGAGAAGAGAGAGTCACAACAGTGCAGAGGGCAGGACCCTAATATCGACCAGTTGGAAACCCTTGGCAGGCCAGTACAGCTGTCGTCCCACCCACCGTTGTCCTTAAACGGTCCACTTGACCAGCCCGCAGACCATCCTACCGGAGGAAGAAGTGTTTACCAGGAGATATCATCCTGCCATGCAGCGCCGAGATTCCCTCTGACACGAGAGATCAATAGATAAGAGATGATATGAAAGGATAATGGAGATGAAATGGAGGGACAGGAAATTCGGGAGAATTCTGGCCACGCGGAGAACCACCAGAAAGAATCATGGGTCAGGTAGACCGGCCACGGGAAGCGAACCCAGATCTCCCGAATGTAGGCCACAGACAAACCACCTGAGCCAGTCCGCTCGGTGAATTTATGGTGGAATATACTCCCTCTTTCTACTCCATATAAGGGACATCGAAAGTAAACCTGTGTGCTAATCACTGCAAATATACTACGGATTACTAAATTTAATCAGAAACGAGTCAAAAATATTTCGAAAGTGCAATACGTAACGGGGTGGGAGTTTGTTGAGTCATACGTGTCATTAGTGAGAGGGTTAAAATGATAAAGAAAAATAGCGTGCGGTAATATATGAATGCTATGGAAAATACTGTGTATGACGCAAAATTTAGTTTTAATATTTTAATGAACATTGATGTTTTGATGTTCCCTGCGAAACGTTTAGAAGTGTCTTAAACCAGGAGATATAAGGTTGTTCGAACGTCTCTTCTAAGTTTAATACAGTATAGTAACGAAAGCTAAAATCCTGTGGAAGCTAAGACGGACTATTTAACATAAAACAGATCACCAGAACCAGGAAAATCATGGTTATATTTCAGATATACCACATTTTCTCAGAAAAAGTTTGCATCAGCTTTAACAAATACCCCGAAGTCAGAGAGCTGCTCCCGATACCTACAAGTCGTATTACATAGGAAAGATTATTTGTTTTTCTTGTCACTCCCATCTGTTGGGAAGGCTGTAGCCTGGAACCTGCTGCTTCCAAGTTCAGGAACTTACTCTCTAAGGGGTTCAAGCATCACGTAGGTGAGAATGATATGGAACTCGAAATTGCCACAAGAAAAGCGAAAGTATCCAATTATTATTATTATTATTATTATTATTATTATTATTATTATTATTATTATTATTATTATTATTATTATTATTATTATTATTATTATTATTATTATTATTATTATTATTATTATTATTATTATTATTATTATTATTATTATTATTATTATTATTATTATTATTATTATTATTATTATTATTATTATTATTATTATTATTATTATTATTATTATTATTATTATTATTATTATTATTATTATTATTATTATTATTATTATTATTATTATTATTATTATTATTATTATTATTATTATTATTATTATTATTATTATTATTATTATTATTATTATTATTATTATTATTATTATTATTATTATTATTATTATTATTATTATTATTATTATTATTATTATTATTATTATTATTATTATTATTATTATTATTATTATTATTATTATTATTATTATTATTATTATTATTATTATTATTATTATTATTATTATTATTATTATTATTATTATTATTATTATTATTATTATTATTATTATTATTATTATTATTATTATTATTATTATTATTATTATTATTATTATTATTATTATTATTATTATTATTATTATTATTATTATTATTATTATTATTATTATTATTATTATTATTATTATTATTATTATTATTATTATTATTATTATTATTATTATTATTATTATTATTATTATTATTATTATTATTATTATTATTATTATTATTATTATTATTATTATTATTATTATTATTATTATTATTATTATTATTATTATTATTATTATTATTATTATTATTATTATTATTATTATTATTATTATTATTATTATTATTATTATTATTATTATTATTATTATTGTTATTGTTATTATTATTGTTATTGTTATTATTAATATTATTATGATTATTATTATGATTATGATTATTATTATGATTATGATTATTATTATTATTATGATTATTATTATTATTATTATTATTATTATTATTATTATTATTATTATTATTATTATTATTATTATTATTATTATTATTATTATTATTATTATTATTATTATTATTATTATTATTTTTGTTGTTGCTGCTGTTGGCGGCGGCGGTGGTGATGGTCATCCAGTACGACACTGATGCATACCTAATAGTAAAAAAGTGTCATTAAATGAATAGATTATTATTTTCGACAGTCTTATGAAAATTATTAAGTTGACGTATTCAGCTAGCAGGAACGTAGACGCTCTGTTTTATTATGCCGTAAGTCAATCCAATGTCCAGAATCTTAATGTAAGATTAGAGGTTACGCTTGGGCAAGACGTTAATACTGACTCCTATCCGTTCCTATATGGGCCACTTTTTCTGCTTCCAAGTATGCATGTTGCAGAAATAGGACCTGTTATGTTTTATCAACACAAAACATTAAAATTGTGTATTTGAACTACTTGGTCTGTAAGCATGAGAAACGCGTGTCAAAATAAGCAGAAGTAGAAAATAGGTCATATTTTAGCTTATCACGAATTTAATCTATACTTTATTTTTTGATAAGAAATACAGAATAACAAACAAATTATGTTACTGGAAATTAATTGTTTTTTTCACACTAGCTCTATCTGTCTGTCTGCCTGTCTCTGTGTGTGCGTGTACGTGCGTGTGTGGGATAGTAAGGTTTGTAAAGATAGACTGAAAAATTAATGAACTAGATTTGAACTAAGGATCTCTTGGTCTAGTCCGGTTGTTCTAACCCCTAAGCTATCATTACATGCCAGTAAGGCATTGAACTGCTAATCAGTTGGAGAATTTAATGTGCTGCCGTGTTCCTATGATAGCTCAGTGGTTAGAACAACCGGACGTAGACCGGGAGATCCGTGTTTCAAATCCCGGCTATGGAATTGAACATTTCATTGTGACTCTAGCTTTACAATACATGTCCTTAACAAATAGGGGCAGAAAAAATAACATTTTAACACCCGTAACAAGATTGAATGTGTTGTGGAAACAAGCTTTTTTATGACGTGTAATGAAATTTTAGTTCTCGCGTTAAAATGCTCCACTTTTCTTTCTTTCTTTCTTTTTTTTGCATCAACCTTTAACTTAATGGAATATAAGACACATTGACCAACGGTGGATTGTGTCTAATTTATTGTCTTTAAACACTAATTATTTGAAAACCAAGTCCCTTACACAGAAAAAGGCCAAATGTAAACGTAAAACAAACCTCCTAAAAATGAAATAAAAGCTGCCTCTATACTCCAAAAACCAAAGGAATTGTGATTTTTCTAGGATGAGTTCAGGTTACAAAATAGCAGAGGAAAACCTATTTTTAGAAATATACTTGAAATATAAGTAATGTGATTAGAATGATAAAATACAAATAAACATAAACCAAAAAATTTTGGTTTATAAGATTACACACACAAAAAATATTTTTGACAATATTTGTTATATAGCCTTCCCTTGAGAACGTAGTAAAAATCTGCTCTAAATAGTTCAGAAGAAATGTTTCTCAGAATTAAAAAGGCGCATTTCATATGCTAGTATTTTTAATGGTTTCAAATGAATTTTGACAAGATTTTCTTCGCATTATACCCATATGCAATTATCCAACAACTTTACAAAATAGAGAGAACTGTTTGGATTATAACTTGGATTGTAATTTGAACCTTATATTCGGTAAATCTCAAGGCTGTAGCTTTGTATCTTACTGTTACGTTTGAATTTAAACTTGAGGGTTATGTGTATGGATTACGAGGCCTCCTGATTTACATCATATGCGCAGGTTTGTAGGATTGATGAAAGGTTCCGCATTGTCAACAACAGAGTGGAGTGAGTTGGTTCTGCAGGAGAACACAATCGCTTGTTCCCTAGTTATTAATTCAGTGAGCAGAGAAGTATTCACCGAAGTGTTGAAATTTAAGAAACATGTGCAACAGATATAAGAGATCTCTCATATTTGTACTGCTCAAATAAAACGAGTTATTCTCCCACCTTCTTTAAACATAAACACGCTGTAAGTTAAGTTACTTGCAATTTAAAAAAAAAAAGAATTAATTAATTAAATAAATTAAATACATAAATAAATGAAGGAATATATATATAAATAAGTAAATAAATAAACAAATAAGTAAATAAATAAATGAATACATGTATAAATGAATGAAAGAATAAATGAATAATCATTGTTCATATCATGCATCGATTTATTTTAACAATGCGTCTCCAGAAAATAGATTTTCATATTTTTAAACTGCTTTAAACTGATGCAGTAATGTAAACTTGTGAAATGTAAACATATAAAAACGAATATTTTTCAAAAGATTAATACTCTTAAAAAGTTAACCGATTCAAATATCCTGTATTTTAATGTTCTTTATACTGTAACGAATGTAAACACTATTTACTACTTAATCGCTTAGCGAAGCGCAAAGGGTCCACTTGAGACAAGACTGAACCTCGAAACGAAAACACAACTGAACTGACGAGTTACAACTTACAACTAAACTGCACTCGCCAATCTCCATTACACTCAACTATCCATGGTTAACTCAACTGTCCACCAGGAGCTGGTCAGCTTTTTATATAGGCCCAGTACACAAGAGGAACGTTCTAAAAAAGGAGTTTACACAAAACGGTCAAGATGATCCTCTGGAGCGGGGAAGCTACATGCAATGGCTACTGTTCTACTGGGCCATTATTCTGAGAAAGACCAGCCAGTAGCTGCACCTAGATCCCAGGTA
This sequence comes from Mantis religiosa, assembly GCA_030765055.1. Lineage (NCBI taxonomy): Eukaryota > Metazoa > Arthropoda > Insecta > Mantodea > Mantidae > Mantis > Mantis religiosa. Next base: position 144,114,949 of record CM060948.1, read on the forward strand.
GACTTACAGGTAAGCGTTAACCTTGGCGGCTCGCGCCACGGGCTCTTTATAAGTAATAATGTATTCCAACCAAAAATTCTTTATGTAAATATCACTGAATATACACATTTTTGACCACCTGAAACAAGAAAAGAAAGAAAGAAACACAAATTAGACACATATCCGCCCGCGCGACTGTCTCGTAAGCAGCATAACTAAAGAACGGCCGCGCCGTGGCCGAATGCTTAGACCACTCGACTCTCACTAAGGTGACCCGGTTCGATTCTAGGCGACCATATGTGAGATTTGCCGGGGAATCGGGGCGGGTTTCCACCGGTACTCCGGCCCGCCTCGGTAGCGTAGATGGTAGTATATGTTTCTCATATTCAAGACGTCTCGAGTTCGAATCGGGGTCAGGGGTTTTCCCTTATCCTGAAAGTCAAATGTCGGATAACTCTTAAGTTCTACGGATCCCGGGCTCATTTGGACATCATTTCATTCGTTTCATTCATCGTCCATATGACTTAACGTTGGAGGATGTAAATAAAATAAATAAATAATCCGGGTACTCCGGTTTCCTCCACCATCTCATTCCACCGGTACTCCATCTTCATTTCATATATCATCAGTGTAACCGCCTGCGTAGCCTCATATAGTAAAAGCGGACGTTATACACTACAAAGAAAACTATATACATGTTTCAAGTGGTAAATGCTATTTGCTTCTTCTCGCTGTCATAAAATGAACATGAAGTTTCAAAGATTTTACATTAGTAACCCGCTTTTTAAACATTTAGCCATGATTTTAGCTTACATTATACTACATGCAACGAAATGTGTAATGAAATTTCATCTCGATAGGTAAATGGAACAATAACATTTTGTAAGAATAGTTTGTGGGGAAAGCCATGTGAATACTTCTAAATTTTTCAGTGACACTTTTGTCACACGATTTCTTAGTTATACAGAATTCAGATGGCCGCATAGGTTATTCACAAAGAATTCAAAAAATGCGTTTAATTTTTCATGCCAGTAACTGACATTTCATTTAAAATAGCTACAAATTATTTTGATAAAATAAAAAATAACCGTTGTTTCATGTAAAACATAGTTTGAAGTGAATATTTTTCATAAAAGTCTTACCCTAACACAAATTAACTCATCCCTCGTTTCTCTCCCCCACCGTCTCTCTCTCTCTCTCTCTCTCTCTCTCTCTCTCTCTCTCTCTCTCTCTCTCTCTCTCTCTCTCTCTCTTTCTCTCTCTCTTTCTCTCTCTCTCTCTTTCTGTCTCTCCGTTTCACATACATACAAATTATAATTTGATATTTATTATAATAAATATTCTGTAAACAATACTGAAATTGTAAAATTTTAGGACCATCTCCACATATGCTACCTTTAATTGTGTATCAAATTAAAGCTTGAAATATCAGAAGGATGCTAATAATGAATTATTTCAAACTATCCTTGGTCCCCCTCTTTGACTAATGCTATTTATACCTACAAGTGTATGGTTTGAACACTATTAATTGCGAACTTAATAATTTGTGGAAATCCGTTAATTATGGCGTAATCAAAATACAATCACAAGCATTAAACGACCTACAATTCACTCATACCTGTTTTAAATACTAATATGTATATTTCAATGTTCAACAGATTTTATTTTCTCCCCTATCTTGAGGGTTTCCATATGGAATCGCAATAAATATATTAAATTATAATTACATCAAGCACCTTTCAGTCAGTGTATGGTTTCACTGATGCCTGATTCACAAAGAAGAATCGATATTAATCGATAAATGCATGGTACTAAAATAAAAATAATGGCCAACTTATTTTCTCCTCCTACATTCATCGTTTATTCCTATAAACTCTGCTTAGACTCGACTAGGTGTGTAGGAAGTCTATTCTCATGCAGTTTATTGTTCTATTTTGACGGTTGATAGAGTACAAACTGAACATTGTCATATTTACTGATATGGAAACTCAAAATATAGAAGAAACAGCTCAATATTTAACGCCGTAAATTAAAATATGAAGCAGTTAAGTATTCTAGTCATACTAAAAGTACAAAATAGTTGCACTGTTCTCACCTTATATTCACTTCAATGATTACAACAAAACTAGAGAAGACATTGCATCTTTCTTACGTTGTTATTATTTTAGTAACTGTACTAAACTTACAAAAATAGCACTGTTCTCACCTTATATTCACTTCAATGATTATACTAAAAGTACAAAAATAGCACTGTTCTCACCTTATATTCACTTCAACGATTATACTAAAAGTGCAAACAAATGGCATTGTTGTTAAATTGTAATAGAGTTACCGAACTCCCTTCCTTATAATTTGTTCTGAATTTAATAGAGCTTTCACACTCATATTGTCATTCCTAGATAGTTATTTTTTAACATTCCGCCTCGAAATAATTCCAATTAGTATGCCTTTACCTCAATTAAATTACCAATAAACTATCAGCACTCTTGGTAACACTGAAGATCTTTTTTTTTTTTTTTTTTTTTTTTTTTAAATTTTGCTAAAACATTCGTTTCAGTAAGGAGAACTAGCAAGATATTAAATGTCAGATACAGAATCTAAACAAATACAACAATAAATACAATTGAAAGGGTAGAGCCAGAATGAAAAATTCAACGCCATAGCGGGATTTCAACCACGGATCTTCTGGTTTTCTTCCAGCCGCTCTAACCATTTGAGCTACTATGGCTAACATGCCAACATGACATAAAATTCTCCAGCTGACTTGTGTTGGAGAATTTAATGCCATGTTGGCACGTTGGACATAGTAGCTCAAATGGTTAGAGCGGCTGGACGGAAACCAGAAGATCCGTGGTTCAAATCCCGGCTATGGCATTGAATTTTTCATTCTGGCTCTACCCTTTCATAGTGCGTCCTACACACGGCTAGTGTGAAAGAACAATTAATTTCCAATAAATACAATTGTTCTGTAATTAACTACCAGAAAGCTGGCAAATGAAACACAATTTATTTCTCTTTTGGCCAGCACAAGGCCGATAGCAGAAAGGCCCAATCTATATATATCTTGCAGAGGCTCAAGCCCAAATTAACAGGTGGTGGCTGGCAGATCCTTCTGATTCCAAAGAAAAGATTATTCTTATCAAGAACATCTATTCAAACCATTATAGTGTGCTGGAAATTTTGAACTCAAGGTTATTTAAGGAGTGATGTCAAGGACTGAAACTATGACGTTAAACTTTTAACATAGATTTACTGTACTACCTCCACTATTTTACACTTTCAATAAAAGAAGTAAATTGCCAACGTGCCAATTTAATTTTTGCAAATAAAAATTTCTTTAAACGAAGCCTTTTTAAGATTTAAGTCTCATCTTTTCAGAAACTATTCAGATTAGATGGTCGCCTTTTTAAATATGACATTTTGTTTGTTTCCTCTCTAGATATGTCTATTTCCTATACATTAATCTCTAGTTATTGTTATAATAACTCCCTAGTTTCTGTTAGTATGTCTGCTTATCACGGCGGGGATTCCGACACTGCAGCCTAGTGTCGGAAGCCAAGTGGGCTTATCGCGCGTCAGACCCCAGCAGAGGTTCTGTACATAAGAACAGTTTTACCCGCCAGCAAATATTTTGGCTATTCTTCCCATAATTAAACACATTAAATATTCCTAAAACATTAATATCTTACCTTTACACACGTCACACCAGTGGAACAGCAAACACGGTTTCCAATCCACCAACTCGCTTTCCAATCGAGTAACTCACTTTCCAACTTCATGAGTTAATTGCTGGGATTTTGAAAAATCTATAGTTGTCATATATCCTGGATTGCTGAACTTTCATAAAACCTTGTTCATATTAAATATAATTTTTCTGCCTGAGAATGAATCACTTCTCGTTTTTTGATCGAAAAATCACTTGTCCCAGCTTCTAGGGACATGTTCACGCACTTGGATCACAAACACGGGAAAAAGGTATGTATATAATAATAATTTAATGTAATATTAACAATATTTCAGCTCGAGTTCATCACATAGCTTAACGATGCACTTTACTTTAACAAAACGACACTTCTACTCTGAAAACGAACTTAAAATTAACTCTGTTTCAAACTGCGTGACTTCTGTTTCAATAGTAGGTGCATTATTTATTTACGCTTGAGATAAATGTTATGAGGAAAGAATGGTGTTGTTTTTCAAGCTTATCTGTGTTGAATGGATGGACATTGGGCGTAACAATAACCATGAAAAGATAAAAAGTGCATCGCTCGCGTTCTAAGTATCGAAATTTGTACGGTCATGATCAGAAAATACCATTATTTCTTATTATAAGATTGGCATCTGTAATATTCAAATATTTATCCGTAACATTTAACCATAACCATGTGAAGATAAAATTGCATCACTCGTGTTCTAAGTATCGTAGAGACAGAATTTCTGTACGGTCATGATCAGAAAATACGATTATTTCTTATTATAAGATTGGCATCTGTAATATTCAAATATTTATCCGTAACATTTAACCATAACCATGTGAAAGATAAAACGTGCATCGCTCGCGTTTTAAGTATCGAATTTTGTACGGTCATGATCAGAAAATACCATTATTTCTTATTATAAGATAGGCATCTGTAATATTCAAATATTTATCCGTAACATTTAACCATAACCATGTGAAAGATAAAACGTGCATCGCTCGTGTTCTAAGTATCGTAGAGACAGGATTTTTGTACGGTCATGATCAGAAAATAACATTATTTCTTCTTATAAGATTAGCATCTGTCATTTTCAAACATTTAAGCGAGCGTAATTAATATAATATTCTCAGTTCAGGCGCGTGAGATGCGTGTACCACATTCGGCAGCGCTGCTAGGCGGGACAAGCTTAGGATTGGCTGGAGTCTGCAGTACGGTCCGCCTCCATATGCCTTTAACATTTGCGAAGATTATAGATGTGTTTTCCTAGTACATCGGAAGTCTATGCAACTGTCGGTTAGCTTTGCGAGATACTGGCAGATGACAACAAAGCTGTGGAAAAGATTTTGAAATTCGGCTCAAGGGTACAGTATAGGATTTACTGAAGGAAACATTGATTTTTGAGTTTTAGATTTTTTAGTTAGTATTTTTATGTAGTTTTGCCTTTTTATCTGCTTCTTTAAATTTACTTCTGACTTTTGATTTAATTGTAGGTGTATATTTACTTTGCATGTGATCTTTATTTTTAGAATTTTTTGTTTTATATTACATTTATATATAATTTTTGTCATTTTTTGTTTTTTAAGTTCAGCACAATTAAACATACATCCATCCCACCCGATCCGTGGAATCGAAACCCAAACTGAATTGTACTCGACACTGTACTTTGAACTTATCTACAAGTTGTACAAATTACTATTTTTGTCAGGAAAGTTTTCAATATTATAGAAAAAAACTCTGATTGTAAAATACCGTAATTTCAGAAGTTTAAAATATTCATATTAGGTGGCATTTCAACGTAAGACTAGACCTTTAAATGACAGAAACGTATCTTTGCTTAGTTAAATAAGCTTAACAGATACTAATTAGTATGCGAAAGAATTCTGATTGGATTTATTCCAAGTATTGCCCAAAATAAATCTAAACCGCCAGTTAAAAACCAGTGAGATATTATAGTATGTATTTCTTCTAGTAAAGATGAATTCATTAACACATGACGAAAATTGTCATCTTTAAATTTGTATTCTAGGAATTTTGTTTCTTTTCCGGTATGTAGTATTTACTATTTATTAACGAAAGGTAAAAAGGTGCCCGGTTAGGTTAGGATTACTTCGGAGGGGATTCGGCTCCGAAACCTGTGGTGTATTGTACCTAAGCCCCACTGGGGCATCCCCGGAGGAAGAATGAGGTGAGAGGGGTCAGAGAGCAGCCAACCCAAGGAGCCACGACAGCGCCGAGACATCCGCTTCTACCCTGAAAAAGACCACCAGTGAAATGATCTTCTTCTTCTTTTATTCATGGGGTCTCTTTACTATGAAAGTTCCTATTAGTGTCGACCTACCATATACTTTCCTTCATCCCGACCTAAACCCCTCTGGAACAAATTCAGAAGCAATGTTATAAAGAACTGGTTCAGGAAAATAAATTTAGAGAAAAGCCGGCGCGAAGTTTGATTATCTGTTTAAAAAATCTTGACATGTGTAGAAAGCGTTGTCAGCACCGTGTTGCTGTAATAAAAGACACCGAACTTACTACTTAATTCTTCAATATAATCTCCAACATGCATTCGCACTTAAAATCAATGTATCATAAAAGTTACATTAAATTATCTGCACTGAAGCGCTTGGACTGTAGTGACGTTAAATGCGGACGGAAACGGTGCCATAAATAAATGAACCGTAAGATTCTAACACAGAGGTCAGCATTTATGTTATCCTTGACCTAGGAGGAATTTCAAAACGAAGAGAACTCAGTATGTACGAAGTAAAATTTTATATGCAAATTTAAAGGTATTCACAGCTTATTTTTTCATAATATTAAAAAAATTAAAACGTTTTTAGTTGAAAAAATATTTTTTGAATCTTTAGCTCTAATATTTATTACCAATTTTGCTCTCAGAATCTTTAAAGCCCATTAAATGCCCAATAACATAACGTTTAATGAGCTGCATTTAATTTCAATGTCTTTTACTTGCCTCTGATCGTTTTGTCTTTATTTAATGTTCTATACTATATGGTTTTTAACCAGTTCTGCTCAAATTTTGATCAGAAATTCGGAGAGAATGAGCTTACTTAAAAATCGGCAAATGATTTATTTTACTTTTAAAATGTTTAAAATACGACATAATTAACTGGATGACTCAGGATAAATTGTTACAAAAGTTCTTTTAAAATTTTACAATGATTTTCTGAAGCAACCAGAGGAGTAAAAAATATTTCTACGCTTATTTGATGTATTAGGTTTTAAATAATATATCAATGTTTACTTTAAAACTTAGGATTTTGATCTCATCTTAACACATACTATAATATCTAGATGCCACATCTGTAACTAGGCGGTAGCGTGTCTGCCTCAAGTTCAAGACGTCCCCAGTTCGAATCTCAGTCAGGGTTAGTTATCTGGATTAGGTTTTCCCGGACAGTTTCCCTTATCCTTAAAAATGAATGACGGTAAACTCTGTAGCAGGATTTCTATTCCGCTACCCATGCGATGATTGAAGACGACGAACTATAAGCCCTGCGTTGTGAAAATCATGTTGAAACAGGAGTTTTTGGTGCTGGGGGGATGGTGCGATGTTTAAGATGCTATGATCCCCACGTTGTGGCAACGTTGTTGGTTTCGATGCCCCAAAGTTGCGGCAACATATATAGCAAGATTCCTGCTGGTATCTCGTTTCCCGTCGTTGGTCTTACTTTGTCGATCTTACCTTCATCCAAAATATTATGGCCTGATGAAGGAGATGTTCCCCGAAGTTATCAGGAAAATCCTTAATTATGTCTCGGCTAGCTTTTAATATTTTTCTGTTATATTCTTACTTAGGAGCAATGAAAACTCTAAGTTGCAAGGGTGGTAACGAGTGAAGAAATCATTAAGATTTTTAATTTGAATTTCTATAAGAAATCAATCTTTTGTTTATTTCTTTTAACACCAAATCCATTACAATTCTTATCACAGAACTTTATACTGTGATCGGAATCAATTTAATACTTCAAACTGAACTAACACTTAAATATTTTCGAGAAATCCAAAAAGCGTCCAATCTCTTCGATGTTCCAGAAAGAAAGGCGAATTTTCTTTTGGTTTCTACACCAAGATTTTTTAATCCTTCGTTACTATCGCTACCCTTATATTACTTTTATATGATTCGCGATTTGCTGCTATGTCACTACATTACGTAATACAATTATTACTACGGCCAATCACAAAATTACCTATATTTTTACACCATTTTGTTTGTCCTTCCTTTATAAATTTGTCAAACCCTTTCTAAATATAAATCGAAAAAACTGATACAACTCTATGTCTATGGGCCTCGCGTTCATTTGAGCATCACCTCATCCATTTCTTTCGTCAGGTATGACTTGCTTGCGTTGGGGGGACGTTAATAAAAAATAGCCATAATAATAAAATTAAAATAATTATTTTTATAAAATACTGTTAGACGTACTTGTTTTAAATATAAAACACATTTATAATTGCAGTATGGCAGCATGTGATACTATTCTGAAAACACTTACATGAATATTTAGATATTTCTCCTATGGCTACGTTAATCTAATCTACGAAAAAGCCAATGTGTACTATGTAAAATGATATTATATATCTGTACCTGCTGATCCCATTGTCCAACATCTTTATAATTCTGTATTTAACATAGTCTTACTCACCTTGTTATAGCTGAGGTCATTAAGGTACCAAATTGTGAACGGAAGGTCTATCGTTCAAATACCGCTTGGACCTCCCTTCCGACAGGGGTCCTTTCCAGGTTTTCTTCAGTCATCATAAATGGCAAATATAGGGGAGGTATCTTAAACTTATCCCTGTAAGTTTCCTTCCTAAATTTATTTTCTGGACCGTCATTTTATTTCATGCTTCATTACTGTTCACCGTCTGTAGTGTCATATGTAGAAAGAATGGGCGTTAAACATATATTTTATAAATAAAATAAATCATGGAGTTTCTAGTGATATAACAATGATATGAGTTATACAATAAACGATTTTGGCTGTTGAAAACAAAATTATATCTTAAAAAATAGAACCAAATATGTTTTCACAAAATTAAGATTAAATAAATGTATTTTTTTCAAAACGCAAACGTTTTCGTTATTGCATAGTTTACTGTGAAATGCCTCCTGCTGGGGACCCCTTTTCGTGAACTGCTCTCTCTCTCTCTCTCTCTCTCTCTCTCTCTCTCTCTCTCTCTCTCTCTCTCTCTCTCTCTCTCTCTCTCTCTCTCTCTCTCTCTCTCTCTCTCTCTCTCCATGATATAGCAGAAATATTGAATACAATAAGGAACATCGAAGACGCCTTATGAAGACATTACAATCCATTGGTGTTTTAATGAACATCCATATAAAAATAAGGATATTTCCTACTTATACCTATTTATTTTGAAAGAGTGAACGTTTACACTCAACTTGTAATTTATGTAATTAGATACTTAAAATGCAAAGGAAAATTAGCATTGGAGTCTCTCATGTTTTTAAATTAAAGAAAATTGAAATATTGCTTCTTGAAATGCAATTTATAAAACAATCTCTAGTTACCCATTAAATAAACTAGCATATAACATATATATACCTACTAATATTACATTACAGAGGATATAAACGTGTTTGTGTGTTTGTGTGTGTGTGTGTGTGTGTGTGTGAGAGAGAGAGAGAGAGAGAGAGAGAGAGAGAGAGAGAGAGAGAGAGAGAGAGAGAGAGAGAGAGAGAGAGAGAGAGAGAGAGAGAGAGAGAGAGTGTGTGTGTATGTGTGTGTAACCATGGACACCATTCATCTAATTTTGATACTTCTTTCACAACTAAGAAACAGTAGACAAAAAGGTATAGATCATAAAATAATGTCAAAAATTTTAAAACGTGGTTGTAGGGTGTTTGGGAAGATGTTATGACGGCAAGACCAGTTAAATTCTTTCACTAAATATGAGTACTAGAGGCGTTTTTTGACACTTTATTGTGTAAATGAGAGATTTTAAATAATTTCCAGGTCAGTGAGATAAATGTGGAGGCTTAATGTGTTTTAAAATTGAGTTATTTATCAGGTGAAAGTTGTATATTTTGTTCATATCACCAAATTCTCCTACGATTTCGCTCAAATTTGTTTACTAAATCTCCGGTAAGTCTCGAAACCATTGGATTCTGTGGTTTCACTGCTGTTCGTTACGGTCTGACAGCCTACAATCGACTCATACTTAGTCTAAGTCTTTTCCATCCCTCGGTATTGTATCCTCAAATGTTGTTGGTGCTTCTGGATGAATTCCAAATATTACGATAGCCAGAAAGCACCCATATAGGCCGAAGTGCAAACTAATCAGAGAAGCTCGTATGGAAGCAGGTCGATAGTGTCTTATATTTGTTAATTTTTCCTTGAGTACATATTCTATTCAATATCCAGGAATCCTGAATCTCCATCTAGTGCCAGTTCTGGTTTTAAAAGTCTGAAGTAGTATGACACAGTCCTAAGCTAATTTGAAATCAAAGCAGCACTTTCACAGAGACTTTGAAAAGTAGAGGTGCTAAAAGTCCTGAAGGACATTTGGTAGCTGTCACCGCATTTGATAATTCACACCCTCTTATATCTGGCCTTGCTGCAGATTATATGCTTTGACGTCATGCCCTCTTGTCGTGGTTCCAAATCACACCGTGGTTTAATATGATCACTGGTTTTCCCTGCTAGACAAGAGGACACAAACAAATGGCGCTTTTAAGGCTCCAACAAAATCCGCTGAAATGTTTAGAATGCAACATACCAAGAACATGACCTACTTGATTAGAACAACCAAGTGCCAAGAGCGTTTCAGGATCGATCTCAGAGGAAGCCATTGTGGGAATGTTTGGACCGTTATTCATGGACTCTGGTTGGCAACATGGCACAAAAGTCTGTCGGTGATCTGACGTCTCTTTCAAAAATTTGTTGCTGATTAGCAGATATGAACTATGACTTTGAGACAAACCATCATTTAACTTACTGTAATTAAAAATGAATTAGCGGAGCTAATATATTACCCATTCAATATGTTTTCGTAATTATTATCGATGCAAAGTTTTACGAACTGTTTTCTTTTCAGTTGATTCCATTTTCCGTAATTATCATCTATATAGTTAAATAAATCCAGGTGTAAGTAGTTTTCATGGGTTTACTTTATTTCAAATTCATGTCCAGGCTTGTGTGTCAGATTGCTAAGCAGGAGGAAGAAGAGCTACGAGGAATTCGAAGTACCTAGATTTCGTGTCACAACGCACGTATCTTGTATAACAGAACGATAGTGCCATGCTACCTTGAGGAGCACCGCAATATAAGATATTGAAGTTTGGTTACTCTTCTCATTGCTGTTATAAATCGTCAGCTGTATTACGTTTTTGCAGCAATTTTGCAATTGGAAATCACCTGATAGTATTGCAAATACTGACAAAAAGCTTAAAGAAGCAGTTTCTTGCTAACTCATAACATTAAAATTAATCTCTATTGTTTTTCTACAAGGGTTTAGTTCTCGTGCTTCATCAGCCCACCATCCACTATAATTAAAATATACACGCTCTGTATGAAACTGTAAATTGAGGAATTTATGGAATATTGGAAGACTTAGGTCCTGAGAGATGGCGAAGCATTTCCCCAAGGAATATTTGTAAGGAAACGACAGATATCTGTTTCATTGACGTTATCTACACTACAAAAAATCAGTAGCTTTAAGGTGGTGCAGTTGTATACGATCGTATTATTAGCATTCGCCTAAGCGAGACAATTTCCAAGATTTCTTCATCCTTTATTGTGTAGTATATGGGTGGGGAGGAAATAATTGGCCAAGATGTTCCTTTCAAATTTCGTTGCCCAAATAAATAACTAATAATATACCAGGTGGACCAACTGCCCTGTCTTTCAGGTAAGCAAACATCCCTTTGTGCATTGGAACAGTTGCAGGATCAAACGGAGTAAATCTCGTTAAACAGCCGGCAATGGCGTGACCGAATTTTGTTCTATAGCGAGCGACCCGAGGCAGTTTCCAAGCTTGCACTGACGTGTGTACTACGTCATTATAGACAAGAACAATGTAAACAACCGAAAAAGTCTTGGGATGTTTTCCGTTTATGTCAAAGAGTCTTTATTTTTTCGAGTGAATAAACTCACTTTTTAGATTCGCAATTTATTTAGAAATTTTTATTTGACTTGTTCGTAGTTACCTATAGCTAGTTTTGCATTATGCACTACGAACATACAGCATGTAGGGAAAGTATTACATTCCACCCAAAGACTATATTCCGAGATTTAGCTGTAAATACAATCTTTGAGGTCTCCTTAATTCTAAAAAATGTATTTTTAGAGAAAGATTCGCGCACACTGTGTGTCTGTGTGTGTTCGTGAACAAGATAACTCATAAAAAAGTATGTCAAATACCAAACTTGAAAATACCAAAACTGTGTATTTCTCAAAAATAATTCTAACAGTTTTATTTACAATAATCTATAATTCTAACAGTTTTATTTGCAATAATATGTTTAAAATATTTTCATGACAAATGAAATATATATATCTTGATTTTTCTGGGAATGCACTCAGAATTCCTCTAAATTCTGGATACCCTTTGCATAAATTACAAACCTTATTATTATTGTTATTGTTAATATTATTAGATTCGTGCATATCTGTCGCTTTAAAGTTTACATGTATTCTATAAAGAGTATAACGATTGAATAATAACTATGATAACGAATTATTAGGACTAGCTAACTGGAATATTTTTCTGCTGTTTGGAATAAAGTGGGTACTATTAATATTTTGGAGGTGGCAAGTTAAAGACTGTAATAAACAATCAAGCATTTAAATATTTAAACGAACTTAGCTAAATGAAAGTTATGCAGAAATACCTTAATATCCAGTAAAACCAACAATATTAATGTCAAAGTGTATGTCCTAATATATATTTTGGAAATTATAATTCTTGAGATGCGTATATTTTTATTTTCCTAGGAGAGTTTTTATATTTGTCCCAATTCTTGCATAGTGGCCACAAATATGAAAAGATTACGCAAAAGTTAACTGTATATCAAACGCACCAATTCCGAATGTATTTGTTCAGACCATCCCGTGGAGAATATAGAACAATACTCATAAGTAGGGCTAGGAAATTGAGGGCCTATAAACTGTCTAATAAGTACCTTTAAATAGGCCCAAAATATTCCCAAAAAAGGACCCAAGGATTGGAATAAAAGGCGTAAAGACGTTTTACTGGGCGTAGTTTTTGGTATATTTGCGACCAGAATTTCTTTCAAAAACTGTGAAGCTGCAATGAAAGCAACCTGCATACTTCTATGCCCTGACTAAGGCCATTAGAGAGGGTTTACTAGGTTTTCTTGAATGCAATAGAAATGATCCTCTCACCTGTTACCTGCTGTAGCCAGGTTTAGGAGTACATATTGGAAATTTTAATTTAAGCTAGACTACGTGTAATACGAAAAAGATAGTCAAAAGAAGTTAAAGTTGCAAAAAAAGACCCGTTTATAAAGACAAAAAAAAAAAAAAAAAACGCTAAAGAAAAGGACCTTTAAATAAAATACCTAAAGAGGCATAAAAGACAAATAAAAATGCTAAAAGGGAGTTTTAAATAAAACATAGCTAAAAAGGCAGAAAAGGACAAATAAAATCCTCCATTTTCTGGTCTATACCGACCCATAATTAATATGTTTATGTTGGGCCTCATCTTCAGACACTAGGGAAGAAAAGGGTTTTCGTCAATTTCTTAGTCCTAATCATAAGCAATGCTATCTCATGTCATATTGATATAGCTTTAAGATTTATTGAGCAGGAATGCTCGAATAAAGAGTGCAACTTCATTAACCTAAAAACCTCAGATTTTATGTTTTACATTGGTAAAGTTTAAATGAATAACAACGTGTACTTGGCAGTTTTCCATAAACTCAAGGGTAATTCAAGTTTATGGAAAACTAGTGTAATAAATCTTTCCTGCACTTATTTTTGAACCCAGCAGATACGTGCGTTACTAACATGCTCACATTAAAACACTCTGCTTGTTAAAATGTTAGGGGAACGGAACTAAGGTTTGATTTATTGAGATGTTATTTAGGTTTCGTAGCCCCATGCCTGTACCTGCTCAGTCAAAGCAGCACAATATAAATTACCCAAAAGAAATCAGTTCAAACGTTATGTAATGTATTATGGCTCATTTAGTAAATACTGTTTTTATGTATATCGTATATTTTCAAACACTGTCTGAAGATTATTACACCAATTTGGTTTCCCTTTTCCTGCTCAGCCACACTGTACGTTTTAAAGAAGAATAAGTATTCCAGTACACGCTGATATTTTTATTAGCTGCATAACCTTCGCAACGTTTTTACTTTTTGTGTCATTCTCCTTTTGTCTATTATATAAATTTACTTCATTCGAAAGTTCGAATCACCCGATTCAGGATGGGGCAAGTTATTTTTTATTTTAGGTCTTACGCTGTTCAGGAATTTTCATGTCTTTTCGTGCGAGATGAAATCCATTCTTTTGGATTCTGAATATCAATCAAGTTATTTGCCCTTCGGTAAAAAAAAAAAAAAAAAAAAAAAAAAAAAAATGTGATGAAACACTGTGCATATGTAGTTTGAAATGGTGTTTTAATGTTTAGTCATTGTCTAATATTCTCAATTCGAGCTTTCAGGATGACTGAGATATGAAGAGTTTAACTTTCTGTGTGCATAAAAATGAAATTTTGAAATTCCCTTTTGTAAAGATGCATCTCTGAAACAAAGGTGATGCATTGGCATGTGTAACCGAGATTATTAAAGCACGGACCCTTAAACGGACCATCCTTCCTGACTAAGGGATTTTCCAGGTCTCCTTCAGTCCTCAAATGCTAGGAGATACCCCAAATTTCCTTTCCCAATTATCATTTCATGCATCATCACTGTAACCGATTATAGTGCCGCGTGAAGTAAAAGTGGCCATTAAACACTATTTTAAAAAGGGTTATATTGCACAAAAGCGCATTCGACGTAGTTTGTTTTCTCTACCAGCTGCTGGATTTCAGCAAGATTTAGCTAATATTTTTACGTATTTCTTAGTTCTTAAATCACTCATACATTTAAGATTTAAATCTACCTAATGTGACTTTGTGGGTTCGTAGAATTAAAATGCCGATTTGCAGAAATTAAAAATCTCCTTTATTTTTGTAGAAATACTCTTATAGATTACAGCAGCATTACGTTACGTACACCATCAGTCTACCAAGGTCGATGACAATAACAGTGACAGCAGATTACATCATTCGCTGTCGTTACAATAACTCTTCCAACTGTCTGGTTTCACAACAACTGTTTCACAACTACAACTGTCCTGCTAGCGTGTCACAATCCCTTTTATATCTCCATTCATGATTACCAGACTGTTCTGTCATTCACTAGAGGTTTCTGGAAAACAAGGCATCTAGTTACATAATTCGAACATTCTATCACCTTCGAGAAATGTAACTTAATCTACCCGGCGAGGCCTTTGCCTCAGTTATCTTGCTTGCCGGCACTACTTCAATGCCCGTTACCGCGACACTAATACTTAACATAAATGTGAGCGTTCTCAACAATAAACTGTAACCACCACTTTGCAGTATGGCCCTAGACTAAGCCGTATGAATAGGTTCTTATGTTGATTTTCTTGGCAAACAAAGCTTTTGGAACAGGAATTATGCCACAAAACTGCGATCGTTTATACTCAATCGTTCTGTTGCCCGGATTTGTGAATCCCTACATTATAATGTGAGAGCTTGAGAGCTATGGAGAGAACGTATTAGGTATTACAGACACGGGAAGGAATCTAAGAAAAGCCTTTAAAAAGCCTTCATTATCCTTAGACTGGAAGTTCTGAGTCCAAAAGATCTCTTGGAGATTTGTATACACAATGTCAAATGTCACTTCAACCTTGCCAAGAAGAAGAATGCCATTAGTTCTTGCATTTAATTCCTCTTCATTGCTTCTTCAATAGCTTAATCCCTACTGACCAGTAAACTGCTTGTAATGACAGTATGATGAATTTTGCCAAATGCCAATGTAGAATTTTTTCATACTTGTTCAATGTTTCGCTACACGCATCGTTTGAGGACGTGCGCTTTTGGCTTTTGGGATATTTTATAGGTGGCCCTCCGCTTCCGTTCATTTATTCAGGAGCAATTATATACCTCGATATTAAGAAAGCCCAGCGTTCACCAAACAATCTAGTATTACTGTCACGCTTCTTTGATTAATCTAAATATAATGACATCGGAAATTAGACAAATGAAATGAAAGAAAATTTTGAATTTTGACCAATCACCGCCGGATGTTGCAGTTAAATTAAGAAATACCTTTACCCCAGCGATGTGCGTTTGTCTTTAATCGACATTCGTGAGAAGATGGCCTGAAAAAATCAAGTATTTATAATAGAAGTACAACATCAGTTTAAGGCGTAGTTTGGCCAATAGTGTTCATATTCTTGTTTTACTCGTTAAAAAGTCCGAATGAATATCACTTGAAAATCGGAGCTTTCCGGATAAATTTACTCGCTACATTCGTGTATTTGTGGGCAATATCAAATCCTTTTGTGATATTAGTTGTGTTAATTTAAATGGTTCATTTACTGATGGCTCTTTACTGAATCTTTTTTCTAGTAATTCTGCATATACGAACGCAAAATGTAAGTTAATGTCTCTTTTGTGAGTAATATTGTGAAATTCCCAATGAAGTTTGATAACAGGACCATTGTCTTAATATAAAGATTTTTAACTGCTTTATGAGATAGTCTCCAATGATGTGGAGTAACTGCGAGGAAAATATATGCATTCAAATTCAACACTTTGGGTAGATCAAGACTCTAGTTCCACGTCTTACGAGCAGTGAATCTTACGGGTAGTTTCCAACAATCAAATACAGTGTATTCGAATAATTTTAATAGTCAGAACTTTCATTCGAGTACTGGTTCTCAAATATTACAGTAGCTCACTAATGTCATTGCACTATTCACTAATCGAAGTCATGCAAGTGTTCCGATAGATACTATCTACAATATCATCACCTGATGATCTCACTGTGGTTATCGATCACAGAATTCAAGTAATGCACTAAAAATGCAACTGAGGAACTCGAAAGTCAATCATTAACGACCACTTGCTTATGCTTGTTAATTATTTTATGTCTATCATAATGAAGTAAGATTTATCACACATAATACATTCTCTTCATAATTAAACGCATATTAACAGGAGTTTGCATATAATTGCACTTTATTTTATTGATATACTGTGCTTGAAAACCAATATTATGTCTGAATTATAAACATTGTTGTTCATTCCATGCACTTAACTGATCCTGCAATGTGCATTTCATTATTCCATGATTTAGTAATTCAAACATTATAATCACGTATATGAAATAACTGATTAGGAATAGATCGTTAGCTTTGAGGGTTACTGCAAAAAGTTGCATCAAACATAAAAAGTATTGTATAATATGTAATCTGTATACTACATTCTGATCTTCCGTCACGTTCAGAAGATTATCTGATAGGATGTTTCTCACTTCATGCCTGCTCGCGATTTATTTCGGTGTATCTAAACCTATCCGAGTGATGTTTCCAAATTTACCACTCAGACAGATGCGAACGGTAACCGGTGCACTTGCACCCATCCGAGTGAAGAATTCCAATTCAGTATTCAGGATTCGAGAACATCCAAGAATGGAATACATCGACATTTCGTATTTGAATACTCTCATCACTACTTACGAGATGTCACAACGAGTTATAAGAAGACAAGTATTACAAATCCTATACTCACACCAGGAGCAGATGAAGTGATGACTGCATAATGTACAGGGGACTCGTATATCAAGCACAAGTATTTCTGGGAAGCATAAAACAACAGAATCAGTTAGTTCCTTGATCTACAGCCAAGAACTTCCCACGTTGACCAAAGTATGCGCCTATGTTGTGGCGCATGTGTCTTGTTATAAATAAAAATTACAAGCAAGAAATAAATATCTATTCATAATACCATGCTAAGTTGGAAGTTCAGAAAGCTGTCCAGAGCCCTATCATTTTTGTAAGCAATTGCCGAAACCTTCATTTTAGATAAGTAAACATCTACAAATTTGTACGTAAGGAGGTGAAAATAAAAAGAGCATGCATTAAAAGCTGCAAGACAATATGTCATTTTCAAAGGGCTCAAAAGGGTCAGCTATCCAAGGTTTAGTTTGTAACACATGAAGAGTGTTCCAAAGTATTCCAAAGTTCCAGAGTGTTTGGAGGAAAACGGGGTGAGGAAATTAGATGACACGAAAGTATCAGACGACCCACTTCCAAATACACATTTAATCTTGACATCTTTTTCATCCTGTGGGGTTGAGATTATAATGAAATATCCGTCATATTCACAATTAAGAACCACGGTATCCTTTGATGTCACATTTTAACGAAACGTTTTTGAAATTTTATGAGATGAATATGAAATATTAACAAGTACCTTGTGTTCACGTGGAAGAACAGTGCTTTTCAATAGTGTTGTTTGTGTGTATGCGTGTATGTGTGTTTGGTTAACTGACTTTGATCATTCTTTCAACAGACGGACATAGGCCATAAACAAAAATGTTTCACACTTAATTACACACAATTTTTGTTACATTATTGTAAACATGGCTGATTTTAATGACTTTTGGGTTTAAAAAGTAAATATGAAGACTTAAACTCTTCTAAAATTGAATTACTGGATAGGTGGAATGTAATTGGTATTCGTATTATAATTTATCTTGGATTTGACTTCATGTTATCAAGGCCTATTTGTGGTCTAATGCGGGAAAAACTTGGTACACTTAGGATTTACCATCTGGCAAAAGTTATGAACTACCTTACTGCAAGTTTCAAAACCTTCCATATTTTAATCTTTTATTTTTAACCTCTTAATAGAAATTCTAAGTTACATTAAAATTCGCAAATCTGCGCCTATCATATTTTGAACATCTTCAGCAGGGAAATCTGCAATCGCAATTTTTCTACAGGAATTTGCAAATACACGGACTTCATTGTAATTTTCAAAAACTGCCTAAGCCTAATTTTCTTTCATATTGTAGCTCGAAAGTTTTAAATAATATCCTTACTATTTTGAACCTCTGTAGTCAAAAACTATATTGTTTGGATAGGAAAGTATGGCTTAATGCACTCGAGCTATAGATGTTGGCTAAATGCAGTTTCAAAATCCCATGCTCATATGTTCAGCCTCCCATGTACACATTTGAATTTGACCAAACTGTCTAAACTATTCAGGATTTGAAAAAAAAAGTCTTTCCTGATCATATGTTCAATACATTATTTATAGACTGCACGTGTGCTTTGACGGTTAAGACAGCTAGTTTTAAATAAAATCATAAACAGGGTTTCATAAAAAATATCTGCATTGTCATTTAATTATTGGAAAATGAATATTTTCTGAACTTTTACGAATCAGGAAAATAATAGGTTAGTAATTTGATAGATATGAACCTTGAAATTTACTGCAATTTCTTGACTATCCGTCACTGGAGAAGTATTCGACGTAGAATAGAAGCCATTAGTTTCTGTATCAGGTGGTTCACATTTCTTGGACCACCAGAAAATAAGCATGATGGAGGATGTATGAAAGATTCACACAGATAGCGTGACGTGGTCTTCTAAAAAGACAACCTTCGTGTCTGTCCGTGCTTGGATCTTGCTTGCATGCAACTAGTTCATGCAGTCTACTTCGTTAAAGCGCTTATTATGCTTTCATGACTCTTGTACATACCATAAAGCTTCTGAAGTAGTGCGGTAAGAGGGACAGCTTATATCGTGTTGTGTTTAAGCAGTTACAATCTAAGGCAATGTATTCTTCTAATGCACAGAATGCTGGGTTTTATAGAAATTCCATACACACTTATACGACATGTGCTAGTCGACGTGGAATGCCTGCTCTTATAAAGTCTTACAGGGCTTGCATGGCTGTGTTCTGTAAATAAACAGGTGAAAATATGTATAGGGATTGATTTTGAAAGTGTTAATGACCTACAAGCTTCACTCGTACTAACGTGTAACTGCTATGTTTTTTCCACATTAGTCAAATGGTTACATATGCAAATATGCTGTTGGAAACCTACTACAAATATGATTCGTATTTAAGAGGTCGTAGAGTGCGAGGTGTCCTCCCCGTTATCAACCCTTTACCTTTAACTTTATCATTCGTATTGTTGGGATTAGCTATACCTGAAAACACATATTGTTGATTTGATCACGTTGAAGAGTAAATACATTTTTTACTGCTCCTCTTTAACTCTGATAGTCATATAGGCACACGCCTATAGACAATGGTGTTATAGATACTTTCTCATAAGTAATGTCATTTTTTAAGAAAAACAATTATTTGATATGTGTTCTGTCAAGCAATTAACTAATTTTCAAAGTATAGACCATTAGATTCCAAGGTATTGAGCCATCGTTCAGCGAGGTTTATTATCCCACGATGATTTCAGTCTCTCGTTTTTGATGCGAAGAATTTGATGACACCAACTTGCACTGCTTCAATGTTGTCAAAATTTCTCCCACGTAGAAAATGGGCCATAGATCGAAAAAGATGATCATCTGATGATGCTCTGAGATCAGGACTGTATGCTGGGTGTGGTAGCAGTTCCATTCATCCCAATTCCTGAACTTTTTTCCATGGTTATTCGTGCAGTATGGGGTGTTGCATTGTCCAGTTGCAACAGAACTATTTTTTGGTTAACTAACGCTGGGTATATCCATCTCAGAATTTCATGAACTCGTACCAGTTGTTGAGAGTAAAGATCTGCCCGCCTGTTTGCAACAAACTCCAAGTGAATCACACCTTCAAAATTCTACCAAACACACAACATTACTCTGGGATCGAACTGATTTATTTTAACGATGACTTTGGCAGGTTGGCGGGAATCAAGCCACTGTTTCGAGGCATCAGGGTTTCAGCAATATACCCATTTTTCATCACAAGTGATAATTCTCCTGACAAATCTATCATTCATGGGATTACGGATAAGCTGACAACGTTCAGCATGTTGAGGTATCAGTTCATGAGGTACACATCTAGAGCTTCTGTACGATTTTCTAGCTTTCATAATGTGGCGATGTGTGGTATCTTTCAATGCACCAAGTTCTTCTGAAAGCTTACAAGTACTTCTTGGCGGATTTTCTCGCAAAACTTGGCGTGTATCCTCAATATTCCATAACGTGATAAATCTTCAATGTTTTCGTCTCCATTGTTGAAACGTTGGGACCATCGTTATGCCACACACTCATTAACGACACCTTCTCCTTCCACTTCACATATTCTTCGAGCTGCAGTAGCAGATTTATAATCTTGTTTCCAGTAGTGTTTTAGAAAGACTTAAAGTTCAAATTTTGTTATCTCCATTTTGTGATTGTTTATTAACTGAAGACTGATACATACTCGCAGTGTACGCAACATTAGTCATGGCATTCTGTAACTAGCATTGCCAAACCAAAGAAATCTAATAAACTTTCCAGAACACCAAAATAAAAAAACCGACTTTCCATATGAGACCACCTATGACTCCTATACGGTGGTTTTATCTTTGGGATTTACGTATCACACCACACACATATTCACATCCCACAGCCTGAGAGGATAGAAAATAGTCTTAGCTTGGGATTTGCAAACAGAACCAAATCGGGGTCCCTTGCACAGCAGGTAGATACTCCACGGACTGAGCTACTAAAATAATATTTTGCTATCTTGCACAAAAGTAAATTTATAAACTCAGTGAGATCACCAAAGTGCCATGCGTTTTTAAATATATATTGTCACCCGAACGTCGGAACTCCCGATAGAACCGGCCAGCAGTAGGGCTAGAAGGGAAGTATTCCGCCACGCCTACCCATTTATCTTGTAGCAGTAACGAGGGGTGGCTGGAAAAACGTCACTGTGCCGTCTCTTCCCCCTGCCCCTGCCGTCTCGAACCTTCATGATGATTCACTGAACCGCGAGGCTTCCAGAAAACAGCGATATTCCTATAAAAGGGGCTGCAGTGGCGAGTGAGTTCAGTTCCTGTCGAGCAGTCGTGAGGAGTGCCCAGTGAGGGAACGGACTGTGTACGTGCATCGGAGAAGTGTACGTAACTGCGTGCAGTGGACCTGTGACAGACAAACTGGTGAATTGTAATTGTGTACATTACGTAATTCTGTGTAATCGGCAAGTGCTCCGATTGTAATTCGGTGGAAATAAAGAACATTTTTGAGTGGTGCAATTGGACTTTTAATTTTACGAACCCACAAAGTCACAATATTATAAAAATGAAATTAAACGTATGTTTCCTTTGCTGTCCAGAGGGCACGATAGCCATCGGTTCCCTTCACAGTTGCGAAAAAAATGCTTCAGTAATCTTTCTACACAATGAACAAGTATTGCCAATTCAACTTTCGTGCACCTCTACAAAATATGTTATTGTATTTAGATTAAGTAGCGCACCAGAAGTAAAGACGATTCCAGTGTGTTGGGTGTTTTCCTTAACCACCCTAATTAGCAATAACTATCTTCTGTAGTTAGTGTAGCTGAACTCGATAAAGGGTAATGGTGCTGAAGGTTAGTGGTTTTCTAAACTTGGGTAGAATTCCGTACAATGCATTTTCCCTCCATTTATGAAGAGAAAATAGTTATTTATATTTATATAAATTGTGAAAAATATAAAATCATACAGATTAATGAAACTTCGTTTTGATAAAGCCCTTTCCTTAGAGCAGCAAATTATATTGTCACCCGGGCTTTGGAACACCCTATGGAAGCAGCTGAGAGCGGAAGACAGGGGAGGTCCGTGTTAACCACGCCTCCCCCTCGTCCGTCTTATAGTGGTGACAGGGATGGCTGGGGGAAAAAACATGATTGTGCGGTCTGTTTCTCTTCCACCTGTTCTGGAAATTACGGGATCTTTCAAACTTCTGGAATCTTCGCCTGGGAACAAGAAAAGCAGAGAAGACGGTGAGATGCCTATAAAAAGGGCTGCAGCTAGTCAGAAGTTTAGAGTGTGAGTGAGGACAGTTCTTGGTGTAAGAAGGCAGTGTTAGTCAGTGACGTGTTAATGAACGAAAAGATTGTGCAACGGAAGACTGTACGTAACTGTGTATGAGTATCGGAGTTGATGTAATCGCGAGTACAAGTGAAATTGTAACGGACGAACTGGTGAATTGTAATTGTGTGCAGTACGCAATTCTGCGTAATTGGCAAGTGTTTAACTGTAAGTCGGTGGAAATAAAAAACATTTTTGAGTGGTGAAATTGGAATTTTCATTTCACGAACCCACAAAGTCACACTGGTGTCAGGAAGCGGGAAGATAACATCACCGAACATTACGACCATGGAATCCGCATTGGAAATGCTTTTGGCGAAGATGAACGAGTTAACAGAGAAGACGGAAGCGGCAAATAACAGCCTGGCCGCGAAGCTGGAGACTACAAATAACAACCTGGCCGCAGAACTGAAACTAATGAAGACGGCTAACGACAACATCACCGAGAAGATGGAAGAAATGAAGGCCGAATTAACAACGAAAATAGAAGCGGCAAACAACAACTTGGCCACGACAATGACCACAAAGATGGCCGAACTGACCGCGGAAGTGAAGGTGGCGAACGAGGCTCTCGCCGCCAAATTTGTGGAACGATTGGCCGGCGTGAGGGATGACGTCACGAATCTGGGCAAGCGGATGGGTCAAGTAGACGACCGCCTTAATGATTTAGAGGAAAAGACCGACAACATCGCAAAACCCCTCACCCGCCTGACGGAGGAAAACCGGCCTTATGTGTGGACGGAGGACGCCGAAGACGCTTTCCAGCACCCGAAGGAGACCCTGTGCAGTGCTCCAATTTTGGGTTTCCCACAACCGGGTGGCGCCTTCATTGTGGACACCGACGCTAGCGACCATTACATTGGAGGTGTCCTATCGCAGATCCAGGACGGCCATGAGCGCACAAGAGTGGAAGAGAAGGAGAGTTCCGCAGCAGTCCGAGTAGTTGTGGCAGTGCCTGCTGAGGGCTGGGATAGCGCAGGCCTGAGGAGGGAGCAGCTGGCGGACGCAGTCTTGGGGCCACTCTTGAGGGAAGTGGAGGCAGGGATGAGACCAACCTGGGAGGACATCGCACCGAGGAGCGCCACCTACAAGTCGTACTGGGCCCGATGAGACTCGTTGAAGACCAGAGAGGGCGTGCTGTTCCGGGTATGGGAGTCACCCGATGGGAAGGCGCAGAGAGAACAGTTGGTACTCCTCCGGAGTAAGGTCCCGGAAGTCTTGGAGGAAGTGCACGCCGGTACTTCAGGAGGACACCTGGGAGCGAACCGTATGATTCACAAACTACGGTAGCGCTACTTCTGGGTCAGACTCCGGGCAGATGCTGGTGGTACGCCTGGACCGCCTGGCACGCTACGACGGTGCTGTTCGGGGCGAACAGCTTTGAGGAGGGAGCAATGTCACCCGGGCTTTGGAACACCCTATGGAAGCAGCTGAGAGCGGAAGACAGGGGAGGTCCGTGTTAGCCACGCCTCCCCCTCGTCCGTCTTATAGTGGTGACAGGGATGGCTGGGGTAAAAAAACATGATTGTGCGGTCTGTTTCTCTTCCACCTATTCTGGAAATTACGGGATCTTTCAAACTTCTGGAATCTTCGCCTGGGAACAAGAAAAGTCGAGAAGACGGCGAGATGCCTATAAAAAGGGCTGCAGCTAGTCAGAAGTTTAGAGTGTGAGTGAGGACAGTTCTTGGTGTAAGAAGGCAGTGTTAGTCAGTGACGTGTTAATGAACGAAAAGATTGTGCAACGGAAGACTGTACGTAACTGTGTATGAGTATCGGAGTTGATGTAATCGCGAGTACAAGTGAAATTGTAACGGACGAACTGGTGAATTGTAATTGTGTGCAGTACGCAATTCTGCGTAATTGGCAAGTGTTTAACTGTAAGTTGGTGGAAATAAAGAACATTTTTGAGTGGTGAAATTGGACTTTTCATTTCACGAACCCACAAAGTCACAATATGGCTAGTTTTGTTCCGTTGTAATTTTGTAGCGTTGTAATTTCTCCCGCTGTCTTCCGAAAGATGCAGTACCGTTGAAACTTTACAACTCTAAGCTTAATGAAGTATCAATTTTAAGCCTACTTCAACTATCAATTATTTCTTCCAAAATTAATATTTTTCTTCGTATACCCAAAATAGAAAGGCACCTCTGTAAGCCTTGAAGACTATTACTATGTTAAAGAATTTGCTTCGGTCATGCATTGTTAATGCTTACATTAGCTTTCAATTGATGTAAGGAAACATTACATCTTCACGTTAGAATATCGACAAACAAGGAAATTAAATTGTTTCAGTAACAAACAAAAATAATTATTTTAGAAATTTTGAGTGAACGCAGCATGATTACATTCCTTTATAGTTAATTGCGAATTAATATGACACAAATACCATGATATGTGGGAATAAGACCCGAAGTACGTAAAGAAAATTAATTTAATATATTAAATATCATAGGAAAGCGTTTAATAGTAAAAGCATTAAGTACTAATGGTCACAAAATATATTTTAAAAGAACTGGATGTCATTGAATAAAGTAAGTGATGATATATTAAACATAACACAATACAGTTGGATAACTTGAACGTGTCACACATGTTCGAACTTAGCAGTCTCATTTTGTTTATTTCAAAACGCGATATATAGTTACCATGTTTCTATTAACTTAATTTTTAGAAAGGTCGCTTCAACTTCTTTCTCTATTCCTAATAAAAATGTGTAGCTGAATTAAAGTTATTTTATCATTTTCCATTTCATAAAAAAGAAAAAAGAAAATAAAAGGATGAGGCAGGAATGGAACCACCAAGAGCTGTACACTTTTCAATTCTACCAGTTGTAACGCAAGGAAATCGGCTATTCTCAGTGGATAGTCGAGATTGAGTTCTATTGTCACTAAATTAGCAACAAATTTAACTGCAATGTGTCATGCTCCCGGGATCGTTATACATAGTCTAAATGTCGTGCTTTTGTTTTTAGACGTTCGTTTATGTTTATTTATGTGGAGTTCATTTCTTTAAGTTGCTTCGACTAATGACAAATAAATGATGCTTAAATCATTAAAACGACACATAGTTATTACACATTCCGTTGTAAGACATTTGAAAATAGTGTCCTTCAGATTTACGTTCATACATGACGGAGGATTAAATAATGAATACCTGGTGGTTCACAGGCAGCACTGATGCTATAAACTTAAAGTACGATATGCTTAGTAGTTCAATAATACGCATTAACTTCTTGATCAAAACCTCCACCTTGGTATAGATATTTAAGCCATAGTTGAGATCGTTGAGTCGTAACCCATAGGATATAAAAGCACCAGCTACCCTGTCCCCCGCGTGCTCATTTTTTAAATAGAAAGTTAGTAAACCTCTTTCATTCTCTAGAGCTTTTTATCAGTAATGCAGAATCAGAATAAAGGCACGCTTCTAGAAATTGAGTCAATGGGGTACATGGCAACACTGAATTGTGCTTAAAAATAAGCCATGCGGCAACGCTGCTGGTTGCAAACGGTATCTTCACGTGGAAGTAACCTACAGCTGCATTATGTTTTGTTTAATTACCATAATTGCTTTATTCTCTATCATTCAGTTCTTTTAAATTTCATTTAGGGACAACTGTAGCATATTTTATACCATTAAACACTTTCCCATGATATGCAAGCACGAGGATATTAAATTAATTTTCTTTCGATACTTGGAGACTTATTCTTACATAAATGTAGGCCTGAAATGTTTCCCCTTAAATTTTATTTCCCAATTATATAACTGCAAGTAACATCAGTTTCAACCACTATTACTTACGGCATCGTAAGTAGTAAGCACGGGCGTTAAAGAGTCCTAATCCTAAATAAATAATATCACCGAATATGTTCTTTGAGTTGTGTCGATCAGACTGAGGACAACAAAATAGTGTAGTGAAAGTTCTGAACACCACTTCTAAAACTTCAACTGTTCAGTATATTTATGATTATTTTACTGTAAATAATATTTATTTTATTCCTTAAACATATGCAAATTTAACAATACAATATTATTGTATTGTAATTTTAAAAATCTAATTTCAGTGTGCAGAGAATTGCTTAGTTTAAAGCACATGTATCATTTGCACTGGATATTCTCTCCATACATAACGATTTTGTCGTTTTGTATGTATGCCAAAATATTTGAAATGTTATTGTAGAGAACATTTTGTGAGACATTTTCCGACAAAAATTAAAGAGCTAACGTGCATATGGGAGCATATTTTAGGAAAAATTTGGCCTAGGAAGGATATAAATTATGAAAATGTTATACTCTTAAAGGTTATATAAAGAAAAAAAGCTAATTTTCCATTGGGGAAAATATAACATAGAACAAAAACACAATTTGAAAATAGTTGTTAGCCCAAATTATTTCAGTGGAATGAAACTTCTAACATAGATTAATTGCAGAAAATAATATTAATGTTGCTAGTAACTGAAGTTATGAATAAGAAATTTACAAAACAAAACACAAAAGAAGCTCAGTTAACATGCGTGCACTGTCTGTACTTTTAAGGATGTGTTTTCGAGCATGACCCCTAATTTTGCTTTTGTTAATATAGATAAAATTTTAATTTTTCTTTTCATCGGCTATGTATGTTTTACTGTCTGCTCCACATGTGCCTAAAAGACTGCTGCTAAAATGTTATGCGTTCCATTGGATATCGTGAATGCAAGGCGATACAAACACCCCGCAATATATATATATATATGTGTGTGTGTGTGTGTGTGTGTGTGTGTGTGTGTGTGTGTGTGTGTGTGTGTGTGTATAACTGTAAACGTCAAAACTAAATTAAAGTAACTGAAGAAGACTTTAATCACATGCATGATTAAAGAACGAAGTGTAGCAGTAGAATAAGGTATGCCAATAATATTCTTAATCTCTGCACTGAAGAAGAATTACAATGTCCTCTGAGACTTTTGGAGAGGGAGCTAAGACTGATTATGCTAAAAGCTTTTCAGTTCTTCTCCACATTGTCAGTATACAATGAAGTGCTTTGCAGCTAACTGTAAATGAGTTAATTATAAATTATTTCCAACTTAACACAGTATGATCAACAAGATCAGTAAAAACTTGAGAACTTGAGTAAACTTCAACAAATCTCCTGTTATAAAAGTAGAAGTTTATCTAGTCGCTGGTGTGCTGTTTATATTGCAGCAGAAGGCGGCGGGTCAACGCATTAAACTGAAATCAACAAGTGAAGTGGTACCAGAGAGCAAACACCTCAGATAAAAGAAAAAGCTTCTCTTGATTGCTGCCTTTAAAATGTTTTATTATCGCCATGTTTGTTGCTCAGTCAGCAACGCTGCCAAAAAAATAAAACTAATGATTTATTAAATAATGATTGCTAGCACGTGTGCCTTAGGTCTGAAATATACATCAAAGTTGGGAAGCTTCTAGAGTGAAGCCATTCTAGAGATTATAACAGCATCAAAGCGCTCTTAGGATCAAATCTATATTGATATGAATAGTAAAGAAAAGAGAAATAAACAGTAACGAAGTATTTTAATTCTAAATATCTATTTCATTAAACGGAGCACAAGTAATTTATATCGAACAAGAACTCTTTGATGTATTTACCTGCGCTTCTCTATTATTTGATATTTGTTTTCAAGCTGATTCTTTAAATTATTCAGGTCGAAATTTATATCCCCTCTACTACACGTGATTCATAATCGGGCATAGGAATTAATGCCAGAGCGGTTGAACTGTCACAGGACTATAGGCAGGAAGGTCGGAGATAAACCATGCTCCATCCCTTATAATCTTTTTGCATTTGCAGACAGCTGCCGGACGGTTATCCTCTATCAGTGATCCTCAGCCTCTGTTCTTACTGTATAGTGTATAGTGATTATAACTATAGGCTTCCAATATCACTACAGTATTCCTTGTGGCATAGTTTCTACAAAATATAGATAAGGTTTAAAATATTTGCAGCTTCAATGATGTGATAAAAGTTGTCATTCTTTCCTAACTATACAGATTCATGAGGGTTATTTTGACTGCATATCCTATCCCAAGGGTCAAAGACAAGTCCGTTTCTAAAAAGATGCGGCATATCTTGTTGAACATTGGGTAAATGACTCCATCAAGAAAGCTATGCATACCAGGTGGCCCACGCAAGCCGTCTTTCGTTGAAGGTAGCTTTACTCCCGGATAACACGGACACCGAAAGGTTTGCCTAAGCATGGCAGTAAAGAGACGTGATATTAACAGAGCGACCTTGTTAAACATAAGACAAGAGCTTGAAAACCAACACCTAATGTAACTGATGTCACAGCTCGCCGCTAGAACTCTCACTTCTGCTTAGAGGTACGGGTTCGATTCCTGCTCTCAATTAATTTCTTAACATTTCACAGCTAATTCATAATACAAATGTTGGAATGCATGGCTACCTTGTTGGATGCATTGTTACAAGCATCTGAGTATTAGCATGGACACCTCTTAATAATTCTGCAGATACTGAAGCGCAAACATGACATATTCGCTCTTTTAACACATCTGAATTGTCTGGTTCTGTGTCGTAGACCTTGGCTTTGATATATTCCTATCATAAAAAGTCCAAGATAATTACCTCAGGTGATCTCGCCAACCATCGAATGTAATCACCACGACCTATCCACCGTTCGGGGTACACATTGTTGAAATAATCTATAACCCCCCCCCCCCCTACAATAAGGGGTAGTGCACCATCGTGCTGAAACCAGTACCGCACAGCTGATTGAACTTGAATGTCTTCTAGCAGATGCTCATGATTTAGTTCATTCTGTAGGAATTGCAAATACAGGGAGCCAAGTAAACTGGTCCAATGATTTGGTCTCCTAGAATGCTGCACCATACGTTAACACCCCAGAGCGTTTGCACGTGATGTGTTCATAACCAGTGAAGATATTTAGCAGCCCAGTAATCTAGATCATGTCTATTTACACTGTAGTCATTGGCGAAATAGTATTAATATCCCAATAAAATCTCCCTGATTAAATCCGGTTTTCGTCAATTTTATTTAAGAGACGTCTGCAGAACGATACCCAATTTTGGAAATCGTTTCCATATAGCTATTGGTGTAGGTGGAGCTCAAAGAGATGCCAGTTTTCTTTTCTTCAGAATCCTATGTATAAAGGACCTCAATCCCCCCCAGGTCTGATGCAGCTCTTCTTTGTCCTAATTACGATGATAGGCAGATGAAAACTAATGGCCATTGTAATAATAATAGTGATCATAGTATTATTATAGATACATACCTATAGTAATGCAAACTAAAATGAAATAACACGAAACATTATTGTTTATACTTCATTGTATGCACGCATAACTTTAATGTAAGCTATGTTTACTTTGCATAGAATTGGCTCCAAGGTACCCAATAACGTTCCTGGATACATTAGATGTGTCGCAGATTGGTCTTTGCACGACACGCTGTACCTGGAAAGATCCCTCGGTTCTTAAACGCACCTCTGTACATCGAAAATCATGTGTAGAAGGTAGACATCTCATTGGAAAACGTGAATACAGCCTACGTGCCTCAGCTGCACTGTGATGCGTCTCTCCGTGGATCATTATTATATCTGTGTATTCTTTGCTTGAGTAAATTGTAGTTGCTATCTGTTTGACTATAAAACCTGACTCGAACTACAAACAGACGTCCACGCTACCTTATCAGAGGAAACCCAAGAGAAAACACACGCAGATAGCAGCACCGCTCAGTAAAGCTTCGCTTGTACGTGCCCTTTCCCTTTGCACAGCAGCGATGAGATAACCCTTCTTGCACTAACGTATGTGGGAAACATAAAACTACAGAGGACGGATTGCGTGGGCCCCCCTGTATATATTATTATTATTATTATTATTATTATTATTATTATTATTATTATTATTATTATTATTATTATTATTATTATTATTATTATTATTATTATTATTATTATTATTATTATTATTATTATTATTATTATTATTATTATTATTATTATTATTATTATTATTATTATTATTATTATTATTATTATTATTATTATTATTATTATTATTATTATTATTATTATTATTATTATTATTATTATTATTATTATTATTATTATTATTATTATTATTATTATTATTATTATTATTATTATTATTATTATTATTATTATTATTATTATTATTATTATTATTATTATTATTATTATTATTATTATTATTATTATTATTATTATTATTATTATTATTATTATTATTATTATTATTATTATTATTATTATTATTATTATTATTATTATTATTATTATTATTATTATTATTATTATTATTATTATTATTATTATTATTATTATTATTATTATTATTATTATTATTATTATTATTATTATTATTATTATTATTATTATTATTATTATTATTATTATTATTATTATTATTATTATTATTATTATTATTATTATTATTATTATTATTATATTCGTATATTTGTACCCTTCCTAAATTTTGCGAGAAGTGTATAATGGCAAGTTGAAGTCAACTGCTTAAGAATTCCTTTACCTATCATAATAAATATATGCAGGAACAACGTTAATATTGTTGGAGTTTGCATTTTGTAAGCTTAGGCAACCAAACTATAAAAAAGCAAATTGTTTCTTATATGTAGTATTAAGTACTTGTAGTATTAAGCGCACTACTGTAGTATTAAGTACTTGTTGCAAAGCCCATAGTGCATAAAAATAGCCCCTTTTACTTCAAATTGCGCTACTTAAAACTCTAAAAGCCACAGATGTTCCGTGGTTACATTTAGGGCTAGTTTTGGAGGTTCTCGGTTATATTTTAGTTGACCGGCCATCCTGAACTGGGGTATTCTGTGGTTTTTCCTGATCCGTAGGACAGTTTCGGGGCGGTTTCTCTCTGCCACGAATTCCTTTCCTTCATTCCGGTTACTTTCAGATTTCGCAGTGTGAACAGTGCCAGACAGATGGTGCAGATGCTTAGGTTGTATGGATCGTTCATCGCCTACTGTTAGTGGATCTGATAGCGGATCGGGTCTTTGAGGCAGGAAATGTTAGGGGCATCTGCTCGTCTCTGTGGTGTGTTTGTTCGCTTTATCCATTCCTCCTGAGAGGTGATTGCCACAGAAGTTTTGTGTAGTTCACAGTGTGCGAGACTTCCCTCCGATCCATGTTTCTCGTTACGATATCCAATGAAATTGAACAATACTTTTAAAGTCAACCATAGAATGTTCAAGATTTCACGTATACTTCTTATTTATACTTCTCATATCTCGGATGTGGTATTTTTAATTAAAGGTATTATAGTTATTTTTGACATATCAAAAATAATTAAGTATTTTGCACAAGTTTATTTGGAATGGACAAAATTTCTTGAAAATTATAGTCTTACTGATTTATCTCCCTTTTGAGATATCCTGTTCAGAGACACACTGCTCAAGTCAGACATGCACTCATAAATTTTCTTTTTCTAAAACCCTGTTTTAGATTCAGGAAATCTCAGAACGGTTATTTCCAGTGAAGGCTAGTTAACTAATTTTTAGCTTAATTGAAACACCTTCTCTGCTTTGGGTAAGTATCGTTAAAAAACTTAATTACTAACAACAGCTACCTGAAATTCTAATACTAGAAAATTGTATTTGCACAAACCTAAATATAATATGAGGGATATTTAAATATGAAGTTCCACTTCACAATAAATTGGAGATTTTGCAAATACCTTTTGTCCCATCCTATTTTTCTAATTGTTTTGTTCGCTATTTAAACGTTTATGATATAGTAGTACATTTTTTCGTAGAGATTCTCCTCAGGTTTACTTAACATAAGTGTATATGTTTCTGGCATAAACCGAATCTGTACCGACAATACACTGTAATAGTCTCGCAGCGAAACATTGTTGCCAACCGAAGGAACACGCCTCTGAACTTAGAAATATGTATTCATACTCTTTTACTAAGGGAAGGTATGTAGGAAGTGATTTCATTAATTTATAGAAAAAAATATTGACTAGGATAGCACATTATATATAACTGTCGTCTGGATTGCCATAGATGTACCACTATATAAAAAAATTGAATGTATGGTGAATAAGGACAACACTTCCTTCATCCTGCTATACCGCAGTTGCAACGCGCATGCGTGCCAATAAACACGGAGAACTATTCCGAAGGGGCAGGAGACTGCCTACGGTGACTTTAGAATATTTTCCAAAGATTTCTTCTGTTTTAAATGCTTAAATAATTATAAAATGTTAACGTTCATTCCTTAAAATTATTTCATGTAGTGAGTTCTTATTTTTTCTGGTGATAAAATTATGTTGTGGAACTAACACTCAACAGAAAAAAGAAGTAATGATAGTTCAAAACATCAGCACTCATATTTTAAGAATGTTGACTGATGCAAGATTAAGAACGCAAAAAATGCTAAAAAATCTATTGCATTCGTGTAATTTGTGGGGCAATAAGACCCTCACTAAAACTGTGGTAGGAAATAATATGCAATTATTATGTTTTTCCAAGATACTTTCAGTGATATGTTATAAAATGGGTTGACTTTGACTCAGGCACTTCTTTAAATTCCCCTCTATTTGTAAATCAGTAATTTATGTCACCTTTGTGATATATGTACAACTAGGTGAGACATTTAAAAAATAGCATTTGGCCAAAGTCACCTCATCTTAGGGTATTACAAATGTGAGCTGTTGGTTTCAAAGAAAAAGTTAAAGAAAGGTACAGTTTATAGTACTGGATAAAAGATGTGAAAATTAATATCTGAAAAGTTAAGAAAGTACAGGAAAATTAGGTATCCATCAGCTCTTAAAATGCAGATTACATGCACAAATGAATGATTCATTTGTAATTAAATTCTAATTCAAGCATAAAAATAGACATTTATGTTTTAAATCTAAAGACAGTATTCAGAAGTGCAAGAAACATGTAGTTAAATGTGAGGACAAGAAGGCAACACTCCTGAAATAGGAAGAAAAGACATTTATTAATATTTTTGCATGAAAAAAGCAGATTTGCCGTATTTTCAAATTAAAAGTTTACAACAACCTAAGGATTGTAGCAATATGCTACAAGCATGCCACCAGCGTAGGTCTGCTCTTTAGTTGAAGTAATAAATGCTACAAGCTTTTCTCACTGCGAGATTCAGACCTAGATTCCGAATAAGAAGTTTGAGTTAACTCTAAAGGGGAGGGACTATTGTGTCTCCTACTTATCAAGTGAAACACATTACAGCTGTTTGGCGGTGTTCCAGAGAGCAGATCGTTCCACAAATTGCCTGCTTTTTGTGATGGCCACTTTTTGTATGATCTTTGGGCTTCAGGTTTCCAATACACTGGCAAAGGCCACGCTCAAATAATGTGTTGTGTGGTACGAACTGATAGAAAAGGCATTAAAGTCGGAGAACATGAACCGAAATATAAGAAATGTACTGAAGAAATGTCTCTGTAGGAGAAAACAGAAAAACCTGCACTCAAATATCAATACAGAGAAATTTTGCTCTTCAAATGTTCAAAGTGGTAGCAATATAATTTTGAATATTTTGTGATCACAGAGAGGTGATTAGAACAGAAGCACCACACAGCACATGTGCCATGTGTTTTATCTCCATTCATTTAGTCAGTTTAAGACTTGGTTTTCTAATTGTGTACCTATAAATATAGGATCACCTAGAAAATTTGCTTGCCTTAAACTCTTATCACCAAGGGAAATGATTGAAAGCAAGCGGCCATTCACACTGAACATTAAGTATTAGCATAACAATTTAAAACTTAGGCACAAAATGAAAGCAATATGTTGTCGTTTACAATGACAAAACGTAAACAAAGCAGCAGCCAGTCGCAAGAAAGTAGTATGGCAGCCTGCGAAGCAGCTATCGACAGTACCCACGACAAAAGAGGCTATTACACAAGTATCAAAACGAAAAAGCGAACTTGCTACTCGGTTAGAAAGCACCATATATTGTCATAATTTACTTTGCTATGAGTTTTATTATACATAAAATGATTCCAATGATTCCTGATCCACAGTCTTACATAGGAAGTCTGCGAGTCAAATATAGCAACGGAAAATACCGTACGAGATAGCAAAATGATCATATGATGAGTGTATGGAGAAACGCTATCTAATTACTTAGTTTCTTAATTTTGTTGTAAAGATAAATATGAAAGCATGGAGCTTGCACATTTATATGTTTACATTATGAGTTTATGCGCAGTTTGAGTCGACATAGCCAATGTGAATGCGTGCGTTACGATAATATGACAGCAGATTTTATGCTTACGTTTTGTTTATTTCTAAGTCTCGTTGTGAATGAACCCTAAGCTTGTGGCTCGCTTTCTTGTGTTCAAATGTTTGGGCCAGAAGTTTCCTCGGTGCATGGCGAATGTTGGAGTGTTAAATTTACTTCCGCGAGCACCTGCCCACTTCTTTATTTCATTTCCTTCATCATGCTGCTCCTCTTATTGGGTGGCCCACTTCTACGACCCATAGGTGCTCCTCAGGCACCAGACACAGTGCAGTGCCTCGAAAGTCTTGGGGTTAACGTTTACAGATGCAGAAAATAATTTTTTCCCCAAATGCAATTATGGTTCAGGTACAACTGAGTTAGATATTGACTCTAGGAAATCGATACCTTTTTGTCGCTATTTATTAATAGCCCGGTTCTCAAATGCTACATACACGAATTAGAATGAACTTCAGATAACATGATATATAGATAATATTGCTAAATGTATGGTCTATTTTTATAAATCTCTTGTATACTTAATTTGATTAGTAGTTGTAACGTTCGACAAATGTTCCGACTTGCATTAACAGCTCCCGTTCAAAACTAATACTCACTTTCATTACTTTAGGTTACGCCCAAATCTCTTTTGTTTTTCGGCAAGATATAGAAAACAAAACAACAAAAAATATGTATAAAATGCAAATAACTTTACACAGTAACACAAAAGACCTTCACTTAAGTAAAATCTTCAAATTTTTGTGTACTCGTCATACAGAATTGATTTTGAAATCTCTGGTATAAATTGAAAGAGGTAGACAAGAAGTTAGAGAAGTGTTTAAAATAGATATTGTTTCAAACGCAGACATTTCCAAGATAAGCGTTGTTATTGATTTTAATTCTTCAATGCTTGGTGTTTCTTAAGAGTTGTCGCCGTTCAAGTAACGCATTTCTTGCGGTGTCGTGTGAAAGAGCATAGAATTTTAAAATCAGTATGCACCCAGGTTTTAAATATCGGGTTTCCTCTTCTATATCCTCTTTGTACCTACAGTAAAATGTGCAACAAAACTATTTCTGCCTACGTTTATCTGGTTTAATGTCAAACAGAAAAATAACAAACGACAAAAGCAAACGACATTGGCTAGGGAAGACCATGTAAATGTAATATCAGCTCTTTTTTGTCTTTTTAAAATGATTTTAAAACCTTTTGTTTGTAGTTCATTCCCATTTTATTCGCATAACTGTTTTACGTTTAACTATTTCTTTGATTTGTCTGTGGATTTTTTACTTCTATTCAAATGGAAGAAATAGTTTTGACTCTAGTTTCTCTCGGTAGTTAGAACAGAATAGAATATTTACTGTCGTATGATGCTTACATTTTGAGCCTAATCTGGTAAACTGGTGACTTGTCAAATTATATATAAATCAAGAATTAAAATAAGAGAAAACTATAATGTATAGATAGAATACAAATTATTTATGAAAAATAAATTGTCAATTACAAGGTTTAGTAGAACTTACAATACTGTGTCATATATGAATTCTTGTATGGAGTACTATGTTTTATCCAATAACAAGTATTTTTCACTTTTATTAAACACTTTTGAAGGCTTTATCTCTTTGAGTCGTTGAAGCAATTTATTATATATTTTATACCCATATAATAGGGTGTTTTTTCGTAAAGTGTTAGTCTATGCATAGGGTACTTTATGCTGGACTCTTTTCGAGTGCTGTAATGATAATGACTTCGTTTTTGCATAAATTTGTCATAACTTTTACATACCTAGGTGAGTAACTCTAAAATATATACTGAGTTCATTGCTAAAATTTTTAATTTTTTAAATAATGGTTTGCATGAATCTTTAAAGCTAGCATGTAACGTTGCGTATTATCTCTTTTTTAATTTTTAATACTGTTTTCCATCCAGGTGCGCTTTGCCTCAATACTTCATAGGCCAAGACTGAATGAAAATAGCTATAATATACATTTTTTGTTGTTTCTATATTCATTACATATATCAGACATAACATATTGTAGCAGGCCAAATTCAATTTCTGGATATTCCATTTTAAATATTCATCTATGTGCATTCCTAATATCTTACTAAGCCTTATTTCACATTATTGTTTGAGTTATTTTGTTTCAAATTAGCATTAGCAGCAGTTTTAAATTTTAGTACAGCTTTAATACTAGTTTTAATTTTATTTAAGTCCATACCGTTATCAGTGAACCATTTATCTAAGTAATTTAATGTGTTACTTATATCAGTAATCAGTTCGCCACACGAACTAAAGAAATCCCTCGAGAACTAAATAAGGATAACAAAAGTGAATATCATTTCTCCCTTTAGAAATTCGCCGTAACCTCTAGCAAAATAGCTCACCACAGTATGTTGTTCGGACTAAGTTATCTGCATTTGGAAGCACCAACATATTTCATATCCATAAAATTATTAATTACATGGTCGAGTGGCTTTGTAACCTTGCCAACATTGTTAAGCTAAGCCATACTGTGAGCTCGAAGCGACACTCTTCTCCTGCCAATGCGGTATGTATCATTTTATGACTATTGGTGCCGTAGCAATGTAAACTTCAGCTAACGAACCGAACTAATGAACTGAAGCTGCGATATCCTACAGCAGTCGTAAAATCATTATTTATATACGCGTTAAACTATAACAATCAAGCAGAATTTTAATTAAACCTTGTGTACATATCTGCCGGTGAGATCGACTTTTGATGTAGGCATATTATAGATAGAACTGAGATAAAATAACTGAACTGCAAAACGAAACTCTTGTTACAGTACGCTAAAACATATTCTGAAATAGCAGTGCAGTCGTAATTCTTCTTAAGGTGTACAACTATCATTAGCGCCCATACATGATTTTGAAAAACTCGGTACCTTGAGTTTTGAACACAGAAAAACATGTAATCTACCGAAAAATATAAGACTCCTTATTTTCAATCTTTATTTTCAACTCTGAACGTACAAATGAACATTTTTAACTATCTAGACGAAACTTGGTAGGCGTATACCATAGGACCGAACAAAATTATAGGCCATTTTATAACTCTCAGAAACGAACCCTATCACATTTTGAATCCTTATGTAGCAAACAGCATTGTCTACCTTAAGCTACTCTCTTGTTAGGTCTAATCTTATGGAAATGTTCATAAAACTTGAACATTGGTTCATCTAAAACGATAAATTGATAAAGGTAGGTTGGATTTTTTATAAGTAAAGTAGAAACCCGAAATAGTGCAGTCCAAAATACCGTGGATTTAATTTTAACGCGGGTAAAAATATGTCCCCTTTAATAATATTGTAGTTAATTATTTTATTTTTATTTTATTTGGAAAATTGAGATAAAAGTATTCCAAAAATATAGGTTCTGCAGTACTAACGAGTAAGTTATCTCAGTAGCATATGAAGCTGATGCAACAATTCGCTTTATGCCGTTCATAACAAGAATGACAATGGAGAACAAGATGATAGTGACGAAAATGACGTGGAGGCAAGAGTAATCATTCTGAATGTTACTGAAGTGATTCATTAAACAATGTGATTCTGAGGATGAAGAGGCAAAATGAATGAAACAGCATTCATGTCCTCCATCTTAGAAGAAACATAGTGCATCAGTGCGTTACTGATTCTTTTAAAACAAGGAAAAATTAAGATGGTGTAAAATATGTACAGTACAATATAAATCAAGATCGGTTAGAGGCTGGAATACATTTCCCAGCACAACTGGTGAGTAATTTTCTGGTGAGTAATTTTAAAAGTACTGTAATATATTTATATTATACACGAGAGTTTAATACTATACTGTAATTATTATACGCATGTTTCCCTCCTCCAACTGCGTGGGATTGATTTTTGTTCCGTCTAGTGACACAACGCGGTTATAACGTGAGGGTAAAGAATGTCCCCCAACAACCACGTTATTTTGGACATTACTGTACAAGGTTTTCTTTCAATTTTATTTACTATAACTAGCATTATGTAGTATATGCATTATGCATATATTATGCATATGAATAGAGTGTTCGTCAGTTGTTGATGATGGCTTTTGAGCTTTACAAAGACAGAACTTACTGTTCCTAAGTAGGAAGTTTGGCAGGAAGTGGCTTGAAACAGCTGGGAAAAGCATGCCATAGAGTGCATCAGACTGAGGTATCTGCTGGCGGTCGACGGACGACGGTGCAAATGACTGACCGAAGTCTTGGGGACGGATTTAGATATACTAGAGGCCAACGCACTCAAAACACACACAAACAACGCGTTTCTTCAACGTCAAACAATTACTGCCTTGATCTTTCTTTGAAATACGTTTATAATGTCAATCAGTACTTCCGTAACCGCGGCATCTTATTTAGTTTACACTAGGTGGTAAACCAGGACCCATGTGTGTGGTGTATATGAGTATTCATTTCTGCACATTTTGACTGATTTGTTTTCTTCTGGTGTACATATTCTATGAGTCGCTTTCTGTTCACATCCCGGAACATGTACTGTTTATGTCAGCACTCAATGTGTGCACTTTTAGTGTGGAGTGAACCTCGAGAAAAAGTAGAGCACAAAACACGTGAGCAGCTGAGAGATGTAGGACGATGGGTTTACTTCTACACAGACTTATTAGCAACGTTTTTCGCTCCTTTGACAGAATAAATAAACGAGGTTTCTGTTTACTTCTGTTGAGAAGTAGGTCTTGCAATCAGGACTCTTCCTCATAATACGGCGGTATTTCTTTACCAGACAATTTGGCTCCGATGCTCCATTGCATACTTTTCATGAGCAAATAATCTTGTCGATTCGTTTAATTCCACAAACATCTGCTCATAGATGCATTTGTACAGAAACGAACACAAGTAATGCACATGCCAGATGTCTTTCACATTGTTTATTTATAGAATTTAGAAGCCCAAAATAAAGCATAATTTAAATTAGAGGGTGAACCTGCTAATATCACAGTGTAAACTCCCATTCTTGTACCAACTAAAAACAGAATACCTAAATTAAAGGTGAATAACCATCTTATATAAGGTATAAGTATTCATAAAATTAAATATAAAAGTAAAGAAAATACAGAACACACATAATAAAATAAATAATTAGAAACTAAGTAATTTATATTTATTTTCAAAAAACGTTTCTGTCTATCATGACTGCTCATGAAGAACACTTTTTTCTGGATTTCGGGTCAAAGGGTTATGTTATCCACTTAGAAGACATTTAGATGTGGAGTGAATGAACATTTATACCACCTTAAATTTTATATTAATAGGAGAATAAGTTAAACTTATTAATTTTGATATTACCTATAGTTAATACAACAAATTAAAGCAAATGTTTTATTTTTTATTTTATTTTAAATCCATAATTACGAAGTAATTACGACGTAATTACTAACCGCACACGCACCTCAAGTTGTTGCAACTGCCTCTCTTGTGATAACACTCGTTTGTGTTTTCGTACAATAAAGGTTATCAACATTCGTTGGAACTGTTATTTCGTTTTATTATTGAATTTTTAGATTAAGCTAACACAATGTAAGTGCCAATTTCGTTTTCTGCGATTTTGCATTTGTCTCAATGCATTCCTTTACATCGTTTAATAAAACTGTCTATTTTATTTTTTCAGTGAATGACCCGACAACGAAGTAAACATCCTTTGTGTCTGATAGTTAAATGATTGTGCCTATTTGAGCTTTAAATTAAGCGCGTAAGAATTAAATTAAAATATTTATTTTCCTTTGTCGTTTCATTCCAACTTAAAGAAGTGTGGTTCGGT
Source organism: Mantis religiosa (assembly GCA_030765055.1). NCBI lineage: Eukaryota > Metazoa > Arthropoda > Insecta > Mantodea > Mantidae > Mantis > Mantis religiosa. The sequence continues at coordinate 144,155,727 of CM060948.1, forward strand.
TTAAATTGTTTTCATTAAACATTTCACTGAAAATACACGCAAGAAAGGTTACAGAAATTAAACGCTACCAGCAGGTTAATATCATGAAATATTCTGCGTCGATCGGAAAGAGAGCGCATGTTACACTCTGCAGAGGGCTGACCTTATGCCACAGAGATATCACTCCTCCCCTGTGGCAGCTACAAGCTAGTTACAAGCTTGATGATGGTTACACTCATTGTTTACTGGATAGATCAAGCGGGCGTATGCACATTCCTAATCGGGTTGTTGAACATTTGGAGAATCTCTTACTTCGAAGACTCGATCGTACCATAACATCATTACACTGTCATTGTTGTATATTGCAATTGTCAAAGCGTATTATTAACTAATTTTATAGCTATAGTATCAAATATAATACATAAATCATGAGTACATTTGTGTTCGTATAGTATTAGTAGCCGTGTTAACAAAACAACTCTTGCCGCCGCTGTCACTCACAGTACACGTCATTGGCCAAATATCAACCGAGATGAAAGTTTAGCGCTTAAGAGACTTCAGAATGATGACAACTTGGTTGTCTTGCCGGCAGATAAGGAAAATTACACTATGATCCTCTTCACAGCCCAATACTTAGAGAAAATGTAGCAGCTCTTAGATGATCCGGCCTACATTATTCTCAAAAAGAATTCTACCTCTTCCATTGAACGTCGGACTATACAACTTATTAAAAGATCCTGCCTTACTTCAGAAATTAAGAAGGCGGTGTCACCATCGGTTTTCAGGCCTCCTAGAATGTATGAACTTCCAAAGATCCACAAACCGGACGTTCCTTTACGCCCCATTGTGGACGCCAGGAGCAGCCCTACATATCGGCTGGCACGTCACCTGGCTGATCTGTTACAACTTTTGGTAGGAGATTGCCTACATCATGTGAGTAACTAACTCCACGCAGTTTGTACATACACTTAGAAACATTACCATTGGCCCTTCTGATCTTCTTGTCAGCTTCGACGTGGAAGCCATTCAACTTCGGATCGAGCATTTTCCGGCTGATATCACAGAGCTCTTCCGACATACCCTGACGTCCACTTTATTCTTCTTTGGTGGTACTTTCTATGAACAAGTAGACTGAGTAGCAATGGGCTCCCCTTTGTCACGAGCTATAGCTAATTTTTATATGGAACACCTAGAATATGAAATACTTGCCATAGCTCCACTTAAACCATCTCATTTCTATAGACACGTGGACGACACTTTTGTAATTTGGCCACATTGATCAGACACTTTTCCTAGCTTTCTTGCACATCTCAACAGCCTTCAACCTCAAATACAGTTTATCATGGAATTGGAGAGGGATGGAACTCTTCCATTCCTGGACATTCTTGTTTCAAAAAACAGCCATGTTACACTGGGACATGCTGAATATAGCAAACCTACGTACACCGATCTCTATCTGAACGCTCATAGTTTCCATCATAAGTCTCAATGACTGGGAGTTCTCAATACACTGGCCCACAGAGCTTTGTCTATCTCTGATCCCAGCCACTTAAAACAAGAATTACAGCACCTAAGACTCACTTTCCGTCAAAACGGCTGCTCCGAATATGACGTTGAAGCCTCGATTACCAAAACTAGGGAAGGGAAACCTGTAATACAGCAAGCGTCAGATAAGCCTACCGCTAAGCCTGCATCCCGTTTACCGGCAATCTATCCGGCAGAATCAGCAGAATTCTCGCCAAATACAACATCAGGACCATCCACAAGCCACCTCCGAAGATTAAACATCTGTTGAGACCGGTGAAAGACAAACTAGACTTCCAAGTTCCAGGAGTGATTGGCATTCCCTGTGAATGTGGGACACCGTATATAGGACAAACTGGAAGAACCATCGCTACCAGAATACACGAACATGAACAGGTCGTTTGTTTAATGCAACCTGAGAAGTCTGGGCTGGCAGAGCATTGTTTTGATAACGACCATACAGTCAATTTTCGGGAGACGACCATCTTGGCAATATGCAACAGTTACTGGGAGCGGAGAATTAAGGAGACTTAGGCCATTTCCTCTGAAAGGAGCACGCTTAGTCATGATGCTGGATTTCAGTTTCAGTGCTGGTTTCTTGGAAACCGGCCTTAAAAATGGAAATCCGTTGATTTAAGAAGCAAAGATCAATACAGCTTGATAATTAAGTTAAGTAGTTACATTTCTTTGACCTAATTAATGTTCTATACTCACGCCATCTCCTGGTCTGGCATTTAATTTACTTAAAAGTCTTTTGTTCAGTAATGCAAATTTAGATAGTGTTTTGTCTTTGTTTATATTTGTGCTATATCCAGTGTTTCATTTGTGGTTATAACATTTAATAAATATCCTGATGACGGGAGTGATGCACACTCCCGAAATGTCGATTTCTAATCGTCTGTTCACCTGGCTTGCTGCCCGAGAAGAAATTGAGCAACTCTGGAAGTTCTTTGTGCTATAATATGTAATGGACCCAAGATTAAGTAATTTGTTTGAAGGTTAATGTAGTTTGTAAACATTAGCGATGGATAGTTTCCTAAGGAGATGCCAAATATGTATGGGCAAAGGTGGTGACCAGTTTCGGCATCTCCTTTAATAACACGAGTAAGTAAAGCCTTTAAAACAAGTTTTAAAATTGTTGCATGGTTTCATCAGCACCTTTCTGTGATAGTGGCAGTCAGCAATGAGCGCCGAGGGCGCGGACATGCAAAACATCACCCTGACGGTTAGATTGTTTTTGGGTCTCTCGGTATAAGGAACCAATGATACCTTCGCTCATACAGTTAAGTAAAATAAAATCAAGAGGGCAACTCAATTTTTAACTGGGCGTGGGTAACTAAAAAGACCCCTAAAAACTGTGGGTATCCTCCATAGGGATAATAGCCGAATACTTTGTGTTTAGTGTGAAGAAACCAGCAGGCATTTACTATTAATTATGAGGTCCTAGGGAGGAGAGAATATCCACTTTTTGAGACCATATAATTGGATATAATTAAAGATCCTATCTTAGGTACTGGAGGTAGCAAGCTCCGAGGAACACGAATTCCTTAATATAGGAAATAAGGAGCACAGAAAACATCTATAGGTCAAGGTGCGAGAGCATTTGACCTCTATTTATATTTCAACCACCACCACCAAAGTCCAACCAACTATACTGTACATATATTGTCATAAACATGAAATAGGTATATCAATAATATTTGAAAGAAGTCAAGTTTTCTTATTATAATAGCTATCCGCTAGATATTTATGACACATTTGAGCGCCTCTATCCGCAGAAAGTGGCGTTATACCGGAACTGTTAAATTACTACTTCAAACATTGATGCATCAGTTTGCAGTATCCAGTAAGCGAGGTCACATCCAGATCAGGAATCTCGACCAGTACATCCTGACAACAGAATTTAAGCACAGACACTATCTAACGCCACTGAATGCCCAATTCAAGCTATTTTCCAATAAAGTTCCCTTTATATTTGCTCTTCTCCTCTCCTTTCCCTTTCCTAAGCCACGCCGTGTTCTTGACTAGTGAGAGCCTTGTGATTCAGGCAGTAGCTGCCAATAACCTCAATCACGAATGTATATACGTAAGCAGTAATACCCAAATTATCTACACTTCCTTGTTATTCCTTTTCCTTTCCTATCTTTTCTTCCAGTCCCCTCCATAGAAAAAAAAAAAATAAAGCACATTTGCAGACACTAGTGCGCTGTAGTCAAACTTCTCTGATTTTTAAAGCATTTTCCTGCAAATATATACAAATTTAAAAGCTACCTCATAAACCTTTTTAATGTTGACATCTTTATATCTCTCTTGTTTAAAGAATGGTATTATACAACCTTGTACCCGCTGTATGTAGCCAACGAACTTCCAGGAAGTTGTATGGCCATGTGCGTGGAAATAAACTAAGTATCGCTTATTACATCGGGTTCCTAAGACAGAAAATATTGATTTTTTTCAGCCACTACACCCATTGTAAGGTCATAATTTGTTCTCTTACAACTATAGAAGGAGTAGCCACTTTTTATTAACATTGTCTTATTTGTGTAGTTTCTCAATTCAAAGCAGTGCTTTACACTAACCTCGGCTCTCTATGTAAAATGAGTTATGACTTCTGCAGAGCAATAATCTCTCTTTGTAACTTTATAAGTAAGTGTATCTCGTCTTAAAATAAAAGTAAATATTATTACATGCAACTGGAAAAAGAAGTTCAACAATAAATTAACAAACGAATTACAGACTCTGAACTTGTATCAGCAATGAGTTCCATTTCACATATTTTCAGATTAATGCAAACCAAATAAATATTTGTTTTACTATTTTAGTACCTTCTTGGAGTTGAGATGGTTCCGCGATAACGTGTGAGGCTAGCTGTCAGTAGGTGTCAGGTTCATTTCTCTTCGTTCGCGCATTCTGAATCTGCGTTTGGCTTTACTTGGTTGGTAGGCGAATGGTGGATTGTTTTCTGACTACCACGATTTCTTTCCCCCACACTTTCTTTGCATTTATTTTACTTGTCATCTTTCAGGCGTGCTTCTAGATTTGTGGCAGTACCGGACAGATGGCGCGGAAGCTTTCCCAAAGAAAAGAAACCCCCATGGACTCTAGAGCATTGCTCGGACGATGGGTCATCCATCGCCCTCTCTACGGGTCTAGAGCAGTGGAGGTCTCCGAGCTTGACACTATCAGGCACTTCTGCATGTCTCTGTCGCTTGTCTCCCTGCGGTCTGTAGCCTCCTGTGGCTACTTCACTCCATTTCTTCCTCCTGGGGGTGTAGCTACAATAGATCTATGTAATCAAAGTGCGCGAAATGTCCCCCTTGGTGTATAGACTACAACTTCCTCGAGAGAGTATTCCCCCTCCTTTCTTATAGCTGTATACGTATAGTTAGCCCGTAAGAACCATAGAGATTCAGGAAATGGATGTAATGCACTTCTCCAAATTCGAAAAAGAAGTTGAATGTGCGTAACTTCTTTAACCTAAGTGAACAGAAATGTGCCGTAGCATATTGTTTCCTACAGTACTTCCTATTATCTAATTTTGGTGGAACTCCATATCGTTTGGCATTCACGCCAGTTACCGAGCGGGATGGCTCAGACGGTTTCGTCTGTGGTCCGCAATCAGGAGGTCCAGGTTCGATTCCAATGGCTGACCTACCTGACTTATGGGTATTTCGAGGTTTTTGCCGGGACGCCAGGCGATATTTGGGTAGGTTAATTACATCCCCCGAATTTTCTGTTCCTCCATTGTATCTCCATTATCATTTCACATCATCTCTCATCAGGTGGTTTCTTTCAGGGTAGCAGTGTCAGCGGGAGTCCCAGCGCTGCATAGCAGGATGATATGCTCTGAGTGAACATTTTCTCCTCCGACGGCACGAACTCCGGTCTCCAAACCGGCCTCGTGACTGTTTCAGGGCCATGGTAGGTGGGACTACGATTTTCCTGGACCGTCTGGTAAAGTGTAGGCATCATGCCCTCTGCACTGTTGTGACTCCTTGGGGTCAGCTGCACTGTCTCCTCTCACCTCATCCTCCTTCCAGGATGTCCTCACTTGGGGGCATAGGTACCGAATTTCCTCCGTACAGTCCAATCCAACCACACCAGTTTGTTGATAAATCAACAAGCTTTGTCATAAATCCTGACATGCAAAGACTTAACTGCGAACTTAGTTTCTGGTAAACGACGAAGGTGGAGAAACGAAGATTTCCACTTTAGTGGTTGCTGCTTAAAATGTGTTATTCTGAGAAGTGAACACAGAGAAAAAACCCAAATTAATTGCTCTTACTGTAAAAGGTCACGGGGTTGTGAAAGCTCCTTAGCAAAATAAATCTACAGCCCCTAATTTTTAATGTCTACTGGAAACGCTTAAGTCATTACTCTTAGAAAACATATGGCAACAAGCTTTGCTAAAGGCTCCATTTGTTCGGCACTAAACAAGAAAATAAAAATCTAAAAATAATGTTCTAAGATTAAAACTTACAGAATGAATTTTAATAGAATCAATTAAAATATTTAGTCTTTAGATTTTGGTTAGATAGAGTCAACCTGAGGAGTTCAGTGGCATAGCCGGGATTTGAACCACGGATCTCCTGGTTGACTCTGTCTATCAAAAACCTTAGCCTACATATGGCTAGTGTGAAGAAATGATTAATTTCCATCAATTACCTTAAATAATTTGCTAAAGGCTGTTTAAATTTGTGAATTATCCCCACCACCATTGTTATAATCATATTGTTGTTAAGCACAATCTCACATTTCCATTCTTTGCGTGGAATGTGCAATCCTTGTTTTGCTGGTTGCTATGTGGAGGGACGAGTGATGATAAATCGGCAGTAAATATAGCACGGTATGTGTCGTAAGCCATTTCTAATAAATATAACATAAATACTTAAAATATTAAATTGCTCACGTAGCAAGCAAGATGTTGGAGCTGCCAACGATTACATTGGCTACGCATCGACCTAATCTAATAGTTGTCTCATCGAAAGAGATCCATATATATCCTCCCTTACCCCGCTTAGTATTTCTTTCTATAAGGTATGTAAATAGTTTTTTTATCAATATGGATTCTGAAGGAACGCTGTGGTAACAATTTTTCTCTAGGAAGCTTTTGAACTGACTACTTTTAAGATATTTAACGGAGTGTTTGCTGCAACAGTGGCTGGACACAAGCCTGAACCAAGTTCATTTCGGTCTGTTGTGTTTGATTGTCGAGTGGTTATGAACGTTTGTTTAAAAGTTTGTCTCTTTTATAAATTTCATTGATACTTAGGTCCTTTAACGTTCTTGGATAAATGCGACATTTGTTCACAACGTACCTAAAATAAAAATGAAATATAATTCAGTTCATTTGTATTTAAAAAAGAAAAAGAAAATCTTTTACGAGCTATTTAGTCAGAAGCTATTCACTAAATGGAGTATCCTATAATTACCATAATTGTAAACATAATGCTAAGTAGTGTTACACTAATTTATAAAATTTATTCACTCCTTTTAGCACACATCGCAGTGAATAATTCTTCCATCCGTTGAGAAATTAGAAAATTCTCGTATCCATTGCCGTATCAGAGATAATGTGGACCTAGGTAATTTCGACATGTTTTAGAATTAGGATTACTACGGAGATTATTCGGGACTGCGACCAATCTTGATCTATAAAAGCGAGTGTGTTTTGGAAAACCCATCGATCCAAAGATAATTGGAACTGCCAACTACCTGTCTGGCAAGCTAGTGAAACTATTTCTTAGAAAACTTCCTGAGGATTGTTAACCATCTCCCGTAAACAAGCAACAGAGCAAGAGTACAATGACTTACGTTTAACAAAAAAACACATTCTGTTTTAAAAATGGCACGTATGCAAATTAACACGAATAAGATATCTTTAACAGTAATTATATTCATTATTTTTCTCATTTAAGGAAATTTGATGAATTCTAAATATATATGGGAAATACATAACTATATGCACATAAAATAAATGTAAATTTCTTAGCTCTCAAAATATGTAACGTATAAGTGTTCGGTCATATTTTGTTGAATTTATTTAAAACACAAATACGATAGTGTGTAAATATTTCACATAAAATGACCATGATTCTAATTCTAAGTACAGTATAAAATAAACTGATCGTATCATGTTATAAATTATGAAAATAAACATCCTAATATAAAAATGTAGGTACTGATCTAGTAAGAATGAGTGATAATTTAATAGGTTTTTTTTAGACGTGAGTGAGAGCGCGTCCCAAAAAAAATATGTAGGTGTTATAATTTCCTATCGCGGACTTCTGAAAGGATAGAAGATAAGAATCAATAATTAATTCAGGCTTTCGTTTATATTCACACTTACACATGTGCCTATCAATTCGCAAAGAGTGCCCATGCAAAATCGTGGTACATTTACTTTTGTTACATTCACATTTTACGGACCATTTATGTCGTGTTCATATGTAAAAATTGGTCAAAAAGTGCAAAAAAATTAACGAAAAACTTTTTGGCTGATTAAATTTAGTAATCGTACAGCTTCAATTTTCTATTATTTTTAATGTTATGCACCCTTTAAACCGTGTCACCTGACTATTTAAGTGACTGATTATATAAGTGGGCCTGGCGCTTTAAATCGCCTACTTTGGTGATTTTCTCGTGTTTTTAATTTTCAGCGCTTTTCAAAATATACAATGAAATAAATTTATTTTTGGCACTTTGGCAGCAACTTGATTTTTTGTTCTCAAACTATAGCTACAAATTTTAGTGCAGCCATCGTCTAACCAACTATCTGAATTGGAATCTGAATCTGAACTATCTGAATTGGTATATGAGGTCACATGACCAAACAAGAAAAATGTATGTTGTATTAATGTGCCAGTATTGCGGATAATGTTAATAAACGTACATTAAATGAACGTCTAGACCTTAATATTTTGTACACATGAGTACCTCAAAATCCTATTTTACAGTACTATGTGACAATGGTCTAAGCTATACAATCATGAATCAAGTATCTGTTATCTCATGCTATATCTCTATGCAATATTGGTCTAAGCTATACAGTCATGTATCAAGTACCTGTTATCTAATGTTACAGTTCTGTGCAACAGTGGTCTAACCCATAAAATTATGTGTCAAGTACCACTTGATACAAATGTCACTCTTTTAGTCTCATCTTCGCACAATTTGTTTATTATACACAAGATTTCCAAGGTTCACATATGGAAATAACATCAATATAGTAGTAAAGTATGAAAAACTGTCTGCTGTCAACTTTGCAGTACAATATCTCAGTTTCTTTAAAATGAGGGGTAGACCACTGATGCAATCAAACGTTCATTTGTACCATCCTTTCCCTAAGCTATATTAATTTTTCATTAACATTCGAGCAGTAGTGGAACAACAAATATAAGGAAAGGATATAAGCTTTTGGACTGTCAAAAGCTTTTTATATCAATTAATTTTTATTAAATTAAAATTTCTAATTTGTAAATATTTCAACGAATATACTCGAACAGGTTCTTTCAACAACTTACCAAGAAAATTGATGCACGTTACCGGCCAAGGATTGTCAATTTTGATGCACCTTATGTTTACGTTGTGAATTTTAAAGCGCTGTGGCCTATCCTCAGGGTAGAGCAAGGAGTTCCGACAAAGCAATGTGGATATGTATGGGAGTAAGTGTGGTTCTAATAACACTGGAATGCAAGTTTCAGACTGGTTTAATGACTGCTTCTTTTTATCATCACATCAATCTCGAAGTTGCCGACCAAGGGTTACCAATATATCACTGTTCAGAGTGATTGTATGTCAAATGCATATTACTCGATAACACTTAATTCGCTATTTACGTAGAAACCGATAGATACCTTTTCTCTGCGGTTCTGGTCTGTCTTCGCCGAAGACCCAACCAGCTGTGTCTTTCTTACTGGACCGCCAGCCCAGTTGTGTGTCCCTCACTACAGCTGCATGTCCTTTCACCTCTCGAAGCCTGTCTTTATTCACACCAAAATTCCTTTTGTGACTATTTTCACCATTGTGATTATTAGTCTCGATCATGACATTATTAAGGGTCCGAACAATGCCTTTTCAAACGGAGTCAAGTGTTATCCACTTAGAAGCCCTGCTAAGAACCCGCTTTCTCCCATCTCTTTTGTTAAACCCCAACTGCACCTGCACGCGTTTTAACAAATATACCATGTTCCTTTGAAATCCATTATGGTTCTTTATTCATTGCATCCATTAATTTCGGTATCAAATTCCCCCGTTATATTATTTTATTATCCCATAATAAAAGAATATATACCTATTGCCCGAATACAATGTAAAATATAAGACCATTCGTCAGCAACTTCCGACATTTTTACAATTTCCTTTCACATTAATTTTGCTGATACATAGACATTTCATAAACATTATTTACATGATTACATAGCAATAACTTATTTAACATTTAGCAACACTCTGATCTGCGATATTCAACTTTTAAATACCACTAAATACAAAACATTTTATCATCTCTCTCTCTCTCTCTCTCTCTCTCTCTCTCTCTCTCTCTCTCTCTCTCTCTCTCTCTCTCTCTCTCTGTCTCTCTACTTAAAATTAATTCATAAAATGTTACAATTAGAACAATTCATAAATATATTCACTTCCATGTTTAAACAATTTTATATTAATAATACCTTTTTATACAACATTTCTGAGTTCTTCTTCCGGATTCTATATAAATATTCTTTTCAAAAGTCTTTCAATTTTGTGATTTTAAATTTTTTTTGTATCTTTTTAGTTTTCTTTTAATCATACATTTCCGAACACTTCTCTAGGATTATATCACTTTTTTGTTTTGTTTCAAATGTCTTTCAATGTTCTGATTTTTTAAAGTTTCCTTTCGTTTATCACTTGCTTAGTTTTTAAATATCACTGCACTTTCACTACACTGTTTATACTTAACCTATACATTTTACAAGTTTGTGTTTCTTCTAACCAGTTGTGTTTCTTCTAAGTTTATAACCAGTTTTATATACTTATTTCTTCAGTTTGATAGGAAATACAAGATATTTTGAGTTTCAAACCTTTGTTATATTAATACTAATGAATAAAATGTTTGATTTTGTTTTGCGATTTAATGCACACTTGCATTCTAAATAAAAAGGCATCTCTAGGTTTTCAAACCGAAGAATCGCATTATACGATAGCTCTAATAAAGAGTGACATGTTACGTCACAGAGCTCCTGCAAGATCCTTCCTCCTGTATACCACACGCAGCTCGCCCATACGTATAGTAAACAATGATACTGTTAGCCTGATTCTATAGTGTGCGAGAATTTTTCTATGAAATTTTAAATTATCTTTTCTTTTTTATTTCAAAAATTTGTCAAATTAAGTTTCGGGTACCCTTAAAACATAAAACAACGAATTTTATTACCGGTTTTTTAAATTACACATTGCGTCTAAGTTGCACAGAGAGGCGCAGGGAGGGAGTGAGGGTATTGTAGCGGGGGAAAGTGGCAGAAACTGTGAGAAGGGGGCAGTGAGAAAGTGAGAAAGCGAGGGATAGGGAGGGGAAGAAGCTTTGGTATTTAACGCAATAACGCAAGCAGAGCTGTGGATTCTAATGTTACCTAAATAAAATTACACAGCGTAGCATGCCGCAGTTGGCTGCGAGTTGGGACAAGTAAAGGGTTGGCACAACATCAGCAGCATGATTAGACTTTCCTCAGGTACTCAAACCAAGAAATATTTTTTCCGTAAGCGAAAAGGCAGCAGTAGACAAAATAATCCTAACCTGCGAAAGAACAAAGATTCAAAAAAAGTCCAAGATATTACGGTTATTTTATAACTGACGCACTAACATCGCAATTTTTCTTTGCTCCAAAATTACACTGGCATTGGTTAGTGTATTTATCTTGAACATAGCCATTAAACACGTGTATTCAACAAGAATATTATCCACCACAAACTCATAAATTACATCGTATATAGCGCTGCTGCTTATACAGCTGCCAAGCCGGCCAACCGCCGTTCATGCAGGTACTTCTTTTGATACGAAATAGCACTAATGCGCGCATGTTAGTGATATGTTTAATGGCCAAAATTATGAGGACGACAGAGGTCGGGTGAAAGTGTGGCTTTTTGCTCGGTTGGAAACTTCAGCCACAAGCAGTGTTAGATGTAAATTGTGGCATAACGCTCCAGTAAGTTCTACGTATTTATAAACTATTTGTGTACAGTGAGCAAAAGTTTTTCCTTCGCTTGCATGTGCATTCATGTAATTCCTTGGTGTAGATGGCAAAGAGTGGAAATATGTGATCTTTAACTCTTTCATTGCTAAAAATAGATATGTACCTAGGAGCACGGTATTCTTTCGTGGCCACCCTCTTCGATTCAATTTCGCATCAATTAATTTGCCCATCGGGTGAGATGGATCTCCGGTAACATCTGAGGTTCGAATTAGGGAGGTCCCTCGTTCGATTCCTATTGACCACCCACTCTGACCTTGGGTTTTTCATGGTTTTTACAGACTGTTAGGCGAATACTCTGCCGGTCCTCGTGGCCACGGTCACTAAAGTGTATGTCTTTGAGTTTCGCCGCACAAAGGGTCATGGATTCGAATCTCGCCTAGGACATAAGTGTTTCTATGTACCTATGTGTATGAACTAAAATAAAGTATAAACGTGAAAAAAACCAACAATGAATGGTACAGTATAGAACAAAGAAAGAAAAGAAAGAAAAAGTGTACGTCACAACGTCTGGCAAATTGAGAAGAGGCGAGAGGCAAGTTTGCTTATCCCTTCCTTTTGAATGACCTTTGTATAATTGGTAAACTTTAAGATATAGACAGCATTAAGAAAACGCTGCAGTGTCTTTTTTCATAATTTCCCTTTCTTCCATTTCTTTCTCATCCTATAAGTGTACTTCTTGGTTTCGTGCCGTATGGTGGCGCCGGACAGATGACGCGGATGATTGTTAACCATCTTTCGGCAGCTCCAGGAATAGAAAGGGTTTTTGGAGCTGGAAGCATTGGTAACCTCCACCTGTCTACCTACGATCTGTACCTGCTGATCCTTTACTTTATCCCTTACTCCTTAGAGAAACCAGCCATAATGTATCCATTTAGGTCGCTGTGCGCCAGGTGTTCCTCTTCGTTGTATGATCTACACGTAAGCTACTTATACTCTGGAATGTATTGTCTGCCTTGCTCAGTTAACTGTATTTGTTGCTTTAGGATCCTTTTTTTACTTTCTCTGCAAGATTTCTAGTCGGTGCATAGCAATTGCATTCCACCTAAAAATTCGATATATGTATTTCACCAATACACAAATTTTGAAGCCTCGAGAACCCAAAAAGGCGTTTTTTAATTTTTTGTGTAAGCGTATACGTGTGTGCGTGTGGTGTATGTGTGTGTATGTGTGTGTGTGTGTGTGTGTGTGTGTGTGGGTGGGTGGGTGTAAACAACATAGCTCAGAAATGAAATGTTCGATAAATACCTAACTTGGTATATAGGTTTTAAATCATTCGAAAGTGCAACACAAGAATTTTCAATAGAATCCTCCACCCTAAAATAACTCTTATAATGGACACATTTCCCAAAATGTTGGTTTTCTCAAAAATGGTTCCAAGAATATTGATTAAAACGCCTATCAGATTTTTTAAGATATTTAACGCCATGGCCGAGTGGTTAGACCGCTCGGCTCTCACCAACGTGGCCTGGGGTCGAGCTCAGGCGACAGCAAAGTAATATTTGCTGTGGACAACACGGCGTTGGGGCGGGTTTTGTCCGGGATCTCCGGTTTCCCCCGCCATCATCCCATCAATTGCTCCATCATTCCTTTCACCATCATACTATCACCAACTTCTCTCGCTCTTATCTCAGGCGTTGGGCTGGCCCCTCAACCCTGGTTCCTCTATCAGGTTCAGTGCTTCGGCTTCCCTTGCCCCGGCTTTCCGGGCTAGTCGAATTCCATAACTCCGTGATTGGTGAAGTAAGGGAGGAAAACAAATTGATAAATAAAATGTATCTATATTCTAAATTTTCTGCTAATATCCTAGGAAGCATTATTAATTTGGAAGGAATTTCGTATAATTTGCATAACAACCAACCATGGAGTATTTACCATATACTATAAAAATGTATATTTCTTTAGTGTACACATTTAATTTTAAACAACTTTAATTAATTATTTTAAATATATAATAAATAATTTTAAATAATCCAACATCAGTGATTTCGAATCCACTGTTTTTTGTTTTGTTTGTTCAATACATTGTCATTTGTTTAAAGTGCTATTGATATTCAGTTTTTTTCTCAAGATAAATGATACTGTATTTCAAGGCCACCACATAATGTCCACATTTAAAATATATTTTATCTATTTAGTTTCTTCAATCTCCCTCTTTGCAATATATGTGCAATGATACCAGCTTTTCTGCAAAGTTATACATCGGTTAATATAAAACATAAAACAAATTGCGTTTTCATAGGAAGACTTTTTAGAAGCTACACAAAAATAAATGGTGTTGGATAGAGAATAATGTGAATGTAATACAGAATACATTTTTTGTTTTGAATTTCGCTATGTTAAGTCGCGCTTCTCAAACCGTTACCATGGTTTTATCTTTGTTAATAGAAACCTCTATTGTTGTAAGAGTGATAGGGGAACTGCCGCGCTTACCGAACCTTGCTAAGCACCAATGAACGCATCACTTCAGCCAATGAAATTCGCAGGAATCACAAATGACAGACATTCACTCCATGTGGGGTAATCAGTGCGTTATCTGAAAGGTATCTATTACCAAAATTAAATCTATGGTAACCGTTCAAGCAGCGCGACAATACACAAGAATTTCTCTTTGTTTATATGTATTATATCCTGATATTTCTTGAGAAATTTAACTTGCTTAGATATCTATTGAGTGTTGATGTAGCTCTTATTGACCTTTCTTGAATGCGGCATGGAACAAACGTATATGCACTGCAGAATTCATTGCCTCTGCTTTCGATATTGCAAACATATATGCCATAGCTATAAACAACATCACTAGAAAACAATATGTGTAATGACTTCCTTCGGAAACAAAGCCAATAGTCTCGTGTCGTAGATTTATGGCACGTAAAAACACCTTAAGTCTGATAAAGAGAACTCTGCGAAAAAATAAGCCTTTTTTCAGAAACCTTCGCCAGTTCAAATTCCAGTAAATACTAATTTCAAAATTGTAAATTAGGTACGCCCATCTCGTATTAATGCAGATGTAAAGATATTAAAACTGCTTTAATTCACAATTAATATGCTCGTTTAGAATTCTCATTCTCCATAATGTTGATTTTAGATATCAAGAGGTAAAACAAACTATACCAGGAGCCCTTGAAAGGCTGCAATAAAAATCCTTGAGATATGTTTATCAGTAAAAATAGCTCCGTTACCATGAAAATTATGAGCAAATAAGAGAATGGGAAGGCAAAATTAAAATGAAAAATTTAAGGTCCTAGTAGGAATTTAAACCCCAAACCTCTACCTCACAGTGCCGCATTTCAAACCAACCGAGGTGCTGGGCACCAGGTCGTTATAGTACCAGCACCACTGATTCACGTTGTTTTCCGGTAAACTACCAAAAGTTCTCCAATGTATTTCTGATTAACAATCCCCATTGGTGGATTATAATATCGTAAATACTTCATGTTCCGGTCTTCATAGTGAATCCATATTACATCAATCAATGTTAATTAATTGTTCTTTCACAGGTACTTTGCTGTAGGCTAAAGCTGGAAGGGTAGAATAAAACTAAAATTCCTGCTTATGGTATTGAATTTTCCAGCCCGATTCTTACTTTGCAACCTTGCTTACACATAAATGTGTAAATGAACAGTTAATTAACTAAGGAGAGATGAAATGTTAAAAATCGACAAAACAAATACAAGTTTTAGTTCTTATGCAACCTAACAAATTGGACTTTCAGGTTTATGCTTTACAGTTCTAGGCATGGTACTCATGTTTAAAATATAGTGACTAGTAGTAAATCTACTATTTTGTACTAAGAATTATGGACTACTTCACGAAGACTTAGAGAGAGCGAGCGAGAGAGAGAGAGAGAAAGAGAGAGGAACAGCATAACTCCTATAGATAACTTGGTGTAGAGTGGTGAACCCCATCTTTAGGAGAAGTTCCCCCCCCCCCCCGTCTGAGTACTAGTATTTGGTATGGTATCTTCTGTTTGATCTAACCATGTGGCTTCTTTCTTTGCAAATATATGAGCGGTCATTTTCTCTATTTTGCCCAATCTTCATAGACACTATTGAAGATAGTTGAATAAAACTTTAGAACAATACAAAAACCTGTAAATGATCCTGAGAATCTACTTTGCTTTAAATAAGATGATTGGTTTGCTTAAAAAGAAATAATGGTGATATATTTTAATCGTGCATGCTTTAAGCCTGCTATAATTAAGAGAAAACAAGCCTGATCTTTCTTAATAAATAAACTTATTGGTAAAAGTATATCAGTGTACTTACAGGAATGCATGTGTATCCTTTAAGTATTTCGATCTGATATCTTCCATAATATCTGAAAGAATAGTTCCTTAATTTATTAGATTTAACATAATTTGGAGAAATGTTTTGCAAAATTGTACGTACTTGCGTACTTCCAGTCATTCTAGATACAAACCTTATACCTCCCAGTTGTAGCTTCAAAGGATGAGATTATTTTTCCCCTCTCTAGGCTTGTTCTCTTGAAGTGGCATCTGGTAGAGACACAGCATCTCGAAAAGATAATCTGCTTCCCGCGGTTACGCCCGACTTCCACATTTATAAAGCCTGGCGTTTTATTTAGCCAGCGTACCAGGAATACGACCACTAACATCGTTCTCAGCGAAACGCGTCTGTTTGTCCACATGCCGAGATTAAACAGCAAGGTCGTAGCATCAGCTGTTTTGTCTGAACTTCACCACTTGCGAATAGCTCTAGATAACTTGGGAAGGGTTCCCTCTGACCTTCACTTCTTCATAACATTTGGATATCTGATAATTTGCTTAATTATGCATATCTGGAATAAAAGTACAAAAGTAAAATATTATATTCAATTCATCAAAAACGTTAACACGTTGTTCTCTGGTATACCAAGTCTATCACAATCTAAATTACAAACTGATGTACATGTTATGTTTCCATGGCTTGTGTATTTACAAACTTGTTACCTTTAATATTCTCAATAGATATATTTTATATGTTACAAAATTCTTCACTAAAAGCCATGAAGAAACTAGATCCCAAATGGCTAAGTTAGAATGAACACATATTAAACAATTTTTTGAATAAAAACGGCTGGCTGTAAACCCTGAGAAGTAACCAAATATCCACCATGTAAAGCGCATACCTGCCACCCGACAGTCCATAAATTGCTTAAGGAGAAATAAAAAATTTATTTTTCAAAATGCTCTTTATCTGCTTTAGATACTGTTGATGGCTTATTTTACAGGTAAACTAAACCTAAAAAAAATGGAACATATACTTTCACTTCGTACCGATGATCCTTGGTATACTTAAAAAGAGGAACTTCACACTTTCTAAGAAATTCTTCAAAAACAGTTCAAGCCCAAGTCTACAAAATAATCCTTTAACAGTTACATAATTACCCTAGTTTTGCTTAAAACGCTTTAAAGAAAGCCTCTGGTTCTCTTAACACAAATATACAAAGTGATATTTCGAGTAACCTTCTAATCCACAAACTGGAATCGTGCCATAATATCAGTGATGCCAAAATCAGGGAACTGAAATCTTATCCATACTGTGACTTTGTGGGTTCGTGAAATGAAAAGTCCAATTACACCACTCCAAAATGTTCTTTATTTCCACCGACTTACAGTTTAACACTTGCCAATTACACAGAATTACTTGCTGCACACAATTACAATTCACCAGTTCGTCCGTTACAATTTCACTTGTACTCGCGATTACATAAACTCCGATGCACATACCAGTTACGTACAGTCTTCCGTTGCACAATCTCCTCGTTCATTAACACGTCACTGACTAACTCTTACACCAAGAACTGCGACTGTCTCCTCACTCACACTCACTAACCAACTGACTGACCAACTCAACTCAACTCAGTCTGTCTGTAACCCCCTTTATATAGGAATATCGCCAACTTCTGGTGTTTACAGGATTGTTCCAGTAACAGAAAGATCGAGAACCAGGTGTAAGGAAACAGACGGCACGAGCATGTTTTTTCTCCCGACCGCCGCCTTGTCACCACAGACGAGGGGGAGGTGTGGCTCACACGGATCTCCCCCAACTCCCGCTCCCAGCTGCTTCACAGGGTGTTCCAGCGCTCGCGTTACAATACTTACATCAATCATATTAGTTTCTTACCTACGCCCGCCTCTGTAGCGTACATGAAGGCGCATCTGCCTCACATTCAAGAGGTCATGGGATCGAATATGGTCAGGGTGGGTTACCTGCATACCGTTTTCTTTCTGAGGTTTTCCTTTAAGGTGGAAGAGGAATGTCGGGTAACTCTAACCTCTGTGGACCTGGGCTCATTTGAGTATCATTTCACCCATTTCATCCATGGTCCGATATTACTTGACGTTGGAGGTCGTTAATAAAAAGGTCTATTAACCATCATATCCGAAGTATTTGAACGTTTGTTTCTTCCTTCACTCCCTCATTCTGCGCACTGTAACTGCCTTGACAGCTAGCCACAATAACATTTGGAGCAACTGCATCGTGTGGAGGACATAAAACTGGATCCTCTTGATATTGGACGCTACTGTAGTTCTCAGCGTCTCATTACTATGTTGGGGATGTAAGACCGCTTGAGTTTGCTCAGAGGCCTCCTTATCAGATATGAGATTCTTCTAAGTGCCATAAATCTACGGCATGAGATTACCGGCATTTCCTCCCTTCTGAAAGAGGTTATTTAAAACATTTTACGTTCGAAATACATCCATCGCTCTCCACCGGATTTGAACCCGCGATCTCGGGCTAGCACATTACCCCTAGATCACGGAGGATGACTGGATTATTTAAAGAAAATCTCTCTGTTACGTTATCTGCTAGATACTGAAAAAGCGTTCGACGAAGTGTGGCATACAGGGCTCTATGTAAAATTGGCAAACCTTTAGTGAGTGACAATATCTATCTAATGATTTCCAGCTCACCTCGGTAGCAAGTCTACCTTCCGTTCAAAAGATTCCAAGTTCAAATCGCGGTCAGAGCGAGTTACCTGGATAAGGATTTTTCCCTCGTGAAATGCAAATGTCAGGTAACTCTAAGCTATATGTACCCTGGGCTCATTTGAGCACCATTTCACCTATTTCATTCATCGTCCGATATGACAATGTTGGAGGACGTAAAAATTAAAAAAAAATACAAATAGTGATTTCTATCAAATAAACGCTTTATATACATTATAATGCAACAGTTCTCTACCATCTTCAAAAGTAAATTTAAATAAAAGAAAAAGCAAGTTTGATCATATTATTCCACGATCAATGTCAGAGATATCAAATTCTCTGTTCCTTTATTATTTTGTGACGTCGTGAAAAGTTTTATGTTGACAGTGTCCGAACTACGGTTATCTTTGATAAACATATTTTGTCACATGAAGTGGTGACGGTAATTTCCTCCTTGACTCAAAGACTATTTCTGTCAAATTTTGTTGAATTTGGTGCAATGGTGAAGGAGTTTTTAAGAAATGCCGACTGTATAGATAGATAGGACTATATTAATAAGATTAAATTAGGGTAGATAAGATAGATAGGTAGATAGATAAGGTAGATAAGACAGATAGAACTAGGATGCCTAGATAGATAAATATGTAGGTTAGATTAGATTGGACTGTCTGGTGGGCAAAATATGTGTTTTAATTTATTTTAATTAAAGTTGTAGTTTGAGGAAATTGCATCTTTAAAATTAGTTGTTTTTACAAACTACACACTTTACCTAAATCTAAAAGCACATCTCATTATTAAACAATCTCTTAAAGTATGTGTAAGTTATCACACCTTATTTTATTTTATTAGAAAAAAGAATAAAACTTTAAGAATGTAGAAAACTAATTTATAACAGCTTTCTTAGCCACATAATGAAGGTTTTGGGGAAGTTAGGGACGTTATGTTCAGAAACATTAATTTAATTTACTCACGTTCACTGTTGAAGTTATTTCTACACGAGAGAGTCTCTTTCTATGCTCAGGTTGGTTACTTAAATTGCAGAATATGATTCACAATACTGATGACCATATGCAGCTTTTGAACTCACTTCCTTAAAGAGAAATAATCGACATTATCGAATCGATTCTTGGTATCCTAGGTATCTATTAATCTATAGAGTTAAAAATGAAAAAGTTATAAATTTAAAACTCCAAGCAGCATTAATATACGTGAACATTTAAAATACTATAACTGGGATTCGATAAAATACTAAGATTACATTTAAAATGTGCATCGTCTGCTTCTGCCTCTGGATTTCATCACTATGCTTCCGTGCAAATTTATTCAGTTTGTTAAAGGTTTCTTTAAATGCTCTGGACTTCAGTTTCTATTTGTTATTGTATTATACTTTGGTTTCTGACAAGGGAACGACAACTATGCTCATACCTGTATTCCTTTAAGGGTTTGATGGCATCATCTCTGCTCTATATGGGACCTGTGTACCAAAATCGGGTGCGGAGTATAGCTGAAAGTACCCGAAAATGAGTCCAGAATACGTAGGAAAATATAAGCATAATAACACAGCAAGGTACGGAGGGATTGTATAAACCTGACGGGCAACGGTGTACACATAGATTACGTAAGAAGCGTCGTCCCCCACACCACGAACAGAACTGACTAGAGATGTCAAGCAGCTACGTGAAGTGGTCACATGCGGCACTTTCCAGGCTTTTCAGTTTTCAGCTGCGTTCTACTCCGCCGCAGATTTTTGGTGCACTTGGTTTATATACAGCAGGCATTATACCATCAAATTTTCAGGAGCGTAGCGGTGTGAGTAGAGTGATAGTTCCCTTGTCAGTGAAACTGCTTTGTCGTAATGTGCGAGGCTCACTTTAGGGAGGTAACGAGTTCAAATCCCGTAGGGTAGGCCACTGTGACCATGAGATGTTTTCGTGATTTTCTTAGTTCGGTAGGCGAATGCTGGGGCGGTTCCTCTTCTAACATGAATTCCCTGTCCGTTATTACACATCTCCATCATTTTCTTCAATGTGTTTCATCTCCATATGCTTCAGAATCGTAAGACCAGGTGAAGGTCCGATTGGTGCATCGTGGCGGGAGGTGGATTTTACGTTATGTCTCCCTGGTGCCCCTCGTTTCCGAGATAATAGGATCGATTATGGCGCATTCAGGATATGGATTAGTTTCTAGTCCATAATCATCGAGACCTCGTCCAGCCAGGCTCGCGACAGAATCTGGAATGCTCTCATTCCGGAATCGTTAGGTACCTCGTCCTTCCTAGAGCGCATCGTTCGGATCTAGTTCCCCCTCGTGTCTCCCCTTCATCACTTCCTCCCAAGTCACTACGTGTAATGCTGAGCTCCAGTGGCTAGGCCCTTTCCGTCTGACAATCCTAATCATGCTTTTGCTGAGCTTCTTTCAGGAAAGAAATATATTCAATTTTAGTTATACTGAAACTTCACAGGGTTGTTCGGAATAATTCTGTTGATGTTAGTCCAGAACGTTTTTGTATACGACAAAAACGTTATGGCATTTTCTTACAATGGCTTTGCTTGCCGTGCACTTGGCAAACAAAGAGATCGGTTATAAGTAGAACATCTTGTTTTCATTTGTGCCTTGTTCTTTATTTCTGTTTGTTTGCCTTGGAAGTCGTGAAACATTTTACCTGGTCCCCAGAGCGAAGGAGATCCAAAGATTTTGAGACATCACATGACAGCTGCACTTACATATGTAGCAAATAATAGAAAAAGCAATATACCACAAACTGAAAATGTTCTATTGCTATCAAAAATCTGGCGAGCATCAACTGTCTGTATTTTTCTGTATACCTACCTATACATTCAGGAAAGGAAATAGCCTAATTAATCTTGTATTCGGCATAAACAATACAAATCTAATTTAATTAGCTCATACGCCTTCATAACTTTAAACAGTTATTTGGAAAGCAAAATATTCAGGTTCTTAACGTAAGTAACAATAAGATGTAAGAAAGCAACCGAATGAATTCCAAATTAGCGCACCAATTCCAATATGTTTATGTAATAATACATTTGTATTAACTTTAATATTGAAGGCTATTGCCGGAGCCAAAATTGCAACAGCAAACCATACGTATTAAACCTATTTCTTCTGGTGATAATCCGCCCACCAGAGATCAAACATGTTCCTGATAAACATGTGTTCTTAGTAAAGACAATGTTCCAGATAAAAGAAAAAGGAAATGGAGAGGCTGAAGTAACCTTAAATAGGCCATGTTGCTCTTTGTGCTTCGCCATAACCCCTGGGAGGGAGGGATGATGGGACATGCCCTAAGGGCGACAAGATTGTGCATAAAATGAAAGGGTCACTGACGTTTCCAGGTCAAACGAATTTGACGCCACCCAAATCCATCCGCAAACCCTTAACCACCGTGGTTCTCCGGAAGGGCACCAGTCCGAGAACATCTGGAGGCGGATACTAACTGAGCAGTCCCAAATGACACCAGGAAGAAATCTCTACAAAGCGCATCTCCGCCACCACATGGCAACTGGTCGTACAGCCCCAATACAGATGACAAAGGAGGGAGTGATCGTTACAGGGAGTGAGGGACAGGAAACTCGTGATAAAGAATGAAGCTCCCCCAGGATTTGCTTACCGACCCGAGGAAACCATAAAATACCCATGATGAGAGTAAGCGGTCACCGGGAGTCGAACTCGGGATCTTCCGTGTGTGAGTTTCACACGTTACTGCGGAGCCATTTTTGTCGGTAAATATCCACAGTACTTTGACTATATGATCGTTTGGATCTAATATATAGAACGTGCATAAATTTAGAAATAAGCAGCATGAGTTACACTACTCAGCATTATGTGAAAAGCATATGGATAATTTATTTTCATGAACAAGTATACTTGATATTAATTTCGTACCTTGTATAGGCTGCCAAGCATTAAACATTTCACTTGTATACTGGTTTATATGTGACACGTGATTTCAGATCATTTATCTTGTGTTTAAAGGAGGAAAAAGCGTGTGTGCTAAAACAATGTTACCAAACATTACACCATTATTTATTAATGTAATATGTATATAGCTTATTCTCAGGGTATGATTATAATGTCATGTATTATTCAGCTGCCTTCTTCTCCTAAGTAGTCTTGTTATGTAACCACCAAGAATTAGGTACTTATTCTTAGGTTATGTTATAAATAGGGTTCGGAGCTTGATGAAATATCATCATTTTTCTACGTCATCACAGACAGTGCAAAATGGATTATAAATTCGTTTCTCTTAAAAGTGAGCCAATGCTGACTACTTTTATTTTGCATACTTTTGCAGTTTTGGGGGTTTTAATGTATATTGGCCATTTCTAGGAAATATTGTGCTATTTGTTGAATTTTCTTCAGTTTTGTGCTTAAAGGTACTTTTTTACGTTATTCACGTGTATTGTACGTTATAAGTTGACACCCCTCCGTAAATATTTCTTCTTGGGAGGGAAGTAATTGAGAAGGTTAGCCATCAATATATGCAACTTATTTGAACAATGCATGTTTCTTTCTTGGCCACAGGGCATGAAACATTAAAATGTTTTACTTTTTGAAACAAATGCAGCGAAATATATGGTGAAATCGGGAACCGCATTTAAATCATTTTACACTAAATTGGTTCCTCTAACATGCACAGTACGTGCACTTCATAGAGTTTGAAAAAGCTGTATCTATAGCTTTTACTCAAGACTTGCTGGATGATCCTCAAATTAAAGGAAGTTTGGCATTTATCAGTGCCAACTTTTTCATTTTGGCAGAAACAATAACATGGCTAGAAGAAAGAGATGAGAGCATACATGCAGTTATCAAAAAGATTAAAGGTGTGGAGGAACATTTGCAAAAATGTGTGGAAAATTGGCCAAGAAGTTTGTGAGAAAATGAAAAATGTATTAGAAAGGAACACATTTTTTACGTCAGTCTGTAAAATTAAGAAAGTTCTGCAAGGTGAACATTTTGACTTTAGTTATTTTGAAGAAGGTTTTTTCACAGGGGACATCACTTCAAGTATGCACCCATGAACGCAAGTTGAAGTTGAGAGTTTTTCAAAGTATATGAGTGTTCTTGAAGACAACCTGCGATCCTTCAAACCCGAGAACTTACGAATGACAATGGTTCTTTATTGCAATGCTGAATAATATATATGTCTAAATATATATTTTTAAACTTTTAATGCCATTTTTCCCAAAATTTTATTGGTCATTTTTGTTTGATTTTTGGGTCATCAACTTCCGAGCCCAAGTTATAAACTAATGCATATTTCTGGAAAAAATTAAATACTAAGTGTAACACTCTTGTTATCAAAACATGAAATATTATCACTATTTTCATTTCTTGAATATCATATCCCTTAAGTACCATCAAGACGAGACCATTCTGTGCTTTAATAAACATATTGCCCATAACTTGACGCAGCATTTCGCAGGAATGGCCTTAGTCTTCTTCCAGATGTCATCAATTGTAAGCGGTCTGGTCATAGACACCGTTTCTTTTAGGTAACCCTATAGGAAGTAGTCCGGTGGAGATAGATCCAAGGATCTCAATAGCCAGTGGATATCGCCGAATCTGGAAATGAGGCGTCCAGGCAATTGTTTTTTATGGGTACCCTTTGGAACTAATTCTGTGTTTCTGGTAGCACCATTCTATTGCATCTACATGTCTCTAAGACCTAGTCGTCTATCTTTAGGAATGAAGGAAGTTGCTAACATGTTATAGCGCTCAGCAGTGCCTAACTGTCACAGATGCTTCATTTTCTTTAAGGAAAAAAAGCACCTATTACACATGCATGAGTGACAGCGCACCGTACGTGACCTTAGCCTCATGCAAGAAGAGTTTTGTCTAGCCCAAAAGCTATAGTTTTGCTTGTTTACATAACTACATAAGTGGAAATGAGCTTCATCCGAAATGATGAGGTGATTCTCAAATTCATAATTTCTGTTTAATAACCAGTCACACAATGTTTTTCTTTTAATTTTATCTTTTTGACGCAATTCAGGCGCAATTTGCAGTTTATGAAAATATCAATTATGTTGATATAATTCCTTGTCCTCTTTTTCCCCCCCAAAACTCTTAAACATTGGTTCGGGAGATTTGCACTTGTTGAACCTATCAACGAGTTGGCTTCGTGGAAGTTAGATCAATTGCATTCACCACACGTACAATATGCACTGCACTGCGATATGTTCGAGGTCGCCCAGTTGAACATTTCTTGTTGGCATTAGCGGTCTGACGAAAGTTTTGAAAAGCAAGCAGAATTACATTCCGAGATGGCACTTCACGTCTCTGAAACTGTCGGAATTACCCTTGTGCTATAATGATGTAGCGTCCACTACAGAAATAAGCATCCAGAACATAAGAAATTTCAGCAATCGTCTATACGACCCTTATTTTCTGAAACAAAGAATAAAACTTAACCAATACTTACCTTAGTATTTCTAATAAGCATACATGTATAAACATATTTCTAATAATACAACTCAAAAATGTGAGTTCCTTCTTTTCAGATGTAAAGTAATATATATATATATATATCCCTTCAAAATGTCTCACCCAGTACAAAAATGAAAACAAGCGAGTTACTTGAAAATGTGCTAAATATATCTAGGCATATTTGTTCGCTACTGACCAGCATCTCATGTATAAGATTTAAATATAAATTATTCATACATTTCAGATTTATACAGTTCTAGAAGAACATTTTGCAAGTTTTTTAACTGTTTCCCAAAATGTGCAACAATTACTGGAATAACAGACCTAAAATGTTGTGCACCCTAGTAATGCAAGGCAAGGCGTGTAATTTCGATTTTGTGCTCATGAACTCTTGCAAAGGGTATGTAATATCATGTCTCGCAGTCCTAGACCTGTTTTTAAGCAGTTGACTGAAGTCTCGGTCACCTTTTTGTTGTTGTTAACCTTCAACAACCACTACAGTATAGGAATTTCTGCCAGCAACCTATTATTACAAAGAATATAAAGCACTAAATGCTATACCCATTTATACCTTTGTACTTCCAACTAGTTAGGTAAATCGAGAAAACTACAGGAAACCGCAGCAATAGTCATATGTTTCAAAAAAGTCGCTATACATCAGCCTTGTAATTCCATGAATTTTACATGATATCGATAAAAACAATTAAATATGACAGCTTTTCAGAAAATTAGGAAGTATTGAGTAATTCACTCCAATAATAAGGATTATCTAAGAAATGGCCAGTACCACAAAAATTGGTTTGAAATAAATTGTACATTTTATTTTTCATACAAATATCTTCAATATATGGTATTTTAATCAAAATCATTACAGCCATTTTCGACAAAATGAAATATTTTGATAGAATGGAAGTTAATATTAGGAAAATGTTCTTGCACATCTTCGTGCCGTAACTTCGGATTATACCCACTCATTTTAAACAGCAAGTAAGATTTGTATACTATGTTCCGCTTTCGAGCTATTCTGGTCATACACACGAGCGCGCCTTTTTGTAAAAACACCTTTCTAGACACAGGGACCTCAAACATGTATTTCCACTGCCAATTATGGGATGGAATGCAATTCTTCCTCACCATATTCGGTACAGTGGAGTGCATAAATCGTGCTGATGTAGTGCACAAGGTTTCTATTTTGGTAAGGAATTGCTATACCGTCTATGCCTCGCCACGCCCCGTTCCTCTTACCTACGAGCAGTTCCACTGCACCACTTGGTATGTATTTGCCTTACTTCTTTCTTGTACTTCGATTCTGAGCCTGAAACTGACTCCTGTTCATTGGTTGATTTGAGTCAGACTTTTGACTTCAAACAAATTCTAGATGGACCCATCCAGAACTGGTATGGACAGTTGTGTTAAAGCATGTCTTTCACACAATAAAGTGAAATATATCCGTATACAGTAAAACCTTCTTAACCCGGACCTCTTTAACCCGGGCTAATTTTGAAAAGTAAATATTACTTAGCTAGTAAATGAAGCCTTGTTTGACAGACAGTAAATCGTTATTCTCAGTAGGCGCAATACTCGAATTCTCTTGCTAGCGGGCGAGTTCATCGCACTCACCTCACTGCTTATGACCAAGTTGAAAGAGAAACTTTGTTACAATCATGGAAAAAGTTATGACCCGGTGTGTGTGTGTGTGACTTGTCAGAAAACAAGATTGAAGAAGAACAAAATAAGTGTGGAAGAAGCTTTACAGATAAGTTTAAAAATATCGATGACGGTTCTGATGTTGATGAAGAAGACACCGAGGGTTTCAAATCGAAAATGACGGAGGTTACAGAGGAAGGCATTATTGCATCATGCTTCTTACTGAAAATGAAAATTAAGAATATCCATATTCAGACAGTGTTGATGAAACCAGCTGTGGTTATGAGCCATGTACAAGCAGTAGCAAACAGAGAGAAATTCGTGCTTTATTTCTACAGTCCAGCCAAAACATTGGCAAATGAACTTCTAAAGTTAAAGTGGATGCAAGATCGCGTTGTTCGTAAGCGACACACTAAATTAAGACAGCAGAAGCTCTCTGTCTTTTACTACCGATTAGTTTGTAGTTATATTGTGTACAGTGCAAATACTTAAGCTATTACATTACATACAGTGATGTGTTTTTAGATGAAAGTGTGGCGATATAAATTTCTAAATCCATTAAAAATATTACATACTGTAACTGATTTTACCGTTTTCCACCATTCTCCGGATAACCTGGATTTTCGTTAACTCGGATCGGCCTTGGTTGTTCCGGGTAGATGACACTCCACAGTTCTTTTTTCCTTCGGCGCTCCCTGGCCTTTTCTTCGTTCATAGGCCACTGCGTTTCTGTCAAATTTGAATTCAAACTAAGAGATTGGCCTATCCTGGGCGAGTGTGAACACGGATTGTAAGGAGATTCTACCAACATTAAATAAATTAAAACTCTATAGGTAACCAGAGACATCGGCCGATGTCTTTGCATTTATCTGTAGTGGTACAGAAGGTAATAATATTACTTAATAATTTATTGGATGGTGTAAAATATATCATTATATACAGATACATTTTATCCACGGCATAACAGCCCGCAAGCTGGGAGTCTGCCAACCCGACCGCCAGCCTCACGTCCACATACGCAAAGCAGAGGTGGGCAATCATGCAACCGATACGAGGAGGAGATGTGGCCATCATCACGGCACCCCAGCCAGAAAATTGACTTTCTTGACTGGGATTCGCTACCTATCGTAGCTCCTCAAATTCCTCACGATGCTGAGTGGTCACCGGAGCTATATGCGACTTAAAATCCGCATCCTCCAGGGTTAGGATCACAGATACATTTCTTATTACAAATAAGAAATGTTTATTATATTAGTGAGTTAATTGATTGTTAAATCTGTAATTATGTATAATATAGTTACTATGTTCACAATATCCAGTATTAGCTCGGCGCAAAAGTGACGAAGCGCTTTCCTAGCGTCTGAAGGATTTGAATTTAATATTTCATTACAGGTTATCTGTAAAGGTATTTAATATATATAATGTTTTAGATTATTTTGATGTTTGATGTTTAGGCGAGCTCAAAAGAGAAAGTTTATCACGTCGGTAGAGCAGATGGTAGGGCATCTGCCTCTCGCTCAAGAGGTCATGAGTTCGAATCCTGGTGAGGTTGAGTTATCTGGATAAGGTTTTTCGCGGTGTTTTCCCTTATCTTGAAAGACGAATGTCTGGTAACTCTAAGCTCCATGATCATTTTAGCGTCATTTCACGCATTTCATTCATCGTCCGATATAACTTAACGTTGAGGGACGTAAATTGAAAAAAAATTGTTTGATAACTCTGAGCTGATAGGCCCAGGTGTCTTTTGATTTTTTTATATAATTTTACGTCCTCCAACATCAAGTAATATCGGGCGATGAATGAAATGGGTGAAATGATGCTCAAATGAGTCCGGGGTCCATAGAGCTTAGAGTTACCCGACATTGGTCTTTAAGGATAAGGGAAACCCCGGAAAAACCTTATCTAGATAATTCACCCTTACCGAGATTCGAACTCGGGACATCTTGAATGTGAGGCAGACACGCTACCATCTACGCTATCGAGGTGGGCGTCTTTTGATTTGATTATGCTTGCTACACATTACCTATGTTACTGATACTTCGTCTTGAAAATCTGAGAGATTACAAGGAACTTTAAAATGTTGAGAGGAATAAACTAAAAATGAACTACGCAAACTCAGCATTTCTTAACGTATGAATGTCCAGCATAAAAAGCTACGGATTAGGTGAACTTCACGTAATAATCTTCCTGGGCAAACACTGGATCATTCATTGAATATTCCAATTTATGTTAAAGCGGCACACGTGGACAAAAATCGCTCTTCCGCTACCTAGTTGTACTTTGAAGAATTAGACTCGCGAACGTAGACCCTGGCCGTGGTAACAAGTTATCGTGCACACACATAAATCTTGCACCTTGCCAAGAAAAGGCAACGGCATCCGAAGGTTGAATGTTAATTGTAGACTATGTAGACAATATTTCTATCTTTAACTTCAGCATTGGAATTGTCGAGCTTTTTAAGTGCACAGCGTTTAGCAAAACGTTCAGAAGCTGATAACAACAGTAATTTAGTATTCCGTTCCGACTTGACCATGCTTATCGAGATTTCCTTGGAACAGGCTGTTGTCATAACACAATTTTCTCATTCATTGCAAAGGAATGTGAGAGCGGAAAGAAGTACTAAAAATAAATGGTTACACAGAGTGTAACGTTCCCATTACTAGCATATTTTAGTATTCATAAAGTATGTTTATAGCTAACGTAGTTGCTCAGATCCTGTTTCTTAGTGCGGTTGGTTGTCATAAAAAATTCTGGTAACTGAAATAGTACCAATGTAACAGAACTCTCCATTCCACAAATCTATACACTCTTCATTCAGGTTTCAATTACTGGAATTAAGTATCGCTTATGAGAGACGTTTGAAAGTTTTGGCACAGTGGTTAATACATTTGATTGGTAATGTTAGTTTCTGTGTAATATCCTATGGTTAGAGAAAGTAAAATTTCATAGCAGTGTAGCAGAAGTGAACATCTAACGTGAATTTAAATTGTTTTTATTTTTTATCTTCTTTGAATGGTAACAAACAATTGTCCATGTTTATTGCTTTAAATGAGAATTAACAGGCCAGGAATGTACGGTCTCTATAGTTACTAACCACTCAATTGTAAATATTGATCGTAATGTAAATCATACAGGCTAAAATATGCTAATTATGCTAGTATGCCTAAGATGGTGTGATGCATAAAGAGTCCACTAGAAACTAAAACACTGAGGGCAATACTGACGATCTCACGAGTTGGACACGATTGTTTCCTTCCATAATGTCCTCCGGCATCTAGGAGGCCTTGCATGGTATGTCAGTATAATTTTGTCTGGAAGAAGGTAACATTACTTAGTTATACATTGAGTTGAGTTAATTTATTCTAAGTTGATTCTTAGTTCTTTTCTTGCAGTGGAAGTGTTAGCAGGGGGCACAAGTACGCTTTATTTTAGTTATTTGTGTTTTTTCAACATAACCTCTATACTATTATCCCAAGCCTTCATGAAAACAGATGAAGATAGCATCAATGCATCAAGACGGAAAAGGACATACACAAACAATATTACAATTTATAACACTCAATCCATTTGCACCCGTGGCAGATTTAGGACAAGATGAAGAATATAAGAACAAAGGTAAGCAACCATCTTCAGTAGAAAAACCAATGATACATATACCTCTGGTATATGTGAATAATATCAATAACATGAATGCTGTGATACTCAAAAAACTAAACAAAAAAAGTACTGGACCTTTTCAACACATTGCCATCGATACTCAGAAAGACAAATTTTGCTTTGATTCAACAGAAAGCCATAGGAAAGCTATTGCCTACTTTGACAAAAGTTTGTTTGCGGCTGTCTCCGTAGCTCAATCAGTAGAGCACCGACCTGCCGTGCTAGGGGTCCCGGGCTCGATTTCCGGCTGGGGATGGGATTTTTCTCCAACCAAGATGATTCCCCATCTTCCTCAGAGTTTAGAAGTATGAATGAGAGTGATCTAGTGATACAACACAACGATTACGAGTTAACGCCATCTATATGTCTCCAAAGGAGAACGGCCGCCTATATAACCACTGCAGTTAAAGGCGCGGTATAAAAGGAACAAAAAAATTGTTTAGCTGACAAATGCAATAAAATGAACAATAAGGAACTTCAACTGTTTTGCAGTATATAACTTTCGAATACATTTTCCTTAGTTTGAGGGCAGTGTTTTTAAGAAACTAGTTTTAAAACTAGTTTTTAGCTTTAAAAATAAAAATTGGATCATACAAATAGGTGCAAACAATTGAAATAGCGCAAAAATATTTTAATTTCTAACTCTAAATTTAAATATATAGTTTAAGAAAGTAGATGTCTCCAAAGTTCAATTAAAATTTACTTTGCCAACTAATTGCATACGGCAGTATAAACTGAATCGCGGATGACACGAGGCTCGCGGGCTCCAAGTTGGACAGGACTGCCTTAGAATATAGACCAGGTACGAACTTCACTGTTTATCAGACAAATTTAAAATGAACATTTTGTGGCATTGTGTGCTGCGAGCCGTCAAGACATGCTTTCAAAGTTTACCTATAGGATATTGATTGGCTTCAAACCTTATCTTATTGTAGGGTTTCCATTAACGCTAAGAAACATTTACGAGGGCTGTTCATTAAAGAATGATCACAATTTTGTTTTGACAACGTACCTTTACTCGTCCTCATAATTCTGATGGCCCTTCTCAAAATAGCTTCCCCTGAATGCGATGCACTTGTCCCAGCGTTTCTGCCAATCTTCAAAGACATGCTGGAAAACATTTTTGAGCGATCCTGCAAAATCGCCTCCGCAGCCTTCACCACTGCTTCTGATGATAGATCATGCCTCCTGGCGTTTCTTCAAGTTAGGGAATAGAAAAAGGTCACATGGGGCTAAATCCGGACTATAGGGAGGGCGAGGGAGGCACTTTGCGTTGATTTTTGCAAGATATTCAGCAACAACATTGGCAATAAGCGGGTGCGCATTATCGTGGTGCAGTATCCAGCCAGCTTCATGGAAATGTGGTCTTTTACGCCTGATATGGACTTGCAATGTTTTCAGGACATCCCTGTAGTATTGTCCAGTTACTGATGTGTGTGCAGGTACAACATGCTGATAAACCATTCCATGAATATCAAAGAATGAGATGACCATAACTTTCCCAGCAGAAGCAACTACTTATTCTTTTTTGGGAGTTGGTGATGAAGGAGATTTCCACATTGAGCTTTGCTGTTTGCTCTCAGGATCAAAATGATGTAGCCAAGTTTCATCAGCAGTGATTACGTTTGAAAGAAACTCCGGATCTTCCTCTAACATTAACTTTAACTGCATGTTACCCCCATTGCAGCGGTAGGCGATACTGAATATGCCTGAACTTGCCTGGTTCTCACAAGCAAGAACCAGGAGTACCAACAATGAAACTAATACGGCATGGTTGTTTCACATTAAGCTAACAGAATGTAATAAGATTGAATTTTAGTGCGAAAAAATTATGACCGTAAAAAATTATGATCATTCTTTATTGAACAGCCCTCGTATATTGGGCTACATCGTGTGATTTCTACTGAAGTCAGGTACTCAGTCTATTTCTCTCAATACCGTTCCCTCTGATAAGATGGGTTTTCTACCTTTCTTCAGTTAGTAATTTTATAAATGCAACATGTTATGCCTTAGTTGGAAAGGGAACTATTGCATGCGCATGTCTTAACCTTGTATAATTTTCTCTCTACGGTGTATAAGTTACCACTTCATTTTATACTATAATATCATAAATTATGAGGCATAGCCTTTGATTGCTAACGTCTTTATATTTGCGAATGCTGGCCGAAAGAAAATAATACAATTGAGCCTCTAAAATGCGTCACTAAAAAGTGACGTAGTTGTGAGTTTTAATCATTGCTCATTAATGGCGAGCGACAGGTGGTTAAAATACATACGAACCGAACGGGATGGCTCAGGCGGTTTTTTCGATTCCTGTGGCCGACCTTCCTGACCCATGGATTTTTTCGGGGGCTTTCCTGGGTTGCCAGGTGAATGCTGGGTAGGCTAATTACATCCCCTAAATTTTCTGTCCCTCCATTTCATCTCCATTATTATCATTTCACATCATCTCACATCTGGTGGTCTCTTTCAGGTTAGAAGTGCCGGCGCATGTCTCGGCGGTGCATGGCAGGATGATATGCTCTGAGTGAACCACCCGGTAGGTCGGTTGCCGGTCTCCGAACCGGCTGCTGGGGCCGCTTCCGAACCATAGTAGAGAGGAATGTGCGTTGTCCTGGTCCACCGGGGAAGGTTTCCAAAAGTGAAATGTAGGGATCCTGCCCTCTGCACGTCATGGCTCCTTGAGATGGCTGCCCTCTGTCTCCTCCTCATCCCTCCACATACGGGCATAGGTACAATAGACCCAGACTGGTCCCAGTGCCGAATTCCCTTCTTAGTAATCCAA
Organism: Mantis religiosa; assembly: GCA_030765055.1. Classification (NCBI taxonomy): domain Eukaryota; kingdom Metazoa; phylum Arthropoda; class Insecta; order Mantodea; family Mantidae; genus Mantis; species Mantis religiosa. The sequence continues at coordinate 144,188,929 of CM060948.1, forward strand.
ATCCTAAATCTACATAGCAGCTGGAATGAGTAGCAATGCAAAAATAATCTTTCAACTATTGCTGTTTGGATGAAAATTCTTTGTACTGGTTTGGCTTATATCTGAAAACCCTTTCTACTCCTGATGTATAACGGAACAATAGTGCTGACGTATTTCCTCTTAAGCTTGCTTAAACAAGAGGGGAGCTACCCCATTTTCTACTTGAGACGCTGTTTACACTGGATCCACCGTCTGCTTGTTAGTACTGTCTCGTATGTATACTTTGTTCTTAACTTTACTGTACTTTCACTCACCCTCACAGATTCTTGGAGGGTCATTTGGTAAATCAAGACAAGCGAGTTAAATTTAATTTAAACATACTCAGCACGATAGGAGCTACATGTAATTTTAAAACTTCCGTGTTAGAGATTGTGTTTTGGAAATTGGTAGCTACATGATAGTGCATTGGGTCATCTGTCTTCAAGCGTCTGAATCCATTTGGTTCACTCTGTCGCCCGTTGAATTTGATCAACATGAAGTGCACAGCAAAGTAAGTTATGTGTAAATGAAATTTGAGTTTTTATTAATGGACGCTCTTTATCTGCTGTAATTTTCAGCGTCCCATTCTATTGGGCGTGAAAGGCCGCGTTTTTGTTCTGAGGCCTCCTTATCAGTCTGGAGGTTGTTTTACGTGCCGTCAGTGATACGAGACCACTGACTTTACTTCCCTTCCGAATAAAGCTATGATAAGGACTTTTACGCCCGAAAAATATCCTTATCCCTCCCTGGGTTTGAACCCGCGACCTCTAGATCCAGAGTCTAGCATGTTACTCTTACACCAAGTAGGACAAGCTACGTGTAGGTTATATAGACATAAAGGGTAGTGGGTAGAGAAAGTCATATAAATACAGCTGTCTGTCACGGCGAAGACGCCTTATTGTGCGTCACACCCTGGGAGGAAGGATGAGATAAAAGTACCCTATATGCCACAAGAGCTTATTACAGACAACACTCGTCGTCGTCATCGTCATCGTCGTCGGGCAGATGGTGCACTGAGGAACAGCCCGTAGATGTGTTATTCTTGTACCTGCCCTTAACCACATAATGGAATAAGAGATTTGTAGGATGATGGGTGAAATTTAGGTGGGGGAAAGAAAGGAGAGAGCATACGCTCCTCAGCGGCTGAGGTGCTTGATTTTCCAGAGTAGTTATTGGGTGGTTTAATTTTTGAGGTTGGTAGATGTACAGACGCGAGCAAATGTATTCCGATGCATGCAAGACTGACCTACGGGAGGGAGGCGGGTTTCTTATCAGTTAGTTGTGCCGGGACGGTTCAGTTTCCTTATACCTGACCAGCGAGTTCGGCGCACAGGTATTTAAGACTCAAAGGAAAATAAAAACAATTTTGCCACATGAAACGTAGGTGGTTTTATAAAACTCTCCAGTATTAACTTAGGTATTTATCGATCCTTTTCTTATTAACGTCATTTTCTCTCTCTTCCTCTCTCGCACATACATTCCTCAACCATTTTAATCACCTTTTTTTCTTTTCAAATGCATTTCCAGTACTCAAACTTGTACTTTTATCTGGAACGAAATACTTCTACCTCCATAGATTAGCGATAATTAATATAATATTAAACTGCGTGGTATTTAAAATTAAGTGTATCTTGTTCCAAAAATAAATATAGTATTTCCTTTGTTACTGTTCTCAAGAAGAGATTATATGGACATACTACTAACAATTAATATAGCCACCAAGTTACCAAATGACTTGACACCAAAATACTTAAAACCCAACGAAATAAATATAATGTTTTATTTTGTTTGATAATGACAGTAAATATACAAAATCACATTAGCGTCAACGGCATGTCGGAGGTTTCACGAAGGAGTTCTTTAAATGTCAGTAAAACTGATATGATGGATTTCACTTTTAGCCTCACGTAGAAACCATCGAAAAAGACTGAACTCGCAACTTTGGGATCAGCATGCCAGCATTTAGCTCATCCTGGTCAGCTTTAATATCATCATCATCATCATCATCATCATCATCATCATCATCATCATCATCATCATCATCATCATCATCATCATCATCATCATCATCATCATCATCATCATCATTATTATCATTATTATCATTATTATCATTATTATCATTATTATTATTATTATTATTATTATTATTATTATTATTATTATTATTATTATTATTATTATTATTATTATTATTATTATTATTATTATTATTATTATTATTATTATTATTATTATTATTATTATTATTATTATTATTATTATTATTATTATTATTATTATTATTATTATTATTATTATTATTATTATTATTATTATTATTATTATTATTATTATTATTATTATTATTATTATTATTACCTTGTATATGTATCGTACTTATAAAGAGGGTACAATTTTAATTTGTTTTACTGTACCTTTTGTTTTATTAGTCGCTAATCGTGACCATCTAGATACTTTGCTTTTCCATGCATTGGAGCAACAGTAACAACTTTATTCTATGAAATTATCAAAGAAAGTCCTGTCTTTTGTGGAAGCAAAATATGTCCTTATATTACTCGGTGTACTTGTTTCTAGTATACAATAGTTGCAAATGCTTTTTAAGTCTTCGGTAAGGCAGAAATTGCAATTAAAAAGTTATCGTTTGACCTATATCATCCAGGAGAAAGAGTACTTTACTATAGTAATGAATTTAGAAAACTTTATCCACTGCATTTATCCTCTTTTTTGTCAAAATAAGCGCTCCACATAGAACTGACCAAGACAGACATCAAATGAATATAAAAGGTTTGCAGGTTTGCCTTTAGACAAACTGTCATTTGCCAGCATCAAAAAGTTTTTGTATATAGTGTGTGACGTGGCAACTTTATGCCTCCACCCATTAAGTTGGGACGGAGTCTGGGTCCATAATAGGCTGGTGCATGTGATGTCACTCCTGCTAGATTACGTGGTGCAAGGACTTCGTCCCCTCGTTAAACTTTCCCTAGTATTCTCCAGCACAAAGGAAATCAATAAAAATCCCACCCTCTCACCCCCTCTTCCCTTTAATAATGTGATTCATTCTTCTTATCCGACTGACCAAAAGTTCCACTTATGAGCTGCTGTTTGGGGAGAGGAAGCTTTGTGGACCAACGAGTAGCTAGCATGCACCTAAGGCAAACATCAAGAGAGGATAGTCGACGATCATGAATCAGTTCCAATTCGATGATCACAATAATGATCGAATACAAAGGTCGCTGCCAGTGTGAAATGGGAATGAACCAAACGTATACTAGGAAACGAAATATTTGAGCAACTCCAGTAGTCAAACAATTTCACACATGTTCATGCGCTGAGCCTAAAGAGACTAAATTTTCCATTTTGACAGTCCTGCATGTCTACCTGAAAAGACATTAAAACAGAATAGGCTGCTATTTGGCTTAAATATGTCAATGTGAATTACACTTCCTCATGAAAAAAACAGGCCTGTTGGATGCAGAGCTGTTGAATAAGCTACCTGGTCTAAAAGGAATACTTTAGAAGGTTGATTCATAATAATACCAGAATGAAAACTAGAGCACATACGAGTACACCAGTTTGGTTCTCAATACTGCGGGTTCGAGAGCGGGAATACACATCGATGGCCATATTGATAGTAAGTGGGAGGTCCAATTTGCATATTAGGAGTTCATTTATTTACAACCGATCAATAATATTTTTTCATCTCCTTCCAAAACGGGCAACATAGTGCAGGTTAACCAGCGACAAAATTCGAAAGAGTAAACATTTTCTAAATGCAGACCATTATTAACTCCTATTCCTCTTGTCACACCAAGCGTCATTCCTTTATTAATTAAAGTTATTTGTTGCTCTTTGTTAACGCCCACTGGGTTTTCCTTTTCTTTGTAATTTTTGGTATAGTTTTTGAGTCAAAAGCAACTTTTGAATTGCATTTAAATAAACTACAGGTGACACTGTCGCTGGAAGAAACAACGCCACAGACCAACGCTCAATGGAGGGAGTCAGAGCGCCCATTTGCTGGAATGTTTTCCGGTTTCATTTTCCCAGCTGTAGCTTAAGAGTTCTACCACTTATTTTATATCACGACCGTTTAGAATAATTTGTGCAATGAAGTCTAGAATGCACCTTAGCGGGAAATTAACATAACTAAAACATCGTCTGGTGTATGATGCATACCTACAGCTTCAGATAACGTATTCAGCTTAAAATACCTTCTCAACGCACTGTTTTACAAAGGCTTACTTCTCTATCTTGCTACAATTTTTTTTATATGTTTAGGCAAGTACCTTCGTTTGGTATACATTTCCACAGAGATGTAAAAGAAAAAAGAGGCTTTTGGACACTTAAATCATTGGCCGTTTATTGCACGATATGTTTGAAGAAACAAACGGGTTCAGAAAATCTTTTAAAATATTTGTATTGTGATTTTTTTTTAATTTCACATTCTACCTGCACTTATTGGTGAACAGAGGTACTTCAACTTGGTTTGTGTCACTGAGTCACCAAAAGAGCATTTATGGTAAAAGCCTCATGTGCACAGTTTAACTCAAACACTATAAGTCTGTTAAATACGAAATTTGGTGTATTCGAGTACGTTCAGGACTGTCTGCGGCAGATGATTCCAGGGTCCGTGCAGCTTAGAGCTGTACCCGAAATTCGTCTTGAAGGATAGGGGAAAACCCCGGAAAAACCTTATCCAGAAAACTCAACCTGACCGAGATTCGAACTCGGGACCTCTTGAGCGTGAGGCACACACGCTACCGAGACGGGCTTGATTCGAATACATGTTTTATCTCTTAGTTTTTGATTGTCTCAGAAATGTTTCCAATGATTTTGATTAAAATGTATGTTTAGGACAGTTTTCAGGAAATAGAATGCATATTCTGAACTTCCTAAGAGTATCTTGTTAAGCCTGTATTCTGTATGATTTTGGTATAATAGAGAAATATTCACTTAAGTTTGAGCATTAGGTTATTTTCACATTCCAACATTTGCTGTAGTCTTTAAATGCCCTGGTTCTTTCGAGCACCTTATGATGGGGTATCTACCACACTTCTGTAAGCACAGTATACATTTGCAGTCTTCGTCTGGCTCGAGGAACTTCTTGTTTACACATATCTTGTGGTGAAATCCGTGTATGGAGAGGCGTGTTGTGATGTGGCGCAATTGTTGTTGGTATTATTAGGAAATCGTATGGGGTGTGTTTTATTACACTACACACACACACACACACACACACACACACACACACACACACACACACACACACACACACACACACACACACACACACACACACACACACACACACACACATATATATATATATATACATCTCCTTAAAACAACTTGAAATATGCTGCATTTGGGCTATGGATTTAATTCATATATACCGTAGGTTTTCTTTCGGTCCTGTACATTAAATCACACACTCACACTCTAATGCGTACCTCCAAAATTTTGGGAGGATAGGAAATAATCTTGTCTAAACGAAGCATCCTACTCCTCCATCCGGGAACCGAACACGTGCCTCCTCGAATAACAGGCAGATACTCTATCGATTCCGTGTTAATAAGCGTACATCTCAGAGCCCGCGCTACTGCTATGAACAGGCCTCACACGACCTAAGCATACTGAAAACTGGATATAAAGGATAATGGTCACTGGAGTTAAACATCAGTGGTATGGCATTCTTAGAAACACTCAGTGCTTCGTTTGCAAAAGTTGCTGTTTATTACTCAAGTTCCAACAAAAACAGTTAAATGAACGAACTAACGCAAAATTAACGCTATACAGAGGAAAAAAGCGGAAATATATACGCATGGTACAAAGGCTTGCTTACTCACCGTCGATATTTTCTTTTATCGCATCTCTCTCATTTTACACCATAGGCACTATTTGTTTGCCATCAATAGATATCAACTATATCTAATCTGTATTCCGAAAACTTAATAAAAATTAGTCCTAGCAATTTGTAAATAATTGCAAATATTGTGACTTTGTGGGTTCGTAGAATTAAAAGTCCAATTTCCAGAAATTCAAAATGTTCTTTATTTCCGTTGAAATACACTCGGTTCAATCCTTACGTAACACAATTATGTCACATACACAATCACAATCTACCAAGGTCGATGACCACAACAAAGAGCTGACTCAACCTCCCTGTTTACAAAACTCCTGTTACATATGTTTACAACTGCCCTTGGCGAGTCGTCGCTTCCTTAAATACCTCCACTGATGATTCCAGACTGTTCCAGAACAATCAAGAAACCGAACGCTCTCCATCAATCAAGATGTTATCAGAATGTTCTAACTTCATCTCTTTTGGCATGCCGTTTATCTCAGTGATATACTATCCATCTGTTATCTTTATCTGCAGGCTCTTTGTGTACACAAGCCACGCTTATCTCTTTGCACCGGACCTTTTGTGCGCGTCGCCGCGACAATATTCATTAGGGTTTAATATATCGTAAGCAGAGCCATCTCTGGACGCGGAACACCTAGCCAAGCACAGTGAGAACGAGGAACATAACGAATTTATGGAACCCGCGAACGCTTCCCGTTAAATGTGAACTCCCAAATTATAATTGTATATATATATTTTAACTTTGTTGTTCTCAGGTTACTATTTTCGTTCATTGTAAACCGACCTTGAGGCACAAAGCGGAATGGACAAATGGATAACGAAAACTGTTTCCAGAGTAAAAAAAAAAAAATGGAGAGCACTTTCTAATAATAATAATAATAATAATAATAATAATAATAATAATAATAATAATAATAATAATAATAATAATAATAATAATAATAATAATAATAATAATAATAATAATAATAATAATAATAATAATAATAATAATAATAATAATAATAATAATAATAATAATAATAATAATATAACGCATCTAAACTTATAAATTGTTTCTTTAACTTGAGATTTCACATTTTATTTACATTTATATTCACACTATCATTTTTAGTTTATTTTACAACTGTTATGAGAGCTTAACTTAAATAAAAACTTACACAAGCTTATAGCACTTTTATGAATCCGTTAGTTAATTTAGAATTCAAGAACATACCAGAGGCGAAATGAAGATAAAATCTCAGATTAAAATTAACGCAAAGCTATACGAAATAATTAATACTTAATTATATTAACTGATACAAATTAAAAGTATAAAAAGTGGGTGAAAGTAGTATATAAACCCCAGATGACCTGCTCTTGAAACGTAAGCCGCAGTACACTGAATTATTCCGCTTCGTGCTTCTAAAGCAGCAGTTTTACTAAAACGACCGAATTCATTCTATTTTGCACAGCTTTGTTTTCTTTTAATCTGCAACGTATCGCAATTATTCAATTATTCGCCGATTCAAACGTTCGGCCACGACGCCACACAATTTAAAACGATAGGAGTAAAAGCAAAAAAGACCTTCCAAAAGCTACGTATATAATTTTATTTACAAAACATTAAAAATCCATAGTAAAAAATTTTTACACAAACAAAATGAAAATAGGTGGTGAGATTTAAGTTCAAAGCTTGTACCTATTCAGCAAAATCTACCGAATAACACACAAGTATGTTTTAAAAAGCAAATGCCTCTTTAAGACACTGAATTGAAAACTCTGTACTTCTTGAATTCAAAATTGTTTAGTTATGCTATGGTTGTGAACAAAATTATTATAAATGTTATAAATTAAAAAAGAACTAGAAAAACACAGGAATGCATAAACTGTAATACAGCTCATTCTTCCTGCACTATGAAAATTAGAATTTTCCCTTCATTCATTTCACTATTACAGTTTCTTTCAAGTGGGGACACCAGAGTAAATGTATACATAATAATTGTAAACAGCAGGCATGGGACTTTCCAAGCATTAAGGCCGGAACGAAAGGAAATTAGAATTACAATGAACTGTTACCGGACTTGACGTTGTGAATCGTAGGTAGTAAACCTCCCCTATCATTTGGGTGTGCACTAATCTTATTCGAGACCAGCGACTCTTATTCGCTGTTGTGTGTGTTACCTGCACTGATGACAGTTTGAATGTGCCTATCTGGAAGCCAAATTCTTAAGAATTCCTATGCCTAGTAAACTAATATTTTTCTGGTAGTTTTCAGAGAATAAATGAGGGTAATATATATAATCGACTACCTTAAGTCCAAAAATGGTAACCTAAGTGTTTTTGCTTATGTGTATATTGTCACCGGGGCGTTGGAACACCCTGTGGAAGCAGCTGAGAGCGGAAGACAGGGGAGGTCCGTGTTAGCCACGCCTCCCCCTCGTCCGTCTTATAGTGGTGACAGGGACGGCTGGGAAAAAAACATGATTGTGCGGTCTGTTTCTGTTCCAACTGTGTTCTGGAAATTACGGGATCTTTCATCTGGAACCTTCCTTTGGAAACTGGAGAAGTCGAGAAAGCAGTGACATTCCTATAAAAAGGGTTTCAGAGAGACAGTTAGTCAGTTAGTGTGAGTGAGGACAGTTCTTGGTGTAAGAAGGCAGTGACGTGTTAATGAACGGAAAGATTGTGCAACGGACGAACTGGTGAATTGTAATTGTGTGCAGTACGTAATTCTGTGTAATTGGCAAGTGTTAAACTGTAAGTCGGTGGGAATAAAGAACATTTTTGAGTGGTGAAATTGGACTTTTCATTTCACGAACCCACAAAGTCACAATTGGTGTCAGAAGTGGGATATAACACAATGGAGGCAGCATTAGAAAAGATTTTAGCGGAACTGAAAGAAATGAAGACGGCAAATGAAAACCTTGCTGCAAAAACAGAAGCGGTAAATAACAGCCTGGCCGCGAAGCTGGAGACTACAAATAACAACCTCACCGCCGAGTTGAAACAAATGAGGTCGGCCAACGACAACATCACCGGGAAGATGGAAGAAATGAAGGCCGAATTAACAGCGAAGATGGAAACGGCAAGCAACAACTTGGCCACGACAATGACCGCAAAGATGGCCGAACTGACAACGGAGATGAGGGAGGCGAACGAGGTCCTCGCCGCCAAGTTTGAGGAACGGTTGGCCGGCGTGAGGGATGACGTCACGAATCTGGGCAAGCGGATGGGTCAAGTAGACGACAGCCTTAATGATTTAGAAGAAAAGGCCGACAACATCGCAAAACCCCTCACCCGCCTGACGGAGGAAAACCGGCCTTATGTGTGGACGGAGGACGCCGAAGACGCTCTCCAGCACCCGAAGGAGACCCTGTGCAGTGCTCCAATTTTGGGTTTCCCACAACCGGGTGGCGCCTTCATTGTGGACACCGACGCTAGCGACCATTACATTGGAGGTGTCCTATCGCAGATCCAGGACGGCCATGAGCGCACAAGAGTGGAAGAGAAGGAGCGTGCCGCAGCAGTCCGAGTAGTTGTGGCAGTGCCTGCTGAAGGCTGGGATAGCGCAGGCCTGAGGAGGGAGCAGCTGGCGGACGCAGACTTGGGGCCACTCTTGAGGGAAGTGGAGGCAGGGATGAGACCAACCTGGGAGGACATCGCACCAAGGAGCGCCACCTACAAGTCGTACTGGGCCCGATGGGACTCGTTGAAGACCAGAGAGGGCGTGCTGTTCCGGGTATGGGAGTCACCAAATGGGAAGGCGCAGAGAGAACAGTTGGAACTCCCCCGGAGTAAGGTCCCGGAAGTCTTGGAGGAAGTGCACGCCGGTACTTCAGGAGGACACCTGCGAGCGAACCGTATGATTCACAAACTACGGCAGCGCTACTTCTGGCTCAGACTCCGGGCAGATGCTGGTGGTACACCTGGACCGCCTGGCACGCTACGATGGGGTTGTTCGGGGCGAACAGCTTTGAGGAGGGAGCAGTGTCACCCGGGCGTTGGAACACCCTGTGGAAGCAGCTGAGAGCGGAAGACAGGGGAGGTCCGTGTTAGCCACGCCTCCCCCTCGTCCGTCTTATAGTGGTGACAGGGACGGCTGGAAAAAAAAAACATGATTGTGCGGTCTGTTTCTGTTCCAACTGTGTTCTGGAAATTACGGGATCTTTCATCTGGAACCTTCCTTTGGAAACTGGAGAAGTCGAGAAAGCAGTGACATTCCTATAAAAAGGGTTTCAGAGAGACAGTTAGTCAGTTAGTGTGAGTGAGGACAGTTCTTGGTGTAAGAAGGCAGTGACGTGTTAATGAACGGAAAGATTGTGCAACGGACGAACTGGTGAATTGTAATTGTGTGCAGTACGTAATTCTGTGTAATTGGCAAGTGTTAAACTGTAAGTCGGTGGGAATAAAGAACATTTTTGAGTGGTGAAATTGGACTTTTCATTTCACGAACCCACAAAGTCACAATATAAACTAAAATGTTTTTGTACTGTTAATTGTGAAATCTGGCATATATGAAATGTAATAATGTATCTTAAGTTGCATTTATAAATAGGGCGAATGACATATTTAATTATTTCGCTTAAAAGATGGGAAGCCACACAAATCCATATACCTACCTAGCATATTAATGAGCTTTTAGCAAACTGATGTTTATAAGCATATTTCTGAATTAGTTTTGTCGTTTACAACATTTTGATATAATAAATATTTACACTTAAAGTGTACACATACATAAACTAGCTGCTACGAGACCCTGTATAATTATGATCGTACATAAGCATAACATTTTTTAAACTATCAAACTTTAATTATATTTTAAAGCTTGCTCACAATCCAGAAAAAAGGAAGCCATTCTAATTCGATTTTCAAAACATGTTCTGTTTGTACATACGCGTAGAGTCTGTCCAGTGAACGCACCCTCCCGCCCACTAATGACCGTCATAAATCTATCTCCACACTTCAGAAATTGGAACACTATCGTTGAGAACCAATAGCAACCCTGTTTTCTCGAAGTGACAGTCGCATGTCTACTCCACGTGGAGTCTCAGTTGCCAAAGTTCCAACTTCCAGTTGATCTGTTTCATTACGTGCAGAAATTCGTTGTTTGTCACGATGTGGAGACCGTGGGAGGGTAATGCAGTGGTAAATGCAAATTAAGTAGTAGATAACTTTCAGTCAAGTGAAAATAATCAAAGTGATGACAATATTGTGTAATAACTGGGCCGAGTTATATTACTGGAAAAGCCTCAAAAAACAAAGCTATAACGGGAACTGTTTCTAAGCAAATTCAAGCGCTTGTTTTGAATATATATATATATATATATATATATATATATATATATATATATATATATATATATATATATATATATATGCTGACAAATAATCTTGGTAAGGGGTCGTGCACTGAACCTGATAAATTCTGGGTATTCACAGAAATACAGTAAGAAATATTGTGACGAATGGAATACCAAAAACGCCGATCAAGTGTGAAAACAAAAGGAAAGGTTTCTCTTAAGTAGATAATTTCACATGCGATTTAATTCGTCGAGAAATTTATAGATTCTATGCAAAAAGCAGAGCGCCCACCTTAGACGAATTGGTTGCACATTTGCAAGAAATTTGTGATTTTCCTTATCGGCACTGCACTTTGCGCGGCCTCCTAAAGGAGCTGGGTTTCAAATACCGCACTTAGAATAAGTTAAGGGTTATTATGGAATCCAGTAGAGTTGTAGCTTGGCGATATATATATTTGTCAAAACTAAGGAAGTTTCGTTATATATAGTCAAAACTAAGGAAGTTTTGCAGTAATGGACATAAGATAATTTATTTAGACGAAACCTCGTACGATACCCATGACGTATCGAGAAAGGTTGTAACCTTGCAGAAAGGTCTGGAAAAGGTGGCCCGTTGTAAAACGATTATAAGGATTCGTCAAAGGCAGCGGCCGACGTGCACATGAGTTAACTAAACAGACGGGTCTGTCTAACCAACGGAAGTGCAAGTCGGCCGCTTGCTTTGACGAACCCTTATTATCGTTTTGCAACATAGACCCTCCTTCCACCGGTCCTCTCTGCAAGGTTACAACCTTTCAACATCACCGTCTCTTTCTAGAGCCTCTTTCTCTGTCTAAACAACACGTACACTTCACATTGTGAAAAGACTGGGTTTTTACAAGAATCAAAATAAGGCACTTCTAACTCGAAAAAGAGAGTGGAGCTGCGGGTTTTGTTCGTAAGTAAATACAAATGGTTTGTTACCGCATGCCAATCGGATGCAACGAAGCCAAGTGCATTAGGTCTGCATACCGCTTAATGGAAATGGGTGTAAAGTGCAGAAACGACAGAAAGAAGTTAACACTACTTGCCTGGCCACACTGCATTTCTTACCATATCCAGGGTACTTCAGGACGTCATAGATTCATTTGATTGCCTGATGTCTGTCATCTTGTAGATTCTATCCATTGTGCTGTGTATAAGACCGATAAGCTTATATATGCTTGTTCTGCCAAATACTGATTAATTACGAATAAGTATAATTGAGAAATGGCCAAGTCCTTCAACTAGAAAACATAAGCAGAGATCTTGTGTGTCTACTTTGTTAAACTTTCGTGAGGTTAATTAGAAACATACAGCAAAAGCCAGTGTAGAAATACTCTTAAATGTAAGCCTTTCTCGATATTTTAGCATTCCAGTTTTCGAACATCACTTGTAGATTTTCATCTAAATTGCCGTTTCCTAGATTTATCGCGGCATCATAATGAGAGGTTCTCTGGTTCGTACCACTCAAACTTTCCTTGTTTTCTTATGTTTTATGCTCTTTTTCCCTAATCGTCATATCCTTAAAATTCTCTCTATTAATTCTCTCTTATATTCCAATAATAATGGGAGCTCACTTTTTGTTTCTCATAAAAAGTACCCTTACAAGGCTTAGTAGAAACAGTCATGTAATGCAACACAGACGAAATATTATTATTTATTATTTTTGTAATTTACGTCCTCCAACGTTAAGTCATATCGGACGATGAATGGAATGGGTGAAATGATGCTCAAATGAGTCCAGGGTCCATGGAACTCAGAGTTACCCGACATTCGTCTTTTTGGATAAGGAAAACCCCGGAAAAACCTTATACAGGTAACTCACCCTAACCGAGATTCGAACTCGGGACCTCTTGAACGTGAGGCAGACACCTTACTATATACGCTACTGAGGCGGGCAGACAAAATATTTGAACAGTTCCAGTAATATCATAGTCAATTGCTATTTGAGTTCAAAATGACGCCAGAACTAGTGACAAGTCACCAGAATTTGCAACATTCAAAGAGAAATCCAATGTATGTAGTTTACTTCTTATAGGATGTGTACCACGTTTCGTTAAGTGGTTTAAATGTGTCTCTCAGAACAGAGCTCTGCCCGCACTCCCCGTAGTCGACACAATTATTCACATTTTAGGTCAAACGCATGGATTGTTGAAGTCCCAACAAAACATACCATACTAACGCAGACAAATTGCGCTGAAAACACGCCAACGGCTGCACAATGTCAATACATTTCGGACTTGGTAAACGGGTCTTTTAAACTTTTGGCAGCAATTCTCAAACTAACTAAACACTCCAGAGGAATTTGAACACGAATAAACAGTATTTAAGTTGTATTCTCACAAAGCTAAACTAAACTTTCGTAATTTAGACCCTGTTACCAGAAACATCGTTTATTTATCGTTCAAATTTTTACAACATGTATCGATTACTTTGGTGTTTATAGATTAATTAGAAGTACTACAGCTATTAGAAGCAAAATAAAAACTGTAAGAAATCTGCTGAACTTATACCATCTGAAATTCTGCTACGATGCATATACCTATGCTCCCTTAATTATTCATATCTTTCCGAATTATGAAAACTCTCCTCCAGATTATGCCCAACTTGTATATACTTTTGTTGCTATTAGTACTTTCTACATGTCTGTAATTTTCCTTAATAAAACATAATACCTAGTGCAATCGTAGTATAAAATCGGATTATTATACATGGGTCATTCAAAAATTAGTGCAACACTGTCTGCATTTGGCCCTATCAGCGGTAAATCATGTAAGCTGATGCCAATGAAAAATAAGAGCATCTAATAGATAGATTCGACATGAAAAATTCAATGCCACGGCCGGGGTTTGAACCACGGATCTCCTGGTTTCCATCCAGTCGCTCTAACCCATTGAGCTACCAACGCCAAACTTGCCGTCGTGACATTAAATTCTCCGGGGAAGTATGCGAGTCAATTGGAGAATTGACCATGGTAGTTCAATGGGTTAGAGCTACTGGACGGAAACCAGGAGATCCGTGGTTCAAACCCCGGCCATGTCATTGAATTTTCCACGTTGACTCTATCAAAAACCTTAGACTATATGCAGATATTGTGAATAAATGATTAATTTCCATAAATTTACTAAAAAGAGCGTCTGATGTTTGTTAGCTGTGAGTTTGAAGACAATAATTTTATTCAATAAGGCATTTTAGTAAGTTTAACTGGCTGTTATCTTTAGTGTTCTAAATATGTTTAGTAAATACGAACAAAGATGCTTCATTCAGGTTGCAAGAGGTATCAATGCTCGACAATGTGGTAGATAGAGTTTACCATATCGTATCGTGGCTAAGTGTGCAAATACATTTCGTAGAGTAAGGGAAGACGTTCATCAACTGGATACACCTATTTGAAAATATCAAATATGAAGATAAAATTAGTTAAATGAAGATAAATAATATTCGTTCAAAACAAGCAAATATACAACATAATTTGCAAAATTCTGAACTATTACGCTTCTTAACAAACCAATCACAATAGAGAATATAACAGATATATATTGTTTAAAATATTTTTATAATAAAACATAATGAAATATAAAATATTGTCTATAAATTGTTTGAAATTTAGTGATTAAATCACATGCCTAACTTTTGACAGCAGAGAAAAGATTACATTTATATTTAACTTCTCTCCATAGTTATATTTATCACTACTTACAATTCATATTAACATTTAAATTAATTGTTAAAATTTTTCATATTGCTAATTTGCAGCAACCTAAATAAAGATATAAAATGTTTTAGTAAAGCAAATGTTAATCTATAGCCGTATTCAGGCAGGTCGTAGTGCCTACAGAAGTTACCCTTAAATATTTTTAAACGTAATTCACTTGATTGAAATACTGGCATTTTATACCTATAAAGAATTTAAAATATTTATAATTGTATGTTAAAATATAACACATTTAATCATATTAAAGACAAAAATAAATTATTGTATAGTAATCACTATTACATTCAATTTTATCGCGCGAAGCTTTACTGTGATCCTATTACCCAAAACAGAGTGAACTGTAATCCTTTTTTTTCACAACAAAAAAGTCTTCTAAATATCTGAATTATTTGTGAGATCTACAAGTTTTTGACATAATAATATAATCCCCTGTTAAATTCCAACTTAAATTCAAATGATGACATAGGTGCTTCAAAGATGTAATTTAATGGAACCTTCCTCCCACCCAAGCTCTAAAATGAATAGAATGGAAACAGAAGCAGTATATGAACTATACTATTAGTGTAGAATAAAGAGGAAATAATGAAGGACAGCTTTGAGAAATGTTATGTCCAAGTTTAAGTTAACAATAAATATATGCAAACTGGAAGCCAAAGGTCAGGATGCTGTGGTTATTGTTGTTGGCAGACCCACGTAGTTCGTACATAAAACTAACTTCCTAACTTTCGTTAAATCTAGGTAATTTCTGCAAGATGATTCCCGAAACACTTGCATTAAAATTGGGTACTCCACTTATAAAGAAGCAATAGTAGGGGGTGCTCTTTTCAAATAGGTTTTAAACTTCACAGTTTGATTATAAACTTCTATAGTAGTCCGTTGATTGTGGAGCCTGGAGCTACTCCATTTAAACGCTTCGTAGCTAAAGCAGGGTAGATCGATAGTAAATGAATGTCATTCTTTCTCCTCCAGCATTTGAGCTTTGCCAGGAACTTTGCATAGAGAGAGGTAACATGAGTTATCCGCATATACCTAGATTAATTCTTTTAAGAGATCTTCAAAAGATGTTCATTAGATTTTGCGTATACTTTTATAGGCATTATACTAAAGATAGAAATACACAAGTAACCTGATTCCCAAAAAACCTTGATAATTACTTGAATTTGTTTTTGGATTAACGTTACAAAATTTTGCCGTAAAATATCTCAACCAGGTAATAAGGGCGTCTTCTACGGTATTATTAATTTAGAAATTAATAAAAAGCTACAACTTTCAAGAGCTAAAATAATAATGAAAAGCAACCTTCTGTTGCTGCCAGTATTGCCCAACATAGTTGGCTGAATAAGTACGTTCCGCAGCTTGAAGCATTTACGCAAGAAATAAAACTGATATGTGCAGTGTTTAACGCCTGTTTTTACTACATGCGGCACCGCAGGCGATGACACTTGTGATATGTGAAATTAAGATGGAACACCGGTGGAATGAGATGACGGGGGAAACCGAATATCCCGGAGAAAACCTGCCCCAACGTAGTGTTTTCCACCACAAATCTCACTTTTCGGTCGCCTGGGATCGAACCTTGTTATAAGTCGAGAAGTCTAACCACTCAGCCAGCGTGGCCAGAAATAAACTGAGTCAAAACTTTCTGAAAATAGGAATTAATCCCTACACGATTAATTAAAACAATGTGAAGAGTATTTTAGAAATGACTGTCATCTCTCTTTGCTTCTTTTTAAGCTTGTACCATTTACACATTTTGGCTGCACTTTTGATTAAGGAGTACATCATCTAGCTATTCCATCAGCTTGGTCACCGATCACATTAACTCTGTTCTTGATGTAGATAAATCATACTGGAAACTGTGATTTTCATGTACACTTGAGTATATTTTCGTACATACTGGAATGATGAGGTTGTATTGGGATTATAAATTTGAAATGACATTAATATTCCTCATGCAGCAAACATGCATAAAGCCAGTATCACGATCAGACATAAGAATTTTTAAGCACTAATGCCAAGACAAAGATGAAGCTGCACTGTTAGAAACTGGACTTAACACAGTGATTCGCAAGTTCAAAACACCCTTACCTCGAATAGTCTTCTGGCGTTTTCAGACAGCACTCGGGATACTGTATAACTGCCTGAGAATGACCATCGGCCGCTGTTGGATTTGATGCAGATAACCTGAAAACAACTACAGAAATTCCTGTACTTGTTCATCACCAAAGTTCAGTTACTTGTCAACAGAAGCGCCGTATAAATAAGGCAAAGAAAAAAAAAGAGAATGTTAATGTATGTTTGAACACCGATGGTGTTTGTACATATATAAGTAGATAAAGATTAATCTGGCACATCACTAAATTGTGGTCCTTTACTGAATTTTATTCCCTGTGTTTAGTGGAAGTTCCCAGCATTTGGCGTCTGATCATTTCAATTTATACTAGCTGGTGATTTATATTTTGTACAGATATTTTGTCTATCCTGTGGATCCAGTTTTATTAGTATTTCCTTCCAGACAGTCACTGTCATTAATTATATCATTTCACTGTCTAACCCAGCCTGCTATTCTAATTATTTATTCTATCCTCCTATCACCTAACCTAACCCATCTCTTATAAGTATTTATTCATTCCCTTATCGCCTAATCTAGCCCAAGCCCTCCTCTTCCACTAACCTATTTACATAATTTATTTCCTAACTTGTAACATAACCTAAAGTAGGTTTAGTGATAAGAAAACGGAATAAATGAGTAGAAAGTGGGTTGTGCTCGGTTATAATATGAAAGATTAGGCTAGTAGAGAAGGACTTAGGTGAAGTTGCGATATGGGAATGAATAAATGATTTAAGAATAAGTCTTAGATTAGTTTAAGTAACATGATTAGAGAATAAAATAAATAATTTATTCGTAAAAGAAAGGCTTTAGGTTAGACAGTGAAAGGATAGAAATGGTAATGGTGATGGTATGGAACCGATATGTAACACACAAAATTTCCACTAAAACTGCAGAATTTGGTTATGCGTCAGCTATAATCTTTATCTGCACACATACATTTCAATTACCGAATATTCCATTGTTTTTGTATCATAATGTAGGACTTTGTCGTTTCGTGTCTGCTGTTTATTACCTATACTGAGGAATTTTAACATTCCACACAGAGGTCAGATTATACTTTACCTTAGCATTTTCTGGGAATAAGTTACGTATACTTATAATACTCCAGATTGGCCTTATTGCCGTTGTACTGCATTACTTGGCAGAATCTTTCCCTTTTATTTGTTGTGGAAGTTCCTACATTCTTGTAATTCGAATACTGTTGGTATCCTTTTTCCATGCCTTCTTGTACATCTAACGTGTACTACATTTCTGTTGTATCCAAAATGAAATTCTTGTTTTTAAAATAGCAACTATTCCGTAAACAGTAATACTAGACAAAATTTGATTAAAATCAATTATATTTTTGGTAAGGTCTAATTTTTCGTGTAGGAGCGTTTGTCTATCTCCGATCCGTTCCATTTATACAAAAAAAAAAAACAAGAAAACTACATCACAGGCTATTCACAGAAAATTTAAGCTGTGAATTTTAATGCGATTTTAGTACATCTAAAGTACAACATTTTGATGAAAAATTCCCAAACAATTTCGACAAAATAAAAATTAAAGAATATTATTATTTTTTCTAAAAATTGGGTAAATTTGTGAAAATCTGTTCACTGCATTCATTCTATTGTTCTGACCTTAAAAATAAAACGTTTGATGTGCATCCAAGTTAACATTTTTTTATTTATCTGCTATCTATTTTAGTTGAAAAATGTAATGTATTCCAACTAAAAACTCAACACAATTTCACTACAAATGTATGTTTTGAAGTGCTCTATAACAACTTTTAAGAGCCGCTGGCACACATGTATAAACAGTATAATTAAAAAAGAGAAGTCAGAAAATACCAAATATTCATTTAATTTGTTCATATTTCAAGGACACGAATCAAGGATTTTCAACAAAATAACCTAAGCAAAACTAAAAAGGTTTAGTTGCTTTTGCTGAGAAAATTGTTCATAAAAATATCACATGTTTAAGATAGATTTTCAAAACAAATAAAACGTAAGTATATTTTAAATGGTATATAAAACGTCTTATGATAATACATTTTGTATAGTTTTGTACATCTAATTAACCATAAGAGTTAGACGAACACTTACTACACTCAATGTAAAAATTATTAAAACACAGCTTCTATCGACTCAATTTTGTGGAATAAATTATTTTTGAGGTATTCTTTGCTATTATTATGAACTTTTTATTTATTTACTTTGTGAAGTACTAAGACATCAGTTATGTACTTCTTATAATGTATACTAAGGGTATGACGTTTAAAAGTCAACATAATAGAGATACGCTTTCTGAAGATGAGTTTCAATTCAGACTCCTGTATACCGCTTTTGTCTACATGGAAAGTGTTTAATAAAACCATTGCTGCAAACATTTGACTCGATGTGAAGTATAGAAAAATAAAGCTTTGAAAGAATAGTAAGTGTAAAAAACATTAGAGGGTAGAGAAAGTCATATTTACGTAATAGATTGTTTAACCATACGAGGATCGGCTGATAAGCCCCAGGCCTCACACTGGGCCAGTTTGACGGATAGCATCATATAGTTTAACTCTAGAGTAGCTTGTGTCCATAGTTACACGTCAACAGATTGATTAGTTCTTGAATGACAGCATTTTAAACAATACAAGTGTAGAGGTTTCAGAAAATGGAGGATTTGGAAAAACGAACAGTGATAAAACACTTCCATTTGAAAGGCTTAAGCCCTAAAGAAATCAAAGAGGAAATGGACAGTACATTGAAAGATTATAGCCGTCCATATACAATGATTAAAAGCTGGTTGCAGAGTTTAAAATAGGACCACGGAATCTAGTGATGAGCTTCGCTCTGGACGCCCTGTGGAAGTCACAACTCCAGAGATCATTGAAAAAATGCATCGTTTAATACTAGAAGACCGCAGATTGAAGTTATATGAGATAGCAAAGGCTGTAAAATATTACAAGAACATGCAGGTATTGTTTTGGGCTTTCACAAGATCTGTGCAAGATGGGTGCCGCGTTTGTTGACACCTGATCAAAAGTCGCAAAGTAAAACTGTTTCTGTTAAGAATTTGGAGCTCTACCGTAAAACTCCCAGTGAATTTTTGAGACGGCTTATTACCATGGATGAAACTTGGATACATCACTACACTCCTGAAAGTAAATCATAGTCAAAACAGTGTAATGAGCCAGGTGAACCAACTCCAAAAAAAGGCAAAGTCAATTTTGTCAGCTAACAAGTTTATGGCGAGTGTTTTCTAGGATGCACAGGGAATTATTTTTATTGATTGCTTGGAAAAGGGTAAACGTATCACTGGTGACTACTACGCAAGCTTACTACAACGTTTGATTGATGAGGTGAAAGGAAAACGACCTCATTTGGCAAAGAAAAAATATTGTTTCTTTACGACAATGCTCCGGCCCATCGTTCAGTTATTGTAATGGGAAAAATTTGCGAATTAAAGTTCGAATTGCTTGAACATCCACCCTATTCGTCAGGTCTAGCACCCAGTGACTACTAATGCTCCCGAAACTCAAAGAATTTTTTGGAGGACAAAGATTTCACAGCAATGAGGTCATTGATGTGGTAAACAGCTATTTTGAGGACCATTATAAATCGCACTACAGGGAAGGTTTAATTAAATTAGAACACCTATATGAAAAATATATTAACCTTTCTGGAAATTATGTTGAGAAATAAGTAAAATAAACTAATTTTCTTTTACTGTGAGGCCCGGGACTTATCAGCCGACCCTCGTACTGTTCACATAATCACAATGCAGTCTTTTGCTAAAAATGCTAAAATGTGGCTATGATCTTACTACATTTTAAAGTTACCCAAGGTATACTGTAATTAATCTGAGCATTAAGAATAACAAAATATTGAAATGTACAGAATTTTTCAAACGGATAAAGTGGTAACAGACTTTTAAACCAGTTTTCCTTAATATTAAGTTTCTGTATAAATAAGATTTGCTGCAATTCAAATTGATTAATATAAAACTGGCTGCATATTTCTCCAAATGTCTACTAATAGCCTTCCACACGGAAGTTTGAGGCATAACTACTGAAGGCGAATAACTGGAACATTTTAAGTAATCTATAGGCATGTACTTTGCAGACCAGGTTTTTAAAAATTCATTTCTATTTCTAAAAATTTAATTTTTAATGGATTTTTCCCAACTATAAGATATGAGTCTAAATGTAAAGAACTAAGCTTTTCAAACTGCCTCTTTTCTTGGTTGATGGAGGAATAAATACCCGTTTTGGTACATAAGAACCTCATTTACACGAATTAGGTGGCACAAGAGATAATCCGCATTTATGCAAATTTAAATAGTCTAGAAACAAACAATTCAGTGAGCAGAAACTTATTTTTATGATACTGAAATTTGAATTACTACAAACGTAGAAGAGAAAGCCATCCACTATTGACATAGAGAACTATGATGAAAGATAGCTAATGAAACAAACTCAAACACTTTAGTTTTATTCTTCTGTGGCGCTGGTGATGGAAATCCTACTTGCTCTTTTTCGTAGTAGGAATACGATGATGTTTTCTCCGCTACCTGCAATCAACATATAACCGTATATACTTCTATACATTTATCAGAATACGCATACATTTCCATGGTGAAAAGGTCAGCCAATATCAATCTGGACAAACGAGGGACAGATAAACGAGGATCTTGCCTACAAGCGGCACCAGAGACGGTAGACTCTGGTGATAAATGAAATTTGGGAAGGAAACGTTTCCAGGCCAAGTTTGAAGTTCCTCACCACCATTAACCAATTATGAAGGCTGAGAAAAACCTGGTGAAACCTCTTTTAGGAAGGAACTCCTTGTAGGATATGAACCGCGGACCTTCCATTCACGACATGGCTACCTTTGTATATAGAGGTCATGCGTGACACACACAAAAAAAAAAAAGTGTTGTAGCTCGAACCGTTTCTAAGTTCTGAAGTCTTCCAGGAGCCCAAAGAACCACAAGTAACTCTCACCCACTTGAAACAAGTCTATTTCTGTGAGGCAATAAACAACATGGAAAAGGTTATATAGAATCTCTTGCGTTTGTTTACATTAACTCGCCAGATAGGGCTGCCATAGGCTCACAAGAAAT
The DNA here is from genome assembly GCA_030765055.1 of Mantis religiosa. NCBI lineage: Eukaryota > Metazoa > Arthropoda > Insecta > Mantodea > Mantidae > Mantis > Mantis religiosa. Next base: position 144,211,038 of record CM060948.1, read on the forward strand.
AAATGGTAGCAACACAAGAGTATCACTATAAACATTTACTGATGTCGAAAATACCTTTGCTAAATAAACCACAAGTTCAACGAACAGACTGAGAAAGCAACATTTTCTCCTTGTTCTACATACAGCACCCATTGGTAGCGAACTTATATTCGAAATTACTTAACTGCGTTTGTTCCGTAGAAACTCCCTTTAGGCGCAATCTTACCCTTTAAATTATAGGGAATGAATAACGATATAATTCGGCATCCATAACTGACATAAATAAAAGTGTCTTCATATGCTCGTAAATGAGACGATGGCTTTTCTCCCTGCATTTAATTTATTACCTAGCATGTGGAACCGAAAAGCAAGACAGTCAGTTGTATACATTCCCTTCCTGGGAGAAAAGTGAGTAGGTGTTATGTAAGTATTGTGTTATATCCTATTATTAGCACAGCATAGTAAATAATTATAAATACATATTTTAATTTCATTACTGTATATTTAATATATGCAGAATTTTTTCCATCTTCGTTGCTCGGAGAAAAGAATGATCAGAAATTGGTTTTATCTGTCCTGTATAAGTCACTGCATATAAGGATACAAGCTACTACGTCATTGCTATGGAATATATGTCGGTGATGTTGACCTACATTCAATCTATCAACGTATTTAAGTTCACATAAATCCTGAAATGTAATGTGCGTGCTGTGTGTGATGAAGTGCGCAGACTAAAGCGAACTAAGCCTTATGATCTGACTAATAAAACGTAAAACTTTGTGACGGTGCATTAAAATGCATTATTAAATAATTCATTATTAATAACATTTTTACATGTGAGGTTATATATATATAAAGGTTGCTTCAAAACGACACCGAATGATTATAGCCGTTGCGTAGTTTATAACTTAACTAGTCTGAATTTCGGTGTCGCAACTTCGAAATTCTGGTAGGTATAATTTTATGCAGCATTAAATATTACATGATTTTGTGATTAGGCAGTGCAGGAACTACTGGTGTGCGAACCTCAAAAGTTGTTATTGGGACGCACTAGCCACGAAAACAAAAGCATTACTCTTTATCAGTGACCCTAGCCTACCTTTCAGGTAATGGGGCAAGGGGCAGTTACTTGTGAAAAAGTCAAATAATGACTCGGACAGTTCCAAGGTTGCTCATTTTGCTATGATCTTAATTGTACAGTGCTTTAAACCAATTACTATAAAATTAACAGTTTCCTTTACAGTTACAAATGCCTTTATGTAGTATTATTAAATACAGTGAAATAAAATGCTTGTCTCATTGCATAAGTCATTTAGTTTTGGTTAACTTTATCTACAATTCTTTGATATTGTTCTCTGTTCTTTTGATCATTTAATGTTTCCATCCTCAATTTCGCTAACATAACTTCCCTCTAAAACGTTTTGAGTTGCATATGTCCACCAGCTTGTTTGCCATCATGGACTGCTATAACGGAAGTTTGAAACACGCCAAACACCCATAAACAATAATTAAGCAATAGCTTCTTTAATGCGGTTTCATAAGACAAAGAAATTCTTAATAGTTGCAAGCTACTGCGGAGTATATGGTATATTTACAAACAGCTACAGCACGGAGCACGGCGTGTGACCTATACCTGCGAACTATGACAGCGTAAGGCACGCGTCTTTGTTCCTGTCACTGCCTAATCCACACTCATTCTGGAGCATTTTAATGAGGCTCTATTGGCGGTAAAACTATCTATGTGTGTCACATACGAAGTTCTATCCTATGGTCAAAGAACTGAAACATCTATAAGCAAGGGGTTGAAAATAATATTGGTATAATGTTAATCCGTGCAAGTTGACATGCTAGCTCAGTTGCGTGAAAGAACATTTAATTGACATTGATTGATCTAATAGTGATTAACTATGACGCCCGGGATTTAAAGCATCCGTTTTTACGAGACTGTTATCGCTAATGAGGTACGGTATCTCAAAATGCATTTGAGACCGTCTTATGGTTTATCGGAAAAAGTGCGAGTCAGTTGGAAAATTTAATCTGCCTGTATGATGACGTTATAGCCACAGCATATTTACGGCAGAGAAAGTAGACAACGTATGCACAAGTCCAAACCTTAAATAAAGGATATCTCGGAAATAGATTGTGCCAGAATAAAGAGTGTTTATAATAACACTGTGTACTTTAAAGAGATATAGCTTTCTGTGCAGCAAAGATTTGTCTTGTCTTAATGTTTACCCGTTATGCTGGATTACCTACAGTTTTTTTCCATTGAAGTTGACTTCAGAAACTATTCCAAGAATCTTCGAGATATGCATTTAATTTGATATTTAAATGTTTTACATAAATATATAGTATTTTTATTAAGCTCTTAGAGCCATTTTTAAGATAGTCAAAAGTATTCAAATGTTTTCCATTAGATAGTTTGGGGTGGGGAGACCTTTTCAAAAACCTTCATATTGCATCTTTGAAAGATATTGAACTGAACTATCAAGTTTGGTATTTCTGCGACATTGGTATACTCATGCCATTCGCATGCACATACAGATACACTTGGACTTGTTTCTAAACTACTCCTTTGGGCGCAAGGTACCTCAAAACATTTATTTCCTGTTAAATTTGAATATGGAGGTTTTGTTTGAAATATGTTTTCTTCTACTTAAGAGGTATGTGGCGAAAAAAAATTCTCTCCTGAAAGGCAGAAATGAACTAACTCCTTCCTCTCATGTGTCTGTCTAAAAACCCAATAATTCAAAAACCAAAAGTTGTTTATAAACCAAACTTGGTATTTTAAGTTCAGCATCTTACCAGGGTACGACACGATAGTTTAATTAAATCTCCCACCCTCAACTCCCTCTTTTTGGAAAATGTTTTGGATATGTTGGTTTTCCGGGAAAATGGCTCTTAAGAATGTTGAATAAAATACCATACTGCCTGCCTCTGTGATATGATGGTAGCGCGTATACCTCACATTCAAAAGGACCCGAGTTCAAATCTCGAATAGGTAAGTTACCCGGATAGATGTTTCTCTGCGATTTTCCCTTTTCCTAGAAGAGAGTCAGTTGGAGAATTTAATGTCTTGCTGGAACGTTGTCATAGTAGCTCAGTGGTTAGAAAAACCTGATGGAAACCAGGAGATCCGTGGTTCAAATCCCGGTCATGGCATTTGATTTTTCAGTCAGATTCTACCTTTTCAAATATTTTATGTTGCATATAATGCATATTTTAGTTGTTTTGTCAGTAAGAATATTTAAACAGTTTGTCAATTGGGCTGCATATTTTCTTGTTTCGCATTTAATTAAATTCTGTAAATGTGTTTTTATTCCGTCCAGTTTATCTTCATATTTGAGTTAAAAATACGATATTTCCAAGTAATATGTGTGAAGGAGTGAATCTTGATGATAATCGACAACAGTGATGGTATTTTTTTTAATTTACGTCCTCCAATGTTAAGTAATATCGGACAATGAATGGAATGGGTGAAATGATGCTCAAATGAGCCCGGGGTCCATAGAGCTTAGCGTTACCCGACATTCGTCTATCAGGATAAGGGAAGACCCCGGAAAAACCTTATCCAGGTAACTCACCCTGACCGAGATTCGAACTCGGGACCTCTTGAGCGTGAGGCAGACATGCTACCACCACGCTACCAATGCGGGCTAACAGTGATGGTAGCTCGCTAGCATGCAACGCAATAAATACGTGGTTACGTCAAATCAGTTAATTCCCGCTATATCTGGTCATAGCCTTCTCTCACATTGTGAAGGTGGCGATTAAGGAACGTTTTGGAATTAGTTCAATTGTAGTAACTTTGCGTAACATTAAATTTGGTTTAAACATTATTATTAACCACCTCTTAGCATTTATAAGTCTAACCTACTAATAAGCAGTTCAAAATTTTCAAGCATTAATTAGTTTTAAAAATTCATTTAAGTATTTCTGGAGCTTCACATAGTTCACAATAGTTGTTGGTACTTCAGGTCATTGAATTCAGTGGCGTGGTGCTTGTTTATGGTGAAGACACCGAGCGAGGTGGCCAGGTGTTACGGCATGTGACTCGGTTCGGGAGCTTATGGGCTAGATCGCTTACTCTAACTTGAGGTTGTCCGTAGTTTCTACGTAGTAGCTGGTAACTTGTATACACGTACCTGCGTTGGAGAGGATTAGGAGTTTGTTCCAAGTTGTGTTCACATACTTACGACGATGGAATTTTGAAGAAATTGAGCTTTGTAGGGATCATTTGTACTATACAGGTGTACATTTCTATCAGGTATTACTATATCATAAACAATTAATGTATTATAAGTTAAAGTACATCTAATATATTACACTATACATATTTTATTCGACTTCTATCGTTCCAGAAGAAATAATAATTTGAAATAATAATCTGAAATAATATTATTCAGCTGAATATGAGGACAAACGGGGAAAAGTAATAAATGATATAAATCATTTGTAATGGGGAAAAGGAATAATATACACACAGGGAATATTTATTGTTCAGAACTTGCTATTATTATTACATTAACCACATAACACTATATTAAAACACCTCTCATAACTTTAATTTTGTTGTACTTGACTGTACATGAGACACATAACACGAATGCCTTAGTTTTGACACAAAACCCCTTTTTCTCTGTTTGGATCAAATATTTACTCTCTTTCGTACTGCCCTTGGACAACCGAGCGGGATGGCTCAGGTGGTTTCGTCTGTGCCCGCATTCGGGAGGCCCGGGTTCGATTCCAGTGGCCGACCTACCTGACCCATGGGTTTTTTCAGGGGTTTTCCCGGGTCGCCAGGTGAATGCTGGGTAGGTTAATTACATCCCCCGAATTTCCTATCCCTCCATCTCCATTATCATGTCATGCCATCTGGTGGTCTCTTTCAGGGTAGCAGTGTCGGCGGGTGTCTCGGCGGTGCATGGGAGGATGATATGCTCTGAGGAAAACTACTTCCTCCTCCAGTAGGTCGGTTGCGGCTCTCCGCTTCTCTGCTGGTCCCATTTCGGGACCGCCAGTCGGGACCTTTGGAGCGCGGATCGCTTGCGTGGAACCATTAGGATTCGGCTGCTGGGCTCGTACCGTCGCGCTGTATGGGGAGCGAGTTCGTTGTTCTGGCCTGACGGTTGAAGTCTCCATCCAAGTAAACTGTATGGACCCTGCCCTCTGTACTGTCGTGGCTCCTTGGGTCGACCGCCCTCTGTCTCCTTCACCTTATCCTTCCTCCCGGGGGTGCCCCCACTTGGGGGCATAGGATGGGCCCAGCATGGTTGCCTACGTACCGAATCCCCTCCGCAATGAAATCCTAATCCCAATCCCATCCCTTGGACAGAGTCATTTTGACTGAGCAGAGAGGCCGCTATTAGAAGTTAGCCAGCAGTAAGGCTCTTGTACTGGAGAGGCGCAGAATATCTTTTGACATACTGTGGTGGCTGGACGCGAACTGCAACCACGACATGCCTGACTTACGCAAATGCTGGGGTATCTACTCATACTAAGCTTTCCGTGCCCACCATTTCTTTCTCCTCTATTTCAGGGTTGTAGAACTAGGCGACAGGGTTCGGCGGGTTGCTGCTGAATGGTGGCTATACGCTTCTGCAAAGGTTTCTTCCCTGGCAAAATACTTGGTCAACCTGGTGAGGACCTGCCTCCGAAGTGGTGACCACTGGGGTGAGGAACCTGTGTAAGTGGGATCGGGTGATGTAGGATGCGTTTGTACTGTAACCGTTAGGTACTATGTCCGTGCTTGCGCCTCTGGTCATCCAGACCCTGCCTTTCCCATCATCCTTCTCTCCTAGAGGTGGCGGGGGCAGCACAAAGAGCTAACATATACAGATAGGCCTTGGAAACGGGTCCCCCCCTTTGTTTGTTTACCTTTACCTTCTTGGCGAAAGCCTTGTTTTCGTATAATTGTGCCAAAAGTAAAATTTAGTGACAAAGATAGGTTACAAGGGTGTATATTCCATCTCTTCAATATTAAACATATAATTTGATAAGTTAAATAATTCAAAAGTCATTCACATCAGTTTTGTTAAAATAGAGATTACATAAAATTCTCCCAAACGTTTCAAACTTCGTATTAATATGTCTTGATTTTATATGGATTATATCTCTGCATATAATGGACGTTTTCAATGCATAAATGCACACGTATTAAAGGGATTACTAGAGCATATAATCCCTGTCCCTAACAATTACACATGCAGGTAACCTCAGACGATGTTGATGTGAATTAATGACATCGATGACGTAGGATACCGGATTAGAGCCCAAGTGTTTACACAAACATCTCTGAATTAAGTAGACAGAAGAGGAATCTAGGACACATTGGAAAAGGACGAAAGGTAGAGAAGAAAACAAGAAAAATCTTTAATAAAACGTTGTTGCCTTCCATGGCTTCTATCTTCATCTCTTAGTGTTAAATTATCGGAGCTATCACTGTATTAAGCATGTATTTTCTTCTTATAAATTGACTCTTCTTTCTTTTCACTCATTAGTTTCAATCATAATGCACAACATTTTTTCAATTAAAGTATTATATAACGAAACCAGCATTAAATAACTTGAACCACTATATCTCATTTTTTACAATATATGTCCTCCAATGTCATATCGGACGATGAGTGTAATTGGTGAAATTCTGCTCGAATGAGCCCAGGGGTTATAGAATTATAACCCTAGAATTACCTGACTTTCGTCTTTCAGGATAAGCGAAAATTCCAGAAAATACCCTAGATCCAATCAAAATTGACTAGCACATACTAATATCACATACTTTGTTGATAGTAACATATTGGAAGTCTTTCTAGACCACATTCAGAAGTTATTTAAAATCAACCTTAGGTAATACATTAAGCAGATGTGACAAAATGAAACTAATGCAAGACACTGCGTGCAGAATTGCTTACCCACAAAATAGAACTGAAGCGAGAAAATACTAATAGAATCAATGTAATGTTACGGAAAATGTGTTAAGTACATACATTCAGGATAAGCTGAAGGACATCAGAAATTAATAGAAAAACATTATAAATAAAACACTTTATTTGGAAAATAAAGTACAAAATATTTGTTAGAAAGAGAGATAAATATAAGCTAAGGCAGTTTATTTTAACAAACAAATTAATTCTTCTTCTTTGAAACGCTCTACGAATTTCTGTGGAATATTTTGGCCTTCTCATTAGGATTTCCCAATTCTTTTCTATCCTGGACGCGTGAATTTCAGTTGAAACCTAGTTTTCAAAAGTAATTGATTACATCGTATTTCTTTCTATGTTTCGATCTTCTTTTTAATCTTATTGAATATCGATTCCCCTTGAATATTCGTTTCCATTCCGGTATGTGACCGAACCATCGTAGCCTTTGGAGTTTTATGAAATGTATAAAAGCTTCTTTGTTATTTCAAACACGTAATTTATTTTTACTCATTAATTTCCAGTTCCCACTTCTGTCTTTGGTCCCGAAATTTCCGTAAACATTTTGGTTTCAATCATTAGACATTTTGAAGCATCCGCTTCCTTAAGCACCCAAGTTTCAGATGCTTAAGTGACTATACAAATTAATTAAATTTCATTAAATAACTGTATAAAGATTCAAGAATTCAGCAATTACTTATTGGATTTAGTTTATGAAATGCATCAAAATTGTTGGTCATACTTTGAAGCATTATTTTCACCCTGTATGACATTAATTATTACATTTGAAACTAAAATAAGCACAGTTAAATATTAATAAAATAATTCTAAAGCACTAATGAGTGAATTGCTGATTCTCTTGAAGCAAAGGTTTACAGTTATACAAAAGAGAGTGTTTGCATATCGCTTGTAAAAATTCCGTCAGCCTCCTTATTGGAAATAAAATTTATAGGGTTAATAGCAGCAGGTAAATAAATAGGTGGTGGGTAGGACAAACCGCAGTACAGATGGGCTTTTTAGAATGTTCCATTTTACAAGCTTTATAGTGTATATATATATATATATATATATATATATATATATATATATATATATATATATGTGTGTGTGTGTGTGTGTGTGTGTGTGTGTGTGTGTATGTGTGTGTGCATTATTTTCATAATTAACTCATTTTAAACGGAATTTTGTCTAATGAATGAGTAAATATTAATTTCCATTATTAATATGCATATGTACTATTATATTTGTTATAATACAAATCAACATACTAAAGCCTATTGTGTTAATTTATAATGATTTTTCCACAGAAATTGAAATTTTAAGCAACAAAGGGATGGTTTTACCATTGAAGCTTCTAGATAAACGTGCAATAATTGTATTAACTAGTCGGAAGAAGGTAAATGAAATATATGAAATTGATATTCGACGGTTTAGGTACACCCCATGCGCGTTAAGATAATCCGGTTAATATTACGTAATTATTCAAGATAATGTCGCCCAAATGACAACAGTAGCAATTTAAAAACAGAAGAAAAAAGTTACCTCCACAATCTCTTTCTAAGTAGCTCAAGAGGAGAGAGATCGCCGCACAGTCTGGCAACCCACGGCAACACAGTAGTATCATCCACTTCAGTAACTGTTTAAACCTTATTTCTGAGTGAGATGCCTTAATTTAATGTGAGCTGCATCATTTGGCGTGGTCGTGCTGCAAAGTACGGGAACTTACTGTCCACCAACGCAAAGTAAGTCCCTCAAAAGAATCCGCCCCCTTACACAGTGAGACAAGGACTGCGAATGTGCGTGACAGGGAACGCATGCTACACAAGGAGCAGAACTATTAAAAAGCATTCGGCCTGTTCACAAAACTAGAAGTCATCAGAATATTTTTGAATGGTCTGTAACTGAACTGGCATGTGGTGTCATAAACTACCGAGGGAGGGGGTAGGTAGCTTTTCCAACCCCCCTTCGCCTCATTCCCCGGATACTTTCTTTTCTGTGGTATACTGTACACGCTGACTAACTTAAACATCAAATGTTCTCTGATTCATAATAATAATAATAATAATAATAATAATAATAATAATAATAATAATAATAATAATAATAATAATAATAATAATAATAATAATAATAATAATAATAATAATAATAATAATAATAATAATAATAATAATAATAATAATAATAATAATAATAATAATAATAATAATAATAATAATAATAATAATAATAATAATAACAATAACAATAATAATAACAATAATAATAACAATAACAATAATAACAATAATAACAATAATAACAATAATAATAATAATAATAATAAAAATAATAATAATAATAATAATAATAATAATAATAATAATAATAATAATAATAATAATAATAATAATAATAATAATAATAATAATAATAATAATAATAATAATAATAATAATAATAATAATAATAATAATAATAATAATAATAATAATAATAATAATAATAATAATAATAATAATAATAATAATAATAATAATAATAATAATAATAATAATAATAATAATAATAATAATAATAATAATAATAATAATAATAATAATAATAATAATAATAATAATAATAATAATAATAATAATAATAATAATAATAATAATAATAATAATAATAATAATAATAATAATAATAATAATAATAATAATAATAATAATAATAATAATAATAATAATAATAATAATAATAATAATAATAATAATAATAATAATAATAATAATAATAATAATAATAATAATAATAATAATAATAATAATAATAATAATAATAATAATAATAATAATAATAATAATAATAATAATAATAATAATAATAATAATAATAATAATAATAATAATAATTCGGTGTATGGAATGCAACTAAAGCAAATATAGGGTTTTGGAAATGACTGAAAATATTGTCACAAGTGACTGTTTTAATTAATACAAATAGCTCATGTGACTTCAGTGGTATGTGACGTCACTCCCCCCCTCCTCCACCTCTGGCATAAGTGAATGTGAAGTGTGAATCTCTTTGTGTACAGGTCTTCGACCTGGGAGGGCGTAATGCCCTGGCTGTGTAAGGTAACTGGTATGACGGACCATTTTTGTAATTAATTAGTTTAGTAAATATTCTTAATAAGTGAATTGTAGTGTTAATTAGTGCATCCCATATCTTTTGTAGTTCTTTTGTAACCTGATAGAAAATCCCAAACTCTCGCTAAGCCGGTGTTTCCTACATTGAGCTACTCCCCCCCCCCCTCGTATACGATTTGGCCATGTGTTCCTTATACTTTAACATCCAAAGCCCGTCACAATATAGGGTTTTGAAAGTATCTGACAAAAAATGCCTATTGTAAACCGTACTTTAAGGCCTAAATGGGGACATCCACCAGTTAAATTTATAGAAATCAAGAAAGCGTCTTCGAAAAAATGCTTCAAGATGTCGAATTTTCGAAATGGACGCATTAAATATAATTTTCTGTCCGGTAATTTAGCTATTGAACTTTTAAAAATAATTACAATAATTTTGGTTTTGGTAGTAGTTATAGATTGTTCACGATACACTCTGAAGTTATTTTTAGTTTCATTAAAATCTTGTATCTTAAATGATACGAGTTCTTCTGTGAAGTAAATAATGCTTCTTTTAAAGAATTTCTACGTTCTACCTAAAATTAGAAAAGAAGGAAATATTAGATTTAACGAAAACTTGCCGAAGACGACTCAAAAGTAATTAATTTCACATGTAATAATATATTTGCTTCTCTCTTCCTAAAATATAAACCAAAGAAAATCGTCTGCTAAGATATGTAGACCACCTAAGGAATTCGCGAACATTTTTACTGATAGATTTTCCTGACTAAGTGCTCCTTATAACAGCTTACTTCTAAAATATTACTTTCCTACCTTTCCTAAATTATATTCATGACTAGTTCCAAAGCTTTCTTTCGGTTTGTTCCTCGTGGGAAAATGTGTGTAAATGCGTATATAATTCTTTGAGTATGTGAATATTGACGCTGACCTTTTATTGCTCTCATATTTTGTTCTTTTACATTCATTTACTGCAAAATACTTCGTGCTTTATAGTAAACGTATCCGCACTTGTTTCATATAGATTTTCTCTATGTGAAACAATAATTTATAATCCAGCAGATTTATTTAAGAACAATTTTGGTATGTTAAATTGTAGTAAACCAGATATATCTTAATGCACCGAAAAGGATTGGCCTAAATTCCTGGAAAATTTATAGCTCTACGATAACCCTTAAAGAATTTTAGTAACTGCTGGGACCACTGTGTTAATAAAGCTGTATTAGGAAACTCTTGCTCAGCAGTACAGTGTTAGGCAACATTTTTAGGGAAATTCTTAGGACGTGGATTTATTACAGCTGCTTGTACAAATTTGTCTAAATATGCAAAATATTATCATGTTTAAGAGCATTGCACTCAGAAGAATTTGCAGTATTAGAAATCTCAGTTGCTTTTATCGTTTCATAGACAATGTACTTTAATCCCAGTTTGCCAACTATGAAACCTTATATTCAATTTTTATCCATTATTTTCCATTTTGTTCTATTTGTAAGTTTAAGACGTTCTTGAGGTTCAGCAGAATGTTGTCCTTACTTTCGTCTGTCTGTTACAAGAAAAAAAGTAAAAATCTAACTAGTGTTATTACGTCAAGAAAGCCCATAAAATAGGAAAATTAAGAACCGGCATATGACGACAGATCTACGTCACACACACGCAACCAACGAAATGTGTGAACCACCTGTGAGTAACAATACTGACTGGCGGACAGCCAAACTCTACCTCTGGGCTGCCTCGTATATTATCTAGACTAGAAATAATACTACGAATATTGTTATGTAGTGCCAAAGACATGAAGATACTTGGATACACAGTCAGAATACCTCCCAGAATATCTCAATACTGTGACTTTGTGGGTTCGTGAAATGAAAAGTCCAATTACACCACTCAAAAATGTTCTTTATTTCCACCGACTTACAGTTAAACTCTTGCCAATTACACAGAATTACGTGCTGCAACAATTACAATTCACCAGTTCGTCCGTTACAACTTCACTTGTACTCGCGATTACATAAACTCCGATACACATACACAGTTCGTACAGTCTTCCGTTGCACAACCCTTTCGTTCATTAACACGTCACTGACTAACACTGCCTTCTTACACCAAGAACTGTCCTCTCTCACACACTAACCAACTGACTGACTGACCAAACCAACAACTGACTAACTCTTACACCAAGAACTGTCCTCACTCACACACACTAACCAACTAATTGACCAACTCAACTCTGTCTGTCTGTAACTCTCTTTATATAGGAATATCGCCGGTTTCTAGTGACCAGGAGAATGTTCCAGATTACGTAATTTCGAGAAACAGGTGTAGAGAAAACAGGCGACACAGTCATGTTTTTTCCCTGACCACAGTCTGTCACCACTACAAGACAAACGAGGAGGAGGTGTGGCTAACCGAACCTCCCCTGCCTTCCGCTGCCAGCTGCTTTCACAGGGTGTTCCAGCGCTCCCGTTACACTGCTCCCTCCTCAAAGCTGTTCGCCCCGAACAGCCCCATCGTAGCGTGCGAGGCGGTCCAGGTGTACCACCAGCATCTGCTCGGAGTCTCAGCCAGAAGTAGCGCTGCCGTAGTTTGTGAATCATTCGGTTCGCTCCCAGGTGTCCTCCTGAAGTACCGGCGTGCTCTTCCTCCAAGACTTCCGGGACCTTGCTCCGGGGAAGTACCAACTGTTCTCTCTGCGCCTTCCCATCGGGTGACTCCCATACCCGGAACAGCACGCCCTCTCTGGTCTTCAACGAGTCCCATTGGGCCCAGTGCGACTTGTAGGTGGCGCTCCTCGGTGCGATGTCCTCCCAGGTTGGTCTCGTCCCTGCGTCCTCTTCCCTCAAGAGTGGCCCCAAGTCTGTGTCCGCCAGCTGCTCCCTCCTCAGGCCTGCGCTATCCCAGCCTTCAGCAGGCACTGCCACAACTACTCGGACTGCTGCGGCACGCTCCTCCTCTTCCACTCTTGTGCGCTCGTGGCCGTCCTGGATCTGCGATAGGACACCTCCAATGCAATGGTCGCTGGCGTCGGTGTCCACAATGAAGGCGCCACCCGGTTGTGGGAAACCCAAAATTGAAGCACTGCACAGGGTCCCCTTCGGGTGCTGGAAAGCGTCTTCGGCGTCCTCCGTCCACACATAAGGCCGGTTTTCCTCCGTCAGGCGGGTGAGGGGTTTTGCGATGTTGTCGGCCTTTCCCTCTAAATCATTAAGGCTGTCGTCTACTTGACCCTTCCGTTTGCCCAGGTTCGCGACGTCATCCCTCACGCCGGCCAACCGTTCCTCAAACTGTGCGGCGAGAGCCTCGTTCGCCGCCTTCATTTCCGTGGCCAGACTGCCGTTCGCTGCTCTCATTTCTGTGGTTAACTCGGCCTTCATTTCTTCCATCTCCGCGGTGATGTTGTCGTTGGCCGTCTTCATTTGTTTCAACTCAGCGATGAGGTTGTTGTTTGCCGCTTCTATTTTTGCAGCGAGGTTTTCATTTGCCGTCTTCATTTCCGAGATTAGTTCGGCCTTCATTTCTTCCATCTTCCCGACGATGTTGTCGTTGGCCGTCTTCATTTCTGTCAGTTCCGCCTTCATTTCCATCATCTTCTCCAAAATTTTCTCCAATGCCGCGTCCATGGTTGTAATGCTCGGTGATGTTATCTTCCCGCTTCCTGACACCAGTGTGACTTTGTGGGTTCGTGAAATGAAAAGTCCAATTACACCACTCAAAAATGTTCTTTATTTCCACCGACTTACAGTTAAACTCTTGCCAATTACACAGAATTACGTGCTGCAACAATTACAATTCACCAGTTCGTCCGTTACAACTTCACTTGTACTCGCGATTACATAAACTCCGATACACATACACAGTTCGTACAGTCTTCCGTTGCACAATCTTCTCGTTCATTAACACGTCACTGACTAACACTGCCTTCTTACACCAAGAACTGTCCTCTCTCACACACTAACCAACTGACTGACTGACCAAACCAACAACTGACTAACTCTTACACCAAGAACTGTCCTCACTCACACACACTAACCAACTGATTGACCAACTCAACTCTGTCTGTCTGTAACTCTCTTTATATAGGAATATCGCCGGTTTCTAGTGACCAGGAGAATGTTCCAGATTACGCAATTTTGAGAAACAGGTGTAGAGAAAACAGGCGACACAGTCATGTTTTTTCCCTGACCACAGTCTGTCACCACTACAAGACAAACGAGGAGGAGGTGTGGCTAACCGAACCTCCCCTGCCTTCCGCTGCCAGCTGCTTTCACAGGGTGTTCCAGCGCTCCCGTTACAATACTTTCTAAGAGCGGGGTTGTAGAAACCTTTAAACAAATCAATAATTAAAAGGCACAAAAATATTCCTCATCCACGATATTGTTGGTTAAAAGAATAAGAGCCTCTTTGGCTCACTTCTTAGAACATGGTATACAAATATGCGGTAGATACAGATAGGAGTATTGCCTGCAATGTTTAACTGGAATTTCGTTTTCAACCAAACGGTGAATCTAATGTAATATATATGAAAGTCTTGCACACGGGATATGATTTATTACGTATGAATTAGTAATTATGACACAATTTTATAGGAAATGCAGCATAATAAATTTTATTTCTTAATATTGTATCTGGATGCAGTGCACTTGAAAATGAACAATAAGAGATCATTTCTTATGAAACAAATTCTTCAGGCTGGCCCCGTAGCTCAGTCGGTAGAGCACCTGCATGCCGTGCTAGGGGTCCCGGATTTGATTCCCGGCTAGGGGTGGGGATTTTTCTCCCACCAAGATAATTTCCCCATCTTCCCCAGAGTCTGGAAGTATGAATGAGAGTGTGAATGTGTGCGTTAACACCTTCGGTATGTTGCAAAGGAGAACGGCCGCTATGACCACTGGAGTTAAATAATACAATGGAACAAGGAAAAAAAAGTTCTTCAATTGCTGACTGCCGTGTAATCGTGCTTTACATTTTCACTCACATTATTGTCACTAAGCGATTCTAATTCACCAATATACTGTGTTTAAATCTATCAATTTAACCATTGGAAGCAGAGAAGTCAATACCAAGTTCGTAGAGCGGAAAATCCTTTTGTTTTAGAATAGAATTTGCGTCATACTTCTGCAGAATTTGTGATTTCTCGCTTACAGAGAAGCATTTTGTACCTATACTACAGTTCGCTTCACAGTGCATAAAATTCAAAGAAAGACTTAGGTAACACACTGAAAGCAAGTCCTTTGAAGGTATAAATTCCATTTGCGAAAAGGTATCTGTGATGCGGAAAGGAAAGGTTTTCCAGGTAAAACACTCGAGCTCTGTACAGTCACACAAACTATTTTCTCGCAATACTTTTAAAACGTTTCACATTTCGCAAATGTCACACCAGTCACATATGTTCATAATAAGCACGTCAATTATATCAATATGCAGGCTTTTATATGTCGAATTTCTGTCCTCATCTTCCATTACGTAGATCCATGTGATTTCGTTTTACCATGTAGATTTATTAATATTATTATTATATTTATTGTTATTAATTATTATTAATTTATTTATTTATTATTATATTCAAGTGGCATTCTGTTCAATTTTTCACTTTAAAGTTAGCTCAAACTTCTTCAGCTAGCGATCTAAAATTAAATAATTTTCATTTGGCTGTTTCTTATATTGCAGATAGATATAAAAGTATTTTAAAGAGTAAACACGTAAGTCTCGTCAGTTTGTTCTTAAAGAGTAGTTTGACCACTTATACAAATAAACAAAAAGACAGAAAAGAAGCAATATTCGCGCATTCATTTCATTATCGATGTGACGCATATTTCGTAATACGTAGCATAATTTTTATCCCTACAATAATGATTTGAATCTATATTGTAGTTAGTGTTTATATTCGATCTGTGTGACATTGTCTTGTACAATCCGTTGCTACCATGCATGTTTGGCGTTTTTTTTTAAACTAAATTGCCTTACAAAAGAGGTATTGAACAATTTAACGAAAACACTTGTAACCTTACCTTGTTTTGGTTGATTTCCTTCGTACTAATAATTTAATCTGGTATACTAAATTTCTAAGTTAAATCATAGCTACAAGTCATGGCAGCAAAATTTAAACAATTCGATAAACTCACTACTCTCGGAGGAG
Source organism: Mantis religiosa (assembly GCA_030765055.1). Lineage (NCBI taxonomy): Eukaryota > Metazoa > Arthropoda > Insecta > Mantodea > Mantidae > Mantis > Mantis religiosa. The sequence goes on from CM060948.1 coordinate 144,227,168, forward strand.
CTAATATTATATTGTAATAAACGGGAGAATAATGCGAAGTTGAGAAGAAACAACTAATGGACTGAAAGACAAATCTAAAATTTTGGGGGATGAAGAGGTAGAGAAAGCGTTCAGACCCTAGCCTTTTCGTCTGTAACATTGCAAAATGAAATACTTGAAGCGAAATGATACAATTAAAAATTTTAATGTGACTTTGAAAAGCACACTTACTTCCACTATCTTCATGCAAGATAAGTCAGTGGCTGTAGCTTCTGTGTTAAGCTGGCTAGATCATAAACACACTTTCTAGGATGAAACCTTCAGTCATGCGAGAAATTGAGTGCCAAACTTTCTTATACGCGAACCATTGACCAATATTAATAAATTTATGGTTATGTTGGAGGGAGTGCGCTTTAGTTCAATGTGAACCTAAGGTCATAAGATCGATCCCAAGCCGATTCAATTTAAAGCTGAGGTGCATAGTGTTTATTGATATTCCAAGCGGCGTAGTCCTAATGAGCGTTTTTGTGTTAACGATCCGAAGACTTAGCTTTAGGCACATCCGTACAATCTACACACCTTTAGAGTGCTCAGCGAGTCCATATTTGAAAAGCACATTACTATGCGAGTCAAAGTAAATTTTATTTCCAGTCCCTTTCTTCTCTTCCATGCATTAAAGGTGGATTTGGTACAGCGCATTCATTATAATGCTAAGTTAATCAATATGATTCTCTTTAAAATTATCTAGTAGGCTCAGTTGCTGATAAAACAGCAACATTTGTACACAGCATAACAAATTAAATATTCACATTACGATGGCATAGTTCGCCTTCTCTAACATAACAATTTAGGACTGATGCTTGGTTTTTCCGACCATCGATACATCCAAAGATAGTTTCATGGACGTAGAACTAACGCGTAATCAAGCTCTGCTACACTGTCAACGCTAATCATGTCAAACCGACAATGCATAAGCCATGAAATGTAGCGTGATTGTTTTCTTAATGCCCACGCCGTTTTATCTGGTTTTCTTAATCACAGTTCAAGTAAGGTGTCACTAAAGATATTTCACAGTCATTGCGTTTAACACTATGCACTAATTATGTCGCTCTATCTAAAATACCATTTTCAATTTACTGTTCTCAAATTTAAATCTGCCGTGAACTCAATCTGAGCACCGTGCCACAAAATTCATAATTATTTAACTTGGAGGACAAACCGTCTAGATATTTGGGGACAAGCATGTTACTTCTGCAATGTGTCCAACCGATGATAAAAAGGATATGAAATTTGATCCAATTTGTATGTAGATATAACACAGGACAAATTTTGCAAAAATTCCTGCCTTTTCACCTTCCGGATGCAGTCGACACGGGTCGAGATCATTAACAGTGAATGGATTCCTGATTGGGAGGTTCAATTTTGAAATCCCGATAGGACTGCCTTCTATGGCTGGGGATTCTTTCCGGTTGTCCTCGGCCCTCGTTATGAGAAAATATCGGGAAGAGGCACCTTAGGCCTGGAACGTTTTTCTGAAATTTCCTTTCCAAAAATACAATTTAATTCCATATACTCGTAACTTCAGTGTCCACCACCTGCGTGCTGTATATAATAAGAGTGGGGGTGAAACACTACTAAATCTTCTAAATGCTTAAAATAGTGCGGACGTAAGGAAGTAGGTAATAGTAGTTTCCCACTTTTGAAATTTTGAAACACTGTTGCAGTCACCATTAATAACACGGAATGAATGACTCTCTGGGAAAATATCTAAAACTTGTTGACACCAGAAGTGGTTGATTGGTAAGGTATACCAATCCTGATTTGGTTTCATATTTTGAATAGCTATCGAGTCACAAATGTCACGTCATTCATTTCGCACAAGCGGTTGCTTTTAGCCCGTATTTCCTATAAACTTTTTAAAGTTATTTGTTTTAAAGTCAGAAATATCTATTAATCACCTACTAGAATGAAAATAACTGCGGCGACTTTTCACAAGAGAAAAAGCATCACATAACTTTAAACAAAGAATAAGTGTCTGTTAATCTTTTGGAGGGACAAAATGGCTCCTCAAATGTTAAGGGTAATTTTGACAGTTAAAAATTGAGACTATGTTGATAAACGAACCTGTGTTTTCAGTGATGGCCACCAACTCGATGATCCTCAAATGCCTTGATGAAGATCTTGATGAAGATTGGTGGAACAATTAAGAAGAAGTTAATATTAGCTGTAATGCCAGAGGTTGATTTCTTTTCTCTCAATTAAAAATCTCAATGCCGGGCTTGTTGATTGGTTCTCCATATAGCTTAGGTGAATAGAAAATATAGACAATACATTACATCACGTTCTTATCACTTCGAGTAATTTAACTTGGCTTCTTTCGGGAGTGAAGTAAAGCTTGTGGTCTCATGTTGTAGAAACAGCTACTGAAATGTTATAGATTTACGGAATGCAAATAACCTAAGCCTGATAAACAGGTCCCTGAGCAAACTTAAGCGGCCGTTCACGTCTAATATAAGAGGGAATCCTAGCACCATAAAAATTATAGAGTGCCCATAAATAAAACCCATTTTTTCGAGTTACTTAATTTCCTTCAATCTCATTCCAATATTCATGAGCCAGGAGCTTAAGGGTATTGTACATACGTATGTCTGAAAACAAACATTATTTCAGGCCTGCCGAAGCAGATGTGACGCAGCGCTTATACGCCTTGGAAACGTCAGCTTTTAGGAGCCTTCCTTCTTTTGTCTAATCTGATGGCTTGAGACATCTCTCAACTCATCCTTACTTCTTGAATCTTCGAAGGAAACTATCTGACCGAAATTTTTTGAAGCAGCACTGACATGCACAACATTCGAACAGATTTTGAATTTGTTCATGCATGATTTTGTGTGTACTTCAAAGCTTAACTGGAAGAACATAAATTAGTGGCAGGTATGGTGTCATAGTGTGTCTTAACTCAATTCTTCCTTGAATGAATTTCACCAATTTTCCATCATCCAGGAATTTATAATGCCCATGTCAGTCAGCTTAGTCGGAAATAGCCATTCTTTTCTGAATTCTAGTCCAATATTAATCCATAAACGAACATAATAAAGCCACTTTTAGTCAGCAGGGTAGTGGAAGAACACGTATGTGGTGCTAATCCTGTGGTGGATATCAAAATACATCATGGCAGGAGGAGGTGGGAAATACGTTGGGCAACATTGTTGTGGATACAAAGGCTATTACGCTCACTTCTATTTCTTCCACTCTTAAGGCTCAACACACTGTAAATAGCTCAAATTTATTATTTTTGAAGAGAATCTCCTAAATGTTTCAGCAGCTATGAACTTTGAGATAATGTGAATATTTGGGTTTCATCACAAAGCTTCAAACCTGACTTTAGATTAAATTAGCTCCTGTTATTAGCTCCTGTCTTTCAGAAACTAAATGTACGCTTTCCGAGGCCAGTATCATTTAGTTCCGTGAGTAGAGGGTATGAAAACTAAATTGGCCATGTTGGTAGATGTATAATTTCGTGGTCGTCATTTTAACCTGTCACTTACTTCGAAGATTTTCATTAATCCAGTATAACGGAAGATGGACTAAATGTCGTATAGCAAGCAGTAATTTTCTTATAACTGATATATTAACTGCATGGAATTGGAGAATATGCGAGAAAACTGAAAACACGTAGAATTATGATTTTAATAGAACCAATATGTATTTTGTATATGTATAAGGCACGCTCTATCAACTACTATAGCAGCTCAATGGCAAAAGCACGTTGTGACAAGCGAGTAGATCGTTAACAGTTCGAACCGCATTATGTGGTTATACACCTTTTCAATTTTGAACTTTACACTCCATTGGATCATACACATTTATGTTGTAGCTATAAGTTTATTTTTCTCAAGATGAGAACTTTTCAGTTCCTTGTTAATTTATGTATTCGCTAATTGTTACCATCAGATGCATTTTCGCAGCATTTAGGGGTTGAATGCATTAAAATTATAATTAAACCTACTGGCATTCTGTTCGAAATCATGTACTTATTTGGCCACAAGAGAAAAACTGTAATTTGATTCGTTAATGCCTCTTATAAAACAAAAGCATTGGAATAATAGGTAAATTGCATACGGAGTTGCAAACCGTGAATTCTCAGCTCACTTAATGGCGTGTGTTTTGCCAGAACTGGTGTTGTAGAGTAGGTTATATACAACATAGAGCTTGGTTGTATACAAACCGTCATTCCACGTGATTTTGTGCGCTTGCGTATTCTTTAATGTTATGTAGTAGTAAATTAGCCGTAAGATGATATTTGTAATTAGTTCGTTACTGCGCCTATATAAAAAGTGTGAAATAAAAGGCATAACTACATACTGCGGTTCGAACCGTGAATCCTCTGCCCAGTTGACATGGCGTGCGTTACCATTGAGCTGCGAGAACCGATGTTTTAAGCTTCACTTATATACAGACATACCTTGTTATATTAAAATCACCATTCCACGTGGTTTCCGATTGCTTTTATATACTACAGGTTGCAAGAGAACAGCTGTAAATGGTTCGTTATTGCGTCTAAAAAACTAAAAATAGTGAAATGAAAAGTATGATGACGTGTTGGTGGTTCGAAACGTGAACTCTTGTCACGACTTTTGTTTTGTCACAGAGCTACAAAAAGTATTGGTGGGGTATGCCTTATATACAACTGAGATATTGGTTTTGTTAAAGTCATAATTACATGTGCTTTCGGTTTTGTTTTTTATTTTCTTGATATTTAGTCCATCTTTCGTTACACGGGGTTAATAGAGATCTTCGAAGTGAGAGATTGGTATACATCTACGACCACTACTTTTAGTTTGTATACCTTCTACTCAATGCCAGAATAATACTGGTCCGCGGAAAGTGTACATTTACTTTCTTGAAAGACGGTATGTTGTTTACAAGCAAGCGGAGAGGAGAGAGTCTTTACGCTGCTGAGTTTTTGAATGGTTGGGAGAGTGAAGTCACAACGAAGCTGTGGGACGTAACTATTTTCCAGACAAACTGCAACGAAACAGCAACCGTGTCCAAAACCAATTCATCACCCTGACGTGGATATCAAAAGCTTGCCTTGAAAGTTTCGGAAAGATAGACCATTGTACTGAAGCAAAGGAGGTGGGTGTAAACAAATTATCACGAACTGCTGCTCCTTGGTGAGATTATTGTGCCTTTGTTTTAATGTGGAATATTGATTGATTTTGTATGTGTTGTGGATGGAGATTAGTTTCCAAAAGTTGATTCAAGTAACACAGTGAATGACACTGGTATAATGTTTGAATACCATTAAGCATATTGCTTGATCTTTATGTCTTAAAATTCACTTTACAAATACTTTTCAAATAGAAATACAATGAATGCAGAATCACAATAAACAGCGTGTGCTTCCTGATTCCTGTGCTCAGAATTCTTATTATACGTAGGCTATGTCCATTTAATTCTTCGGTTTCACTCATTTTGTACCTTCATGTTACGCATAACTCTGAAAGTGTGTGTGTTATCCGGTGGGAGAGAGAGAGAGAGAGAGAGAGAGAGAGAGAGAGAGAGAGAGAGAGAGATATCAGCCACCTAGGTAATAATTCATTTGCTTGCTGATGAATGAATGCATAATTTCAGTGAAGTCCTTGAAGAGTGAAGATTTTTAACAAAAAATATCTTATATGTTATATTTACATCTATAAATTATTCTTACAAAATCTTATTTGTCTTTCCGCATCATATTAATTAGATACATATTACAAAACATTGTCCCGTTGTTTCTTTGTAGCTAGAAGAAAAACAGCAAACCGAAGCGATCGTCTAACGCTTCAAACAGGGTCACTATATGCAGCCATTGAAATTCTACTCTCTTTCTATTACATCTGAGGAACATCTGATTGATAACTGTGTTTAAAATGAAGCTTTTCAAAATAAAGTATTGACAAAATGAAAACTAACGATGGACACTTCGGAAATTACTTGTACTGCAAAAATATTGTTAGAAATAATGTCTGTGTTTTAAACAGGTGTATGCTTTGTTTTCAGTGATTATTTGTCTGCCTCGTATGGTTTATCCATTATACAAAATGATAGGAAATGCCTTCGCAGTGGATGACTTCAAAGGCTATTCTCAGAAATATCAGTAAACCATTTTGTCAAGTAAACATTGTCCCATTGTCTCGAAGGTCCCTCGTTCCTTCGTGCTTCGAAGCGACGATCTGTTGCCTTTTGTCGTACTCGTCGATGTTCTGGCTGAGAAGGCTGCAATCTCAGGGTCCACCTCGACGATAATCTGTATCACTGCTAATTACTATGGAGTAGCTGCTGTGGTTGGAGAGGGAATTGGGGTTTTATTCAGGGTTCCTCGTGAAGTAAAGTCCTCTAACTCTTTTGTATCGGCGGTTCTAGTTACGCAGATGTTTGCAGGTATTCACTACATTACGAAACATTTGTGGAATGTAAATGTACTTGTTCGAAGCTTTAAGAAATTTAAGTAAATATCATATAATAACATGCGATGCACTTCGCACTTCCCTGGATTTACATAGCGCTGGTTGGAGCTACAACGTTCGCCCTGCTCGAGACTTCGCCAGGCTGTCTTCCCCAACACTGACTTTTCTACAACTCCGGAAAGCGTCAGAATGTTCTTATCCCACGCCAGTGTTTCTATCTTCCCATTGGTCACTTCATTTTCATCTTTGCCTTAATTGGTTTCCTCTTTGAAATTGAATAATCTAACAGCATTCGAAAACAACTTCTGTGGTAGACGCTTTTCTCCGAAGCAAACGGTAAACTCGTCGCTACACAAAGGAAGGCCAATAATCTGTATGGTCCCCACTAATGGTAGCAGCAGCAGCTTTGAGAAAACTGTCCCTTTACTCGTAGCGAAAACTAATAGATTTTCCTTGGTAATATTTATTGATAATTGAATATCAAGGTTAATACCGCTTTATACGTATTTGCTATTGAATAATACTTAAAAGTTACTAACCCCTTAATTAATAATATCTAATAGTTAATTTTATACAACAATGGACAGCCGGAAATAAAGCTACACCATTAAAATAAGTGAATGAAAATCATTAGAGCCAGTTTGGGTAAATTATAGGACTTCCAAAATTTTTATGTCAAGGGCGGTTTAAGATAGAGGAATTTTATTGAAAACCTTCTTAATTGCATTGTTGGAAGCTACTGAACTTAATCACCAAGTTCGATACTTATCCGATATTTCGGTTTTGAGTTATGCTGACCGCAGACCTTGTTCGAAAAAATTATTTTGGTGGATTCAAGAGCTTGAATATATGTATTACCTAGAAATCTCTGTATAGATTTTTTTTTTTTTTTTTTTTTTTTTTTTTTTTTTTTTTTGATGGCATGCAATACTTCTTCTAAATGCGAGGTATGCAGTAAAAGAAGTAAACAGAAAGTTAATACCGGCCTGCACAATATGCTATCATTTTCTTCTGTAACTACTTGTTTCAGCATAATGTTTGGTTTGCATACATCGCAAATTCCGTCTAAACGAAAACAAAGTTGTAGTAGAACCAGACGTTTAAGGAAGAAAGGTGATGATGAAACACACTTAAAGCAATCTATGTTTAATATCACTTGATTATCCACTTTTATCCGCTTTACTGGACCTTAAAACATTTGTGGGTAGCAAGAATTGAACCATATTTTCAAAATTGCTCACATTATAGAAAATAGACACATTTTTCAGTAGTTTTATTTAAAAGGAATTCCGTAGCGAGTTATAACCACCACAAAACACATGATTAGCATACTATGTATAGGTAATTGTTCATAAGCGAACTATCTTTAACAATACTACTCATTGTTTTTCGGTAATTTGACTTATTTTCCGATATGAACTGTATATATTTCCAATGTAAAATGAATGAGAAGTGCTTGAAATGTTTTAGGGCCTTTTGTTATCATCAGATTAGTCTGACCTTTAACAAAAATGTGAAACTACAATTTATACGATTTTTATATGCGTATATTAATTTATATCGATATTATTGCAGCGTTTTTAAAATAAACAAAAGACAATCTAAGAAATTCCAGTCAAATGTAATATTATCATCACGTTATTTTACGTGGGCTCTTCCCAGCCTTTATCATAGACGTATTTGATTGCAGTCTCTGCGGACTCGAACTTGTGACGTTAGGCTCTGAATGGACGGCCAATTCATTTTGTCTTTATAACGAATATACCTATTTATGAATTACATGAAGAGCGGTAAATGAAGCAAAATAATTCATGCAATGGCCATCTTGCGGTAGGTTAGTTTACTGTGGTGAAAAATATCCTGGTGATTGACAGTTCGAGGTACGTTAGGGGCTTACAGGGGTTTGTCAGGTCGCCGACCAGTCAGGTAGTAAGAGTGCATTGTCGTCAGAGGTGTGGTGTCATCCCCGTTGCAACAGCCACTATTGTTTTCACCAAGCATTTCAGTGAAGCCAAATGTTGGGTAGTGTTATACACAGTGATTCCATAATAATGATTTAATAATTCTAACTGCTACATTATATTTAGAATTTTTTTCTCGCGGACATGTTATTCTCATCCTAGAACAAACGGACAGCGAGTAAATGTGGCAACAGCGTACCGAGCCGACCATGCGGCCGCAGGAACGTCAATCATAAGGTAATTTCTCACCAAGTATAGGTAACGATTGCTTGTTATAATTATTTCGAGAACAAAAGTCTATAAATAAATTATCTAATGAAAACAAGTCTGAATTTGAAAATTCATTTAAATCACCTATGGAAATTATTTGCAAGAGAATTCAGTAAGCAGACTGTCATTTTTTGTACTTTTAGTATAATTACTGGAGTAGATTATTTGTTTATTTCTGAAAACATACAATAATTTTATTAGCATTTACTCCAAGATGAACCGCGTGTAAAAAGGGAATGTACGATGAACTGTTGTTACGACCTTAAATATCTGTTTATTTGTTTTTAATTATAAAATGCATGTGAACAGTCTTCCAAGATCTAGAAGTAGACATTATAGTAAAAAAAGGAATGTAGAAGATAAAACACCATTTATTAGATTTGGAACTAAAGCCTTAGATTACTGACTAAATTCGTTTCTGATTGATTAATGGGCCATCAATGAGGCTCTTCCTTTGTAAGGCCTTCCCGTATAATTATTTTAAAAATAATACGTTTTACCTTCAGTAAACATAGCACTGATCGCATTAATTATGATTATTGGGTACTGAGATTGTAATGTTGTTCCGTCGTGGTGTAAGTTGTGGCCGTCAAATTAAAGCTCACAACCTAAATGGACTGTATTGCAGAAGAATCGGCGAATTGTCAGGAGAAGAAAATGTTTGACGCTTATATTGATGTATTTAATTTCCCACACTCAAAGCTAGTACATCCTTGTATTCACACTAACTACTACGCTTTCCAAATATCACATATAAGGATTGCTGACTAGTTTAAACACTAAAAGGAATTACAATTCAATCTAACCGCAGCTGTCATTAACATGCCTCATGTTTCTTCACACAACGATTCTCTATTGTCTTTTTAAAAAAAGGTCCACCAACTCTTTTAAACACAATATGACCAACTGTCACTGAACAAATGTTTTATGATTAAAATTGCATTATAATCATAATTATGATTTGTAAAAAGTAATCATACTCATCCGCGTTAATATGATTATATTTTGCACTTAAGTAATCACTACTCGTTATATACTTCTGGTTATCGTTTAAGCATGGAAGCAACATTCAGTGGTCAAATTTTGGAAACAATAAATGTTAAGGTGGTTTCTTTATTAACATTGTAGTAATCTTTAAGGCGCGATGGACCACGCTGTCACCTCCTTTAGGTATGAGTAATGGTTGTTTCTGGACTGTTCCTGGCCGTGACAAACACAAATCGGGCTAAAGCGTCTACAGAAATCTGTGTCAGTGGGGAAGCTCGACTAAGAACAGGTGACTTGAGGTCGCAGTAAGACTCAGAAACGGGACGTAATCCATTTTCTTGGCACACTTCACCAAGAGAGCAGGTTCAGCTCTAATTTACCTCTTTTCTTAGATCTCATTAAGATCCTTACAGTGACTCCAGAAAGTATTTTCCTGCAATTCTAGAACCAAATTATTGGGAGAAATGTTAATTATAAAATTATGCGAAAAGAATCTGTATATGTGTAGGTTTTTAAGCAGTGCATAACGCCCATTCTTGCTTCATACGGCACCACCATACGGCGGTGGACACTGGTAATACACGAAATGAAATGATAAGTGGAAAAGGAATTATGGGAAGGAAAGGTTCCAGGTTTAAGTTTTGAGTACCTCACCGATATTTAGAACGAAGGAAAACCTGGATAAAACCTCATCAGGGGTGACGGTCCTGACGAGATTTGAACCACATACCTTCTCTTCAGGAGTCCATATCTTCACCTCAGCTACCCGTTAGTGTGTGTGGGTGTGTGGGGGGATGGAGGGGAAGGACTGTAATTTTCCAAATCATGCAGCCAATATGGATAATTCTTCCAACATTGATAAATACTGTGCTTCTATACGGACATACAATAAGAACTGTCCAAATATTTAACATTATGAATTTAGGGGTAGTTTCACTTAAGACTTGAAGTTTTTGCGGTGATAATTATTATTGATTAAAGCTTCTCAGGTTACCAGCCATGTGATGAAGCCCACAAAGCAAGCATGGCTGAAAGCTCGAGGGACTTCAATAACATCACGCGGCTGCTAACTCGACCAGCTCTTAGCAGTGAATATGAAAGCTATTTTGGATATATTTTAATGATTTTTAAGCAAACGGGGGGAAATGCTGGGGCTTAACGGTTTTTAAAGCAGGTTGCATATCGTGTTTATGTCACCGAATTTCCCTCTTTGTAGAGAAGCATTGTTTTTATTATTTTGACAAAATTTGGACATTTGCGTTTCATACTCTCATAAAAATTAAAACTACCCTATAATTTTTACAAACTTTGCTACCCTAATGTTCAAATCCGCACTATTTGGCCTATTGGCCAAAACGTTGTACCTTCCACTATACGAACGAATATCAAAGATTTCGCTACAAAACTCACTGAGTCAATATTCACGAATTTGTAGGAGTGTTTAGCTCAACTGTTCAACATATAGGTAGTTCTTATACATTAATCAGATTTTCAAAGTAATAGAAACAGTAATTTTTCTGGAAAAAATAACTTTTTAGAAAATGTTTCCCTTTTAATGGCAGTTGACAGGCTGAGTTTAGGAAAATTCAGGCTTGATGAGTTTTGAAAAAGAGTTTCTACCTGAACATGTAATATTTTATATTAAAATAATTAAATATATCGTTTTCTCTCAAGTTTTGCTTATTCCCTTTGAGCCTAACAACAAAAAGACGGAAATGAGAATTCTAAGTTACAAAATATCTTGAACACACATGTTTCAGAATAGTGTTTTAATTTCATTCCACTAAATAATTCGATACCAAAGTTTCCCGAAAATACATATTTTAAGTTTTGAGATTATCTGAACCAAAGAAAATAAATATTTTTTAAATAGGCATGTATATGCGTCTGTCTGTGTAGACAGCATAACTAAATAAAGGAAAAGTGCGTTAAATACCAGACTGGAATTTAAGTTCAGCACATTTAGGGGATGCGACACTAAGACTTTCAAGAAAATCTCCCCATCTTAGACTAACCTTTACATGGAACATTTTTTCGAAAAGTTTTATTTTCACAAAAATGGTTGTAATGATTTTGTTTAAAATACCATATGTTTAACATATTTTCATGACAAATGAAATGTATATTTTACATTTTCTGGGATCATCTTCAAAAGTCTTCTTTATTCTGTATGAATTTCGCACATCTAGTAAACATTAGGCACAAAATTCTACTACGCAAAAAATTAAATCTGGTTAAAGCACATAATACAGTATTTGCGGAGTGAATTATTTCCAGATATTTAGTACTTACTATTTGTTTTAGATTTTCCAATGATTATATTGTTCTCAAATGGGAAGTCGTTATTCGTTTGTTTATGGTCTGGAAATACAAAGAGAATGGAATTTTAAAGCCATCACATAGCAACCAGTCCTTAAAAGACTTGACTGTTGTTTAAACTTAATGTATTCTCCTATTTCCATTATAACTATAAGGAAATTTAATAAGACCTTTTCTACATACTTAGAGGTATAACATGAAGTAAGGTTTCAGAATATAAATAAAAATAAAAACAAAGTGATTTTAACACCAGAAAGAAGTAGCAATTTTTCACCATGGTTACAAAAATAGTTCTTCTGCATAGTATATTTCTGTATGATCAGGCCCACCTGCCTCATTGGCAACGCTTTGCAGAGCTTGGCTGTAGTATTATTAGGTTTGTTCAGACAAACGAACAAACTTCAGAACTTCTAGGATAACTTTCCTCTTCTGTACACTTAATTTGTTTTTCTGCTGTACCACATTCTGAAACTGTCAGAGCTCTCGCGACTACTAGGCCATTCTTTCTGAGCAATTGGTATTCATTAAAGTCTCTTGTGCAAGAATTTTTGGCAAAACTTTTCATACGTAAGTATTTTCTGTTCCCTCACCTTGTCAGAAAGGTTGATCTTATAGTTTTTGCTGCACTCTGCAATCTAAAACTATATAGGTTCTTGAGGATCCCATACTGTTTCAGCTCTGGCTATAATATTTTCTCCTGATTCCAATACACCCTTTCGATTCTTTAAAATATAATTTGTGGGTGCATAAAACTATAACCACGAATATGACAAAAGTCTTCTATTTTAATCCTTTGGGCATAATACCAAGCTCCCACTAAAGTGTGAGGCTCGTACTCAGAAAATATTGGTTTCAATTGCCGTCGAGGCAGCCACTGTGAGTTTGGATCTGCGTAGGCGAATGCTGGGCCGGGTCCCCCTCTACAACAGATTTTGTGCATCATTTTGTGTCCACAGTACTTCCTTTTACCTGCTCCATCTCATCTGTTTCAGGATTGTAGGATCAGACGACGACAGTAGGTGTGTTGCGACAGAAAGGCGGAATTTGCATTTTGGAAAGATTTCTCTTTGGCGTTTTGCAGGACTGGTGGGATGCTTCCTTCCTGGGAGTGGCTCTTTTATTCCGAAGGTTCTTAGCTATGATTGATTTTAAGCTCGAATTGTTAAGTACACGTTCTCTCAGGTCGACTTCAGCATTGGTGTCATGTTGGATTCGTTAGGGACCTCATTCTTGCTAGCGCACATCGTCGTTCTAATCTGTTCGGCTTTATCCTTTCCTGACAGGGGTTACTTCATAAGCACATAGGTGTGGGCGGTTGACGGAACTCGATTCTGGGGCTTCCCAAACGCTAGCCTCACACGTTACTGCGGAACCAATTCGCTCGGTCCATTAACAGAGTCCCTTTGGGCTCTCTCTCTCTCTCTCTCTCTCTCTCTCTCTCTCTCTCTCTCTCTCTCTCTCTCTCTCTCTCTCTCTCTCTCTCTCTCTCTCTCTCTCTCTCTCTCTCTCTCTCTCTCTCTCCCTATATATATAAAGCGATATGATCTAGCCTCAACACTGAAAAAGTTTCTTACAAGGTTGCGTTTGATTTTATCATAGTTTATCCTCCGTTTTAACTTCTTGCTTCTCCCTGAACCATTTATGGGGCACAATAGAACTTCTGGATCAAAGTTACTCAAACTATAAATACTTTAAACTTGTGACTTAACACGTGCAGACAAAGGTCGCTTGCAATAGAAAGCACAATCCAGAGGCCTGAGGGAAAGACCTGCTCCAGCGCTGTTTGACAAAGAACTCTCGGACTGGCTTTAATGCTGTTTTACCGAGCGAGAGGTCTCATGCGGTAAACGTCTGTAATCCTAATTCTTGAGGTCGAGGGTTCGATTTTCGTGGCCCGCCTTGCTAACCAGTGGTTTGTTTTCCCGGAGGTTTCTTGGAACTGCTAGGTAAATGCTGTGTTACATTGAAATGTTACATTTCCCGCCTTTCATTTTGGTGGGCTCTTTCAGGATCTAAAGTTTCGGCGGGAGTTCCGGCGTTGTTTCTGAAAAATACTCTCTGTAAACTTTCTTCGGCGGTTCTGAGGAGGTCTGCAAAACCAGACTCTTTAAAGGATGTGTAAGCCAGCAGAGGGGGAGGGGGTTGGCTGTAGAACCTTTCCTCGGAGGGTTTATATCTGAAACTGTTAGAGATTCTGTCCTCAGTTTATTTTTCTCTTATATCTAAACCCCCTTATCACCCTTCACCTCACCCCTCCCTCCCGAGGAACGCCCTGTCATGGACAAAAGATCTTCCATAGGTCGAGGCAATAAGTCCCTCTCTTAGACGTGTCTTACCTCGTACCTACCACATAATACTGTTTTGGAAAATACATCGATTTCAATCCTGCACTTTGTAGTTATATTAGTGACATTGTTAGTTTCTAAAACATAATATTACCTTCACAGAGGTCTCATCCTCGTCAAAAGTGGTACGTTTTGGAAAATGACATTTCAATAAATAGGCTAAGCTATAGGTAACTGCAAAAACTTATACGTAGCATGTATTCAATCGCTTATGTGAAATCTACACTGTTTAAACCATCTGGTCAAACCATTACACATACAATTATACTATAATACATGGCAACCATCATAGTTAGCGGGTACAGCTTCCAAAAAGCTACCCAACCCTATGTTCTATCGAACGGTATCTGGAATGCTTTAAAATCTATACTGAGGTTCATTTTCTTTTGTGGTTTGTCACACATCTCTTTCACAATAAGATCTATACTTGCGCTTCATGATGGTAGTATGCAGAAATTTGTATATGTTCAGTTTTCTCGACATAGTCTATTACACAGTTCAGATGCTGCTTAACCTCACCTAATTTCACTTTCGAAATCCATATTGTCAGCCTCAGATTCGCTACTAGAGTCCCTTGCATTGCTTACACTTTCCACAATTTCTTCCTCAGCCATGATGTATCTTCATCATGTACCTGCATCATCTTCATCTCGTCCAGCCAATCTTCGATCTCGTCTACTGTGATAGTTTTCTCGCCACCCCAAGCAGTGTTTGGTGGAAGTCATTTCATTGAATTGTATTATCTAATTCAACACTGTCATCACACAAGCGTTTCTTTCACGCATTAGTCAACATAGAGTTCGAAAAGCTGTTTACTACACTTGCAAAATTGAAAATCATGGATCTGAAATCAGACACACATACATTCTGTACACACACGGCGTTGGGGCGGGTTTTCTCCGGGACCTCCGGTTTCCTCCGCCATCTCATTCCACCGGTGCTCCATCTTCATCTCATGTATCATCAGTGTCACAGCCTGCGGTGCCGTATGTAGTAAAAGCGGGCGTTAAACACTACACATTTCACACACACACACACACACACACACACACACACACACACACACACACACACACACACACACACACAGACACACACACGCGCGCGCGCATGCAAGAGTAACACCATTTTTAAGCCTTTCGATAATTTTCAGTGTTTCGTGTATTATTGTAAGCGATTTATGCCTTCGTTTTCCCCAATGACGTTTGTTTACTAAACGACATTGTATGCTCGATTTATTTCTTTAGCTTAATTAGTGAGAAAGGTAAATGTTAAACTAACCCTTCTGACAAGAGTTGCAAACCCTGTCGCAGGTACAGCAAGGTTGTGGGAAGGAGGTCGTCTAATGTACCAATCACTAATTCATGGTATGCCTAAGAAATTCTGTGTAAAAATAAAATGACCATTTCTTTAAATTTGTTTTAATGCAATACTATAATTTAAGTTAGCAATTCGCAAGTCTTTAAGGGTACTGTCCGGATTAAGCAAAATCCGGTTTTAAGGGGTCCGGATTAACGAGGTTTTACTGTATTTATGTTTATGCTGAGGTGGTCTATTACACCATCATTTTCGAAATCATATAATTAAAACTGAATATGAGCCCGCATTTCATATCCAGTAGTTGCTAATTATTATTTAAATTGACCAAAGTAATACGAGATATTGCATCCTGTTCACCTTGTTAGTTGCATTAAAGCAAAAACAGGAAAAATTCGTAGCAGGCTCGTACTTATGTTCGAGGAAGTTGCAGGTTTAAGTAGATGCTTATTCCTTCAACTCTTCAAGAGATGCAGTCTTCCTGACATTTTGAATTTAAAAGAACGTATAAAAAGCGCTATAGCAATTAGAGGCGTGAATGCTGAAACTCACTTCTTCCCTCTTAATAATATTCCCCTTTCATAAATGAAAGATCCTTTGCAAGATAAATGTGTGTCAAGCTTCCACCGGGAGCAGTTTCCATCCTACGTAAAGTTATCACAGCAGTAAAACCACGTAAGGGAAACATGAATATGTATGGCACTGTACCATATTACTACAGTTATGTCCATCAACATACACTAACTTGGTCTCGGATGTTTTTCCAATCAGTTTCAAATTCAAATTCTTATTAGTCGTAAATTCTTACACAATTTTGACTTCGTCAATACAGATTGAATACATATTCAATGCTTTAAACTTAGGAAATACACTATACAGTTAAATAATTATTTACAATTCGTTAAGGTTATACAGACGTTTAAATATAAGGATTTTTTTTCAGTTGGCGTTTAAATATTGTGCCGTTTAACACTTTTATCATTACAGGTAATTTATTATGTAATTTAATTCCCATAACATTGGTATCTCTGTCAGATTCTTTTTCAACATTTATAGATTTATGATAATCAGTTTTATTTCTGCTATTATAAGAGTGCTCATCATTATTTTTGGTTAACTGTGTACCATTAGTGAGCAAAATCGCACGATATGCATACAATAAGTTAACATGTTATTTTGAATGAATGTTTCTTTACATGATTCCCTTAAGTTTAAAAATAAGAGCCCACTCAAGACTATAAAATCCGTGAAATCCTGAATGTTGACCAATAATTTAAATTGTAATAAAACGCCCAATATTTCCTCAGAAAATCATATTACTTTTCATACTTGCCAAATTAATACAATAAAATAAAAACATGCCGGAGATGTTTATAGATTATTGATACATTTTCCATGCAATATTTTTTTGAATAAGACTTTTTTCATTGACAATTTTCAACTTTTAAATACTGTAATACGAAGTTCAAGAATTAACAGATGCTGTATTTTTTGGAAATTAATTGTTCTGTCACACTAGCAGTGTGTAGAATGAAGCATGGAAAGGTGGAGTCAGACTGAAAAATTCAATGCCATAGCCGGGATTAGAACCACTGATCTTCCGATCTCCATTCGGCTGCTCTTAGCCATTGAGCTACCATGGCCAACGTGCCAGCACGACATCAACTTCTCCAACTGACTCGTGTTTTTTCCGGTAAACCACTATACGTGTGTATTCTGTAGTGAACGCATTCCTTCCTGAGTTCATAAGGCCAGAACATAACAATAGTTCTCATAAACACATGAGACAACTACCTTAATGGCGACTTACAATGCTGTAAGTACTGTAAGGTCCAGGCTTTATAGGTCAGACCACTATTAGGTCAATTAACTATTCTTTCTCATTAGCCGTGTGTAGAACGAAGTATGGAAAGTAAAGTCAGACTGACTTGGTTCAAATCTTGGTTATGACATTGAATTTTTCAGTCTGACTCCACCTTTCCACTATACATTTTGTTTGCTTTAACTTAGATTGACACATTTGATATATTCACTTTCAGTGATGTTTATGTTTAAATAAATGAATAACACGAAAAATTATTCAGAAAGAAAGCAAATCCAGTATAACATTTGTTTATGAGAGGCATTATTTCGGAAAAGGCAGATGAAATTATAATGCAATGCAATATTCTTTTATTAACCCAAATTAATTAAAATAACTTCTGATTTATTTCGTCTGTGTTGTTCAAGCTTGAAACGGCAGACCTCTATAAGCATACTAACACGCACTTAGCCTTAGAAGAGAGTTCTAAAACTCTGAAGTTGAAGCTTTTGTCACAAGTCGCATTAAATTCCATAACTTCAAGCCTTGTAGCTATTTTAAAACCCCAAACTGAAAATATGGTATAAAGACTCTGTACAAGATTTCGTTTCTGGAATATCAATGTACATACCTGCTTCCTACGACAGTTCCGTCTTTAGAAGCTAATGTATTGAAATTTAAAACTTGTGTAAAGACTTTGAAATTTAATAAATAAATGTATTGTATCGGGAGAGAATTATCTATTAGTGGCGATGTAGAAATTGCTACTTTTCTAACCTGGGGGCTAAGTATGACTACCCCTAGAGACAAATAGCAGACACATTTCAGCACCAAGCTACCCGGGTTTATCTGGCAAGGGAAGTACTAAACCCTTCATGCCGTAGCCTACCTTGAAATTCCTGTGAGAAAAGCTATACGGGATAAGAAGGATATAGTAAAAGAGTTAGCTGCTAGTTTTTAGCCACAAGGTCAGGGTATCGTTCTTGGAAACCATAAATTCATTATAATATGCTACGCAGATGGGCAGCCCTAGCTGAAGAGTAAGTGCAACTGTCTTCCCATGAATCACTCTCTTCTCTTGTTTGCCAATGCGCAAGTGTCAGGTCCGACCGTTTCAGTCAGCTCATTTATAAGTTCAACACATACAAGTTATTTGTCATGACAATATCTGAAACATAATGATAATTTGATTTTAAAAAATTAAGAAAATAAAACTATTGTAGTACTTTTTACTTTTTCTATCACATACAATAAGTAGGGGAAGTACTGTATTCCACCTAATGATTTTACCGCAAATACTTGTTTTGAGACTCTCTGAATCAAAAAACAGCGTTTATATAAAA
Source organism: Mantis religiosa (assembly GCA_030765055.1). Classification (NCBI taxonomy): domain Eukaryota; kingdom Metazoa; phylum Arthropoda; class Insecta; order Mantodea; family Mantidae; genus Mantis; species Mantis religiosa. The sequence continues at coordinate 144,245,939 of CM060948.1, forward strand.
GTGTGTGTGTGTGTGTGTGTGTGTGTGTGTGTGTGTGTGTGTGTGTGTGTGTGTGTGTGTGTGTGTGTGTGTGTGTGTGTGTGTGTGTGTGTGTACAGTATTACTAAAAAACGAAAGCAAACTTGATATTTAATTTCAGCATCGTCCAAGGATGCAACATAAAGATTTTCAGGAAGTTCCTCCTACTCCAGATTACATGGAACATTTTAAACCATTTCGATTTTCTCAAATACAGTTCTAGTGATTTTGCGTAAAATATCATATGTTACTTTTATGCCAAATGAAGTTGTATGCGTTGTGTTTTCTGAGAATGTCTTCAGAAATCCTCTACATTCTGAATGGTTTTTGTATACCTAGATAACAAAATCCGTAAGAAGTAGACAGTCTTACTATACAAAAATGAGATGTTAAAACACAATTTACGTTAAATAGAAATAATTTGTAGAGAGAACTATTTCCGAGATATTCCTGGTATTTGTTTCAATTGTCCAGTGCTTATACTTTTCTCAAATAGAAATATTTTATTTTATCTCTAGGCTATACAAAGAGAACGTAATTTTAGTCATCAAATAGCGACCTCCTACAAGAAAATTAGCAATAAGGTAATCTTTATGACGATTAACATGAAACAGATAGAGGAATAAATGTTTGTGAGAATGTTTGTAAGAGAATAGAAAAAGTCATGCGATTACATCATATATTTGTTATGTGTATCACCTGTTCATACTACAGAGGATCGATCGATGATACATGAAATGAAAACGATAAAGGGAACATATACTTTGGAAAGAAAACGTTCCAACTCTAAGTTCACAGTACGTCTCCGGCATTTGTCAATTATGAACACTTAGCAAAACCTGGAAAAACTAACAAGGGAACTATCACTATGCTCATACCTATATTTGCTTGAGAATTTGATGGCATCATATCTGCTCTCTATCTTAGAAGGTGGGGTTCTTGACTTAAGTATGACAATTTGGTATCTGATTTGATTTTAAAGTTATGTTTTTCACAAACACACTCAACAGTGTCTTTAACAATGCTCTTTCTTTTCCCCTTTCTCTGCGCCTATTTATAGTATGCAAAAGAATTATTGAATTCCTACATATCTTCGATGTCGAGATATCTCCGGAAGAATAGTCTGTGAAATTGCTTTGTTTAACTACATTCTTTATAAATTTGTATATCCAAGAAGCCATAAAAATGCACTAAAAGTAGCGAAACGTAAAAGCGAAGCCCATTAACATACACAATTTGTGTCAGATGTATTCGTAGCCCGCCTCGGTAGCGTAGATGGAAGCGTGTCTGCCTCACGTTCAAGAGGTCCCGAGTTCGAATATCGGTCAGGGTGAGTTACCTGGATAAGGTTTTTCGGGGTTTTCCCTTATCCTGATAGACGAATGTCGGGTAACTCTAAGCTCCATGGACCCCGTACGCATTGGGCATCATTTCACCCATTTCTTTCATCGTCCGATATGACTAAAATGTTGGAGGACGTAAATTAAAAAACAAAAACAAAACAAAACAAAAACTGTATTCGTAGCTATAACGTTTATGAAATATTCGTAACGTTTGTAAGTTTACACCTTTCCTTATGCATGAGTGTGTAAATTGATGGATGTGTTTGAAAGTTTACAACCTCCCCCCATCGCATTAGCTGTTACCAGGAATGAAGAAAATGAACCTTCTAAATATCTTTCCACATGTAACTCCACATATAATTCCTGTTTGATTTGAAACCATTCATAGGTAATAATATTTATATCGCGAACACATAAATGTGAATGGCTAATCACTTTATATGTGAATAAAATATTATAATTAACTACATAAATTACATGCGTTTGTCATTTGTCATGTCGTGTAAATAATTCACGTTATATTTTTTGTTCATATGTCAATCGTATATTTCGTAGATGAAATTTCGATATCAATTTTTTGTGTACTAAAATGCAACACTTCATCTACTTAAGAAACAACAAAGAATAATATTTGGTGAAGAATTGCTGTGTGACATGTACGAGAATACATTGTGACAGCAGAGAGGAGGTTGCTCTGTGGAGACATATCGAACGTAGTAAACAGTTTTGAGCTGTCAAGAATGCTGAAATGTTGAAGCCTTCAATATTACGTCATTTGGTTTTTTCTTGTGTCACTTTTGCTGATTATCACTGTACCTATGTGTACAACGGTTAAAGTTGGCTTATCTGGAAACCTGAAGATAGGCGCTGCCATCCTCTCACACTATCGATGTACCCATGTGTACAAAGAGATAAACCTGGCTATAGTATCTGGAAAGCTGAATGTACACACTATTATCCCCCTCACACTATCGATGTACCCATGTGTATAAGAGATAAATTTGCCTGTATCTGGAAAGCTGAAGATAGGCGCAATGTTTAAGTAGTGCTTAGTGCCCGGTTTTACAATTAAACTAGCACAGGCTGTGGACATGGTTAATACATGCAATGAAAGATATTTTTGTAGAAGAAAACACCCCAAAATTAAATTTAGGGTACCTTCCCAACATTTGGGCTAAGATTACTATTCTCCTCAGACTATGGACGTATTTGCGTGTACATGGGATGGGAAACAGGAGCTTACATGTGTATTTGTGGTCACTTATGCATTATTTGGATTCTGTTAGTCAACTACAGTTGTGAGAATAATGCCCGTGATACAGCAGGTGGTAGACATGCGTGATGTCGTGCCGTGCCGTGCCGTAGTTACCGTTGGAGGCAGACGTCCAGTCTTCAGAGTAATCGATCCGATTTCCTCTCGATTCGGTCATTGGACTCGACCTGCACTGCAATGCCCGGAGGAAAGTAATGAACTTGCCATATTCTTCTCTGAAAATAAAATAGGAGTGCTACCTAAAAGAAATAATTATCTGCTGTTGAATATTTGTATAAGACCATATTTAACACGTAATGCTAACGACGGTTATGCAGTCAAACAATAATTTCAAAACGCATTAAGTTTCCACTTCAACAAACCATACGGGAGGAAAATTATTTTTAATTCGAGAAGGAACAAAGGATTTTAGTTATGTATTCCGGAGTTTTTAACCTATTTTTTTTTAATTTCCATTTTTTGATGTTTTTATTTTCTATAAAACTCACAGGTTATTATTATTATTATTATTATTATTATTATTATTATTATTATTATTATTATTATTATTATTATTATTATTATTATTATTATTATTATTATTATTATTATTATTATTATTATTATTATTATTATTATTATTATTATTATTATTATTATTATTATTATTATTATTATTATTATTATTATTATTATTATTATTATTATTATTATTATTATTATTATTATTATTATTATTATTATTATTATTATTATTATTATTATTATTATTATTATTATTATTATTATTATTATTATTATTATTATTATTATTATTATTATTATTATTATTATTATTATTATTATTATTATTATTATTATTATTATTATTATTATTATTATTATTATTATTATTATTATTATTATTATTATTATTATTATTATTATTATTATTATTATTATTATTATTATTATTATTATTATTATTATTATTATTATTATTATTATTATTATTATTATTATTATTATTATTATTATTATTATTATTATTATTATTATTATTATTATTATTATTATTATTATTATTATTATTATTATTATTATTATTATTATTATTATTATTATTATTATTATTATTATTATTATTATTATTATTATTATTATTATTATTATTATTATTATTATTATTATTATTATTATTATTATTATTATTATTATTATTATTATTATTATTATTATTATTATTATTATTATTATTATTATTATTATTATTATTATTATTATTATTATTATTATTATTATTATTATTATTATTATTATTATTATTATTATTATTATTATTATTATTATTATTATTATTATTATTATTATTATTATTATTATTATTATTATTATTATTATTATTATTATTATTATTATTATTATTATTATTATTATTATTATTATTATTATTATTATTATTATTATTATTATTATTATTATTATTATTATTATTATTATTATTATTATTATTATTATTATTATTATTATTATTATTATTATTATTATTATTATACATTATGTAGTTTGTATAATTTTTGCCCACTTGAGAATGGAATTCTATTTGTATAATATCTAAAATGTCGCCAGTGGGATATAAATAAAATAAAATTATGTTGCAGTCGAAAACTACGGCTTTAATTAGCATGTTGTGTGAAAATTTAGATAATTCCTGATTTTTTTAATTTTTGTTCTCCATCAGATCGAAACCCATTTTGCTGTTATTTTAGATATTGTACCAAAATTTGGTTGTACAAAATTGCATAAAATTGTTTTGTAAATATTACTCACGAAAATTTGAAATTTTGAGGCAATTTAGAAGCATTTAAGGGCTGATAAGATGAACGGGGTAAAAATAATTCAGAAGAACTAAACCTTTATTTTTTTTCAAATTAAGCATTAAAATATACTTTTTGGAGTAACTGTAAATTTGACAGCACATTGTCTTCTGCGGTTAGGTTTCTTCCTTAGCAAGAATATGTACCTATCTTGGATGTTCCCCCTATATTTTAGATATGAATAAGATTTTGAATATTGAGAGTTACATATTAGAGTACCCATGTTTAGATTCATTTTATGCATACACTACTTGGCCCATTCACTTATGCGAATAAGCATGCTATATGTGCTGAATGCTGATATATCGCCTACCATGTGGATAGCATTCAGCACGTATTCACTAACAAGGCTTTCACGGCCAAATCAGCATCTTATGGTTACTGTTTGCTCAAAGTATGTAAACTGAAAATTTTAAAAAGGAATTACGAATAACAATGAATGTTGTACATTTCACATATAAGTTAGAATATATAGCTTCCTTTGGTGGTGAGCTAGTATTAATAGATTTTCTGTGTAACAGTCATACTATATTCTCTGACATTTGTCGTTTATTCTTATCCAATAACTCAACACAAACGATTACTTTTCTATACCGTTTTTAATTATGTTACAGGCTATCTAGCAGTGATTCCTTTGAATGACACTGTGATAATATATCTCTAGTACCACTTCAGAAAAGGCTGAGGAAACGACAAAATCATAGATGTGCTATCGATGTCATCTCACATTCATTTTCTGGATACCTGTGACTTAAAATAATCACCACACACATTTCAAATTGCACTAAAATTCTGACAAGTTACAGGCAGATAAATCCATCTATCCATTATAATTTCGTAGATAATGTATTAAAAAGTGACTCTGCGACTCACATTACGTCGTTGTAGTATATTTTATTGTCAAGACCTTTAAAATTAAAGAAATAAGTTGCTGGTCATGTACAACATTTAGGAACAACGTTCAAATGTTTATCAGAAGCGCGGAGGACTAGACAACAGTCATACAAAGATATTTTACGAAGTAAAAGAAAAAAGAAGAATCAGAAATAAACAGACCTTACGCCAGACGACTAGCTAACATTTTAGACTTATAGCAAGAAGTACTTTAAAAATGGCTTACGTAAGGAAAATGATGTTTGACGGAAATTCCGTCCTTTAATTTTGCTTATGGTTACCAAGCTGTACAAAATTATCCAAAAATCATACAGAGCGAAAAGTGTAAAAAAGAGTACAGGCTATTTATTCATAAGAATATTCAGCTAAAATTTTATTCTTCATATAAATATCTTTAAAATATAAGAGATCTTTTTAAATTAATGAAATATGAAGACACATTTTCCACGTAAGGTCTAGCTTGATGTTTCTTTAAAACGTTTTCCTTAAACGTCTGACTTAGACACAAAATTAGTTTGCCTTTTTCTTCTTATTCCGATTTCTCTCTTTTATTTCTTTTTTTTTCTTCTTTCCTTTTTTCATCTTCTTTCCTTTTTTCATCTTGCAAGCAAGTCCGCGTGCACCACACACAAACACACACGCAAAAAGAGAGAGAGAGAGAGAGAGAGAGAGAGAGAGAGAGAGAGAGAGAGAGAGAGAGAGAGAGAGAGAGAGAGAGAGAGAGAGATCCGGATCTCTTTCTTAAAGCTTCTTGAAGACCAGATGTTCAGTATATTCCAAAACTTTTTTTTTAAATCCTGTTACCGAAATTTTTGTTATATAATCCAAAACCACTTCTACGTACCTACTATACGTAATACATAAAGAAAGTAATGTTGGGGAACATTATGAGCAACGACTAACATTTCAGAAATTGTTACATAATAAACGCATTAATTTAAAATAAATTATGTTAACCAGATCTACATTTTGCTGTTACTGCGTGTTTTGTCCAGATCTTAAAATTTTACACATATATAATACAACGGGAATTAAAAACACATCCTATATTATGTTTTAAACATTTCAAAGTATTTATTATGTCTAGATCTTTAGATCAGAAATTCTAATAAAAATTGAAGAAAAAAATTCCTAAAATTAAATAAAATTAACAGTTTCTCCGGCTTTACTTTGAAGTGCATAAATTATTAAAAAATCCGATGCGTTACATCCACTTGATTTCTTCTCATTAGAAATTTAGATATCATCTATAGGTATTATAAGCATTTACAGACAAAGTGAAATGATTATTAGAAATAATCTCATATTAACCGATGTGTACTTGTTTATATGCATGATATAAAAACACTTTTAGGCATATTTTAATGAACTTTTTTTTCTAACGAGCTCAACGAGAGGAAAATAAGAATTAAATAAGATGCTTTATAAATGCTACCCGATAGTCCAAACTGGGAAATTAAGTATATGACTACCCATGTTTTGTGTAAAATGTGTAGTGTTTAACACCCGATTTTACTACATATGGCACCGCAGGCGGTGACACTGACGATACATGAGATGAAGATGGAGCACCGTGGGATGAGATGGCGGGGGAACCGGAAATCTCGGAGAAAACCCGTCCCAACACCGTATAGTCCACCAAAAATCTTACTTTGCTGTCACTTTGGATCGAACCCGAAATCCTTGGACCCATGTTTTGAAAACGAGTAATTCTACAGAAAAAAAATAATTATAAAAGCTTTGCGTTTCTGGAAGCTCAATCTTTGCCGTTTGTAAAATATTGCCTCCTTCATATTTTAACAGTTATAGATAACTATAGAAAATTGATTAAAAACAAGCAATTTAGAGAAACTTCAATGTAAATGCACGCTCACAAACACATACACCGGCCATTTCCAAAAATTAATTTTTGATGTTCAATACTGTATTAGTTGAAATTGCTTTATCGTAATTTTGGATTGAATACAATGCTTTCTTTGGTTACTATAATTAGTAGTGGAAGTAAAAGTAATTGTTTTGCATCCACAAAAAAATCTTTGACTTAAGTTTATTACTTTTGACTTGTGTCATTGATTATGTAGTATACACACTCCGAAAGAGAGACAGATAGCGAGATAGTAATTCATTATTCAAATAAACACTTTTTATTACTTTTAATTTTTAATCACATTATATCCTAGGACTACATTACCACAGTAAGTATTTTACATGTGTTTAAGGTTTCTGTGCAGTTCCTTTAGACCTGTTCACGGTTTCTGATAATTAAGTACTTGCTCATTAGGAAAAACATACCCTTTCGTTACTAATGCTTCTAATTCGAAAGAAACGATGTGGAAAATTGTGGCTGAGGCGTTAATAGAGGGGAGAAACGAAGGAAACCTCATCTGACTGATACGCAACACTGCATTTCTCCCATTTATAATATAGCAGAACAATAACTAATCACAGCAAATGAAGAACGGATGACAAATACTTGTAAACTGGTCCACGTCCCTGATGTAGATATAGGGTAGAGCGGGGCTATTCCACTCATTTCAAATTTATGGTGTTATAAAACAAATAAAAGCAACCTTTTATGTTAAACATAGAGCAGAACAGTCTTTATTAATTCCTTAAAGTGTACAGATGTTATAAACATATATGTTTTACTTGCTGTAGTTGTGATCAAGTAAAACAGCGAAAGTTGCACAGAAAGGAAATGTTAGAATTAATAGGGCTATTCCACCCGGCCCTGGGGCTATTAGCACTCAGTACTTTTGCATGTTAATTAAATGCATTTGCCACAAATGAAGTTTTTCTTACCAAATGCACCAACGCATACTTCGTGAAACCCGTAGTCCACATTTCTGGCATTTGATCCAGTCTCCTTTGGTTGCTGATTTCGGAGAGTAAAACGTTAACCCACAAAATCCACATGGTGCATCTTCCTCATCACTGTATTGTATTTGGACAGGAACCAAGTCATCACTTCTCACACTATTCCCACAATTTAGTTTTACAACAGGTCTACGCTTTTCTTTGTGCTCCTGTGTACATCCAAAGCCTCTTGCTGCCAAGTATTTTAACCTGGAGAGTAAATCTTTCATCACCTCCAAACTGAAAACTGTAGGATGACCAACTATTTGCACACTCCTCCTCCTAATGCTTCTTGACGTTGATGTGCATAAACACGATCCTTGAGTGTGGAGTAAGGCACTCTGAAAATGCCCGCTGCTCCTCTCATACTTATATCGCCGTTTAATACGCTCGTAACAGCACGAGCAATGTCGACTTGTATATAGGAATTACATACTTGTTGAAAATTTGAAGTATATAAGCCTTTAAATTTGAGTATTATTTATCACAGTTGCTCAGAATAATAAATATTAGTTTCTGTTTAACATGGAAATAAAATAATACTGTTTAGCATTAATATCTTTCTTGTAAATAAAATAATAAAGTACACAGCTAGCTAACCCCGCGGCACAAAAGAAACACTCCGGGCCGAGGGCTGTCGCCTAGTCGCTGCATTGCCCATCTTTCCCCACTACAAGTGCCATGAGTAGGTTGCAGAACTAGAAGATGGGACGTGGTTCAAACCTCGTACCGCCTGGCCGGTATTTGCGATCTTCGCAACCAGCGTCTACAACTGTTCAATCAAGGAGTTCCTTAATTTGCTTCTCAGGCATCTAACGAGGTTAAGTGCACACCGGACTAGGTCTCCCAACGAGAGAAAACCCGGGTGTCCGGCTGGATTAGCAGCAGTGATTCAACTGCGCTAAGTCCATCCTAATTAAGTGCATTCCAGATTTAATGTTTTAACGTAATCTATGTAATTACACGATTAAACCTGAAATCCAAAACTATGCCCGACATAAAGAAAGGGTTTTTAGACCTCTCCATCCATTTCAAGAAACATATAGGGAAAGAGTTAAAGAAAGATAAAAATGAAAGAAAATCAGTTTTACCAAACTTTAAAAAATATATATTTTTTTTTTAATTTTAAATATGTATTAACAGGCACCCATAAGTGCAAAGGTTGATTCACATACCACTTTATACTTTTTAAATGTTCGTGGCAAATTCATCATAATTTGATGTAATTTTCAACAAAATATTGCCTATTAATTTCTCTCTCAAACCAAATCTTCTGTTTGTAAATTAGGATGCTGTTCAATTAGTGATGCACATGCCAGACATTATGAAGATTGGTAGTATTTAATACGCCTTAAATGTCTTCTTTTAATAAAATGCATTTTTAGAAAATCGCATATCGTAATACCCATTGATATGCCCAGACCTCTATCGCAGTGCTATTTAAAAATAGTTCCCTTATACAGAAGGCATACCAAACAAACAAATAAACGGATTGCTACTTTTTTTAAAAAAGCAGATTTGTGCACAAAGCAAAAAGAATTTTGGTTTGTTGTTATATTGCACCTCTAAATATGTGTATGGTATCGTAAAATCGATTCAATGGGGAAATTCAAGCGACAAAAGCTACTTTGTAGTAACTCTCCCCCCCCCCTCTCTCTCTCTCTCTCTCTCTCTCTCTCTCTCTCTCTCTAAAACAGCTGCTTATCGGACTGTTAATGAGCCAACAAGAGAACTTTAGTGGTATTAGTCATGGGAACCTTCAGTGGCATGTTAAACAAAATCGACGGTTCAGTGCTTCTGGCTTATATTGACATTTTCTCGGGAATGTCATTCACATTTAAAAAAAAAAAAAAAAAAACTAGAATCTTTTTTGCATAATTAACGCGCTCTTTAGTATCATTGTCCAAGAACGTTGGCCCTGGTAGGCGTGGTCGCTAGAGTGTATGTCTCTGGCGTTCCGCCACGCAGAGGGTTACGGGTTCTAGTCCCGCCTTGGCATGGATGCCTGTGTGTTTATATGTGCGAAACAACAGAAAAAAGCAGCAAATGGCGGAAGCGTAAAGCGGCGAAAATAAGGAAAATAAAAAGAATTTAAAAAAGAGAACGAAATGCATATTCCTACGTAGCCTATACGCACTATAGTAACCATTATAGTGTAAATAGCTTCAAATTCTCACACACGGTGTTTCCGAATGTCTGTCTATTTTTTGAACTAAGTTCAAAACTTAGTTCACAAACTAAATTAAAAACAATGAACTAAGTTCCTAGTTCTGCACAGAGCGCATGGGTGGCACATACTGTATCAGTTAGGAGCTGTAACATTATTCATACATGTATAAATCAAGTACAGTTTGTATTACAAATATAAATTGCTGCGGGATTTAAAATCGAAACTTCTATGTTAGAAACCCACTGCCTCAGTCAATGGATACAAAACACAACTGTGGAGATGTATGTAGGTCGAAGCTAATCTTCGTGACGAAGAGGACGTATTTATTATTATTATGATGATGATGATGATGATTATTATTATTATTATTATTATTATTATTATTATTATTATTATTATTATTATTATTATTATTATTATTATTATTATTATTATTATTATTATTATTATTATTATTATTATTATTATTATTATTATTATTATTATTATTATTATTATTATTATTATTAAGAACTCTGAAATGATAATGGAGATGAAATGGAAGGACAGGAAATTTGGGGGATGTAATTAACCTACCCAGCATTTGCCTAGCGACCGGGAAAACCCCCGAAAAACCATGGATAAGGTAGGTCGGACACGGGAATCGAACCTGGGCCTCCCGAATGCGGGCCACAGACGAAACCGCCTGAGCCATCCCGCTCGGTAAATATGGAATTACTCTGTTAAAAGTTTATTTTGGTACTTGACACATAAATAGTGTCACAAACGCCTGAATACGTTTAGACACAAAAAGTAACGTTTTCTAGTGTTACGTTCCTTCTTGCTAGTTCTTGCTCCACATAATTTGATATTTTTGCTTCACGAGTATTCTATACATTTTGCACTTGGTGTATTTTAGTAATAGTGGAAGCCATCTCTCAACACAGGCAGTTAAATAGTTATTTACGACCCACGTTAAGCGGCATTTGTTTGGAGAGAGTACACGCTTACACGCTTGCCGAGTTTTACGTGCACATCATGCGCGCTGAGGGGTGAAAAGGAATTGCTTTATCACTTTGTTATGAGTGCCCGATTAGTTACATTGGGAAAGTTCAGCTTATTACTGCAGTGTTCCCAAAATCTAAGGAGAGTTAAACCCATGCGTTGTCACCCTTGAAAGGGAATGAAAACTTTGTAAGTTACAGTGAGGAAAATCTGTTCTGCTTATTGCTGCAGTTTCTATGAAATTCAACCAAGAATCAAATCCGAGAGCGCTCAGTTATGAATAGGGGGGATTCTCTAATCATTTGGAATGAGCGGCACTAACTGAGATACATTGGGAAAGATCAGTTCGGGATACTGCTGCAGTTCCCCCAGGTCAATAGCATGTGCGATATTTGTCGGGATTACTGCAAAGTCAAAAGAAGGACACCCTAGTTTGCACTTTATCTGCTCTTCAAGGTTAAAAGAGTAATGAGCATTTCTTTCCACTTTCTAGAAATATATAGTTTAAAATTAACTTTTAAATATTCGGATCCTACCCACATCTTGGCTCCGATTTCGGCTGGTCCTGGAAAATTACCACCAGACAGCTATCATCACAGAAAAATGGAAAACTTTGTACGATATATTTTAAAATCGTTTAACTTCTGAGGTCTTTCTCTTTTATATATTAAAGTATTGAAACCGAAACAGTTTGCATATTAATTTTGTAGGAACAAGCAATTACTCAACCTACGCGCCTTCTGCATTATGCAACCCATTTGTCACGAGGTCAATTGGTTGTTCACGTAGTTTTCAGCGTTGTCAACAGATAGCACGCAAATACAAGCCAAGGGAGAGGTTTTCTTTGCTCTCGGTAACGCTTCACAGTTTTTCCTTCATTTCATTCGCAAGCGAACGGTATAACATAGCATAATGTCGTAGACGTATTTTGAACTAACATAAAAATAAAGGAGTATATAGCTCTGGTTTGTGTAGAGTTGTGGTGATCGCTGGTGTCGACCTTGGCGCTTGCTAGTGCTGCTATCTGCCCAGTCTTTGCGGAAGGTGTCACAATGCAGTAGATTCCAACATGCCGTGGTCTTTGCAGTCGGTCTCTATAATGGCAGCATTATCGACCCATGGTTGTGAAAAGGGTAAGGAAAACATTTAACAAATTACTCAGTTCTATTCGGTGGTGAAACTATTTGTATATTTTTATATCGAAAGGGCACACTTCTTTCATAATAGCATGCGCTCAAAATAGCTAGGAATGTTGTTGTACTAGACTGGCGATGTGCCTAATTCCGAGTAGCAGACGACACTTTGTGTGTGGTTAAACCGCTGTACCACTGACGAGTGTATTTTGTTTCTTACGCAGTATGCGAGAGCCACAACCATAACGATGGTTGCGTGTGTGAAGTTCAAGGCTGCTTACATGCAGGTACGCGTTCGATGCTCGAGAACAGTGCGTTGTCCCTGATATTAGTCAACCCCTTCGACATATAAGCGCAGCAGGCTCGTAGACGACAAGGCACAATTTTATCGAGCGGCCTGTTGGATTTGAAGTCCAGGGCGTGGTTTAATTCATACGCAAGAGAAGACCTTGAAACAAAGTGTATCGTGAAAGCCGAAACACCTTAAAGTGAAACCTACCTGTCTCGTTTTTTCTCTGTTTTGTTTTATGTGACGTAATGGGGGTGTGAATGCCATGCAATCGATTACACAAGTGAGCGTTATTGTTTTTTACGTCAAGTTTTAGTGCAGTTACATTTACTTTTAATTTAAGCACTCAGTCACAGCAGTCTCACTTTAAATACTCTCCCTCGTATATACTTTTGGAAGCAAACTAGCCACTTCAAAAGAGTTATGATAAAAAGTGCGTGCGTGTGTTTTATGTAATGCAGTTTATAATAATTGCAATATCTAAGTTTGAATATGCTACCCGGTATGTAGTGTTTTATTATCTGACTCATACAGCCATTCATTGGTCGCTCCCAGTGTGAGGTAATATACATGCGGTTGGTGGGTAAGGGAAGGGATTTCGGAAGTGATCTCTCCAGTGTCCTTTCGATCGTTTAGTACAGACGAAGAGCCCAAAACATCTCTTACAGGGACATGAGTGCATGTACATTGGGAGTTTTAAGAAAGAAGAGTTATCCTCTGTTCGACATTAAACGTGTGTAATGGGTTCGCAAGGCCAGCGATTATTCAGCTGTTCTTGACCACCTGGTTTTCCCTCATCAGCAAGCTTGATCAAGCGTCAATTGTGAACGGTACAAGTCACTGAACTCTATATTGGATTATTAAATGTATTTTGTGTACTTGTGTGTCGTGTGCAGTTTTATTTATCCCTTTGCCTATTTTCCTACTTTATTTACAATGAATGCTTTAAGTAGTTCATTTATTGCCTGATTTAAATAGCGTTTTTGTTTTTCGCTTGCTTGTGTGTCTCGCAAACCTCGTGGGCTTTTTTTTTTTATTTTGTTTTGTTTTCTTAGTATTTATTAATTTTCAAATTTATTTCAGTTGCTTAAGTATCTTTGAAATAGAGTTAAGCAACATTAGATTGACTTCTAGGTTTATGAATAAAACTGTTCATTCGATAAAGTGAGTTACAATTTTATCATTTTAAGATTTTCGAACCCGTATATTTTACCATTAGAAGCATCAGTAGATGTAGTGTAGAGGTTATATACCTGCAACATTTGAAGTAAATGGGTTGTAAATATTTACGTAAACATTTTATTGGTACGTAACTACCCATTTTAAAATAAAATGAAACAGGATGTAACAATATATTTGAACATGTGTATTTGAATTTAGTGGATAAGCTGATATTTAACTGGAAAATGTTTAATTGCAGGTTGTTTTATTAAAAAGTGAAATTTAATATAAGTACATTACAATCGTGATTGCAATGCTATTGAGTTTTAATTGAAGCAGTGATATGTACATAAGTAGTGTGAATTATATTAAGAAACCCCCTGCAAAGAATAGTTTTGAGTATGTAATAAGAATTCGTTGCAGGGCAATTATTTCTCACTGACAGTTATGGGTTGTAAAGTGCAGTACTGTTGTTTGTTTATTGATCTCTCAAGTGGTTGGAAATACCTAAGCTCAATGCATTACGTTGCATTCGTTTTAGGAGTAGGGTTTGGAATGTAGGAGCATAATTACGATTATGTTGTGATTAAAAGGTTACTTCGGCCCTTAATTGCGCCGAATGCAGTCTAAAATTATTAATATACAATCGTAAATTTGGTAAAATCAACATAGCAGCCAAAGCTACCTCTTCTGATATGTCGATATTTTAACCTTGCTTTTTTCTCCTTTTTTTAATGATTTGACATTTAAAATAAATATTATTTTTAACTTTATTGTTTTAAATGAATACAGATTTAAAACAACGAGTAGTTTTCCTCTCGTTAAGTTGCTAATAAAGTGCTGCATGTTTTGAGGATAATAAATTGTGAAAAGGTAACTGAACAGCAAATTCGCGTTTACTGAGATTATTTTTATATTATGCGGAAAAGTAGTTTTATTTTATTATAGGTTTTCTCATATTTAAAATCATTTATGTTTGGTATTGAAATAATATAAACACAGAGCTTGTAGAACATATGAATATTGCTCTAATGTTCAGAGTGTGCTACGAAATAAAAGTGAATACATACCTATATGCCTTTATGCGCTAACACATAAAATATGAAGTGGATAAGAAATTTTGAAATAAAACAAATTAATTTATTATAATGGTTTTTTCTCCGAGATGAGCAATTAATTTTAATATAACAACAGATTTTAGTTACGAATTTACCCAGCTTGTTGAATTTCATTGATATATACTTCATCAAATATGTCATCCCCTAGACGATAGCTCCGAAACAAATCAAGGTTACTGTGATTAGGGTGCAACTCTCAAAATTGTATTCAAGTTAATTGTGAAATGATAATGCTTTTATATACCAAGAAAATGTAGTAAGTATTATACAAAACAGCTATTTGTCAATTTATTCTCCCTACTTTTATGATAATGATAGGGGGTTATGGTGCCTTAAGGTTCAAACCATGAAATGAATTTGAAAATGTTATTCTGATAAATTGTTAACATGAAACGACAGTGTTAGCAGTAATTTGATATTAATGATAAAATATCTCTAATTTTACTTCTCCATTCTGTCCTGCAGAACACTGGTTTTGGATTTTAATTGGTTCGTTCTGGAATATTGTAGCTGGTTGTGGTCGTTATGGATACCCATCTGTGAAAAATCTTAAATGTACAATTTTGCATGGATTGGCTTGAAACTTTAAAACAATTATTGCAGTATTAGCAATAGTTCACAGACCAATTTTCAGGCCTTCGTTCAAAATAGTTCTTGTGATATTAATATATTTATAGTCTTTTTATTGTCATTTAATTAAGGTGTTCCGCACGAAGAAATTTTAGTTTGAAAAAAATAATATTTTGCAGATATACTTATAAATACATTATTAGTAAATTTATGAGATGAAATTTTGATCTGACCCTTGGTTTAGGATAAAAACAATTATTCAATTTCCATTTTATTAATGTTTAATATTTGCTTGTGAAATATATTTATTTAATTACACAGACTGGTGACATTATAACAAAGTGGTCTCATCCATTTCCTTTATCCAGTCGCAAACATTTTCAAGCTTCTGTTTTGAAAACTGCATCGTGTGGAGTAAAGTACATTTTGAAAAGCACTGAAAATTAAAAACACGAGAAAATAACTAAAGTAGCTTATTTAAAGCATAACGCCCACTTAGCCATTTAAATCATCACGTAACACAGTTTAAAGGGCGCATGGCATTAAAAAAAAAAAAAAATACGAAATTTAAGTACAGGGATAACTCTTTTAACTAGGAAACAAAAGTTTAGGTTAATTTTTACTCTGTTTGACTACTTTTCACAGATGGGTATCCCTAAACTTACTTATTTATAAACACAAAGGTGACACAGAAAATTTGTAGGAAATTATAGAAGGGTAGTTGTTTAAAAATATAAATGATGTTACTATTTTTTCAAAATATTCTCCTTTAGCATCCTATATTTTGCATTAGCTGAAACCAGTTGTTAAAGTAATGATGTCACTTTTCCTGAGGCACTTCAGAAACCAGATTGTCATTTGATGGCGAAAAAAGGGATGGCGTATATTTTATCTTTAATTTTTTTAAACAGAAATCATTAAGGTGCTTGGTCAGGGCTGTATGATGGAGGATCCAAGGTGCTGACCTTAGGGCATCCAGATCTCAGTTGTATGTTTTCCTATGTGGGGCGATGTGTATTTAAAATTATTTTTCCTCCTGAGCGTTTTTACGAACGTTTTCAAACATTTACGCTCAACAGATATTTGTGTACCAATAGGCAGTAACGGTAAATCCATCTTCTAGTGTTTAGTTACAATATGGCACTTTTAGGGGAAAAGAGAAAAAGAAACAAAAAGCTAACAACCATCTTAAAAGCAATGCGAATTCGTCGGAATGTTGTAGCCATAGGTTCTCTTCGAAAGACCCATTGAGCCGATTGACTCCTATTTTAAGGATCATAACAATAACCTCACATTCATTACAGTAACTGTATTCCAAATTTGAGGTGCAACCTCGGAATTTTTTCCAGAGTGCGTTGTTATTTTTGTTGGGGAGAAGGTTTGTGCGGAATTCATTAACAACAAAGTTTTCTCACATCTGACTCTTGATGTAAAATGTTTCGGATTTGACTCTTACAAATGTTCCGTCGATTTTCAAGAATTGCTCGAGCAACGGCAATATTTTCATCAGTGGGCGTCCTTCGCGAAATTCATCATTGAGGAAACCCGCCTCGGTAGCGTAGATGGTAGCGTGTCTGCCTCACGTTCAAGAGGTCCCGAGTTCGAATCTCGGTTAGGGTGAGTTACCTGGATAAGGTTTTTTTCCGGGGTTTTCCCTTATCCTGAAAGACGAATGTCGGGTAGCTCTAAGCTCCATGGACCCCGGAGTCATTTGAGCAGCATTTCACCCATTTCATTCATCGTCCGATATGACAACGTTGGAGGACGTAAATTACAACAACAACAACAACAACAACAACAACCGATCTCCTTTGAATTCGCTATACCTGTTATAAATTATTGCCTTCTATGGCGCTTGTTTGCTAAACGTATATCTAAGCCGATCTTCACATTGTTTAGCCGTCAATAACGATTGAAAATCATAAAAAAAACAGAGCCGAGAAAGGTTCTGTAGTGGTATTCATTTTTAGATGAACTTAAAATCCTATAAAGCTGATAAGTAACAAACTGTTAGAGAAAATCGAACTAGCTGTTGCAAAATATTAGAAGGTTGCCATTAAATATAGAAACTTGGTTTTAGAAAGATGGTGTTCTAAAAATGTTCAGTGATGTTATCATATACAATGATACCATTAAAAATTAATCTCCATCTTAAAAAAAAATTCTGGAATAAAATATTATTGTTAGTGTGCAGAAAGAATAAATATTATAATTTATATACTCTAAGCGCTTTTAAGTTCCAATAATGTTCAACTTTTTCGTTTCTGCTGATAAGAGAGTGATTCTTTATGCTTTTAATAGAGCACACCTTTTGCATAATAATTGAAATTACTGCTTGTATTTCCTAAAGTTCCACATTAACGCCTCAATTTTAAGACATAAATGTATTTCTCCTTTAATTTTAATCCATGTAGGTGGCATACCTATATGAAAACCATCTGCTAAGTCCAAATAAAGCAGTTCTGTAAACTCTACACATTAAAAGGTTCAAAAATCGGTGCAATGAAATGAATTTAAAACTAACAAAAACAGAAATCTGAAGAAAAAAGCCGGAACACCTGCACCTAATATTGTTTATCCTCACCATAATAAAAAAAAAACACATCATTACGCGATACTTTTGTTACTGAGAAGTAGGGCTTTTACTGTTAGACATGAATAATCTCTGCAAAGAGTCGAATTATCTCTACCAGAGTCAATATAGCAGGTCAAGCAGGAGAATGAAGTTAAAATTTGCGAGACAAACTCACACCATTCTTCAGCAACGCCTACTCTAATATAGTGTCAAACTATCGATTACCTCGAAGATGGCTTAGTACGATGTTCAATTTTTCTTGAGTTATCTGAAAAACAAATAACAAGCATACAATGTACATAAATATATTTTATCCGCCACCATAAGGGAAAAGACACATTTACGCGATTTTTTCTTAGGAAACGGATAAAAAAATTACGTAATGGGACTAGCGTGTTTTATGTTTATCATGCTCGGCGCTAACGCCTCGGGCGTTAAATTTTTTCAATCGCTAATAAATATCAACTTAACTCGCAAGTCCCATAAATACCTATTATTCTTTCTTCAAATTAGAAATGAGAAGTTGCTCTCAATTAATTTGAGTGGTAGAATTTTTATCTTAAAAAGGTCACCTAGTAAGAAGAGGAAGTACTGAATGTTATCTAACAATGTGATAATAGGATGTTACTAGAAGTTAATGTTTTGAGGTTCCGTGTGTGTGTATTAGATGTATATTTAAAGCAGCTCAATTGAAATAACTAAATGTGAGCAGATACCTATGTTGCCCATGCCTTAGGTAAATGAATCGGACTGTTAACTTATGTGCAAGCAATTTTCAAACCTTACATTCTAGAAAGAAAACAGTTTCGATACATCCAGCATGTTTTATTGAGATAATCACAATTTTTATTTTATTTAGCTTATTTTTTTCTGCATATACCCTAAGCATGTATAACAGTATATAAATGGTAATAACATTTTACAATCAAACTCAAAATCTAAAAAAATCGGAATGGGATCTAATTGGGAATAGCATATATCCTATGAATAGATCAATAAGTATCTATAACAAGATTTATAGTAGCCCACCGCGGTTGCGTATACGGTAACGTGTCTGCCTCACGTCCAAGAGGTCCCGAGTTCGAATCTCGGTTAGGGTGAGATAGCTGGATAAGGTTTTCTCTGGGGTTTCCCCTTATCCGGAAAGACGAATGTCAGGTAACTAAGCTCTATGGACCTTGGGCTCATTTGGGCATTATTTACCCATTTCATTCATCGTCGTATATGAGTTAACGTGGAGGATGTAAAAAAAGTAGTAAGTTCTATCATTAAACCCTTCTGCATAATTTTTTTTGTTTGGTCAGTATTATAGTAGTTTTATATTCTATCTGTAAGAAAGAAACAATTGTGTAAACTGTTGCTAGGGAGCCTTAATGTGCCGTAGTATATCCTTTGAAGTAAAAGTATTCAAAATACATTTATCAGTTATCTTTGTTCATGAATTCAAGTAGCTTGTACAAGTAATATACGATATGCTGGGTGGAAAAAAATGGACTGGCTCTGAATGAGAGAAATAAAATATTTAACAGTATTCAGACATTCAGAAGCAGCGTGTACTAAATTTTCGTCTCCGAGTTCTTTTTAATACCTACATTATAGTCCAATTCTATTCCAAAGTTCAGAAACAGAAAGACAGTGTGGCAATTTGAAATTTTGCCACAAGCCAAAACATTCTAAACTTATTCATCTGAAATATTTAAGAAGTTTAAAACATAGAGTTAGCTGTACCCGAATTTTTCAAATGAACCGACTTATATGATAGTATCTTAAAGAAATAAAGAAATATAACACAATGTCGTGGTACTTAAAGAAAAGGATTATTTAATTAAAAATACAGATATACATGCATATAATTTCGTACTATTTAAAGTCACTGGCCTGAAATATATTAAGGTATCGTGCACAATCAGAAATATGTTGGTGGTTCTGAATGTCGCTTTAAAATGTATTCTTTTATAGCTAGTGCACTACTAAAGCTTAGTTAAATATCTTATATGAATAATGGTTTTAAAAATGAAATATAAGGTATATTTATTGTGAAAAGTATTATAGTTGTCGAAGGTTTTATAAGATTATGTTTGCGTCTAGTTTCCTAAAGGTAGATAACATGGCCGCGCGGCGGCTGAGTGGTTAGACCGCTTGGCTCTGATCAAGGCGGCCCGCATTCGATCTCAGGCGACCGCAAAGTGCTATTTGTGATGGACAAAACGGCGCTGGGACTGGATTACTCCGGGTCGTCCGGTTTCCCCTGCCATATCATTACACCGGTGCTCCAACTTCATCTCATGTATCATCAGTGTCACCGCCGGCGATGCCGCATGTATTAGTAAAAGCGGGAGTTAAACACTACACATTTCATTTCATATAGATAGATAATGGCCTCTATGTCTACCAAGCTTAACCGTCTGCTTACTATATTGTACATTCCTTTAAAATCTTTGTTAAGAATGTTTGTCTGTTTTTTGTTTGTAACAAGCACAGTTATTTACAATAAGTAAAACAATAAAATAAAATAAAAACAATATTATAAAATAAAATTAATAAAAAACTTAAATACAAATCTTTTATAATATTTCTTCTGTCAAAATGTCCTTATATGGGTTCCAAAAAGACCTTCATTTGTAGATCTGCACATGTCTTGGTGTTCTTGTATATCATAATTACCCATTTAGAACACCAAACAGCTCTAGTGACATTCCTGAATGTTAGTTCCTTTCTGTATGAATATAGCAGGTAAATCCAAAAGATCACATATTTATGTCAGTTTTTTAAAAACATAGTTTTCAATTGCTCAACGCATCTTAGAAAACAAATTTTGACAATGTTTCTTCATTTGAGAGGGGAAAATAATAGAATCGCTTATCTTTATTTTAAAGAAGGTCAGTTTATGTCATTTTAGGTGAAATTTTAAAAGGAAGCCCACATTTTTTGTCAAATTTTAATTCTACACACGAAAAAGCATTTTTCTGAAACATATAATTTAGTCCTTATTTTTATCAAATACTGCATCCAGTAAATGATATAAGGTTATTACACTAGTACAATAATGCGTTTAATACCTTCTGAAGACCTTTCCTTTTCGAATGAGTTGTTTAATTCGTAAACCGTAACATTAATCATTTCTGAGATAGTCTTTGTTGTTATTTTCGAATCTTTTTAATTAGTAAGTCACTATTCAT
Organism: Mantis religiosa; assembly: GCA_030765055.1. Lineage (NCBI taxonomy): Eukaryota > Metazoa > Arthropoda > Insecta > Mantodea > Mantidae > Mantis > Mantis religiosa. The sequence continues at coordinate 144,267,337 of CM060948.1, forward strand.
ACTTTTTTTTCTTCGTAGCCATACAAAAAGTATGAATTCCAAAGCCATCACATAGCGATCTGCTTTTGAAACATTTCACTACGGTTTAGCTTATCCCTGCATGAAATATGTAATGAACGTTATCTCTATTGACAAGAGGCACATGCGTATATGGAATAGCAGTTTATAGAAGGGAGTAGAAAGTCCTGTAAATCCATTTTAATAATGGTGCGTTACAAATGTTTCATACCAGAGATTATTTTTCAAAATCTGAAGAAAAATTTCATATCAAATCGACACTGAATATTTCTGTTATATATTAATGTCGTTACCGAGCGCGATGGTTCAGACAGTAGTGACTGACCCGCATTCAGTAGGTCCTGGTTCGATTCCCGTGGCCGACATTTCTGACCCATGGCTCTTATCGGAGATTTCCCGGGGTTGTTAGGAGAATACTGGGAAGGATAATTACATTCTTCGAATTTCCTGTCCTCCATTCCATTTCACCTTTCTTCCTCGTTGAACGTTCAGGTTCTAAGATCGCCGGTTTCGGCGTGCATGGCACGGAGCTTGCTCTCTGTTTATCCTCGTCCTCCAGATCGGAGGAAGTCTTCGAGTCCCGCTCCCCTAAGGGATGTTCAAGTCCGCAGGGATGAGGGGAGCCAGTTATACGTACGAGTCAATATAGAAGAGTTTACATCTGTAATTGTTAAGGACCCTGTCCTCTGCTGTCCTCTCCTCAGGTGCGGACATCCTTAGTATCCTCACGCCTCCCTTCTGGGAGGCGCCGCGTCATGAGCATTGTTACAAAAGATTTCATAGCTGATGTGCCATGTCCTCCCTCCGAATCTTGTCATAGTCATATTAATACCGTTGTGGTTTACAGCAAAATATCATTATGTACGAGAAAAATGATTGTGTTATTCTTTGTAGCAGACGTCAAACGTTCTGTTTGTGGAGGTAAATAAAACCATTCTTACACTATGTTTCTAAATCTTTCATCTTCATATACGAAAAGTAAGGCTATTAAGAACAAACACTCCCCCCCCCCCCTTTTGTTACACTGAAATATTATACGCAATCCAAACTTTTGATTTGTCGCTTAAACGTGTAAAATCCTCATGGCACAAGAAGCTTGACCAAATGCACTTTTTGGATTAATATCAAAATATTCCAAGACTCGGTTGTAGTGTCTTCATTGAGTATTCAAGATACGCTTCGTTTGTTGCCAATACATCCTGTGTGCATAAAAGTGCGCACTAAGTGACCAATTAAATCTCTATAAGGAACTCTCTCGTTGTAAAACTAGTCTCGCCCACTCACTCGTGGAAACAAACATAGCGCTGTCAGTCATTTCTTGTAAATCATGATAAAAATTGGTTCAATTTTTCTCAACTAATTATGTCCACATTATATGTAGTTCAGTGATGCTAACTTTTGAATGTTAATTCCTTATAGTTCCTCCACTAGAAGTAAAATCAAGAGCTTATCTTAAATAAATACGTAAAACTCAATAGTACGATCACGATAGAATCAGAGTACAATCGAGTAGTAGTGTGCAGTAATGTTTTCAATTTTATGAAACATATTTATAAAATTAAGAATCTGATTACACATTTTTCTTTCAATCAAAACTAATAAATTGCCACTAAAATGGACTTTAAAATGGACTTTAAAAACCACAATAACTTCGACTAAAATTAAAATAACTAATTTGTGTACTTTCTGTACTTCAGACGAGAAAACTAATCAAAATTTATTCTGCCAAGCACATTATTTTTAAGATAAGTGGCTGGAAGTTTTTAAAGGATCGCAGTGTAAATGTTTTACCGAATGCCGGCGTGCATGGCGCGGAGCTTGCTCTCTGTAAATCCGCGTCCTCCAGATCGGAGGAAGTCTTCCAGTCCCGCTCCCCCAAGGGATGTCCAAGTCCGCAGGGATGAGGGGAGCCAGTTGTACGTACGAGTCAATATCCAAGAGTTTACATCTGTAATTGTCAAGGACCCTGTGCTCTGCTGTCCTCTCCTCAGGTCCGGACACCCTTAGTATCTTCTCGCCTCACGCCTTCCTGCAAAGTTAATTAAGAAACTAGTTTATTATTGACAAACTGGAGCTAATACCACAGGGAAACATTAATTATGAATTACTGAAATGGTCAGTGAAGTCTCGTATCTACCAGCACACTAGCCTTCTTGCAATCGAAGCTAGAATATTTTGATATTAAATTATGTTCTTATTTTGGAAAGATTTGCCGTTAACTGTACAGCTTTTGTATTGCATTTAATATTCTTATTTTGTCAAATATAACACTTATAAATTGGTATTCAAGATTTCCAAGGAAAATATATTTAGCAAACCTTTAAACTTCATTTACAATGAAGCACCGATCTATTTATACGCACTGAAAGCAATGCAAAGTGCAGCTTTACGGTCTTCAATAAAACCTGCATCGGAAGTTTAACTTGGGCAAAACTGTACTCTGAGTTTTGCCAGTTGAAATAGTTGTTTATAGTTTATAAACATGTCTAACCGATTTAAAAATTAGAAGAAACAATGCTATCATTTTGTGCCAGGTGAAATAGTATTTATAGATTAAAACATAAGCCGAACATGTGTAGAAATCGTTATTACAAATGAAATGTAAGTTCTACTCATCAGTTTAAAGCCCCTTGGGCTGTAACATACTTCTCCCCATACTTCCATACTACTCGTTTTTGGCAAAGGGCGCCTCACCTACGTCCACCTCTTTAGCCAAAGCAAACCTCCATCCCTTGAGGACTACAGGACATGCATGCGAGACAGGAAAGTTGCATAACACTACCCCCCTCCTCGAAAAAAAAATCATACCTCCGATAAAAGTCGGTGATTCTCAAGGTAAAAGATGCACTGATTTTGAAAATTGCCACAGAAATTTCCTATCGCATCGGGTTAAAAGGATATGAAGACATTTAGGTTTTCACCTTTGAGGTATTAATGCTATGTCACATTTCTTATTGTGTTATAATGATATATGATATAGCACTATATGTACTACATATCATGATGAATTAAGGTTAATACAAAATGTTGAATTACATTCATGCAATAATATTTCGACTATATATTTAAGAGACATACCTGTGTAACCAGAATTTTTATCCAGCTACACTCTTTATTCGGCCACACGTTCGGGCGCCATATGTAGCAAATTTCTGTTCATTGTAGATTGAATATTGTGTACCACTTTTTCAGTACAATCTTTTCCCATCTCATGTCAGTTTTTGCGGCTATCGGTTTCTGTAAGTCACCAATTGTATCGTCTAGATTTTAAAACGGGCTTTCTTTCCTCGTCACAAATATGTGCAATGTATATAAAGAGTTAATAATAATTAATCAGAAATATCAGATAATCTAATGCAATTGCGATAAATGTATAATTTGATTGTATATATGTAGAGTACATTTTACTCGAACTTTCTTTCCTAGTCAATCATTGCAGGTTACCTCCAGCATATCGATAAATCCTTACTTCCTTAATAAATAGTTTCCGTTAATTACATAAAATTCCTTACTCCTGCACGTCCACTCATCATTATCAAGATTACAGGATATCTCTTTTCGAAGATTATTGATTTTCCATTACTATGCAAAACTTTTATATTCACCAAGACATTTTTCCATCATCATGAAACAAGATTACAGAACATATATCTATGAAGATTATTGATTTTCTTCCCCTAGCAACCGTTCATAATTTTTATATGGTCATTACATGGCCCACTAATAGTCAGATCCGAAAACACAGCTCATTTTCAGTTCAAACAAAAACTACGTTACACCTGTAACTGTGCTTTAAAGTGCTTGGTAGCATGTGATTGCCTCTTGCACTCCGGTCTGCCTTCCCTCACAAGAAACCAACAATAATCCCCATCATTACAAGGTCCTTACGACCTTGGTACCTCTTCTCCAGGTGGAAATTTCCTGATGAAACAGTTGTTCATCACTAACATTACTCGGATTTTCCGGGAAAAAGTCTAAATATGAATGGAGGGAATGGATTTTCATAGACATTCTACAACCCATGACTTTGTAGTATTTCAACAAATTTGAGACCAAGGTTTTATAGTTTTCTTTTTTTCCTTTGTGTTTCCAAGAAAATCACAGACATAGTAACTGACTGCCAAGCTGAAAATTGCACCGTTTGTAACTTTCTTTTGCAGCAATTTCATCCTCATGGGTTTTTGGACTTCAGGTCCAAAATTCCTTCTTTCAATTTTGCATAAGTTAATTGTGGAAACATGCCTTGCAAATATGTAAATCCACTACCGTCCTTAGTAAAATTCATCAGCCCAAGTTTGGGAGAGAGAAGAATATTATCAGGCTGAACCATTGGTGTTTGTTTTACATTGCTCTCTCCCAGGACATATTCCTGCCGCTTACCCCATTGTGCACCACATAATGTTTTTGCCTATCACGGCTGTCCCACAAACAGAAACAATAATATTTTGTGAATCCCCCTTGTAATCCAAGCAGCAAACCATTAAAGTTCGCATATTTTCCAACAATGAACCTCGTACTTTGAAACATATACAGTGTTGGCCATACTTTCACAACTTTCCTGAATGGCAAACTGGAACATTAAATGCGAGGATCTACTCCCATTAGTCCTGGCCCCGTAGGACCTGAACCCGGGCCTCTCGGGTATATTTACCATAGGACAGCACCTATTTTATAAGCTGCCCCCCCCCCGCCTGCACACGGCAGGCAGGATGGAATTGGATACGCCACTTACGCGCCGGTCCTTGATGAACCAGCTGCCAAATAACCATGGTAGGGCCGCCAGTGTCTAGCTCACCAGCTACTAGCTCTGCAGGCTAGTTCCCGGGACTTATGAGGCAACCCTCTACCCCCTCCGGGCGGCCGGTAGCCTGGCCAGAGGTACCCAATTGCCCGTGGGTGACGGGAACACACTGCCCCCTCGAGTCCAACCCAATTCGAACAACTCCCATTCGGGAGGGGCTCGGCATGTTCGGCCCGAGGTTCCTCTAGTAACGTCAGAGGTACCACGAGTGCTAGGGGTCCGCAGCGCCCGCACTTTGGCAGCTGAAAGGGACGGATCCCTTCCCCTACGGGAGGCAAACTGGAACAATTGGAACTTCGTTATCATGAAGTAACACAGCCTTTAAGCTGAACTTTGATGAAGTATAAACAATCGCCAGTCATTTGGATTATGGCCAATTCTTGGCTCTCATTAAACCATTGATGTCCTTACAGAAACATGCATTCTCTTCCATTGAAAAATATTTTCCAAATTTCTGAAGCTACGCGATGGATAGAGCCGGGTTGAGCAAGTTTATCCTCAGGGTATGCGTGGATATGTATGGGAGTAAGGATGGTTCTAATGACACTGGAATTCCCGTTTCAAACTGGTTTAATGACTGCTCCTTTTTATCATAACATCAAACTCAAAGTTGCCGACCAAGGGTTACCGAGGGTTACTGTTTAAAGTGACCGTATGTAGAATGCTTATTACTCGATAACACTTAATTCGTTATTCACGAATGAACCGACAGATATCTTCTCATCGGTTCTGGTCTGCCTTCGCCCAAGACAGAGCCAGAGGACCGTCTTAATCGGCCGCCAGTCGACATCGGCCGACTGTCTTCCATACAGCTGCGCGTTTGACTTTCATCTCTTGAAGCCCTTTATTCACACCTACACTCCTTTTGTGACTATTTTGTCCATTGTGATTATTAGTCTCAGTCATGGCATTATTAAAGGTCCGAACAATGTGTTTTCAAACGGAGTCAAGTGTTACCCATTTAAAATTCCTTCCTGCTAAGAAACTCTCTTTCTCCCGTGTCTTTTGTTACACAACTCAACCAACTGCACCTGTTCCTGTCGTAAAAAATATACAATACTCCTTTGAAATCCATTACGATTCTTTATTCATTGCATCCCGTAATTTCGGCATTATTTCTGATGCCTATTTCGAAACTTTGTACTTTTTGTACCTGGTGCAAATAATTTTCATTGTTGCTACCCGGAACCTAGAAATTCAGATTCTTCTTTCGACAAATATAAGTCGCGTGCCAAATAGTTCAAATCTACTTGCTCTACAACATGTCTTTCACTTTCAGAATTTTCTGGTTGAAAGTCAGGATCTTTTGAAATAGAGGCCTGGTTAAATTGTACAGCATGTTTTCATTTTTACATTTTGTAAATACCTGAGTAAATAATATTATAGGACACGTGTGTTACCGGCTGGTACACAAACTCGTTTTTGATTATGTATATGTAAAATATCTAAATATTGCGACGTGATGTGCGATTTTAAGCATCAATTTCGGAATGTACGTGTGAAAATGGACTAAAAACACGTATTATATTCGCGGAGGTAAATTTCATGTTGGACAGTGTAATCTTAGCTTGCTATGCGCTTGAAGATAGATATATGCTATATTACAAGACCAGGCACAGAAATCGCCTAAATATGATTGCAGAACCAGCTAAAGTGTTGTTTATTGTTAACCACTAGTTGTATTTTTAGTATTTAAAAATATGCCGTTAAGATAGTACACCTTTATTAAATGGCTAAATTTAGGAAACTCTGACCAGTATACGCATAATTGTATAGTCTTCGAAAATAAATGTTTTACATCTTATTACACATCTGTATGTGGTGAAAATATACTTCATGATTATATTCAGACCATCGACGCTGCCTAACTGTCCTTTTCACTTAAAATACTGTAGGGCAATGTTACATATGTGGTGACTCGGCGGACGAAGGCAGTTATCCACCTCTAGTGTAATTTTTAACCAATTGGTGCTAACATAAAATGTCCAGTATTAACACATACAGTTTATATTACTCTTTGCAAACTCAAAAATGTCCCTTACATATTTTACTTTTAATACAACGAAGTTATTATTCAATTCAGTTTACGTTAATCACGGTACATATTTAACCAGAGACACTTTAAACAATACGGACATAGTTAAAATGTTGAACAACCTTCAGAGAAAATAGTAAGAAACGCAGGTTTTATATATACGTACATATATTTCATAGATGCCGTATTACAACTTCAAACTTGGAAAGCTCAAGATGTGCGACGCGGAATAGTTTGAATATTCGTATATTTTAATGAGCCATACATTTTCCATAAGAACCTTTTCTCTGTTTCCCGAACTATGCAAAATTCAACAAGAATTAAGAAAACTTTGCATGTTGCGAAAGGAAATCTACAATATTTTATTTCTTATGATCCTATATCGAACATATGGCATTTGAGCTAAGTCTGTGCAGTCATTTTTGAAGGAAGAAATAATATTTGGTAGAGGGGATGAATTTTTTTTAGCATCTTCACCTTGCAACATTTAAAGATGTCTGGGTATAACATGAAAATTTGTGTTCATATTTTTTCCTTAATGATATTACGTAAATCTCATTACGTAATGATATTTAAGATATCTAAAATGTCTCTTATAGATTCAATTGACCTCAAGATGTGCACTTCTGGTGACACTTTGATTCAAATTTTTGAACGAAAAGCAGTGGCTTCTCTTTCTTAGGTAAAGAAATTACCAGAGCCTTTATACAGTGATTACCAGAACCCAGCTTACTTAAAGGGAAGAGTGCTCCCCATGATCATTAGAGGGCCGCTTGGTTGGCGGGTCGTTCATCGATCGCTCTCTCCAAGCAGTTCCAGCAGTGGTATGGGTTTCGAGCCTGGAATATTAGAGATTTCCACGCATCTCTGTGGTCTGTAGAATCCTATAAAGTTTTCACATCCCTTCATTTTCGAGGGCGGTAGCCAGAGTTGACTATGTAGTTCTCTGTGAGGTGTGCCCCTTCTGCAAAACTTGCAACTAGATTTCGAACGCGGTTGCTTTTTCGTTGCACTTTGGAAAATATATGCGCACGGGTTTCACTGCACCTTACACTGCCCATGCATTGTCGGCCATTTACAAATTCAGTAGCGCAAGACACTGGTACCTCTCTCCTCTCTCTTTTTAAACAACGTACTAATATAATAGAAGTTAACTACGTAGCCTATAGTCATGCCCGAAGCCTCCTATATTGGATCATTTTATGCCATTTCATATTTTTCTTTGATTTTACGTCATTATTTTGTCATTTTCCTGCCCTTGTGTCTTCCTTTAGTAATTTTCTTGTATTTAAATTGGCTACAAAACGAGTTTTATATTATTCACATTTTATTTCAGAATCACTTCTCCAAATTCAGATATTGCACAATTCAACAGAGACAGAGAGAATTGACTTTATTCTTTACTCGCATTCTTCCGAAAAAATCATATTCCTATTTAATGGTTAGTCTGGAACAGAGGAAGACAGCTTCGAGAGTTGTTACGTATTTCAGCCGGGAGCGGGGCCTGCAGTGCGTGTGACGTTAGGCAAGAGCCGTGTAGTACCAAGTTGCTTATATAAATGGCGCTGTGAGTACAGAATATGAGGGTTCGGTCAGGTGTAGCGCATTCGATGGCAATGTAGCTGCCACGTACCAAATGGAACTGTTAAATTTACAATGTGACGATTTATTGAAATACAAATATACACAAGAATGTCCCCCAAACCAGATTTCCGAGGTTGTATTCACTTGCCGCACGAACATTGTGTATGTTTGGCTCGACATATGTGCGCGAACATTGTGTGTGTGTGTGTGTGTGTGTGTGTGTGTGTGTGTGTGTGTGTGTGTGTGTGTGTGTGTGTGTGTGTGTGTGTGTGTTATGAAATTAACTAAGTCAAAACCCTTAAGTACCTTGTCAGGTCACAATCTAACATGCAGCCTTCGATTACAAATTTTACAGACATTACGTCCTCACATTGATAAACTAGTTAAAGAAAAACGAAACAGAATGTGTCGGAAAATGTCCACTTAATTTTGTTCTGAATGGGTCTCCTCTAATTTGCAGAGAAAATTACTTTATGTTTTATTTTATTTACTTTATAACGTGCCTGACCTTCAGATAAACTAGGAGTTGAAGTTTTATATATTTTCTCAAAGCACAGAGCCAAATAATAATTGTTTATAAACTGTGACCAATTGTGTAATTAAAGCAGTCAGCATTAATATTACAACACCCAAGATGTAAGTTGTACATATTAATACCCGATACGTTTCCTCTCTTTCCTACGCTGTCGGTACCCCAACATGTCAAACTATTCCCTTGCTCTTGGAAACGAAATGTGTAGTGTTTAACGCCTGCTTTTACTACATACGGCACCACAGGCGATGACACTGATGATACATGAGATGAAGATGGAGCACCGGTGGAATGAGAATGCGGGGGAAACCGGAGATCCCGGAGAAAGCCCGCCCAGCGCCGTGTTGTCCACCACAAATCTCACTTTGCGGTGGCCTGGGATCGAACCCGGGCCGCCTTGGTGAGAGCCAAGCGGTCTAACCACTGAGCCACGGCGCGGTCCCTTGCTGTTGGGCAGCAGAAATCAGCGCGGTGACGTCACACGCCTACCTGACTTTCGTTCGGGGGCCTATTTGGCGGTTAGAGCTGACGGAGCTGACGTCACACCGCCACTACCTGTTTTCCCCTGGTCTGGAAGGTGTGCTTGTAGATGGAGTGGTAGATGATTTTAGGAGACGAAATATCATTACGGTTATGAATCCATATTCCAATCCAGGGATGGTTTAAGTCAGTTTTCCCTGTCTTGCGATGTCAGGTTGTTATTGTCCTTGGTCTTGTGTTGTGTCTTAGACTGTGCAGTGCCCTTAATTGCAGTTAATTTTGGATAATCTGAGAATGCAAAAGAGTTATTGCTAGAGGTTTGTAATACTTTAAAAACAATTTTCAAATTTTCTTTGCAGATTGTTCAAACCAGAACATCAAATATAGATAATTTTGTAAATTATTCATTCCTATACAAATTTTTTCTAATTGTGTACCAGTTATATATCTACGTACAAACTAATTTATAACTTTCTATACAACTGTTTTTTAAATATTGATGTAAATCTAAGCTTTAAGGTCATTGTATTTATTACACCACTTAAGAATTTTAAGGAGTCATTACTGGTAATTACATGTTTTCCAAATGTATGGTAGTACTTTCAAGAAAGTAAATGTATAGTATCGTTATGTCAGTATCATGCGGACGTTTTATGAGTAGAAGGTATACATGATGAAAGTTTGACCGAATATCACATAGCAAGTAGCAATTTTCTTGCAGCTGAGCTATTAACTGCATGGCTTTGGAGAATATGTAAGAAAACTGAAAACACATGAAATTACGATTTTAATTGAACCTATATCTATGTTGTATATAAGGCACGTTCTATCAACTGCTCCCATAGACCATGGGCAAAACGATTGCCAAGCGAGACGAAGGTTCGCGATTCGAACCCTAACATGTTATGCTTATCCCAATTGTTTTAGTGTGTTAGACGCACTAACAAACCAATTTACGACTGTTCTTTCGCGGTTATATGACATTGGAGAATATGGAAGAAAATGGAGAAAAATAGTTGGAGTGATGATTTTAAATCATAATTCCACGCGTTTTCCGTTTTCTTTCATATTCTCTAATGCAATTCAGTTAATAGCTCAGCTGCAAGAGAATTGCTACTTGTTATGTGATTTGGTCCATATAATCATACGGGGTTATATAGCTATAGAAATCGTCGAAGTGAGAGACAGGTTAATATGACGACCACGACAGTACGACTTATACGACCATGGCTGATTTAGTTTTCATACTTTCCACTCACGGAACACCTGAATGATACTGACTTGCGGATACTGTACATTTACTTTCTTGAAAGATAGTACATCTCTAATAATTAAGGCGCATCACTAGTTCGAGACTTACGTTGTCATTTGAATGCCAACGAATTTTCTGGAAGCTAGTGTATGTTTTGTGGGTGGGTGGCGGGGGTGGGGGCGGAAGGTGCATTTGCCAAGCATTAGATTGAAAGTAAAAGAGGGCAAGAGATAAGTTCAGGATCCTTTTCTCTGAAACAGCGGCCGCGCCGTGGCTCAGTGATTAGACCGCTTGGCTCTCACCAAGGCGGCCCGGGTTCGATCCCAGGCGACCACAAAGTGAGATTTGTGGTGGATAACACTGCGCTGGGGCGGGTTTTCTCTGGGACCTCCGGTTTCCCCCGCCATCTCATTCCACCGATGCTCCATCTTCATCTCATGTATCATCAGTGTCACCGCCTGCGGTGCCGTATGTAGTAAAAGCGGACGTTAAACACTACACACACCCTCTGAAACAGCGGCCTCATTGTGCTAAGTCGCTCTGAGCTTGTACATATGTTGTACGCTGAATACTTTCCGACGATTTTGAGACCGTACTCTTAGTACACTCTCTGCCCTGACATGACACCTACTATCTATTAATACAGGTTGTAACATTGGTAACATTTTGCCAATGCACATTCTCACTGTCCCACCCTACATTCACAGAAAGTCAGTATCGGTTATGCAAATCACATGTATTAATTATAAAATGCCAAACTGTTAATATAAATACGATAAGCGAAATCATATGTTATACTGGAATCTTCAGTAAGGTAGGGTATATTATAATATGAATACTACTAAAAAATTGAGCCCTGAGGGGAAAATACTTCAACAAGGGGAGCTATATTCAATAATGCATATTTTCTTAATTCGATTTTATGCGAATGCCCTCTGAAAAGCCTATTTTCGTAAATGTTAAATCAATTTGCTAAAAATGTAAGCTAAGTTTGCCTTGCGTAAACAACAGTTTGGATTATTAGGTTTTAGTTTTCAATTTCAGTAGTGCATTCGCTTAAACATGTACTCGTACAATCATGGAAAAAGTATTCATACACCGTTGTTTATGTAGATAACTTTATTTATTAAAACTAAAGATAACCAGAATTTTTTTAACTAGTTGTTTGAGGTTTCCTCCTGAATCAGTATATATATAAGAGGATTAACTAAATTAGTCTCACTCAAAATGTTAATAGAAGTGTTGTACCAGGTGGTTTCACACAGGGGAAATACAATCTAACAAAATTACAATTTACATATATATGATCACAATGTTAATATTTACTGTTACCTTCAACAGAAATATCCCCATGCCACAATTCCCTCACTACCGGGTTCCATTGTGATAATGTTTGAGATCAAGCTTAGTATTTGGTCTTCTACCACATTTATACCATTATTAATGAAATAATGTGTGTGATATGCTAAATTTACTTGCATCTGTTAGTACCTTGTGTAAGAAACTCGTGATTAGGAGGATAGGATCGTACCGAATGGATTCCGCACTGCGGTTGGTCTTGAATCTTGATCTATTGTACCTATGCCCCCAAGTGGGGCATCCCTGGGAAGGGTGAGGCTAGAGCAGACAGAGGGTGGCCGACACAAGGATTCACGACAATGCAAAGGGCAGGATCTATACCTTTAACCAGTTGGAAATTCCCGATAGACGGTAAAACCGGTATGCCAATCACCCTGGTCCGGAAACGGCCCACCAGGAGGAGGAGGAGGAGGAGGAGGAGGAGGAGGAGGAGGAGGAGGAGGAGGAGGAGGAAGTGTTTACCAGTAGTATCTCATCCTGCCATGCAGTGCCGAGACTACCGCCGACACTTCTATCCTGAAAGAGACACCAGATGAGAGATCATATGAAATGATAATGGAGGTGAAATGGAGGGACAGGAAATTCGGAGAGTGTAATTAGCCTACTCAGCATTCGCCTGGCGACCAGGGAAAACCTCCGAAAAAACATGGTTTAAATAGGCCGGCCACAGAAATCGAACCCGAACCTCCGGAATGCGAGCTACAGATGAAATCGCATGAGCCATCCTGCTCGATCTCTTGCTTATGTGTTCTCGAGCAAATTCAAGTCTCAATTTCTTGTTCTTCTTGCTGATGTGTTGTATTCTTCTACATAGGTACCGTAGCTCCATAAGCTACATTACTTAGAATCAAGCGAAAAGCTTTTGGTGTGATGTCCAAGGTGTGATCGTACTTATTCACTTTTTCCTTCTTTTTGCGTTGGCTTCTGTGGTCGACTTGTTCTTTCAGAGTTAATGACAGTATTTCTTTATTTGTATCGCGTTATTATGGACTCAACCGCTGTCCGGCTTCTTGCAATAGTAGCAGCAATTTTTGAAAAACATTTTCCCATTTTTTATTAGGATATAAACATTTGCCTTTCTCTTACAGATTTTTCTTTACCTTTGCGACCCATTTTTCTATGTTTGTCATTCACCACATATAATGTATATCAGAACCAACACGAAGGAGGTACAGTTTGCACTGAAGGCATGCCTTGCTGTAAGTAATGCGTTAGTGGTTTCCATGTTTGCATTAATTCTTGTGCTGTGTGAATACTTTTTCACTGCCAAATAGCGTCAGAATTGAAGCATATTAATGTAATATCTAAGGCTAAGTTGTCATTATATTGTTTATTTAATGGTGCAGCCTGCTAGTTAAAATCTTAGCGCTTTAATTTAATTTAATATGGAAATATCAGTAATCAGTTTTAATTGTAGTACTGTGTATTCCCATGTTTATATAAAAAGGAAGTAAACCTGGTCTTTCAAGTGAGAGACAAATCGATAATATGTTCATTTTCCAAGATTTTAAAATTTCATTAAAATATCAAGTGTTCTAATGTTTCGAAGGCGATAAATTATTGCATAGCCGTTGTAGTTTTAAACGTTCGCACAAAATAACCACATTTGGTGAGAAATATTTTTACCAGGTAGTATTGTTAACTTCTGGTGGTTTCTTTCTTTCCTTTCTCTTTTGTTGGTGTGTGTGTGTGTGTGTGTGTGTGTGTGTGTGTGTGTGCGCGCGCGCGCGCGCCTGAATTCGGTGCTTGAATAAACCGTTCGATGCCATCTTCCATGACAACTCTAAATAAATATTAAGTTTAAAATTTTAATCCTAAAAGGAGTCCTACCTGTATTTTAAATGTTCAGATGACTTGACTTAAAGTTAAGCTGTGAAGTTAAAAGGTTCCATACTCGAAGCTGTTAATTTTGTTATTTACGTTAGTAAATTTCCCCTTTTTCAGGATGAAAGTTTGGAAATATAGTTAAGTGCCTGCACTATCACATAGGATTGCAAAATTCTAGAGTCCACGCAATCATTCTTTATCTAGCATAGCTTTTGGTATGCAGCCAATAAACTCGGCAGTCTTCTTCTTTGGCTCTGCAGCACTTGTTTAGGTGTGATCTCCTACAGTATAGGGGAAGGGGACACCTTATCTCAAGGCGGCCCGGTTCGATCCGAAGTAACCGAAAAGTGAGATTTGTGGTGGACAAGGCGCTGGGGCGGGTTTTTCTCGGGGATCTCCGGTTTCTCCCACCATCTCATTCCACCGGTGCTCTATCTTCATCTCAGATATAATCAGTGTCAGTGTCTGCGGTGCCGTATCTAATAGAAGCGGGCGTTTAACACCACACACACACACACACACACACACACACACACACACACACACACACACACACACACACACACACACACACACCTCATGCACTGCGACCTACACAGATCTATGCGGCTAACACTCCCTGGAGAAAGGGATGAGGCCACAAGGTCATAGCCAACCGGTCACAGAGACGTTCAGAAGTCCCTTAGTTCATTCCCGACACCCAGGTATAAAATATGCCGCTTAGCGCCAAGAAGAGTCATTACAATGCACTAGCATCCGCGCCTTCTCCTGCAGTATATTCCTCCATTACTCTCTATATTCTATCTTGTTCATTCATCCTCTAACTTCAGTTTTCTATAATTCTATTGTTATATTACCTAACCATTTTAAGCCTTGGCCTACCTTCTAGATAATAACCTTTCTTTTAAGATTGGTTTTAGTACATTGCTCACGTACCAGCAATCCTATTCTGTGTGCCTTTATAGATATTGTTATTTTTCTGATTCACTGTTGTGTGTTATTCTCTACCTCTAAACGGTTTCTTCATATGTCATTTTCGTGATTTACGTTCTGCAGTAATAGTATTGGTCTTATAAGTGTTTTATACAGTCTAAATATAATACTTCTGCTAATATATCTATTTTAATTCCATTCTAAACTTGCATAAACTGCTGCATTTTCACTTCCTATTCCTTCCTTTATGCATCAATTTAAGTTATTATTGTTCCGAAGAGATCCGTGATATTTAAATTGTGGCAATGTTTCAAAAATGTTCTCTCAATTATTTTATTCTGAGGTTTTATTTCGGATTTATGTCACCATTTTTATATATTTAGTCTTTTGTCCACCCACTTTTAAATTCAATGATCTAGTTTATCTTTATAGTTCATTACAAACCTTAATGAGATTAAATGCATTTTCTGCTACGGTGAAAATGTCCTCTGAAGAAATGCATACATAATTAATTAGAAAGTATATGCGGTTCCTTTAGAATTCGCTGACCCGCCACTCTGCAGAGTTAGATTAAACAGGGCTGTAAATACCTTTACTTCAGCATTGTAGTTGGTCATGACTTAGTATGCTTATTATTTTCACTTTTACTTTCGTGTGAACCATTTCGTCCTTATTGGTTTTACCACTTTGTTGGAATGCATTTATTGCCAAAGAATTATAGAATGTCCCTCTATCAATTGCTTCAAATGCATATTTAAAATCATTAAAAATAAAATACAAATATATGTTACTCTCATGGAGCTTCTCTTATAATTTTCGGGTGACAAATATCAAATCATTGCAATTCTTCCTCTAAATCCGCACTGGTATTCAGCAGCACATCCTCATATTAACTATATTATTATGCATGTGATGTGTTATATTAAGATATGCAATTATTTACAATGTTTAAATAAATACAGTGTTAGAATTGTATATTTAATGAAACCTTGGAAATATGTGTACTTCTACAATTTTTTACTGAAAAAAATTTATCACAGCATTGTAGGTGCATTTATTGCTTCACAAGATCAAGAAGGAAAATAGCCTTTCTATGTCACGCACTTGTTCAAGAACGGCTATTGATCAGTGGACTGACAGCAATTCATATCTCTTAAGTGAAGTAGTGTTGCTAAGAATTTCATGTAGTGAAGAACAACAGACTTCTGTCGCGGTTTTAATGCAGTAAACGTTAAGAAAAGAACTACAGAGTTCTCTGCATATATTACGAAAAAGATACTGAAATGAATATAATGTTTATTCAGGTAGTGCTTAACGCCCGCGCTTACTACATACCTACAGCATTTCAAACGGTGACACCAGTGATCATCAAATTAATTAATACCTACTTCATAAAGGAAATCTGGCAAGGAATTTACGATTTTAAGGACAGGAAATAATGGTACAAACCTCAGTTCTGGTTCCTGAAGTTCTGCCTTAACGACCCGTGTGGCTATCCGTGCTGGTGAGATGTACGTGAGATGAAGTTTAAACTATTCCAAAGCTGTAGCTTGTGTCTGTAACGTATATTTCAAATGACAGCTTTAAACTTTTACCAAAAACTAAATTATGTTGATAAAATAATTTCTAGTAACATTTCCTGGAAATTAATGCAGTAAAAGCTCTCTAAACCGTAAAGCGATCGTTCCGGGATTTATTTTCCTTTACATAGGTTTCCGTCTTACAGAGGGTTGTGTTTGAATGCAAAGAAATTACGAAATAGCCGCACAGATTTACAGTGAAGGAATAATAGAATGAAGTGTACATAATAATAGGCTGATACGTATTATGTACTATATTTTCAACTTGCATACAATAATTGTAGTTTATCTCTTAGTTTCTGTTCTCAATTTTCCGTTTACAATCTGCAAACTATCTGCATATCAACGTCAATTGCTTCATAACATACAGTATTCAAAATAATGTTATGGGGATGGAAACTCAAGAGGTATCCTTTGGAAGCTCTGATTAAGTCGTTGCCTAATTTTCTTGCTGTCTCTAAAACTCGAGTCTGAGGCAATTGTCCAGAAATGGAAACTTCTTTAGCGCGCGCACTAACAAACCACTCGAACACAGCACGATTTAGATCTTCATACTCTAGATTTTGTAGTGCATTTCAACTGTTCCCTTTAACCTTATTTTAATTTTTTTCAAAATCTCCTAAGTCTGAGTTTTCCCCACTTTAAACAATACAGTTAATTCTTCAGCTGGACGTGTGTTCTTTTTGTGTTCTTAAATAACCGTAATTTTTCCTACAGTGATAATGTCTTATATTTAGAACTCATTTTACAGAATTTCTGTACACACAAACTTTGTTCTTAAAAATCACCGAAGTTTACAGTTTCCTTCCACTCGTATTTCGATTACTTGTAACAACGAAACAGAATGAAAGCACTGCAGAACAGTTGTATCCTTACCATATGTGTTGGAAGAGACTTCAGAGTTAAAGGTTTCTTCTCCCTTTTCCTCGAAAAATTAGTTTATGACTTTATGGCTCATGGATCTTCGGTGCAAGTACAGTTGCTTTCATGATTATTGCATCTTTTAAAATACGTACGTTGTAACCTATTACACATAAAGTAATCCGTTTTAATCATGTTTTTTACGCAAACGGTTCCCGAAAAATATTTCCGTTTCCGTGTTAGGCAGTTTTCCGGCTTAAGTATAATTTTACATGGAAAATAGCTCTTTTTCGAAATTTATTTTCTGTTTTCCCATGTTTCCGGCATATAAGGGGTCCGTTTTAGGCAGGTTTTACTGTATATTCCAAAATATCCCACTCTGGCTTCAATGATCTTCAGTTACGACTAAGTTGGAGTACATATTCTGATAATAGGATGTGCACGATTTGAACTCTTAAACACTTTGGTCATTCTTAATTTTGGTTTACTATGATAAAATTTATAGTATTTTGAGTTCTAGAACTTTGATGTTGGAGAAACATACTTCCGCTTCTGAGATGTACTTATATTTCAAAACAAAATTATAAGTATTATTTGTTTGATCCCAAAGTTCGCAGGTCCGTCTCTTGTATTTTAAACCAAATTTTGTACCTATGTATACCTGATTTATTTATGTATTTATTTATTAATATAACATTACAAGGTATATATTATTAAAATATTCCATGGCATAATTGTTCAAATATTCCAGGGTACATTTTTATTAAATGTCCCTTCAGCTAAGCTAGAGAATGTCTGAAAATAACTTCAGTTACATTTTTGCGCAAACTAACACCTAAAGTTCCGATATATTCTATTGAGAATGTGATTTTGCGAAGATTTAACAGCTTTAACAGATTTAACAACTTTTCTGTTGTATTTCAACGCATTTCTTCTCTATAAATATGATTCTTGATGCAAATACAACCCATTATTTGGCAGGGAATTATCCTGTTCATTCCATGCATGCTTTTGAGAATATTCCATTTCATGAAACAAACGTACATTATTTTCTGCCAAACAACGGTGACAATTGGTAGAAGGAGGAATTTGATATCTGCTCTACGCTCTGGAGGACTTTTTTTCTTCAAATTCGCTGCCCTTGAGGCTTTTTTGTGCAAGTGTTTATGCTGCCGCTACCTTGGCACTATGAGATTATAAGTCATTAACAAAATGTTAATGAAAATTGCAGTAGCCTTAAAGCACATGCCTAGGGTGAGTAGATATGTTCAAAAAATTTATCGTTCTTCAACTGTTGAAATTAATATATGCCAAAGCTTTGATAATTGTAACGAAATTCCAAACATAGAATACACACCTAATATTAAGCACAAAGGAAAATTGTATAAATTGTACAAATATTATTATTTACAATGTTTCGACGGTACTAATGTTTAAGATGCCACACCATTATATTTCTTATTGTATACATAAGTTTATTTATAAACGAAATCTAAATTAATTGATATTTCATTGTAGCTTTCTGATTATCAATGGAAAAGTTATGTTTTGCGAAACACATACAAAGTATAGTTAAAGGTGTATGTCTGTTTAATAGTATTACGCTTATTTTAGTTTTTGTCAACACTGCAGCTTTACTGTTGGCTTTCAAAACATTACAAGACATGTATGTTGCAAAAGGAGTGGAGGTGGAGACACAAGGCAAACGTAGGAGAGAAAGAATGCGCTAGAGAGTAGTATAGAGGGCGGAAGACAAAACATGAATTACAATTCTTATTCTAATAACATGAGCAGAACAGCGGGTTTTGCAAGTCCCATATAAAGACTACCGTTCACAAAGGTCAGTGCGACAACAGCGCAAGTAATAAATCTCCCCTAGTCACTCATTACCCTCAACTCTGTTACGTCTCCCACTCTATTAAACATTAGTGTGTGATATTCTTGCCTTCATTTCGAAGAAGTTTGTAAGGGGGAATTGCAATGTCTCCCCCTCTCAATATACGGGAGCACTCATTGTTCAGCTGTCGGGGAGAACCAGCTGGTCCTCGTTCCATCCTTGTGTGGGTTTACTTATCTGGACAAGCATTTGTTGCAGTGTATACCTAAATATTTTCAAGTAGGTAAAATTAATGTCATTTAAACTAACACATGCAGTAATTTTGCATTTTGGTTGAAGTAGTAGAACAGACCTTTAGTGTTCTTGAAGCAAGAATACCTAGTTAGAATAGGAATATAATATAATAAACACTCATCATGATGTAGCAAATACAGTGACTCTAAAATTAAGTACCAATATACCAGATATTTCACCCAAGAGCTAAACGTATGAAGAAAACATTGTGAGCAGTTATGCTCATCAGAAGTGTGAGATATGACTTTTTAACATTTTCATGGTTGCATACTTCGGACACCTAACTACCGCGTAAGGCTCATTTGTTTAACTTTGCCGATAGGTTCGCCAGATTTACTAACTGCTGATATGAATCCTGGTGACTTTCTGCAAATGCAGCGAGGAACAAAGAGGATTCCAACCTATGGGAACTGTGTTAATGCGCGAGACAAAAGCATGGATTTAACTGGTAAAACTTTTTTTTTTTTTTTTTTTTTTTTTTTTTTGCTCTGCTGACGAGTATTTTTCGGCGTTGTGTTGCCTTCCCCTTTCAAAATATTGACTAATCTATACTCTCGAACAATGTCAAGCAAGCCGTGTACACTGCAAGAATAGGCGATAAACGCGATATAAATACACTGTCATGATAGATGAACGTGCTTTCGTTATCCTGAGAGGCAAGTTTAAACCGAAAGGTCCTCTTTTTTATTAATACCAATTTGCATACATTCTGAATGTATTAACTACATTACATAATATTTTAATTCATGTGGTTATAATAATTAAATCTGACGATTATCATCGAATATAGAAAGATAAACGATTGTAAATGCCCGCAGAACAACCTATGCCACGATAGCGGCTAGTGAGAGGTGACTACTCACTTAAAGCTCTAATATGGAACAGGCATTAGTTTTGATTACAGTATTTTTTAATTAGAGGGTAAATATTATTGAACCAAAAGAATGGTGGCCAAGAATGAAAAGAGATCTTCACGTGTATTTGAATTCCAATTGTTTTTAAACTTCTCAGATAAATAAATTTGGAAATAATTAAGTTATTTTTTACAAGTTCAAAGTTCAAAGTTGAGTGCGTACCAACTTTTGTTGTACATGAAGTGGCAAACCCGTACTGACAATTTGTTGACAAAATATGTACTTCCATTTACATTATGTCAGCAACACACCCAACAGTATTATTACAAAACTTTTGACTAGTGTTCTGAATTTCAGATCCCACGTACTTATTTACTGCCATTCTTAGGTCTACAGTGACTCCAGAAGATACGCGTCTTCATTTTAAAACAGTTCCAGAGGCAAAATTAATCCAGAAAAGGTTGTAATTTTTAATGCGTGGAAAGAATATAACAATATTTCAATTTACCATGTTCTAGCGTTTCTCAACATTTTTAAATTTTGTTAGTTTTGTAAATCTTTAGAAATTTCTCGATTTTTAAAAATCTTTACGTGGAGTTTGCAAATTTATTATACGTGTATTTTATAGAGCAAGTTGTCATAGAGACAGATGATCCAGCGAAAGGTTACGAGTTTATAGATTCCTGGGTTTGAAGCATGGCAAATTTCCTAATGAAGCTTAAAACCTTGAATGGAATTTATTAACCCCAAGGCATGAATAATACGTAAAAGATTATATAAATAATAATTAATTTCCTGTCTGCATTGTTTGAAACTAAAATCACAAGCATCAGTGTATCAGCTGTCATATCAGGAGAACTAAGAAACGAATGAACAATTGAATGTGTTACGGAACCCTTACCGATGTTATCAACAGTGAAAATGAAAACAACAGTTAACCTAATAATAAAAATAAACTAAATTCAGAATACAATGCAAACTCTGCAAATCGATACGGTTTGAATGTGCATATTAAAAACAATTGGAAGATGCAGCTCATTAATCACATTGTATTTATACAAATACTGTTCATGACAGTATATTGAAGAATAACAAAACCTTTGTTTAATTAATATTTAGAGTTGATTATTCTTATTAGCTTACGTGAGACCCTTTGACAATTACACAGTCAGAAGTGCGTCCAGTTACCTACCGTCCCTATCTAGCCTTGATTAAGTCGGAAAGGCACAAACTCGATCAGAAGTCGGAAGTAGTCTAGGTCGTGGCTTAGATGTTCCCATTCCTTTCTTCAGTGCTTCCATAATCCATTTCTAGTGCGCTTGATTGGGCTGCTACATCAGCATTATCCGTGACCAGGCATTTTCTGTAGTATTGAGGTCCGGAGATTTTGGGAGCCAACTCAGGACCTGTATATCGGGGTGATCCGTAAAGAATTCCTCTGTATACCATTCATTCTTGGAGATGTCTTAACTAATTCTCCGGGTCCAGCCGCACTGATCCAACCAAGCATTAAACTACTGATGCAACCCGATTGAAATGAAATGTGTAGTGTTTAACGCCCGCTTTTACTACATACGGCACCGCAGGCGATGACACTGATGATACATGAGATGAAGATGGAGCAACGGTGGAATAAGATGGCGGGGGAAACCGGAGATCCCGGAGAAACCCCGCCCCATCGCCGTGTTGTCCACCACAAATCTCACTTTGCGGTCGCCTGGGATCGAACCCGGGCCGGCTTGTGAGATCCAAGCGGTCTAACCACTGAGCCACGGCGTGGCCGCAACCCGATCGTCTTATGATCTGTTGGTATCTGCGATCCATCCTAAAACCGTTTGACCTCCGACAGGTCAACTGCCTATGATGTTCAGTACAGAAAACCACATCATCAAGCCATAGTACTGTCCTATACATCCAGGAAGGTTGGAAGCTCTTCCAAAGCAAACCGCACCCGCAGCTCTCTATGTTGCGAAATGTGTTCTTTTGCAGCCGCACAATGGCTGCTGTTCTTAGCCTGTAAGAAGCGTTGTCTCGCTAATGGGCAACTCCAATTGCGCAATCGCATCTTTTAGTGACTGAAAAGGATGGGCTTCCATCTCTGCTAAAATATCAACATCCTCCTCAGGCGTGGCTTTCTTTGGCCGCCGATTTGTTCTGTGATCATGCAGATCGTCTTCTCATTCTTCCTGCCACGTTGCTATCCATTCTTGCACAGTGCGGAGTGTGCTAAGATTCATCTGGCAATATCACGAGGAGCCATGTTCGCCCTCCACATCTCTCTCCCCTATCATTCCATGTATCTCTTCCAATATAATTGAATACATCAAGCATCACAGAACGCCACTGTATAAACATCGGATGCAAAGCCGTACAGGCAACAGAGACACGTCCACACAACAACAGGATTGTAGGAACACTGCTGTCCGAATGACATTAACACGTATTATCCATTAAAGGCCAAGTTAATATGTTTTATAAATATTAAAACTTTAAAAAAATGTCACAATTAAGGGCCAGGAAGTTGAGGACCTGTAAATTGTCTAAAATTATATTTAAAAAGACCTAAAGCTACCCCAAAAAGGACCTAAAGATTGGAAAATAGAACGTAAAGACGTTTTACTAAACTTAGTTCTTTGCTTGTTTGCGGCCAGAATTTCTTTCACAAACTGTGAAACTGCGGTGAAACCAACCTACCCACTCATACATACCCTCTGGTCGAGGTTATCACAATGCTGGTCAAAAAATAACGAAATATTTAGAGAGGGTTTACTAAGTTCTGTGCTGGTGCTAATGACTTGAATACAATAGAAAGGTTCTCTCACCTATTATTACCTGTTAAATTTACCTGCTGTAGCCAGTCTTAGGAGTGCACTTTTTCCTGTTCAACAGAGACTAGCTTAAATTCCAATTTCTAAAATGCACTGTTTTTAATATGCACATTCAAACCGTATCGATTTGCAGAGTTTGCATTGTACTCTGAATTTAGTTTATTTTTATTGTTAGGTTAACTGTTGTTTTCATTTTCACTGTTGATAACATCGGTAAGGGTTCCATAATCCATTTTTGACCCCTTTTTTCCATTTTAGCTACATTTTAGCTACTTTTGATTTAAAGGTCAATTTTTAGAACATTTATTCCTCCTTTTTGCCTTAGTTACTTTATTATTATTATTATTATTATTATTATTATTATTATTATTATTATTATTATTATTATTATTATTATTATTATTATTATTATTATTATTATTATTATTATTATTATTATTATTATTATTATTATTATTATTATTATTATTATTATTATTATTATTATTATTATTATTATTATTATTATTATTATTATTATTATTATTATTATTATTATTATTATTATTATTATTATTATTATTATTATTATTATTATTATTATTATTATTATTATTATTATTATTATTATTATTATTATTATTATTATTATTATTATTATTATTATTATTATTATTATTATTATTATTATTATTATTATTATTATTATTATTATTATTATTATTATTATTATTATTATTATTATTATTATTATTATTATTATTATTATTATTATTATTATTATTATTATTATTATTATTATTATTATTATTATTATTATTATTATTATTATTATTATTATTATTATTATTATTATTATTATTATTATTATTATTATTATTATTATTATTATTATTATTATTATTATTATTATTATTATTATTATTATTATTATTATTATTATTATTAAAGGTCCCTTTTTTAGCACTTTTGTTTCGTTGCAAGTTTTTTTTTTTCAACTTTAACTTCTTTTCACAATTGGAAGATGCAGCTCATTAATCACAGTGCATTTATACAAATACTGTTCATGACAGTATATATTGAAGAATAACAAAACCTTTGTTTAATTAAATAGGTAATAATAATAATAATAATAATAATAATAATAATAATAATAATAATAATAATAATAATAATAATAATAATAATAATAATAATTATAATAATAATAATAATAATAATAATAATAATAATAATAATAATAATAATAATAATAATAATAATAATAATAATAATAATAATAATAATAATAATAATAATAATAATAATAATAATAATAATAATAATAATAATAATAATAATAATAATAATAATAATAATAATAATAATAATAATAATAATAATAATAATAATAATAATAATAATAATAATAATAATAATAATAATAATAATAATAATAATAATAATAATAATAATAATAATAATAATAATAATAATAATAATAATAATAATAATAATAATAATAATAATAATAATAATAATAATAATAATAATAATAATAATAATAATAATAATAATAATAATAAAGTAACTAAGGCAAAAAGGAGGAATAAATGTTCTAAAAATTGACCTTTAAATCAAAAAGTAGCTAAAATGGAAAAAAGGGGTCAAAAATGGATATTTTCCTCAACTTCTTAGCCCAAGTCATAGTACTGAAAAGATGCAGACATCTAGTGATAAACAACAAGTTCCAAAGTGAAAATATCTCATTTTAAACGGCTGACTGGAATCGGTGCCGAATGTCAGTTCACCACAATGATTACGTAACAGTGGTTAGAAGATTTAAAATGTATATATGTATTTATTTATGTTACACCAGAGTCATGGTACTAGGCAATGAACCCATCCATTTACTTTCTTTTCCCTGACAAATATAATCTATATCAGAGAGTAGGTAAAGGGGCACTGAAAGTTTATGAAGAGAGCTTCTCCTATGGCTTATGAGCTACGTTTGACATTTGAGCTGCAGGTGTCACTAGTACACATTTGATTCCGGGTTGACATAACCGGCTTAACCACTTCTGCTGGTTGAAGGATTAAAGATTTCAGAGAGCGCGGTTCCCGGTCAGGGTGTATCTTTCTTTCCGGGATTTTCCCTTATCCTGAAAGATGAATGTTCGGATAACTAAACTCTATGGACTCTGGGCTCATCTGAGTATCATTTCACTAATTTCATTCATCGTCCGCTGAGTTAAGTTGGAGGATGTTAATAATAATAACAATAATTAATAATAATATTACTAATAATAATCATCATCATAATCATAATAATAAAGGGCGCTGTTTCAAACCTTGAGTGCCTATTGAGAATTTCTCAGCTTTTTCGTTAGAATGTGAAACAAACATAAATGTAAATACCGAAGGAATTCCTCATAATTTGAAGTTTATCATTTCTTTTCAATGTGAAAATTTGCACAAACTATGACGTAAATTAAATTACACAGAATTAAGAGCCATCCTGGAAAAAACGGGAATTATTTTCTGTTTAGAACTTTCATAGACAGTGGAAAGCATGGACCTCTCATTACCATATAATGTACGGCACTTGCCATCGGAGAGAGAAGAGTCCCCGGTTCAAAGCTGGAAGTACCTCACTACAGTTTTTTCGTACTTTTCCCTGATCTCTAGGCAAATGTTGGGAGGGATGATTGCGTGTGTTAGGAATTTTCCCCATTTCATTTTTCTCTTCGTCACTTAAGGTTGCAGGTCTAGGCACAGTGACGATGATGTGCGACGCGGTGCTGGAAACCCTCCTGGTATCTAAACTATACTTATACTGGTAAATCCTATTACTTCAGTTGTATTAAACGGCCTATTAAGTGTCGGTAAAAGAGCTTCAGAAGAGACCGGATTCGGCTGAACTCGGCGGGACAATGGTTCCGATACGCATGGGGCATTGGGTACGTCTGGTCGGTGATGCTCAGGCGGGGTTGTAAGAGACGCCTCATTCCCCTCGGAGATCTAGAATAGTGGATGGCTAAATTCTGTCGCTCCAAACAAGGTTTCCGATAATCTTCCCCCGAATGGACTGACACGCGTAAATGGTATATCCCTAGAACTAGAAGGGATAGTATACAAAACAGGTACCATTCCTAAAGGCAAAGGTCTACAGAGTTTCGTCTCCCTAGGTACCAGGGAGAGGAATTTGGTTGCCACTCTTGCCCACACTTCGAATGTTTGCGAAATAGCCAACCAATTTTTACAAAAATTTAAGAACAGATTGAGTAAAACAGTATTACATGTTGCACTTTCAAGGTCGCGTGCCCATTATGTACCAAAAACATTTCATTTTTCCAACTTGATGGAGCTGTGCCGTATACATTCTCAAATAAAAAATGTAAAGAAGTGGTATTTGATAGTGTATGGATTCAAGGTAATATAGGTTATTGTAATTATTTTGCAGTTTTATGAAAACTTTTCTATGAAGAAATAAAGTCGTTTTTTAATTTTTAATTTTTACGGAAGTTGAAGGGAATTTTTGCTGAAGTATAAATGGTTGGAACTTTGGATTCAAACCTAATGAGAAACGTTTTTCATAATCTATCCTTATCGAATTTCACTACCGTATATCACACATGTAGATAAGACGGCGCCGTGGCCAAGTGTTTAGACCGCTTGTGGGACTTGTAGTTGACAACAAGGTGTAGGGCGGGTTTTCTCCGGGATCTCCGGTTTCTGCCGCCATATTCCATCAATTGCTCCATTATCATCTTTCCTTTCATTCATTTCGTCCTCATTCTGTCATGTACTTCTTTTACTCTCATGCCAGGCATCAGGCTGATCCAGAGTTTGTTCCTCTACCCGACGCCTAAAGGTATAAGGGATAGAGGAACAAGAATCCAGTAACAGCACGATAATGGTAGAACTAGGAAAGTTGAAGAATAAGAAGATATTACCTACACATGTAATAAAAACGCTTCTTTGATTCATTTACATTTCATCGGGAAATCACACGGGGAATTGGAAACGTGATAGTTTGTGGAAAATACAGTTAAAATTGAATTGTACTTGAGCAATGCGAACAAAAAGGTAAACGTTTTAGTTTCCAGAACAGAGTATTTAGACGAAAGTAGAAGTATTTCAGTGCCCCTTTACCTACTCTCTGATATAGATTATATTTGTCAGGGAAAAGAAAGTAAATGGATGGGTTTATGAAGAGAGGTTCTCCTATGGGTTATGAGCTACGCTTGACATTTGAGCTGCAGCTGCAGTTAAAAAAATGCAGTCGTTTTTAGTAGAAGATTTTTGCCCCAGGAAAGTAGGAAAGTGACGTATTTGTTAGGTAAACAAGTTTAATAAGGAAACTCCTAACTGTGGAAGCAAACAACAACTAATGCTATTTGTGATTTGCTTATGTAACGCTTACTGACCACAGCTCATAAGCCTTTCCCGTCCAAATTGCTTGCCAACGCATTATCTCTAATTTACGAGAGCTGAAGGCCGTAAACTAATAGCATGTTCATACACTCAGGGTTTCTTCATCTTTATTGTAGCGTTTATTTACTACGTTCGTAGACCTAAAGAGCAATGTGTATTTACAATATTCAGAAAAATATAAATCAAACGCTTAACTGCAACACAATTTCAAAGCAATCGTTCCGTACTGATAAACGTGTATTACATTCACGTGATTTTATCTATATCCACTATATTTAGCTTCTACAAGCTATTCTTGGCTGGCCCCGTAGCCCAGTCAGTAGAGCACCTGCCTGCCATGCTAGGGACCCGCGTTCGATTCCCAGCTGAGGCTGGGGATTTTTCTCCAACCAAGATGATTCTTCATCTTTCCCAGAGTTTTTTTTAAGTCCTCCAACGTTAAGTCATATCGGACGGTGAAGGAATTGGGTGAAATGGTGCTCAAATGAGTCCAGGGTTCATGGAGCATAGAGCTACCTGACATTCATCTTGAACGACAAGGGAAAACCCTGGGAAAAGCCTTATCCAGGTAACTCACCCTGACCGAGATTCGAACTCGGGACTTATTGAAATCCCTCCCAGAGTGTGGAAGTATGAATGAGAGTGCGAATGTGTGCGTGATCTAATGATTAAAACCCAACGAATACGAGTTAACACCTTCGATATGTTCCAAAGGAGAACGGCCACCGATATGACCGTTCATTTAATGGAACAAATAAAAAAAAAAAAACTATTCTTACGAAAGCGCACCTTTCTGCCTACTTCATGTTAATAAAGATAACCCATCATAGTGGTAGCTTAATTACATATTTCGTGGAAAGCACAAGGAGTTTAAAAGAACCGAATCAATAGTCAGATGTTTAAAAGCTAGTCGTTATGTGCTGGCCTGGAAATTTGGGTCACTGTGAATTCCTAAAATTTTGTAGCAAGTAAACATTTTTTTTTTAATGGAGATATGTTAATTCCTACAAATCTTTGACTGGTAATGTATCTAGTAACACGCGGTCAGTTGGAACACTCAGAAGGAACATGCTAGTATTGCGTCCGACAATTTTATCAATGTTACACCATCCATGGTCTCAAAAATAATACTTACCTATCATCAATCTTCCACTTTTGCCAGATAAGAAATGTGAAACTTATAAGAAACTCTAGTATTACGATAAATATAGGAGTTGCTGCTTCTAACGTCATCGATTTTGCAGTTGCTACAAAAAGAGCAATTGACACATCATTTCCAGAGAGCAAAATACACGGTTGCACTTTTCATTTAGGCCAGGTTTGGTACGGGAAAATCTAACAATTAGCGCTTGCCATAGAATATGTTACAGGCGAGAGTGAAATAGGAAAGTGGTTGACGTACATGCTTGGTTGCCATTGTTTGATCAAGGTGACGTAAGTGAATGCTTTGTTGAGGATTTAATGTCTGTGAAGGCTCACAGACCAAGTACTAGATGGTTTTTGAGTCTATATTATAAGCTCATATGTCAGCGAAGATAATGCTTTCCACACAGAGATGGGTCTTCTATCTCTTCACATTCTCTTCACACTACTAATGCCTGTGAGGCTTTTCATATGGACTTATATGCAAAATTTTATCATCATCAGCATCCCTATATATTCACATTTTAGAAGTTTCGAAGACTGTTCTAACAAATATATATGCAAATTTCGCAGTGCAGCAAGTATCTCGATCTAATCGTGAAGGCGTTGAAGAAAGAGGCATTCGCACTAGAGGAGTCGGCACATCACAATATTTCAATACATTATGAAAGCAACAAAATATCAGTAAGTTTTTTTTTATTTTAATGATAGACCAAGATTACATTTTAACCACACCAACCAATATCATGGTTGCAGAGTGCAAAGTCTGTGCAAAGGGGGAGGAGAAATATCTTGTAATTTTGAAATAAGTTTAATGAGGCTAACTGCGGCTTTGTAGGAATTCACTTAACTTCTGATTTTTAAAGGAATTCACATATCTAAATTCTACCAACCTCGACTTTGTAGGAATTCACATTCCTCGAGAAACTCATACCTTTTCATAAAAGCGCGAGAACCAATTAAACAGCGACAACACTTAAAAGAATTTACAGAAGCGTTAAAATTTCAAACCAATTACAGTGTATATTTCAGAAATGACTAAATGTCAGAAAAAGTTATTTTAAATCAGTTGTGTGCTGTAAAGAAATCTATATGTTTGTACAGTATGTTCTTGTCTATCTCTCTTGGTTTACCACTTATCCGAATTATAAAAGCTTCCTTCCGAAATAAGAGACATTCACAGACTATTACCATAAAATTAAAGATGCTTACCTATTTTTATCCTAGACAGATATTTTAATAAAGATAGAACTACTTTTGAAAATATCGAAGCGTCGAAAACTCTTCCACTTAAAGGATAATTTAGATGGGAGATTTTATTGAAAATCTTCGAGAATGCTGAAATCTAAACACCAAATTTACTGAATTACACAATTACTGAATACACACTTATCAACGTTTGGGAAGAACTCGGCTACAGACATGATGGGTGCCGTGTGACAAAGGGTAGTCACATTGAACATTTATAAGGTTCTTGGTAAAACTGTTTGAGTTGCTTTTTCACTTGACATATCATTTATAACTGTAAGTTGAATGTAATAAATATTATAAAGGGTTTAAACCCCGATATTCATTTATATACACCCTGTATACGTTTTGAGATTGTCTGAATCTTAAAAAACGAAGTGCGTGCGCCATTGTCTGTCTGAGAGCAGCGTAACTCAAAAACGAAAAAGTCGGTTAGATATCAAAATTTACATTTAAGATTCGCTTCTTCCAGGAATGCAACACGAAGATTTCCAAGAAAATCTCCAACCCCAAATTGCCCATTACGAGAAAAAGTTTGAATTTGTCCAAAACTGCTGCATGGATTTTGATAAAAAATGTTTCGAACCCGGGGCGTCTTGGTGAAAATCGAGCGCTAACCACTCAGCCATGACGCGGCCCATTTTGATCGAAAGCTTTATATATTTTCAGGATAAGTGTAATGTATATTTGAAATTTTCTGGAAATAGTCTCTGGGGACCTCTTCGTTTTGAATCATATTTTGCATAATTGGTAAGCCGTAAGACAGACAAAACCTTATTGCATAAAAATTTAGATCTCGTTGAGTTATACAATTTATCATTTTTAGAGCTATTTCTGAGATATTTCTTGTCGTTGGTTTGAATTTCCAAATACTGTTCTACGCTTTTCTCAAATAGTAAATTGTTATTCGTCTGTTTTTAATACCTTAAAGAATTTAAAATCCTTACATAGCAACCTAGCCCTGAAGCTTTTGACTATCACTTAAACCTACTGTATTTCCTTATTCCCATTGTATCTACAAGTAAATGTGCAATAAGACAATTTCCGCAAAGGTTTATCTCGATTAACATGACGTATATAAGTATAAGCGCTTGTAAGGATATTGTAATATGTTTGTGCGTTTGTGAATTGTTAGCTCTGGTGTATCTAAATTACAACTTCCAGTAGCTTGATACTGGTAAACTCTATATTCTTGGTTTGACAGTAAAAAAGCTTTGTTTACTATTCGAATTAGGATATCTTTATATCCAGTGCAGCTTTTAGGTTGTCAGCGAGACAGGTATTACTGTTGTATAATTTACATTTTGGAACTACATGACCAAAAAAGTTTCGTAACAATATCTAGAGTGGGACGTACTCTTCTCTTCAAAGGAAAGCTTGAAAAAAGAAACAAGCAGGGGATGTTATATGCCTAAAGGAAGCAGATTAAATAAGAACCGTTAAAATAATGAAGGAAAGCGGATCGGCGAAATGTTTATTGGGCTTGCGCTGCTGTCTCCAAGGAGACGCGTAGTTGTGCCAGTCATTCTGAATAACTCAATGAGTGTTCGGCTCAATAACTTAATAGTATACTGCGCACTAAGACCTGTAAGTGATGCTTATCAAGTCGAGCGGACGAGGATTCCCAAACATTCGAGAACAGATAACTTAGTGATTAGCCAGTTTCTTTTTGCAATACAAGAAAAAAACTGTAAAAAGCAATAATACATCAAAATTGCTACTGTTCTGTTTGGTATTACGTCATTTTCTATGGGTACCATAAGTATTGAAAACTAGAACCGTAAGTATTATGACTTATTTCATTCTTGTTGCCATGGCAATTGAAAAATGTATTGTAAATTTAGCCTACACAGCCAAATAAGTGTTCACAGTGATTAACTTCAGAATTAATTATTGCAAAAAAATTGTACTAGGTCAATTTAGTTTAATTATTAAACCATTGATCTTAAACCATTTCACTACTAAAGATGTATAACGGTGTAACGGGTACAGATTTCATCAGTTTAGAACGCTTATCTGCCTACTGAGGTTAAAAATAAATTATTGAAACACAATTTTAGCTTTCAGAACAAACAAAAAATGTGTTAGATTCATATAATTTCTCTGCCCAGTATCGTTTTACTTTTATAAATTATTCCTAAAAAAGCTTATTTTTCTACTTCATATTAATCCAGAGAGTTACATTTTTGCAAAGCAAGCTGTTATCTGTCCCTTATGGTTTAAACCGTTCTGCAAGATCATATAAAATTCCTTCCCAATGAAGCGTACTTTAGGGGCTATTAACAGAGAATTCAAAATATGAATTTTATCTGTCATACAAATACTGGGCACATTAGGAACATTTGGGATGGTACCTTTTTATATACTTTTAAATCTTTAAGTTTTGCATTATCAAAAGTTGTTTCGTTTAACTTAATGCTAGATAAAGAATGAAAGGAGTATAGACCACCTTATTTCTCGCACGTGTCCCCAAATTGTTGCTGTGATTAGTTCTTGATAGACCTTCACTGCGTTTTCTGTGAGTGAATGTAACATCCCATAGACGCTTGTGTCCAAATGAAAACCTGAAGAAAAAAAAAAAAAAACTTCCCGTGCAAAATGTCGTTTATTCCCGCCATTCTCATCCCTTAAAGAAATATTTAAATTGAGAGATTTAAATTTCAGAAGAAGCTTTTGAGATTAATATTTCTGTAATTTCCGATTATTGATAATATGCATGTTACAGCAAGCATATTCTTTCATAAATAAAATGTGTCGATTCAGATAGCATTTTTTCTTCACTCCCAGAGCAAACACAGAAATTCATAAAAATTGACTATCTAATAGATTTATAGTTTTATATAACCAGGTCCGTCATTTCCTTATATACATTTTCCGTAACTCTGAAATTCAATTAAAATGCTGTAGTTAAGTTACTCATTAGATTAAGATAAAGTATGGAATTTATAAATAATTGCATAAGTAAAATCATTAATACCTCTTTTCTTTCGTAGTTGTTCCCATTTCGTATTCCATTCTTTTAGATCACAACTTCCATTTTAATCTATAAATTTTGTTTGCTTCTTATGTGTAAGTTAGATACGAATTATTATGCGATGGCATGTTACAATGAGTATGTTAGTCGGGCGTATATCTCTTAAGTTGTAAATAAATAAATAGGAATCATAGCTGTCACAGCAACACGGGTTTGCTAGGGTCACGAACGTTTAACAGTAAAAGAGTTGGATTTTTTTTTTTTTTTTTTTTTTTTTAAGTCTGCTCTCATTATCATTTTCGTGCTTACCTTACCAGTCAACTAAAATATAAAAGAATGATTATCATAAAGCTTTTTGAAGACACAAAATTACGCGGTGATCTATTTTGAAATTTGATATCCATGGCTTTGAGCGGTGAACTTGTTAAAACATCCCACCACCAACCAAATATAAGGGTTTGCAATTCAAATAGAGAAAAGCATTTTTTGTTATTGTACCAAGCAAAATTGCATAACCCCTAATTTGTTAACTGGTCAAAGAGACAAAAGCTTCTCATTTTCCAGCCTTCATACCATTCCTTAATAACTATGCACTGACTTTTGCAATAGTGCAAGAATTATTAAGTTTAAGGGTAATTAAAAACGCTTACCCGCCAATGTTCAACCTTCTAAATTCATAAATCATTATCTTAAAAACAATTTAAGATATTACACCGAAGTTGTTACGGGAGTGTATGCATACCTTTTAAGATCACGTGTATACAGTTTATTTATTAAGCAAGACAGAATTTTTCCCCTAATTATGCAATCTTCTGAGTAAAATTATTAATCAATTGATATTTTAAAATTGACCATGTTTTAACAGTTTAATTAGTAGTATTAGTAGCAGTATTAACAATATTAAGTTGATCCGAAACATAACTTATTGTATTTATCAATCTAAAATTTAATTTAGCTATCTTTAATTGTTTCTATGAAAGCGGTTTATACAAGAATATATTTTTTAGCAAAATTTCAAAGCCAAAATATAGAACACAAACACATATATTTGCAAATAATGGAATCACATGACATAAACACACAGAAGCTGCCATAATTATTGGCAGTAGAGCAAAGCAAAGCTTCTCCCAAAAGTAAAGGTAGTTTACCTTTCTACTCCACAGTGTGAAGGAGCTACATTATTTACGTTCTCGTATGGTAAGAAGAGGGAGTATTGTATTCCACCCAAAAAGTTAGCACCGAGATTTCATCGGAATTACAGACTTCCTCATTAAACAATCAAAATAAAGCTGAGAAAGCTTGTGTTCGTTTATGTGTGTTATTTACTTATCATTATGTAGTTATTTATTTACGTCCTCCAACGTTGTCATATCGAACGATGAATGAATGGGTGAAATGATGCTCAAATGAGCCCGGGGTCCATGCAGCTTAGAGTTACCCGACATTCGTCTTTCAGGATAAGGGAAAACCCCGGAAAAACCTTATCCAGGTAACTCACTCTGATCGAGATTCTAACTCGGGACTTCTTGATCGTGAGGGTTAATGTGTGTGCGAGAGAGAGAGAGAGAGAGAGAGAGAGAGAGAGAGAGAGAGAGAGAGAGAGAGAGAGAGAGAGAGAGAGAGTCTATACACAGTATAATTAAAAAAACGAAAAGTTAGTTGAATGTGAACTACCATCTACGAAATAGGTATGTGTCACAAGATCTTCAAAAAAGTTCCTCCCCCAACTTATCCTCTACATAAAAAGTGCTTTGATATTTTTTATTTGTTTCAAAAACTGCTCTGACAATTTTTATCAAACTACCACATGTTTAATATGTTTACATAAGTGGAATATGCCTATATATCTTGATTTTTTTAGGAAATGCCTGTGAAGTCCGTTTCATTCTGAATAACGTTTGTGTAATTGATAAACCGTAAGAAATAGATAGTATCTTAGCATACAAAAATGCAGATCTAGTTAAAGTACATAATTTATGTAAAACAAACTATTTGTGGCGTTAACCATTTCTGAAATAATTTGTTTCAGTTTCCAATTATAAGAGTGCAGGAAAAACTAAAACTTGTTGGGCTTTTCCGCCGTTTATTCTCCCTTTAATAAGGTGGTAAATAATGAATATCAACTAGGTCTTAGAGGATTTCTTCGTTTCATTCTATTTATGTTAAAGAGCTTTACAGTCCCCACTCCGCCTTGGAACGTGCGGTTAACGAGGACCTGCAAAACCGGCCTTGTGTATGTTGGTAGGACAGCGCTGTAGTATCCGCTTACTGAAATCTTGCTCGGAGACAACCTACCTTGGCGATATTATGTCAGAGTTTTCGTCACACTTTTAAAAGACATATTCTCTATAACTTGCCGTTTCAGTTCACTCTGATATATCATATGTATCGTAAGAAATTGTTAGCTTTCCATATACGTATATACGTTCTGTCTCATGAACTTATATAATAATTATAGTAATAATATATTATACATATTATTACTATAATAGTATATATGTAATATAATAATAACGTTATGTCAACTGAAAATTTATTGAAGCTGTGTTAAATGCAACATATATGTTTAGAACTAGTTGAATACACGTCGTTGCCTGGGTTTGGCGATTTATCCCTACAACTTTTAGACTTAGGTTGTACTGTCCAATAGCCTTGCGTTTCTCTGGAAACATTTAACAATTACTATTTAAGGCAGTTAAGT
The DNA here is from genome assembly GCA_030765055.1 of Mantis religiosa. Taxonomy (NCBI): domain Eukaryota; kingdom Metazoa; phylum Arthropoda; class Insecta; order Mantodea; family Mantidae; genus Mantis; species Mantis religiosa. The sequence goes on from CM060948.1 coordinate 144,302,873, forward strand.
AAGAAATAATTAAAACCCTTAGGACACTATCAAAATAAAAAAATTAAATAAATGAAAATACCAAGAAAACAATATGCCAAAGCACTCGAATAACCACAAATACCTCAGGAAGAAAGTGCAATGCACTTACAGCATTTGCAATTGAGAAGCAGGGGTTATTTATATCATTTTGCACAACTTTAATGTTAACTTATAATTTTTATAATCATTATATGCAGAAACACACAACATATAGCCAACCAAAACTTGGTCACCATTCATTTAGTACCTATTGTTTAACCAGAATTTATAGTTGTATCATGTGTTAGTTCACATAACTTTCTAACGACATATCAGATCCCTTAAAAATATTAACATTTGTTTTATCCGGTACCTAATATAGAGATTAATTCAAATAAGATTAATATCATTAGTTACCTAGTATTGCCGGTTGTTTGGCAGTTTACCCCTATAACATTTAGCCTTAAGTTGCACGCAAGGCTATTACCCAATAGCCGTGCGTTTCTTTGTAGTTTTTTAACAGTATTACACAAGATACTTAAAGAGCTAATTAAAACTCTCAGGGCAGTATAAAAATAAAAACAAAATATTATAAAAATGCCGAGAAAATACTACGGAAAAGCACGGTTGAAGAACCACAATCTCTACAACTTGTAATGATAGTTTCTGGTAAACGCAGCTGAATGACTTCCATGTTGGTAATGTTTGAAATACTGTGATTATTGTTGACAACGATAGACAAGGTGTTCCGAGCTTTTTTTAGACATTACATAACATTAAACCATTAACTGTGTGATACTGGGTGGAATTTGGAATTCTAAGCTAGACAGTAATTTACTTTCATCTTGTGTCAAAGGTTTCTTTGCAAAGTTTGGTTGAAATGGGTGCAACGGTGTTACAGCCCCTACACACATACCAATTTATATATAAAGTACCTTTAGTTGTACTTTTACAGCTAAAGGTGCAATACAAGTGAAGATATCGGCTCTACATTACAATTATTTTTAGCTACAATGTGCAACTGGAACGAAAAGCATTTAAAGATTGAGAGATTCTGATAGTGATAATGAATTATTCCAGAGTCTAACAGCCTTTAAAATGCAAGATAATGAACAGGCATAGGAATTTTTAAGCATTAAACCCGGAAGGAAGGAAGTTAAGTTGAACAATCAATAGACTATAAGCAGGGAGGTCGCAAGTCAACACATCCTTCTCGGTCTAGCCCTTTCACTGCTAATAACTTGTATATCCGTTGCAGGTTTTCAGTCCCCGTATGCTACTAACGTGCAGCGCGTTGGGCTAAGAAATGCATGTATAGGTTCCAGTCAAGCATTTCTGAAAGCGATTTAATAGTATAGTATGGTCCTGCCAACTATCTATTGCGGTGTGAATGAAATGTCCCTCAGTATTGTAGTTGTCGTGTACTGCCCTCTAGGGCGAAATATTTGGTCTGGTTTTGCGCTACGAGAGATGCACGCCTGTGTCACGTGATGCCGGGGTTTCTGGAAATTTTAGGGTGTGTAAAATGGCTTCGTCAAGCGGAGCCTTGCGCGCTTTGAGTGATGAAGAATTATTAGACGTTTTTAAAATTAATATTAAAAATAATATTACTATTCATATTCAACCTACTATTCTATTAAATAAACCAATCTCTCCGATAGTTTTATCTTTGAATATATTTATAAAAATTAAAATTTTATTTTTACAATGAAAATGTAATGTTTTATTTACACTACGCATTGCCATCCGAGTATTCGGATTCAGATGCTGGCGAAAATGATCAAGATTACACTGAAGCAGTTTTTGGTGTTAGTGTTGATAGTAGTGGTGATGAAATTAAAAAAGTGATAACCAGGTTGGTACTCCGCAGACAAATAAACAGCACACCGACCCCTTGTTCCAGTGGCACAGTGGAGACTTCAGCCCACAATTGCACAGATTTAGGCATCAAACTTCAGGTATTTTGGCAAACATAAATGATGATTGCACCATACTAGAAGTTTTTCAATTATTTTGTTCCGTTTCACATTATGCAGCATATAGCAGATGAAACTAATAAATATTACATATTTTTGTATAAGAAGCTACAGCCATCCCAAAGTTCTCGTTTACAAGCCTGGAGTAAGACAACCCCAGAGGAACTGTATTTTTTGGAATCACTGTGCTAATGACCAGAATAAAAAAAGAATGCAATTAATGAGTACTGGTCCAAAGATCCCCTTGTTGCCACATATCAATTTTGTGGCAATGTTACCAGGTATCCTTTTACTTTTAGGACTATTACATTTTAACGATAATGAAACCCAGGTAGAAGGGGAAAGACTCCATAAATTGAAGCCGGTAATTGATCACCTTAGAAAAGCCTTCAGAGAGTTATTTTATCCTTTCCAAACCCTGTGCATAGGTGAAAGTCTTACGCTTTTCAAGGGCCGATTGCAATTTCTGCAATATATTCCATCTAAGAGGCATAGGTTTGGCATAAAATTGCTTTTGTTATGTCATTGCGAAACAGGGTACATTTTGCATTTCATTGTGTATACAGGGGCAAACACAGATATTCTTCCAGGGCATGAATTTGGTATTTCAGGAGCAGTAGTACAAACACTGATGGAAGGGTAAAGTTGCTCTGGTGGAACGGTTACCATGGATTTATCTTTGTTAACAGAAACCTCTCAGATAACGCACTGATTATTCTTGTAAGAGTGAGGGGGTACTGACGGGACTCCTGGTCGTGTGCTAAACACCAATGAACGTATCACTTCATCCAATGGAATTCGCAGAAATCACAAATGACAGATATATGTTCACTCCACGTGGAGTAATCAATGCATTATCTGAGAGGTATCTGTTACCAAAGATAAATCCATGGTAACCGTTCGAACAGCGCCACTATAGCTACACTAAGGTCTTACTTTATGGGTAAATAATTAGTATTCCAGTCCTCTACTATACAATTCAAAATGAAACTAATGCTTGTGGTACAGTAAGAAAGAACAGAAAAGAAATGCCAAAAAAGAAATGCATGAGAAATTGCTAAAGGGGCAAACACAATCTCGATACACACAGAACATGCTAGTTTTTAGATGGATGGATAGACGAGAGGTTTGCATGTTGACAACACTACATACAGATGCTATGAAAACTTGATCGCAAAATAAACACAGATAATGAAGCCCGAGCGTGTCACTGAGTATAATAAAGATGTGGGTGCCATAGATAGGGCTGATATGACGATTAGCTCTTTTGAATATGACAGAAAGGCTTTGAAGTGGTACACGAAGTTTTTCTTTCATCTCTTAGACAAAACTTTTCTGAATTCTCAAGCAGTATACAAAACTAAAACTGGTACTAACGTTACTATAGCAGATTTTCAACTCTCTCTTATTCGGGAAATTTGTTAACAGTATCATACCCTCAAAACAACCAAAGGAGTACGACAAACATCTGGCGATCAGCTCCTTAGGCTCATTGAAAGGCACTTTCCTTCACCCGTCCCACCAACTCCAAAAAAGCAAAACCTGATAGGATGTGTCATTTATGTTGTAACACCAGCTTTGGACCGAAAAAAAAACGGAAGGATACCAGGATTATGCGTGTCAAATACAACGTGGGCTTATGTGTTCACCCCTGTTTTGAAATATACCAGACAGAAAAGAAATATTGATATCCATTTTGGGAGGATGTAGTTTCATTGTCATTAAATGTAATATGTATAGTGAAGTTACAGTGGTTTAAGAAAAGTTCTGTAAATTGTTTTGGTCATCCTTGACTTGTAAATAGAAAGAAAACATGTATTTTATTGAGTATATTACTTTAAATTAAAATAATTGGTAAAGGTGCTAACGTTTTCAAAAAAGAACAAGATGTGCATAAATGGCCATTGGACAACCCTTAGTCAGGTGCGCTTGCCTTTTAAACGTTGAATAAACTTCTGGGTCATTTACAATTACCTAGTGGACTTTGGTAAGTGTTTTAGAACATTTTCTGTAATATACAATACAGTAATGTATATTTAAAAAAATTAATATTGCAAAAATAACAGCAAGGAAGGATTATCAGACTGCAATAAGTGCAGCAGTGAAAGGACTAGGGGTAACATGCTAGCTTCTGGTTCCCGGGGCCGCGAGTTCAAACTGGGTGGAGCAGGTGATTTATAAATGTTGCTTCAGACTTAATCTGGGGAGTGGTAGTGGCGAATTCCGAGGGTTAATTCCAGGTTAATATTATATAGGTTGTTGTATAACATAAACACAGGTATATAAATAAAAATTATAGCGACACGCCTTATTTAAAATGTATTTACGATTTCTCCAATTTACAGTGTCTGTTTGAATTTCAGTTCAATGCACCGATTCTTCTGCAAGAAAACATCAGTGACAGACTTTTCAAATTTTGCTTGCTGATGCTTTTTAAGTTTATCAAATAGCCCCTTTTCCACTGATAACAAGGACAGAGATGAAAGTGTAGTTTGTGTTTGAGTGTTTCTTAGATAAGCGTGTATTCTGCGGAGCGCTGAAAAAATCGTTCTGCTGATGCACTGGTAGCAAGAATGATCAAAATTAAATGTGTGATCGTGTGATTTAATTTTTAAAGGTTTAAGATTCGGAGTTGGCCTTCGTCTTGAAATTATGTTACTTTTTCAGCAAAAGAGCGTGAACTCACTTTTACCGGCAAAGTGTGATGCCATTCTTCTTATTGTACTTTTAACATTAAATCATTTACCATATTACTGTTACCCGCGAAGAATTAACACTAAAATGCAAGATTTGCCGTTTCACTGCACTAGCAACAATCGTTCTATAAACAAATAACTAAAGCTTCGGTTGCCTCGCAAGTTCACTGACATCCCACGCGAAAGTGTACTCTTCGAGTTTGCCGGTGAGCGCCATCAGCAGCATAACGAGCTATTTAGAACTACAGGATGTTAGAGCACCAGTCTCGGGGGATCTACCACCGACCAGTCCCGGTGTGTCGGTCACAAATTAACGCAATTAAAATCTGAAAGTGAAATCGCTTGGTCTTTCCATTATTCTTCGAACAAAAATTATGTAAATTTGGATACACTTTTTTAAAGTTATTAGCTGTTGCCGGCTGTAATAGACGCAACATTAACGTCACGCCACGGGTGGGGGGTGATAGATTTTTTTCGGGAGTAAAATTCCTTAGTATGGCTTCCTTCGGAAAGGAAGTAAAGCTGGTGGTCGCCTGTGGTAGATTACGGCATTTAAAAGAATCTCACGCCTAATAAAGAGACCTCTGAGAAAAGGAAGCGGTCTTTTACGACCTATATAGAATGGGACACTGAGAACCACAGCAGTTAAAGAGCATCCCTATATAAAAATTCCATTTCCATGTTCCATTCTTTTGATGTTTGGAGACAGAACTCGGACCGATTTTTATCAGTGATCGTTGGTCTTTGTTGTTTTGCATTCCTTGAGCAAAATGGTTTCTGAGAATTGCTTGAGTGTAAATACTTTGAAGCCAACAGCCTAAAAATTCCTGTGACTAATAATGAATGTAGAGATATTCGGTGAAGTGGTACTGAAGATATGTAACAATTTTGCAAGAGGGTGTGATGGTTGTGGGGCGAGAAGAAATGTTTACTGATAATGAATGTAGAGATATTCGGTGAAGGAGTATTGAAGATATGTAACAATTTTGCAAGAGGGTGTGATGGTTGTGGGGCGAGAAGAAATGTTTACTCATAATGAATGTAGAGATATTCGGTGAAGTGGTAATGAAGATATGTAACAATTTGGCAAGAGGGTGTGATGGTTGTAGGGCGAGAAGAAATGTTTACTGATAATGAATGTAGAGATATTCGGTGAAGTGGTAATGAAGATATGTAACAATTTTGCAAGAGGGTGTGATGGTTGTAGGGCGAGAAGAAATGTTTACTGATAATGAATGTAGAGATATTCGGTGAAGGAGTATTGAAGATATGTAACAATTTTGCAAGAGGGTGTGATGGTTGTGGGGCGAGAAGAAATGTTTACTGATAATGAATTCGGTGAAGTGTTATTAAAGATATGTAACAATTTTGCAAGAGGGTGTGATGGTTGTGGAGCGAGAAGAAATGTTTACTGATAATGAATTCGGTGAAGTGTTATTAAAGATATGTAACAATTTGGCAAGAGGGTGTGATGGTTGTAGGGCGAGAAGAAATGTTTACTGATAATGAATGTAGAGATATTCGGTGAAGGAGTATTGAAGATATGTAACAATTTTGCAAGAGGGTGTGATGGTTGTGGGGCGAGAAGAAATGTTTACTCATAATGAATGTAGAGATATTCGGTGAAGTGGTAATGAAGATATGTAACAATTTTGCAAGAGGGTGTGATGGTTGTGGGGCGAGAAGAAATGTTTACTCATAATGAATGTAGAGATATTCGGTGAAGTGGTAATGAAGATATGTAACAATTTGGCAAGAGGGTGTGATGGTTGTAGGGCGAGAAGAAATGTTTACTGATAATGAATGTAGAGATATTCGGTGAAGGAGTATTGAAGATATGTAACAATTTTGCAAGAGGGTGTGATGGTTGTGGGGCGAGAAGAAATGTTTACTGATAATGAATTCGGTGAAGTGTTATTAAAGATATGTAACAATTTTGCAAGAGGGTGTGATGGTTGTGGAGCGAGAAGAAATGTTTACTGATAATGAATTCGGTGAAGTGTTATTAAAGATATGCAACAATTTGGTTGTAGGGCGAGAAGAAATGTTTACTGATAATGAATGTAGAGATATTCGGTGAAGGAGTATTGAAGATATGTAACAATTTTGCAAGAGGGTGTGATGGTTGTGGGGCGAGAAGAAATGTTTACTGATAATGAATTCGGTGAAGTGTTATTAAAGATATGTAACAATTTTGCAAGAGGGTGTGATGGTTGTGGAGCGAGAAGAAATGTTTACTGATAATGAATTCGGTGAAGTGTTATTAAAGATATGTAACAATTTTGCAAGAGGGTGTGATGGTTGTGGAGCGAGAAGAAATGTTTACTGATAATAAATGTAGAGATATTCGGTGAAGTGGTAATGAAGGTATGTAACAATTTTGCAAGAGGGTGTGATGGTTGTGGGGGAGAAGAAATGTTTACTGATAATGAATGTAGAGATATTCGGTGAAGTGGTAATGAAGATATGTAACAATTTTGCAAGAGGGTGTGATGGTTGTGGGGCGAGAAGAAATGTTTAAAATGAGAATCTAGGTAGATAGGGGAAGAAGTGTGAATAAGTGTAAATACATGTAAAACACAATGAAAGTTTCAGTGGTCAATTAGGCGGAACCATGACACCTCGTAGAGAGACGGTACTATATGATCGGAACGAAGTACATCGTAAATGTGGAATAGGGACTGTTGCCAACTCGGCGAACTTTGTCGCTATTTCTAACATTTTGCCTTGTAGCGGTAGATTTAATATCTTGAGTTCAACGCGGCGAAACTTAAAGTTCTTTATCGATAAATTCTCTAATGTATTTGTGACCATTGAAGCCATTTCTTTGCTGCTCCACGAAGTCTTGTAGTTCTTTGTTAGTTTGCTTAAGTACAAATAATGTGAGCGTTAGGAATCTTTTCTCAGGATATGCTTGTGTTTTTATTTTAAATAAGGATGCTACGCATACTTAATATGAAATATTTAATTAGAACTTCAAACATTATTGAAGAGTTGTCGAACTTATTGCTCTAAATATACCTTATCGTAATAACCGAAGATTTTAGCTGAATGTATTTCCCAGCATTCAACTTTTATTCTGTTTCTGATACAGAATCAACCTTTGCTCATAGCTGCATACGTCTGTACAGTTTGATCACCGCCGATGAAGTTGCCCGCCTCGGTAGCGTGGTAGCATGTCTACCTCACGTTCAAGAGGTCCCGAGTTCGAATCTCGGTCAGGGTGGGTTACCAGGATAAGGTTTTTCCGGGGGTTTCCCTTATGCTGAAAGACGAATGTCTGGTAACTCTAAGCTTCATGGACCCCGGGCTCATTTGAGCAATTTAACCCATTCCATTCATCGTCCGATATGACTTAACGTTGGAGGACGTAAATTTTTATTTAAAAAAAAAAAGCCGATGAAGTTCTGCATTCCCGTCACTACGGGAGACGTGTCTATATGACACCCGAAGAAATCTGACATTATGTTGTGTAACTAAAACCTAAAGTTACCTCCTTGAACAATCTCCTTACCAACGTTACTACTTGCGTAGAACAATAACATCAAACTTGCCTACCCATTTCTCTCTGAGATCTACCTGATGTGGAAGATATTCATCGAAATACGAGTTCCCTTCGGTTACTGAATAAAGGCAATTAGTTATTAGACACGCAATATGAAAAGTTTTTCGGGTAAATTAATTCGCTAATTACCTATCTATATACTTGGGATCCCACTGATTCTCATGGATATACAAAATCTTATTCACTTAGTCACAAATTCATATAGGTTAATCATTTATATCCCTTCTATTTCTTGATATCTTAATCAGTCCCTTATTAATTATTTATAATATTATACTATTGTTATTTCCTTGTTCCCGATAAATTATGCGTTTATTGAAGTCACCCACAGTTTCGGTATCACTATTATATCATTTTATTATTTCAAGAAGTTGATTTTAATAATAGATTGCACCCTATTACCTAGTACATACTTCATAAAACACTACTTAAATGCAAGATTTCAATCCCAACGCATTTCATGTATGGTTTGGCATCTTGCATCTCGTAATGCATTTTTGCAACTTTATTATAAGAAAGGAGGTTGTTGCCAGAAAGGTATCGAACTGATATTGAAGCTTCATTTTTCAACTTTAGTAACCCAATTAGTACCTATGTCAGTGGCGCGCGCGTGTGTGTGTGTTTGTTTGTATGATAAAACATTTAATTTTCGTGTCATTAAGTGACAATTGATTAACAAAGTCTCAGTGGAGTGTAACATGTGTTTGTACTTGTAGATATGCTAATTGTAGACAATAGAAGTAAATCTGCAGACAGAACTATAGGCGTGTCTCCATCTAAGGGATAGATAGTAGGTTTAACTGAAAGTATAGCTTCCAAACTTAGTTGATAAATAGTACTATGAACTAGTGCACCTCTAGGATTTGTGGTATTAGAACCCCATCTCGAATTTTACTATTAAAATCACCTTTAATTAAAAATGGTGCTCTCATTTCGTTTACAGTTCCCCAAAAGTCAGTGTTGGTAATTTTATTTGCTCGAGCTGAATAAAATGATGCAATTTTTACTTTTTTATTATTTAAGTTCAGTTGATTTCGGGTGATTTGATATTCAAACTCATTTATATGTGGCATTTCATTGATGATAAACATGCTTGAATAAATATTGCTGAACCTCCTTTCCTGTTTATGACTTGATGATCAGCTTTATATGTTTAGTAACCTTGTATGTTGAAGTGTATTACTGGAAAAAGGATCCGTTATTGGAGACTTTACAAACGGCAACTACCAATCAATCAAAAACACACAATAGCTACAGTTGAAATAAACTACACGCGAAAATGCAGTGACACATTGAAGCACAAAGGAATTCTGAAACATAATACAATTCAACAAAAAACCATTCATTAGAGTAAAAGGCCATGAAAGTATGACATACAAAATAAGTCACTCATGTTAGGGATGTAATACTAGTGGCGCAGAAAGTCTTAGAATCATACTTGTTTTAAATCAACTGATGGCTCGTGTCCGACGCCTTCGACTTCAGGATTGAAAATGAAAGGGAAGCTAGGGAAAGAAGCAGCAGAGCAGGAAAGTGATGAAGAAGAAGAAGAAGAAGAAGAAGAAGAAGAAGAAGAAGAAGAAGATGATGATGATGATGATGATGATGATGATGATGATGATGATGATGATGATGATGATGATGATGATGATGATGATGATGATGATGATGATGACGGTGGTGATATTTAGTTATTCTCTTTGACCGCAGATATGTTGTACAAGTAATAACTTAACGTTGTAAATCTAATGCTTTTAAACTCTTGCCCTTTATGGAGGCTTTTGACTACTTTTTTATTATTCTTTGGCGAATTTCTGGCATCCAAATACTGACACATGTTGTTCATATGTTGGAAATTCAGCATACGTACATATCATGAGCCCACTGTAATTTACATGACAGATCAGATGTTAAATCTATGAGAAGGGAATCGCAATAATTTAGTGGGACATTTTTTATAATTGTATCCAAGCATCCCCTAAGTTTCCAGGCAATGGCACATAAACACTTTATGGATTAAAGAGTTTATTTTCTTACAAATATCAGTAACATGAGCATCCTATCAACAATAATACCTAAATATCTTAGTGTCAGAGCAATAATACAATGGTTGATTACAATTACAACTAATAAAATACGACGCACCTTACATGATAGGTAAAAGTATTGTATTTGAACAAAAAAAAAAAAAAAAAAATCATTATTGATGTTTCACCGCTTCTGAAGCTAAAGCAAGGAAGTTTTAGGAATGTGTATGTGTGTAACAAATAAATGTCGCACAAAAATAGGTATTCAAGTTCAGCGTAATATGAGACCAAGATTTTCCAGAAAATGTCTCCACCCCAAACTACCGTTTGCTTGATAAACTGTGAGGTATTTTATATTTGTTATAAAAATGTCTCAGTGTTGATTAAAATACCACAGGTATATTTGAGAATTTATATGACAAATAAAATATGAATCTTAACATTTCTGGGAATAAACTAGGAGGTTCTCTCATTCGGAAGGAATTTTATCTTGCATAACTAGTAAACTATAAGACATAGGGACATACTGCATAAAGATGTACAGAGGTATTTTTAGACGTGGCGTGTGAAGTTATTTGCGCAATAGTTTAAGGTCGAGTCTACTTGTCTGTTTGTAAGAAAAAGAGGTGTCCGGTTAGTCAACTGTCATCATAACCCACTCTGTTTCATATAACCTTACCCCGCTGAAATGTATCACTCCGGGTTCAACTACCATCCCCCTCACCCTAATTGGCTAATGCTTTCGCGCCATAGGCCATACGCGGTGCCTTCCCGTCACATTTAAACTTGCAGTAAACGTCATAATAATTGCCGGGAAGATAAATAAAATCATACAAATAAGGATATAAAGGCATGCAAAAATATTAGTTTATAATGAACTGAGCAAGTTGAAACTGAATAACTGAGCAATGAAACTGAAAGAGTTTATAATGAAAGGCCTTTGGCCTTTTGCACTGGGATTTTTTAAATCAGCACACATACCTTTCAAAAATGCTTGTCTTTCAGTCTTAAAAGTCGTGTCACGCCATACCTTACTTTTCGTGTGTTCTTCGTGTATATTTTGCGATTTGTATCTCGGTACAGTCTGGTTGTCCTTAAATAACGTCTTCGTCACACAGCAATATCGCCTCTGTCTTTTAGCACATTTTTCTTGCCTCTTTTTTCATTCACAAACCTCAGCTGTATAAGCAATCTGCTGAAATTTGGTAAATCTGCATCCTCATTTACAGCGGACGAAACGTTACTCATGTTAGGGAGTTCGTTTCTAAAGAAAAAACTATGCACATGACTACGCACAACACTTTTCACATATTTTCTCCGAGCACGCACTTTTGTTTATTCCTGCTTTTGCCTGGAGTGGTAAGTTTTCCTGTTTTCTCAATTTCACATCGCGATGTTCCTACGGATCTAACACTCACACATGTAACTTCTAAGCACAGCTGTTCGACTTCTCTCACTGACAAAGACGGATTCTTCTCTATGAGTGCATTAAACACATGCATCACAATTCTCTTTTCGGCTGTTTGTAAAGAATTATCCTTGCGATACTTCGGCGAAAAACTGGCGGTAGACTCTGAAAAACTGGAGGTAGACTCTGCCATTATACATATAAGTACACGCGCAATAAACGAGGCCGCGCCGTGGCTCAGTGGTTAGACCGCTTGGCTCTCACCAAGGCGGCGGGTTCGATCCCAGGCGACTGCAAAGTGAGATTTGTGGTGGACAACACGCCGCTGGGGCGGGCTTTCTCCGGGACCTCCGGTTTCCCCCGCCATCTCATTCCACCGGTGGTCCATATTCATCTCATGTATCACCAGTGTCGCCGCCTGCGGTGCCGTATGTAGTAAAAGCGGGCGTTAAACACTAGAAACGCGCAATAAACGATCAATAAAATAATTTAGCTCTCGCACTGGGCACAACACACCGTCGAATGGCGATATATGACTAATCCAGTTTAAAACAAGGTCAGCGATAAAAGTCATATAAACAAATTTCACCACTACCGCTAAATCACGTGCTATCGTGCCATGTGCTTGAGAGCAAAGGAACATCCTCTTTACTTCGTTTAAAAATTAACATACATTAATATACTTAATTCAAATAGTTACGAAAATATAAATTTGACAATTCTCTTCCAACATATAAGGATATATCACTATGTTAAATAACGAACTAATTTTTACCGCACGACAGTCATTACCACAACAGCAGCCAATGAGAGGTGATTAGATCACGTGACCGTTAAGGGATACGGGGCAAGCTTATGTGAAACAAGCTTTGTCAGCGTGATGCCATTCGCGCACATCCGAGCAAGGTCACGCTCCACCTCTAAAAATACATCTGTAAAGTTCTCCAAAACTGGATTTATTACAAATAACGTCTGTGGCATCAGCCATTTCCGAAATATTTGTTGTTATTAGTTTGAATGCTTCTATGCTTTGTCATTTTTAAATGCTATCCCCACTCGTGTTTGTTGCAATGCCATGGAAAGAGTATAGAACTTGAGGCCAGCATATAGCAACTCGCTTTTAAACATTTGACGATTCCTTCAGTTTCCTGTACACACCTATATTTAATGCAATGAAATGTATTAAAAAAACATGTCTGAAAACGTTCATCCCCATGAACATCAAGCAGATGGAAAAATAAGGTTTTGTAGCAATAGTTGTCGAAGCTGTATGAAACTAATTTTAGAGAAAATTATGTGAATATAACGTATTGCATTTTTCATGTTTGGTATTTAAAAGTGTATTTCGTATGTATTTAGTAGAGCAATTGTTTTCATATAATATCCAACAATATCATGGACATGGATTATAAACTGAAACAGAAATACATTTGGAAGTATTAAACCTGAAGAGTTCGAGAGGAAATTCAGTAAAAACGTTATAAATTGGATAATAAATAAATTCGTTAAGTAGACATTTTCCATCCGAAATGCGTTTTCTCTACAATTTCAGATATTACACGAGAACAAATCTCTGTGAAATAATTTTGTGAACCCTAAGGCAGTGGTTGAACGTTTTGAACCTGTTGAAAAAGTCACAGCAGAAAGTTGTTTTTATTTCTGCATAAAAACGATAGTATTTCCTCTGTTTTGATTTGTCTGCTAGTCTTGAATAAGATTACATCATATGAAAAAGCTATAACATTTATTAAATTAAAGAAACAACATAAGTAAATAAACTTGAAAAACCTTTAAGCGTCCGGACACGTAAATCTCAATATTGTTTTTGCTTCATAATAAAGATTGCAATTTCCTCTGTTTTAAATTGACTGCTACAAATAGTAAACTGGAAACGTATACTCGTATTTTCGAGAGTTTGTGCACATAGTTGGAAAAGTCTGCAGGAATCTTCGTTCTGCAATTTACATGTATTATATTTGACTTTTTCACTGGGAAAGTTGGTAGTGGTTCTTCTCCTGAGAGACACCAAGGAGCACTCCATGGAAATGTTTAGTTTCTTTGCCTTAAGGGTCCATATCGATTCACAGCACACTGCTCTAGTATGACACTTCTAATTAGCAAGGCAAAGACATTTATTTGCTTTAAGATGCCGCACAGTCTTGCTGGATAGTCTCAGCCACCTCTATTCGGAAAATAACACGTTGTCCTCCTTGTAATGTTTTACAATAGTCTTGGAGAGGCGGCTGCTAGGTATGAATGAAATAAAACAATGTACAAATGCATATTTTAAAATAAAAGTGTCTTTTATTTCATATGTGTCATATACGAGAACATAAAAAATAGTTCTTAATGAGGAATGCAATGATTTGCATGGGAGCAGTCTGAAAAGTTAAGCAAGAAATTAACAGTGCAGCATCACAATTCTACCGATTCGTGCCTGACCAGCAGAGACACGTCTAGGGTGCTGTACCCGTAGCTGAGTCAGTAGAGCATCTGCCTGCTGTGCCAGGGGTCGCGGGTTCGATTTCCGGGTGCGGGTGGGGATTTTTCTCCAACCAACATGATTCCCCATTTTCTCCAGAGCCTGGAAGTATGAATGAGAGTGTGGATGTGTTCGTGATCTAATGATTAAAATAGAAAGTACAAGCAACCCAACATATACGAGTTACACCATCGATATGTTCCAAAGGAGAACAGCTGCCGATAGAACCACTGTGGGGTATAAATGAAACAATTAAAAAAAAAAAAAAAATTCAGTGTTTCTACTTCTGGAAGTATGCGGGTTTAGACAGGTATAGCGGTGGCACATGTACGTGACGCATTCCATGTGTCAGCACGTGGGATTAGAGGTATCAGCATTGCAGAAAAAGAGTTTGGTTTGTGAGACACGATTAAAACATTTATCAGTATTTTACATAGTGATAATTTTTTGCAAAATTGTATATTATTTTACACTTTTATAAATTCGTTCCTATCTCTTTTGTTAGATAGACGCGAGATGCCAACAGTCGCTAGAGATATTTATATTGTTTTAAGATCATCGGGTCCATTGCCCTAATGCATTATAGTATTTAAAATTTGCCCTTAGAGCAGCACAATTACAGACAATAATGTCAGTGTCCTTAAGGATCTTTTCGAAATAAAAGAACCAATAGTTTATGATTCGTAGTGATATCAGTTATCGATTCTGCAAGGTGTGACACAATTACCTTCTAATTGATTTAGCCGGAATGTAAATTACGCCGTCGAGTAGTGCTTCGTTTTTCAATATGCTTGGGGAGTTTTATTTGGAGATTATATCTTTAGAGTTGAGAAAACAATTAACATTAACTGAAATTTAATTAGCTTACAAAGATTACGGGTTGAATAACTGCATTTATGTTTCTGTTTACAGGTGAGTATAAGCCAATCATAGACTTGATGATGCCCTCAGGGAGCTGTGAGGGGTGTTGCCAACTCCAGAATTGCTTTTCTGCAAGGCTACCCAATATCTGCTAGAGCAGCTCAAAAACTTTCCAAAATATTTAACGGTAGGTGACATTTCTGCAACAATTACCCAAAATTTATAAAAGTAAAGCGAAAAAAAAAAGTTCATGTCACAAGCATGTAGTTTGGGATCATCGAAAGTTAGTTACCAATTCATATGCATGCCTTTTTAGTTTTAAAGATTTAGCCGAATTATACTGCCTAAGAAGTCTAAATAAAACTGTAATTAAAATAAAATAGGGTTTTCAACAACTTCAGTTCATAACGTCAACCAGACACATACCTATTCTGAAAGGCTCTAGAAGGTTCGTGCAACCGCGGTTTATCTACATGTAACTACTGGATTATAGTTAATTAAACGGAATCAAAATTTATCACCCACGAAACCTATTTTAAAATTAATATACAAATTAGTGCTTCGAAATACTGTAGTTTAGCAATTATGTTTTCAGAATTTAATTACGTTTTCTTGTATTGTTCCTGTTGTTTCTAATTTAAACAACATTCTTTTTTCTGAGACCACAGTAGAGTCCTTATGTTCAGAAGAGCAAATAGAGCACCCCTACCTAACAAGATTTTAATGGTCGCGTAGCCAGAAAAAAGCCACACATTTCCAGCAAGAATCAAAGGAAGCGATTACAATTTGCCAAAGACTTTGTTAACAAGGCAACCTATTGGTGGGACCACGTTATTGTTTGTGACAAAAGCAAATACAACCTTGCTGGTTCCGATGGCAGGATCGTTATGTGGAGGAAACCAAACATGGAGCTGGAAGAGCGCAATTTATAAAGCACAGTCAAACACGGCGGAAGGAGCGTAATGGTATGGGGCTGTATTTCCTCTACGGGAGTGGGAAAGCTGGTGTTCAAAGACACAACCATGAAAAGGAAGTCTATCTTAGGCTATTTCAGCAAAATTTAAAACAAAGTGCAGAAATGATAGGTATTTTGGACAGCTTCTCATTTTATCAGGATAATGATGCGAAGCATATGTCCCGCATTGGGCAGCTATGGCTACAACTATGCTCATGTACTGCATCCACCCCCTCATTCCCCGGATGATGATCATGATGATGATGACTGTGCTTTTGGGCGCTCAACAGCGCGGTCATTAGCGCCCTCGTCCCCGGATGTTAATCCCATGGAAGCAGTATGGGATTAAACTGAAGAAGGCCATGCGGAAGAACCCATCCACTCCAAGCAGCACTTGAAGGAGAGGTTGCAAGAGGAATGGAGCAAACTTTCTACAGCCTACCTGAAAAACCTGGTTCACAGTATGCCAAATAGGTTGCGAGAAGTAGTGAAAAGAAGAGGGAGAATCACAAAGCACTAAGCCATATTTTGTATCACCCTCAAGTTATGTCCGATTAATTTTGAGGGCCAAAAAATGTCTTATTTCTTTTTAGTTCTTAAAAAAGCACGCATTATATAATTTTTATGTGGAATAACATTTATTTTCTTACAAGAAGGAACCGCGTAGCTGTCGATTATCATTAATTTCAATAAAACAGCACATCAAATGTTGATTTTCACTTTCAAAACTTAGTACTCTTTGTCCGATTATTTATGGGACTCTCTGTATGTATATGCGTTGTTTGTTATAAAACTACGATTTGTGATTGTCTTTTGTTAACGAGCTATTAATTTACGTGCGTACACGGAAAACAAAAGCATATCACGTTAGAGACGTTCATTTTATATGTTTCATAACAATTCAATAGTCCAGAAATTTAAGCACAATATTTTGTGAACAGTTTTGGTTTAGAAAGAGGTGAAATCTAGTGAAATCTATATATTTCAATATAGTGAAATCTACTTACTGGATTTATGAAAAATGGAACTTATAAATGATGACAGAATAAAACAGTTCTGGTTTACCAGTGTACCTAAGCCAACAGAATTATGTCAGATAATAGGATATGCAAGTATATCTGAAGTTTCCAAAGCACCAGAAAAATCAGAATATCTCAAGATTCTAAAATGCAGACAGATTATTTTTATGGAATGCAGAGTAATTGCAGCTCCATCAAATATGGACGAGTGTGCAGTACACATAATTATGAAAAAGGAATTTTATCATAATGGGCATATCTTAAAGCTTCTTGAAAAGTTGAAACTTAGCATCAAATACTCTGATACTGTGTCAGCTTCTGTTTATGAAGCATGCTTACGTTATACAGTAATTGCACGAGTAAGTCCATTCTGGAATCAAGTTGGAGAGTATCTAATTGAAGGACGTGATTTCCTTACAAACTCGGGCACAATGAATGCAGTAAAGATAGAAATTGTAATCAGTGAAGGAGAAATGTATCTTTTGGTCTGGTCTTTTTGTGTAAAGTTACCTGCATTTCATTTGGAGCAGCTTGGGGTTTTGGATACTATTGAATTTAATGGAAATGAGAAATCTGTTGATTTGCCTTGGGGCATACATTTTGCACAGGTACTACCTAGTTTGAGAGAAGTTGGCATTGTACGTGTATCAAATAATATGTCCAACCACTGGCTGTACAACTCATATCAGCATATGAGGCGGCATTGGAAAAAGATGTATGGATACAGACTTCCAGAAGATGCAACTAATCTTTTATTTTGTGGTGTCAAATTTCAGTCGCCTGAATCGAATGATTTTACATATCCAAGTGTTTGCTTAAAACCAAATGGTTTGTTATTTTTCCGCAACACTGAACAGAAAACAATACTTCGGTCTTTTTTGTCTGTCTTAAAGATAAAAGTGCCAAGCATATGTGAAAGTCAATTTGGTGTTGAACCAATGGTTGGAGCAGCTGTGCCTAAGCTTCATTTTTCAAATGCACTCCTGGAAAATCCTGATGTTGTTCCATTTGATGCTGAGATTCTGTCCAAAGATCAGAAAGATGTTACACCTCAGCCACTTGAACTTACACAAGCTGTTCCTGAGAAAGCTGAAGTATCAGAAACAACGTCTTCAGGGACTGTAAGAAGTTATCCAACACCAACACCTCTTTACACTCTGAGGGAAAGCACATTGTTAAACAATCAATCCATCTACATGCCGGTTACCTTAACAAGTAACAGTAATTTTGAAGGAAATATGATACAAAGGTCAAAACTGATGCCATCATTTACACAAGTAAATAGAGCTCAACAGCAGAGAAGCACTGGAATGAGCTACCCCACGGAATATGTTGACAGGCCTTTCCAGTTTGGCCGGTATGTGCCCTTGGTCCTTCCACAAGCTTCTAGCACTTCTGGAGTTTCTTCAGTCATAGTTAAACTGGTACCATATGGAGTACCAAATCAGCATTTCTTCCGCGAGGTGCCTCTATCCGGAATGTGCTCCATACCAAATGACAGCTCTAAACAAAGGAAGCCGCGTTCGAGACCAAAGGTACAAGCTGGAGTTGATGTGGAGGCTTTAACTCGTTGTAATGATTTGGCACGGGTAAATACAGCAACGCTGATTAACTGGCTTCGGCAGAAGAATGTCCGCTGCTCAGTGAAGGACAGGAAAGCTGATCTTGTTGCTAAGGTTAGGAAATATTTGAAACTAGATAATGAATGAAAGCTTTAAATGCCTTTAATTTTAGCTTCCAGTATCAAATGCTTTATTGTTACCATTTATGTAACACGAGAAATATGGAAATTAATTGTTCTTTCACACTGGCCGTGTGTAGGCTAAATTGTGGAAACGTAGAGTCAGAATGAAAAATTCAATGCCATAGCCGGGATTTGAACCACGGATCTTCTGGTTTCCGTCCAGCCGCTCTACCACTGAGCTACTATGGCCAACGTGCCGACATGACATTAATGACTCGTATATTCCCGGTAAACCACTTAGGAGTTCTCATAAACACATAAGACAACTACCTTAATGGCAACTTACAACATGTAAGTACTTTAAGGCCCGGGCTTTATAGCAATTTAGCCTACACACGGCCAGTGTGAAAGAACAATTAATTTCCATTAACTGACCTAATAATGGTTAACTATAAAGCCCGGGCCTTAAAGTACTTACATGTTGTAAGTCGCCATTAAGGTAGTTGTCTTATGTGTTTATGAGAACTCCTAAGTGGTTTACCGGGAATATATGAGTCATTTGGAGAATTTAATGTCATGTCGGCACGTTGGCCATAGTAGCTCAGTGGTAGAGCGGCTGGACGGAAACCAGAAGATCCGTGGTTCAAATCCCGGCTATGGCATTGAATTTTTCATTCTGACTCTACGTTTCCACGAGAAATATGTTTCAAAGTTAATTTTAAGAAAGTTTTAATTAAGATTATATTTAGTGAAGTTTTCACAACAAACTTACACTTGTTTATATTAATGCATTATCAGTTGTTTTCCAAGAGAATAGTAACTTTAATGTTGTTTATCCTCAATATATTAGCAAATTCATTTCTACCGCATTATTGTCCCAAGTAAGGCAAGGTATAAAGGTTTAGAAATGCTTTAACCTACTTTCAAAAGCAACTTAAACTGATTTTATTTTCTAAAAGAAAAAAAGGTTCAAATTTAAGTGTTTGATCATGTAAAACAATTTAAGTATGAAGTTTTTAAATAGTAATTTGGTTATATAATTTCAATTCTTTAAAAAAATTCTCAAGTTGAATAAGACATACATGCAATATTGCTGTAGCTCTGGACACATTATTATGATTGTTATTCAGTGCCAAAGCTGTTCTTTTTCTATATATAATAGAGGCTATATACTATTATCTAATCAACTGTAATATTAATGAGGCTTTCAGATATGAACTATGTATATTAAATTAAGATAAACAATAATCTGCTATTCAAATGTTACTACTTCTTTTTGCTTATTTTAAAACATTATTTTAATGTTATTGTTGCTTATATCAAAATATTTGAACAATAAATAATTGTGTTAATGTACATCTTACCTGTTGAGTAATGACCCAAATAATTTTTTTATGTGCTCTCTCACAAATTACACACAGATAGCGCTCATCCCAGAACACTCCACATTTCTAATACTTTACTTGGTATAATTATTTTAGAATCACACTTTGTTTCTTTCATGTTGCTGTTTATAATCTCACTATGGCTAGGGCTCCATTCAATTTTCTTACTTACAACAAATTTACTCATTTCTAAATAGCCACATGTATATCTGACGAGAATGACTGATCTTACAGCTCACATGATTTTATTTTCTAGAAGGGAAAATTTATTTTAAACAATACTGTGCTAGTTTAAAAGTTAACATACAGTTTGCCTTTGCCTCTATGAACTCTACATGCTGTGGAACAGTTTCTTTGTCTTTATTGCTTGAAGTGACATGCTTATTACTGCAAATGAAATTAAATGTATAGTGTCTGATGCCAGCTTTTACTACATGCAGCACTGCAGGCAGTGACACTGATGTTATATGAGATGAAGATGGAGCACCGGTGGAATGAGATGGTGGGGGAAACTGGAGATCCTGGAGAAAACCCGCCCCAGTGCCATGCTGTCCACCACAAATCTAATTTTGCGGTCACCTGGGATCGAACTCAGGCCACCTTGGAGAGAGTTGAGTGATCTAACCATTCAGCCATGGTGCAGTCAAATTATTACTGCAATGTGAAACATCAGCGACAGTTGAGAATAAGCATTGTGTAATAATTCATCTCTCCTCTCATAAGTTTGCCACATAATACCTAATTTTAACAAAAATCCAAGCTGCTAGATAAATATTTAAAGTAAATAAGAATTTTCAGCCCGGCTGCGTTGCGGCTGAGCAGTTAGGTAACTTGACTCTAAACAAGATGGCCTGGGTCAGATGCCAGGTGACCGCATGTGAGATTTTTGGTGGACAAGGCACACGGGTGGGTTTTCTCAGGATCCCCCTGCCACCATTCCACCAATTGTTCCATTATCATCTTTCCTATCGTACATTTCGCCCTCATTCTGTCATCCACTTCTCTCAGTCTTACGCCAGGCTTTGGGCTGATCACCCATTGTAAGTTCTCTAACCAATCCAGAGTTTTGGTTCCTCAATCCAATCTTATATGACTACTTCAATACACACAGTCCCCAATGAACTATACGTGCTGTTGATGGTAAGTCCATTGCTTCTGTGAGGTCATTGGTTCTTTCAACCATTGGAGCACAATGTTTTTCACCATGGCAGCCTTAAGAAGTGAAAGAAATTGAACTCTTAAGTCCTGAATGCTCTAAGACTGTCCGCATCAAAGAAAACAATAAGTTCAGAGTACTGGATGGGAAAGTATATAAAATAAATTGATATTGAAAAGAAATATATGTAGCAAAGCCAATAAACTCATGTTGCTCAAAGTCTCAAAATAAAGCCTGAGCCTTAAACAGCATAGTAAGTTACCATGAAGGTAGTTGTCTCATGTGTTTATGAGAACTCCTAGTGGTTTTAAATATTAAACATAGTGACTCATAAATAAAACTCAAAAATGTTACTTTTTTTTTAAGGAACACTAAGATTAGACTGATATAGATGGGATTATTTAAGTGATTACAAGAACAGTTATATACAGCGCATATTCCAACTGTGGCAGGAGAAATGTCAGATAAATGGTAAAGTACAATGTATGTAAACTAAATACACGAGGAATATATTGGATAATGGATTAACTGGCCTGCGCTTCCAGTTTAAAATGTTCACTTACTCTTAAGATAAATAGAATATATATGCATAGAAAAGGTACAAAAGGTTAAAGCTGTCAACCTTCCATTAGATATTTTGTTTGAATTAAATTAAATTCAGTCATTAGTTACTCTCAATATTTAACTATTTAACAATATTTTTTTTTAATTTACCAGTAGAAGCATATCGTTAACTAAAATGTTTACATTAAAATATAGTGTGTTCTATACCTTCAGAGCCTGAAAATTGCAGTTATTGCATATTACTTCTTGGCTTAAAAGAGAGCATCTTGAAACCGACAACAATTATATTGCGAATAGTTTGACTATTTCCATTTTGAAAAATACAGCAGCAATCTCAGTGTCATATTTTTTCTGTGATTGGAATCGGAATAGTGTAGTACATAACCTGATAATTTTTTGAGGAGTTTACTTTCATTTGCGTCTGATGAAGTTAATTATGTACCTCAGTTTAATCACAGAATTATGAATGCCTTAGAAAATGTTATTATTCAAAATGAAGAACTTACTTCACTTCAAATTAGCTTACAAATGCGAGGGTAATCTAGGAAGTAACAATAGTCTGATTTAATAAATCTAAACGAAGTTTCAATAAATTCAAAATCATGTACCTACTGCACTTCAAATTACCTTACAAATGCAAGGGTAATAAAAGAAGTAACTATAGCATAATTTAATAAATTCGAAGTAAATTTTTTATTCGAATTTCCATCATGTAGTGGGCCACTTCAGTTTGCAGTTTGCAGTTATGGGTCTGTATTGTACGATTTTGTGGTTCAAACGTCCAGGTCTATTTGCATTAAGAATATTAGTTGGTTCATTGAACAATTCACACCATTTTCATACTTCTTTCGTTCATTACTGTATCGCCAAACTCATCCTTTAGTTGATAGTAAATTTCTGCAGGTTCCAACTTTCAACTTCTGAGCAATCCAGAACACCTATGACCTCACAGACGGTGGGACTTGTATCACATAGTTCATTTTGAGCAATAACTGCGTCTTAAGACAAGCATGTAGAAAATACTGAAAAAGGAAGGAAAACGTAGCACTTTGAGGAAATCATATGATCTTGATTTGCAAAACTGATGTACACAGCAGGAAGCCTAAATGATTATTGCTTCCAAGATCATATTGTTTACCTTACGATCACAGTTCTGTAAGGGAATGTCATTGTTTTAACTTGTGAACACAAGGCAACAATTACCAAATACAAGGTATAAGTAAATTGTTAACGCAGTGAAATGAAACATAAATGTAAAATACTCCAAATCAACATGTTGAATATTACAAATGCTAATAAGCGGGCATGAATATTACACCCAAAGTTTCACCAGCTTTGCTGATGACTAAGAATGATTAGTCTGAGCGATTAAGAATGTTGTGACCTGAGGTTGTGATTAATGTGCAGAAACAACAACAAACAACTATTATTATGATTATTATTATTATTTTGTAATTTACGTCCTCCAACGTTGTCATATCGGACGAACACACAGTTTGCATCTACTTGTTGATATATTGCAAATTTCTTCTGGCTTTTACAAATGTAGTTTGAATAGCAGTAGCATGTTCAGCTATGTGAAGCTGAAATATCAGATGTCCAACTATGTCCAACAGTAATGAAATGGAAATCTGCTCCCGATTTTTATTTTTCCAACGCACTGCACAACTTCCTTCTTTTCGTTATTTCTATTCACCGGCTTAGCCAAAATGATGAAATAGCATGCGCTATGCTGTTCATATAGTTAACTATACACTACACTACACTACAGAAAAAGAAAATAACTTGCACATACACCCATTTCTTTACTTAAACTGTAAACAAAAGCACATTTCTCTCATGGAAGTCGCCATTATACATTGGAGCAAACACAGGCAGTCAAAACAAGATTGAATCTACAAGTATTCGCTAAATTCATTGCAAAGAACATAGGATAATTACAGATATTATGAAACGTTCTGTATTTTCTTATGTGCTAAAATACTCTAGGTGTGTTGACGACTTTTTATATGGCATTTATATTTGAATGTTTTCTGATTAAACACTTTGTATTGAATACATAGTAATAGTTTACCAAACTGTCACTAGATAACAGCACTAAGCTGTGTTTCAAGATTTGCACGCAGTTTCAGAGAAAAAGCTGCGGATAAACGATCTGAATTTTCAAAAAAAGGCCATCATGCTGGATAAGGAAGAAAGGGGGAGTTTAAATGGGCACGCCCCGAAAACTTAAACTCTGCGAAACACCTATAAAAATGGTGGAAATAAAAAAACTTTTACCATAATTCAATAAAGGAAGGTTTGGGGAACCGTTGTATGTCTAAATCTAAAAATCGTAATTTTTTTTAGATTTTTGGGCTATTTTTCAGTCCCAGGGTCCCTTAAAGTGGGAACGCACATAAATAGTGCGGTTGTATCACTTCGTCAATAAACATGTGTTGATGTTCTCTGCGGTCAACTGTTTATGTCTAACTCTAATCATAGCCGCCATATCTTTCCCTACAGCTCGTGTTTAAATGTTTTTAAGTTAATTACGATATTTACTCACCCCATTCATTATTTGGATGCATAAAATAAGCGATAATATGCAGAATATAGTGTTGACATCCATACACACGTTAAGGCAGGGCAGTAAGTATAGATCTTATGATGCTACAAATGACATATTGCTCCTTTTGGACTCTTGGAGTGACCAGACCGATGTTATCTTTAATGACGAAGAAATAACAAGGATGTTACACAAGTTAAAATTCCTCGATCACTGCTCCAAAAACAAGATTCATAGAATCCTTCAAGAGGAATATTTTAGGCAGTACAAAATAATGTTTAACAAATTGAAAAAGTAACTTCTGAAATAAAACATTAGTAACGCACAGTATTTCGCACTGTGTTGAGTGATAAAAATGAATGCAAAATGCGGGGAAATGTTTGTACTGTTCTAGGGTGCATGTACAGCCCACTTTGTTCCAAATCCGATAATCACTGATAAGTGTCAGTGATAAAGCTGGTCTTATACAACATACACTCACAAAGTTTGGACAATATCTATCATATTAAGTAGACAGTATGAACGTCGATATCCATATCGCCTTTTGTTGATGGTGTAATTCTTAGACGTTGGGTTGCTGGTACTTTGACTTTTTTTAAACATTACATCACGCATACATTCACACTCTCATTTATACTTTCAAACTCTGGGGAAGATGTTTTGTTTTGTAGTTTACGTCCTCCAACGTTAAGTCATATCGGACGATGAATGGAATGGGTGAAATGATGCTCAAATGTGTCCGGGGTCCATCGAGCTTAGAGTTACCCGACATTCGTCTTTCAGGATAAGGGAAAACCCCGGAAAAACCTTATCTAGGTAACTCACCCTGACCGAGATTCGAACTCGGGACCCCTTGAACGTGATGCAGACACTCTACCACTACGCTACCGAGGCGGACAAACTCTGGGGAAGATGAGGAATTATCTTGGTTGGAGAAAAATCCCATCCCCAGACAGGAATTGAACCCGGGACTGCTGTTATACCGACTGAGCTACGGGGCCAGCCTTAAACAAGTTCTTGTACGTTTCTGGCTATATACTGTTTTGAAAAGAAATCGGCCCGTCAATTTGGGGTACTTTCGCTGTTTGGCACACCAACAACAGTTCCAGTGTCAGCCTCTATAGCGTGGTTAGGCGTGTCTGCCTCAAATTCAAGAGGTACCGAGTTCAAATATCGGTCACGATGAGTTATCTGGATAAGGTTTTCCCTTGTCCTGAAAGATGAATGTCAAGTAAGTCTAAGCTCTATGGACCATAGACTCATTTGAGCATCATTTTACCTATTTCATTCATCAGCCGATACGACTTACTTTAGAGGACTTTAATTTAAAACAAAATCAGTTCAAGTCGCTAAACATCTATGTATGTCCACAACCACGCCCCCTCCATGAAACGGAAGATTTCAGCATAAGAATAAGAATTTCCATAGACATGATACATGGTTTAAAATGCCTTCAGTGCAGTCAGGTAGAGAGATTTACAAATCCAAACCCACCGCATGACTTCCCCCTTCATCAACTTTCTGGATGTGTCAGTTTGCTCTAAGGCAATAGTTTCATATTAGTAATGTGTGTTAGGCAGTGGCCGCTCGTGCCGAAAAATTGCGGGAAAAAGTTTCGAAGAATGAAGTCCATGCGCCGATGTTTCTTCACGATATAAACAGAATTTCTTCTTCCTTTCGCTTTTTGTTCAATTTTTAGATCGGGTATTGCTCGCCCTAACATTTTTATACTAACCCTTTCGTCTAATGCTCACCCTGAAAAGGAAGTTTTCAGGAGTTCATTAACTATGTTCATTATTTATTGGTTAAAGTTTTCGTAATATTAAATTACTCATACACTGAATAAAGTGAATTTATAACACGTTTCACTCACACACAAAATAAAGAAATCGGTATCAGCCACTAAATAAGGTTACACAAAGAAATAGTTGGATACAATGCGAGCATGCGGAGCATATGCACTTGTTATGAGGGATTCTCGATATGATCTCGGGAATACAGTGCAGTGCCAACATGATAGGTGCATCACAAACAATCTGACCTGCGATTTAATAACCATTAGGTATTGGATCCGTTTACGTAAGAAGGATGGAATTAGTTTCTAGAACTAAAATATAAAGCAATGATAGATTATTAAACGATTTTCAGTGCATATTTAAGTTCTATAGCTACAACTATGAGTGTTGGTGGCCCTGCTTCACCGTGCAGCGAATGATCACCGCGCAACACCCAGATGCAGCATGCTTTCGTGCGAAAACCTAGGTAACTTAGCACACCAGGGAGACAAGAGGAGAACGTTGTACGCATGCGCAATACTGCTTACTGAGCTTACCGGCTCTCAGCACGTTGAAGTTAAGGAAGCGTTCCATTAGTTACGCAGGTATTTTCCATGCATCAAGAGTTAAATATTGGTTGTACTCGATTTCTTACACTTACAATAATGCAGTTATTTACATGGTCTTTTAAAATTTCTATAATGTGATTTATAAAACAGAAAAGAGCGTGCTGCAGCACTGCAGCACGTAAGGACGAGCCGCCCCTGGATGTACTTAAATCATGTGGATTATATTATGGAAATTGCCTACTTGTGCAGATTTTATATAACTTTCATGTAAGTTTTCTAATATTTGCTGACTTTAATACCATTCAATCTGATTATTGCATTCAGAATTGATTAATTTTGTATTTTGTATACCTCCAATTTTGTATTGCTTGTATTGTGCCTTGACTTAACTATAGATGCAAAGGTAAACTAATACAAAATTACTAATACAGACAGAGACTATGATGCACCCCTACAACCAATACACTGGCAACATCCAGCAAGAATGGTTCACATAAAAGAATCTCAAGATGCAATACCATATCCTGTACAAATTTACATCATGGAAGCAAAACAGGGGGGAAAGTAGGAGCAGCAGCCGTCATATTTCAAAACGAAACTATAACCCGACGACTAACATATAAACTAAGTGAAAAGTATTCCAACAACTTGGCGGAGGCAATTGCTATTTTAAAAGCTCTAGAAGAACTCCATATCATGCCAGATATGCCGCATGAAGACAAACAAATAGCAGTGTACACTGACAGTAAAGTCACTATTAAATAACAATAAAAAACACAATTTAGTAATACAAAATATCCACAAAAAACTTAGGAGTTTGGAACAAAACCAATGGAAAATTCATTTTAGCTGGGTGAAAGCACATATAGGTATAGCTGGAAATGAACTAGCAGATAAACTGGCAAAAGAAGCAGCTAAAGACAAAAAAAAAAGAAGTCATATACAACAGAATTAAAAAACCTCAATTAAAACAATGTTAAATGACATAGGATTGCAGAAATGTCAAGAAATATGGAACAATACTACAAAAGGTGCATTAACTAAGTCCTTCTTTACATCTGTCAAAGACAGGCTCAAAATAAAGCTTCCCATAACCCCAGAATTTACAGCAATAGTCACAGGACATGGTTATACAAAATCATACCTTCACCAATTTCACGTCATTGATGCCCCAACATGCCCATGCAATGGAGGAGAGCAAACAGTGAATCATATCATCTACCAATACCCAAACACGGAACAACAGAGAATGCAGCTAATGAACGAAACAAGAAGGAAGGGAGATGTTTGGCCAATTAACAACCAACAACTCATAACAAGACATTCCCAAGCATTTCAGAGGTTCATTCGAAGAATTAACATGTGACTTTGTAATAAACTATAAGAAACATTAGTGCAAGTCCACAGAACTCAAGAACGAGTGGAATAGATTCAATATACTATTGTAAATAATATATTCGCTATCATTATAAATTATAGTTATGACAAAAGTACATATGTAAAATTGTAACATTGTAAGATCATGTAATTTAAAGCGTGTAATATTACTCCGGTAATGGGGCATGCTGATTAATGACAGTTATAAAAACATAATAAATAATAATAATAGTAATAATAATTAATGATATTAATTAATGATAATAATTAATAATAAACTGTGTGTAGTACATAGTGTAAATAGTAATTTAAATAGCAGACTATGCATTAGTGAAAACAATCAAAGTTTGAATACCAATGTCCATAACAGTAGAGATGACAGTGTAAATAGTGTGCTTGGCAGTGTAATTACAATTTTTGGTGCATATTTTTATAAAAATTGATTTTTCTCCACTTTACATTCTTTAATACATTACTTGCTCCCATCTCACTAGTTTTAGAGCTTTGGCTCTGAATTTTTTTTCAGCATATGCTCCACATTTGAGGCTACAACTTCAGTCTCAGGCTATAAGATTTAAGACTTGGTTTGACTGTAATAATATTTGAAATGCAAAAAACGGTACTAAAATGCAATTCAATGTACTACATAATTAACAAAGTAATTTGCCTATAAGTAATGTGTTCTTCAACGCAGAGACTGAAGTTGTTTATACAGTTAGTAGGAATGAAAAAATAAGTTATTCCACCAGCATGGTTATTGATACACAAGCATTAATTTGAATATTGGCATAAACCTTAATTAAAATAAAAAAATTAGTTCCTTCAAAACTAATGATCAGAAATTACCAAAAATTGGTGTGGTATTTTATAATATAAAACACATTAGGCATGCAAAGTTTGAAATTTGTAGGCATAGAAATATAGAAAATACAAATTTCAGTTCCAGGGTCCCTTAAGCCCGGAGGGCCTGTAGACGCTTTAAATGTTAGTACAACACTGAAATAAAGTGCAGGTTGTAATCTTGATATCTCGCAGCAAGTGAAAAATCTAGCGAAATACTTTCAACTTTTCGCCCAAAAATATATCAATTTGTAATATGCTCAATAAGGGTACTTCCCTGGTGATTGTCAACATCTATCTTTACCTGCTTCTCAAACTGTTTAGAGATTTGGTCCAGACAACTAAATCCCTCCATCTCAAATTGAGCCATCTCTTATCAGCTTATTTACATCCAGTTTATTTTTTCCTGATAACTGCTAAAGAAAGTTACGTATGTTTATTAGCTGTTAGGTTTATAAACAAGCTCAAGGCAAAGCTGTGACTTGTATAATAAAAGGAAAATGCTGTTCATAAGTAGTAATTTGATATTTTCCCACGTTTCTAAGAAGTGACGAATTCTACATTTGGGTTACATTCAAATTGCGAGGTTAGATGGCTGAGGTAGCATACTTTTGAGAAATATTCAGGACTAATTTCAAGCTTGAAATGTTTACTCATCGCCTTTGTCCTGGGTTCTTTGCACCTCTCACCTCAGCGGCACAACATTTACAAAAGTAAAGTTAAAATAACGCAGCCACCGGCATATCCCAAACTTATTGCAAAGGAATGCAACATTAAACATAGAACTTATGTACATTATACACGATAAACTAGGGTTTACTGTTTACGCTAACAGAAGAGCTTACAAAGTTTCAGATCCGCATAATAAAACTATCTTCCCATAAAGTTCAGAATTGAATGTACGCACAAAGTCCTTTCATTTTTTTCTCTCTCTGTAAGTTTTTCAAATCAAGAGTTAGTATCAGTTTTTTTAACTAACTCTAAACTGTCGCAGATAGGATGTGATTGTGTAAGAGTTTTCAAATACCCTCACAACGTAACCTCTCTTTCAGAATCACCTATACCTTGATATTCAGAGGTAAATTTCATTGAAAACGCCCAAAAAACAATTTTCACACCTTGAATTCAGTGACAAATGGATGCACTGCGATTGAGCAAAGTGATGTTTACGCTCATCTATGATTGGTAATCAGCCCTCGCATTCCATTCAAGAGGACCACGTTTACCCTATATATCAATTTGGACTAAAACTGTTTGAGTATCTGAGAGATATTCTTCGGCTAATTAACTATTCAGACCTAAATAAAACCAGGTTCCGAACTAGTGGTCCTTGAAAGTTCACGAAGCTTCGAGAAGTATTTGTATCACGGTAAATAAACATTTCAATCAGGACTTGATTTTTCTCATTGACAAAAATTGCACAAGCATAACATAATTGAATACATCATAGTGTGAACAAACATTATTAACACGTTTAGCCTGATGTATCAGAAGTTTACCACTGTTAGATTTTTCCTGGTGTATGTATGCTGATTGTATTGTCCACCCAAATTAAAAGGTGTTGTGTGATTTTCAGTTAGAACCCTAGTTTGGAAGCAACATAAATGCGAAAGTGTAATGTGGGCAATCTAACCTAAAGGCGAAAGCTGTACGTGCACGATGTTAGGAACTGAGGTGTCGATAGGCTTCGTCAGCTGTGATACGTAGCAACTCAGATAAGCTGTAAACGCATTAGAGGAGTAATCTTACAAAAGCCTCAAATCCAACTTCCTACGCTATATGCTTCACAGTGTACGTCCCTATCTTCTGTGTGTTTTCTGTCTCTTGTTTCGTTTACAACCTGCATTATCTAGAAGTAATATAATGCACACTTCTAGCAGTGATATATTCTTATGTTCTCGTAATTCCATCAGCCTTACCCAACACAACCAGTTTTTTCAGCAGCCTTTGTTGCGTAAATTAATTGAGAGTTTTATAACTCAACAAGCACCTTAGCAGGAAAAGTATGAACTTTCATATTTTAAACTATGCTTGCTATCGTATTGGGAACAAAATTGTTTATGTTTAGCAGTGGGTAGAGTTCAATGCACGTGATAACATATTTCGTAATAATAATAATAATAATAATAATAATAATAATAATAATAATAATAATAATAATAATAATAATAATAATAATAATAATAATAATAATAATAATAATAATAATAATAATAATAATAATAATAATAATAATAATAATAATAATAATAATAATAATAATAATAATAATAATAATAATAATAATAATAATAATAATAATAATAATAATAATAATAATAATAATAATAATAATAATAATAATAAGAAGAAGAAGAAGAAGAAGAAGAAGAAGAAGAAGAAGAAGAAGAAGAAGAAGAAGAAGAAGAAGAAGAAGAAGCATAAGAACAAAAATAATAAGAAGAATAAGAAGAATAAGAACAATAAGAATAAGAACAATAATAATCATCATAATAATAGTAACAATAATAGTAATAATAATCATAATAATGATAATGTTAATAATCCCGTCGGTCACGAAACACACATCTGAAGAATACCTGCGTCTTTGACCTAGATATTCGCGGCTCTGTTTTGTGTATACTGCAATTTAACATTAAACTCCGGTCACAACTAAGTTTTCACAGCAGTAAGGTGGAACCAACTCCCAGAACGTGATGTACTCCACGTAAAGAAGATAGTATGATGTTTCTGATTGGCTATGGTTAGATATGAATCATTCCTACTAGATGGAACTGCGGTGGCAACAAACTCCACTCTAGCCAACAAAGGATGTGGCGGTAGGCGAGGTGGCACGACACGCTGAGGTGTTAGTTGCGATGCCAGTGTAAGTTTAAAATTGAGCATACTAATAATTGGGGCGGCAGTTTTTCCTCCTCCGTAATCTAGGGATAATATGCTAGCCTGTGATTCTCGAAGTCACGTGTTCAATCCTGGCGGATGGCGTAAAATTTCTTAGCATGGCTTCGTTTGGGAGTAAAGTGAAGCCCGTGGTCCCGTGTCGTACATTTATGGCACGTGAAAGTACCTCAAACCTGATTAAGAGACTTCTGAGCAAACTTAAATGGTCTTTCACGCTCAATAGAATGAGATGCTGAGAACCAGAGCAGGTAAAGAGTGTCCATAAGTGATGATGATGATGATGATGATGATGATGATGATGATGATGATGATGATGATGATGATGATGATGATGATGATGATGATGATAGGGCGGAGTTTTTTTAACGAAGAAAAGGTGTTCTAACGGGAATACCTGCAGAGTTTTTTGTATACTAAACACTACCATAAGTTTACAATTATGTACCGAGACACAACTCAAACCGTAATCCATGGCGTATCAGCCTTAGTAGACCAAGGCCTGCCAACTCGACTGCTGGCCTCACGCCCATATAATGCATGCAATATATATGGGTGATCATCTAACCGATACGGGAAGGAGATGTGGTCAGCATTACGTACCCCCAGCCGGAAAGTTGGCTTTCTAGACCAGGGTTCGCTACCTGGCGTGGCTTCTCAATTTCCTCACGATGCTGAGTGGTCACCGTTCCTATATCCGGGGCTTAAAATCCGCACCCCCGGAGATGGGATCGATCCCGGGTGCATTCCATGGCAGATAACCAAAACACAACTTGTAACTGATTAAAATTGTACTACCCCGGGAAGTCAGCAGCATTCAACCCATAATACCGATGCGCCTTGCACAATTACGATATATAAGTTCAAAAAGTGGACGGAGACCCCGGAAAACTATATATTTTTGATTGAAAATATGTTATAGTGTATTTTCAATAGTTAATAATAAAACCTTGTTTATTTAGTTTATATACAGTTTCGATCTGAGGCAAAGGTGCACACCTAATAAACTGAAATTTAGTTTAAATAAAACTTTAAGAAAAGAATGGTAGTGATACTAGTTAAATGGTATACATCTTGAAAATGTACACGATATTTAGAATGCATTCCATTGTAAAAATAAATGAACCTAAAAGAAAGGAATGGTACAGACAGAATTCCAGAAATTTGAACATGCCAACAACTCCTTTCTTTTGTTTACCTATGTATATCAGCGTTAATAATATAGCAAAACATATTTTCGTATATTCTTTGTGGAAGTATTTATTTCAGTTTATGATTGAAGCTTCTCCAAAATGACAGGCATTATGGCAAAAAATGGCTTTTACACTAACAGGCACCTCTACTGGAATGATGACCCATTGTGGTTGCTTCCCTTTAATTGTTTTGTTGTTGTTGTAATTTACGTCCTCCAACGTTAAGTCATATCGGACGATGAATGCAATGGGTGAAATGATGCTCAAATGAGTCCGGAGTCCATAGAGCTTAGAGTTACCCGACATTCGTCTTTTAGGATAAGGGAAAACCCCGGACAAAACCTTATCCGGGTAACTCACCCTGACCGAGATTCAAGGCCGCGCCGTGGCTTAGTGGTTAGACCGCTTGGCTCTCACCAAGGCGGCCCGGGTTCGATCCCAGGCGACCGCAAAGTGAGATTTGTGGTCGACAACACGGCGCTGGGGCGGGTTTTCTCCGGGACCTCCGGTTTCCCCCGCCATCTCATTCCACCGGTGCTCCATCTTCATCTCATGTATCATCAGTGTCACCGCCTGCGGTGCCGTATGTAGTAAAAGCGGGCGTTAAACACTACACATTCATTCATTTGACCGAGATTCGAACTCGCGACCTCTTGAACGTGAGGCAGAGATGCTAGCATCTACGCTACCGAGGCGGGCGCTTTAATTGTGGCACACCTGTTGGGTGATCTCGATGGTCTCTTGCAGAAAGCATATGCTCATTTAAGGCCGGCACGGAGATTTGCACCATAGTTGCACCATTCTTTCAGGACTTGACATTTATATATTTTTTCCACTTCCGTTCTGCAGTACCTTATATTTAATTATTTGCTATAACGCCCGTTTGAGGAATATCTTTGCTTCACTTTACATACAATTTTTATTTGTTTTATCGATGTCATGCTTGAATTTAATTCAATTCGCAAAAGGCACTTTCTGCTCTCGGGCAATAACTGCGACGGACATTTCCCCTAAAACAAGAATAAGATGAAATTGTGTCAATATGTATATACCTATAGTTTCCACATTCACACTCTCATTCTTACTTCCAGACTCTGGGGAAGATGGGGAATTATCTTGGTCGGAGAAAAATCCCCAACTCCACCGCCGGGAATCGAATCCGGGACCCCTAGAACGGCAGGCAGGTGCTCTACCGACTGAGCTACGGGGCCAGCCTACAACGTATTTATTCTGCTTCTAAACATAGTGTTAGGCATCTATTCAAATTCTGTATATGTTTACACATGTGACGGCGCTTATTTTACACTCGTCCTTTAATTTATATTTAGTTTTATTTATTAACGGACAGTCAGGTTGCGTAATTATATTTCACCAGTATTAAGATGTAATCATATTAAATCTGATTTAATCACTACTAGCCCCTTTTGGATTCTATACAGTATTATTGACTTTGCAGAAGTTTTATCCGTCAAACGAATGATAAGAGTACCTAGAGATAAGGCGGTGTAGATGGTCTTTATTAATAAGTGTCATTACGTAATATAACACACATCAAGGATGCCACTTTATCGCGGTATTTGTTATACTCGGGTAGCTTGAAGCATGGGAAATTAAAACTTAAATTTCATACTCCCATTTTATGCTTCTTGTGGTATTAAGAATTCAGAAAAGTTATAGTGAAACTTGGCTATTTCCTCTCTTCTTTTCTGCCTACTGGCAGAACGGACATTCAGACATTCTGTAGGTACGCTTAGTTTCACACTGGCAGATTTCAGACGTAACGAAAAAGTAAATCGCAAAACATTTGGACTCCAAGACACTAATTCCTTGCGGTTTGGCAGTCCCTTTTACGAGCTGTTGTGTGATGTAACATGGATTGTACAATACTTGATGTCTTGCATACATTTTTGCCATCCCTGAATGTATTCTGTCCACTTTTGGAACAAGAATAACAGTTTATGGAGTGACACTTATAAAGGGTAGTGCTTGTTTGGTTCAATTTTTGGCAGTATGCCTACAGTTCACTTTATGGGAGACATTAAAAAACATATTAACAAACCATCTCTGAGAACTCGCCAAAATTTCACGGTATTCCACATCTTGCTAATCGACTAGGAATTGTGTATTCCAGGAAAAGATTACTATATTATTCTGAATGGGTAATGAATCTTACTGGTGACGAAGGGATTAGTAACACATCTTTCCCCACCTATCATAAATACATAAACAGATCTTATACATCCACTAAAATTAATCACGACAAATTCTTGACTTGAAACGATTTCAATACTACACCCACGGGCTTGGCATATGCAAGATGCGAAAACAGAATTCAGCTGTTTAAACCATACGTCAAAATTTATTTCTATTGTGCTATTGCGAAAAACCGTATAGCAGAAAATTTTAAAAACTCCTGACACTGCAGAAACTTATTTGAAAAAAAAAATGGACTTTTAATGTGAGCCTCATTCTTTCTATAGATTCTCTGTCTCTCTCTCTCCCTCCCTCTACTTCCCTCTCCCTCCCTCTCCCTCCCTCTTCCTCTCCGTATCTCGTGGTTTCCAATTTATACTAAATTCAAGATATTGCTATACTCAATTTAAGATAGACATTTTGTTCTTTACGCTAGTATCCACCGTTTAAGGAATTTCTTTTCGTGTAATTTTGATAAAACGTAGTAATCTTAGGTTTTAGAAAATGATAAAAAGTATTAGGCTACCCCTAGAAGTTCCAAAATATCCTCACCTCTAACTTTCAGTCCGTGATTTTCAACTCCTAAAATACAAATTAACACTGTGTGATACTTCTTGCCTTATCCTATAAACTACCTTACAACTGCCCGCCTTGGTAGCGTAGATGGTTGCGTGTCTGCCTCATGTTCAAGAGGTCCCGAGTTCGAATCTCGGTCAGGGTGAGTTATCTGGATAAGGTTTTTCTGGGGTTTTCCCTTATGCTAAAAGACGAATGTTGGGTAACTCTAAGCTCCATGGATCCCGGACTCATTGGAGCATAATTTCACCCATTTCATTCACCGTCCGGTATGACTAAATGTTGGAGGACGTAAATTACCGAAAAAAAAACCTTACAACTCTCAAAATCTAACGGCTGCCTTATTTTCCATTCATTATGTAGAAATTTACACTGTTTAACCCATCTGGCCAAAATATTATAAATTATTATATGTGACAACTTCCATAAACTACCAACCCTATTTCCAATCTTAAAATATCTGAAATGCTTTAAAAGCTACACGTTCTCTTTATGTTCAACTCCTAAAAGATAAAATCTAATTCTTGGTTAGTTAGCGCATATATTTATAAGCGCGAAAATGATAGAACGTCTTAAAACTTAAAAATCTGTACAAGTTCATATTGTCAACCATTATATAAAAATGTGGACCGTTTGACCAATCCGAACAAAACTTTTGAGATTAAGCTTTAGATATGAGTGAGATCTGTAAGCTTTCGCGATTGAATTGTCTCATGAGGTACCTGTGTTTCATATTTTATATATCTTAGGAACTAGCGCTTCATAAACATTGAAAAATTGCTTGCAAAGAGGAAATCACTCTAACCCTGCATAAGCGGAATTTGTTTAATTCAGTTTAAAAACAAACTTTGAACTGGGTTTTAGGACAGAATTATTACAAATAGCAGTTAATCACAAAAAGATTATAAGTCCGTTTTCAAAGCTTTGTGGTTCTGTAGATTCTATAACAACTTAAAGCAACTCTGCAGCCTCTTATGAATTTTGTTTCAAACTACTAGCATATTTTCAAAGGACTATTAATGTTATGTCAGCAAAGCTATTTGTTGTGTCCAAGAAATTATAGAACATTATAACTTGAAACTTCACTTACTGTAATACCCACTTTGATTTACGAAAGAATTTAAAACTCATTGCTAACAAATTCCTGAGGCAAAATATTTATTGTAATTCACTGAGCTTTAGAGGTAGGCTGATTCCTTAATCTTGTTATGTTTTAATTAACGTTTTATAATAAGTATGTAGCAGCACATAATTTAAGAAGACAAACCTGTGAAAATTGTCGAAAATCTTGAAAATATCTATCTAGGAGTTTTACACGTTAATAAACTTTGGCTCTTGTAGATAAATATGCCAAGGTTGTTTTCGGCTCGTTGCACTTTAAATGCTTCCGCGTGACCATTCAGAGGCAGTTTTGAAGGTAAAGGCATACCTTAAATATTAAATGTCGCTTTCCTCTTAGTGCATTTTTCCACCGCATGTTTGAATGTTTCGAAAGCTCCCTGCAATCCAATCCTCAACATAATACATATAAACTATCTATAGTAATTTTAAGCAAGTAAAGCGTTTTATATAAGTAATAAAAACTTTTACTTGCAGCATAAAAATATATCAACAAGTAGATAATTTATGGTTTTTCTACAATAATACTTACTGCATTTAAAAATGATCCAGTAAAGTTTTCAAAGTGGTATTTATAGAAAGTAAATGTGAAGTTTTATTACATTTTGAAAACTGCACTACAAACGAAAATTATTGTAGCACACTTAAAAAGTAGCACATTTTTTATCAAGTACTTCATGCATCTGACTTTAGTAACTAATAGTTATATATTATGTGGCTTATATAATGTAATTTGCTTAAGAAACAAAAAAAAAAGTTTAAATTTTCAGAGGTTGCTTACCTTATCAGAAAATATAATATCCACCTGTACACTCAATTAATACAGTAGACTCGTGATTAGGGTACTCAAAGCTGAAATTTTATCAGAATTTTCAAAAAATTCAGAAACTATTTTTCCTGTGTGAAAGATGCTTTGAACCTTTAGCTTCAATTGCATAGTATCTGTTTTGCTCTTAAAATCCTTTAAATCTAATAAACCTCTAAGACCACAGGATATAATGTCCTGTTTTTATTTCCAATTATTTTGCCCGACTTTACACTAAAATCATTCCATATGAGTAGTTTCTAAGTAATGTTGAAATGTTCAGCACAAATTAAAAGAGAATGAACCTAAATATGACTGGAATATTTCTTTTGATAGACTTTTAAATTGCTTAGAATATGATATAGTTAATTCGACCATTGGAGTTAAATTATTACAAAAGTAGTATTTGAAGATTTACATTTTTTTTAAACAACCAGA
Source organism: Mantis religiosa (assembly GCA_030765055.1). Lineage (NCBI taxonomy): Eukaryota > Metazoa > Arthropoda > Insecta > Mantodea > Mantidae > Mantis > Mantis religiosa. Next base: position 144,340,982 of record CM060948.1, read on the forward strand.
AGAGTGACAATTTGTTATACTTTTATTTGTGCCTTATTGTTTAAATAATGTAACAAACTTTTTATTATTTAAAAATTACGATTTATACATCCTGTACAGCACCTGATAAATTAGTGTTAAAATATTTTTTCTCCCAAACTCTTAATCTACATGAAATTTAAAACGCTTATAATTGTACCAGAGCCCGCCTCTGTAGCGCAGATGGTAGCATGTCTGCCTCATGTTCAAGAGATCCCGAGTTCCAATCTCGGTCAGGGTGAGTTACCTGGATAAGGCTTTTCCGGGGTTTTCCCTTATCCTAAAAGACGAATGTCGGGTAACTCTAAGCTCCATGGACCCTGGGCCCATTTGAGCGTCATTTCACCCATTTTATTCATCGTCCGATATGACTTAAAAAAAGTTAAAGGACGTAAATTATAAAAAAAAATGTATCAGAGTAGCATGTGACAAAATTTAAAAACAGGTGAATCAAAACTGCAAGATTTACACATTTGAGCTGTGATATAAGGGTACCCGATTTCGTATATACTATTTTTTTGCATTTATGCATGTTTTTTATGTCATATTTCTTTGCTATGGCTACTATGCTGAAGTTGTTAAGCATAAGTCGCTGGGAACACATAATGCATATCACTAATTTGTATATGAGTTGCACATGCTTTTATAGTTAACTGTTGTTTAGTGGCATCTTAAAGATGTTGTTTGTGATAGATGGGAGCAAAGTGGCAAAGTGCCAGTCCTCAGAGGGAACCTGATTTCATCTGCGGTCCGCAGTAACCTGAAGGAGTCGTCACATCTTTACATGCTAACAGATGCTAACTCGATTTAACCGAGGGAGTTTCTGGGAATTAGGCACACATAATTTCTTTTGTCATTGCAGTGTTAGTGTCAAAGAGAGTTAAGCTCAAAACATTATGAAAACCTTTTTTAAAAAATAATTTTCTCACTCAGTATTGCAGTCGGATCGACTCTTAACAAGGCGGCCCAGGTTCCATCCCAAGCGACCGCAAAGTGAGAATTGTGGTGGACAAAATGGCGCTGAGGCGGGTTTTCTCCGGGATCTCCGGTTTCCTCCGCTATCATTCCACCAACTGCTCCATCATCATAATCATCATAATTTTTCCTAACATTCATCTGGCCCTCATAAAATCATCCACTTCTCTCACCCTCACACTGGGCATCGGGCTGATCGCCCATCCCGGTTCTCTATCAGATCCAACGCTTCAGTTCCTCAGAGCCTACCTTAGGGATAAAGGAATATGAGGAATTATCTTGGTCGGAGAAGAATCCCCACCGCCACTGCCGGAAACTGATCCCGAGACCCCTAGCATGGCAGGCAGGTGCACTCCCGAATGAGCTACGGGGCCAACCTAAAGCAATCTTGTCCTTTGCTTATTGTATGTTCACATCGTGGACTTTAATGTTTACTTTACTCCTAGGCCAATGGAACCTCACCTGTTTCATGTCGAATCTACTTTGTAGTGCAGTACAGCTGTCCAAGATGGCGCGTACCGTGTGTACGAATGCTTAAATAAAACAGATGAATTATCTACTCCTAAATCCATATATAAATACTATACACTGCATGAATCCGAGCGCCCTCATTTGCATAGCAAATGAGGGGAACAACGCACCCAGGGGGCCCATTTATATCCAAGAGATGAATAAAATTATCTCTAACAATCAAGGGTGGTGAACAGAAAAGCAGAAATTGCAAGGCAAGTATTTTATTATGTAGTGAACAAGTCCAATTATAAATGCTTCCCATTTATCTTCTTTGCAACCCAGCGGGATGATTCAGGTGGTTTCGTCTGTGGTCCTCATTCAGGAGATCTGGGTCTGATTCCCGTGGCCGACCTCCTGAGCTATGGTTTCTTTTTGGGGGACTTCCGGGATGGCCAGTTGATGCTGGGTAAGTTAAATACATCCCCCGAATTTCCTGTCCCTCAATTTCATATCCATTATCATTTCACATCATCTCTCATCTGGTGGTCTCTTTCAGGGTAGAAGTGTTGGCGGGAGTCTCGGCTCTGTCGTGACTCCTTGGGTCGGCCGCCCTCTGTCTCCTATCGCCTCATGCTTCCTCCGGGAATGTTGTACCATGGGCTTAGCTACAATAAACCACAGGTTTCGGTACCGAATTCCCTCCGTAGCAATCCTAATCTCCTCTGCTGATAAGGCCAGTTTCATGTTTTAAGCTATACTCCAACAAAATGCCGATAAAGTTCTCATATATGCACGCAATTTTTCCCTTTTTCACTAAGAAATACATAAACATAGCATATACACAATCTTTGCCTTCATCAGATTACAATTTTCTTCAGCGTGATTTAAATAGTGTTTGGTAGTTGAAAGGGAATTTGCAGCTCAATGCCACTTTTCTGATGAACTGTTTTTCAGAATTTTTCATAATTGCTGCATGTGATGGAGGTTTTATCCTCTCCGCAATCAACAAAGAAATTCAAATATGTTTTCATGCAACTTCAAGCAGTCGCTCGATCATGGCTCTAGTTTTACAAATACATTTGTATTTTTTATTTAAAAGTAGAAAGACAGACACAATTTATGTGTAAAATTAGAATGGAATAAATATAAAGTAATATTTTAATTGAGAAGAAGTGATATTGAAAAATCGCTCCCCGATTTTACAGTTTAAACCTTTCAAAACGTTCAGCATGGGGGTTCTTTCCAAAAATGATTACAGAAAGCTTTCAAAAGCGTCAAGTATACTGATCTTAATGTAAAGACCTCTAAATTGCACATCGGATAAAAACAATTATATGTTTCAGGTAAATTAATTGAAATCCGGGAAATAAAATTTTATTTCCACTTTACACTCTTATATGGATGACTTCCACCCCTCCCCCAGTACCTGCAAGTGTGTTTCTGGGGTCAGGCGCTTGTCGAAGCGCAGAGAAACTGGATTTGAGAGATTATCCATAATGGGGGATCAGCTCAATACCTGTATGAGGGATAACAAGTGGATGGTATGGAATGTCTGTGAAATGGAGGAAAGGAAAGGTACTTATGGAGAAGCTGGTGAAATTAATGGCGGGGAAAACCGAAGAATCTGGAGAAAATCCACCCAATAGGCCGCTTTGTCCAGCACAAATCCCACATACGGTCTCAGAAACTCGTCTTAATGACAGGCGAAAGGTCAAACACTCGGCCCCAGGGAATTAAAATTCGATTAACTTAATTAAAAATCCTGAAATTTAGCATTTTCGGTGAAGATTCTTTTAAGGAAATGCACCAATAAAATTGGATACTTGAGTTGCTCATCCCTCCTCCAAATTATTGTTATTACTTTTAAGAGAAGTTTACACCTTCGGTGTCATGGTTAAACATCTATATATTATGTATTTTTTATTTTAAAATCTAATCTTTTGGAAATTATCCTTCCGAGGTTTCCTGTTGTTTCCTAACATTCCGCTCAATAGATCTTACGTTCACTTCCCGTGAAATGTTTCATCTTCATTCCAAAAAGTCAGAAAAATAAAACTGTATTTGGGATTTCGAGTTTTTGAGCTTTTAAATTGTAAATTCATCATTTTAAACGCAGTTATTGGCTTATGAAAGTAACTTCGTTTCTACTAAAGCTGAAAAAGAGCAATCTAATGGCAGTTTGTTAAGCTGTGACGTGGTAACTACGCGAATATTTGAAAAAAGTGTTTTAATTTTACTATATAGAACATGAAATATGAGGGGAGGAAAATAACATGCGCTGGAAACTAAAATAAGATTTGATAAATAGAATGTCATTTAGAGACTCGAATCACAATACGCAGTTATCAAAACGAAAGCGTATGGTTGAAGATAAATATATGGCGGCTCGTTTTTAAAGATCTTCATTTTGGTTCCCTCTATTCCCCTTTGTAGATCGTGTCATGTAATTGTTTTCAGTAGGTTTGTTGATTAGCATAAAGTAGATGGAAAACTAAGCTTTCTTAAGAATGAATGAATGAATGAAGGAGGGAAGGAAGGAAGGAAGGAATTCCTGTATTTCCTTTTAAGTGGAACATACGGTCCTCTGAACCGCGCAACCTGGAGGCCCGTAGGCAACGGGTTGAGGATCAGAGGTTTCCTGAGCAGAGATTCCGGGATGAGTGATCAGCCCAACGCTAGAAGTGAAAGTATGAGATGAGGTGATAAGAAAGATGATGATGGAGCAATCGGTGGAATACTGGCGGGGGAAACCGAAGTACACGGCGAAAACCCGCCCCAGCACCATGTTGTCCACCACAAATCTCAGTTTGCGCTCACCTGGGATCGAACCCGGGCCGCCTTGGTTAGAACGAAGCTGTGTAATCATTCAGCCATGGCGCGGCCATTTCATAAGAATAGTAAGTAGAAATTATATAGAAATAAACTAGTGCATAAAGAAAATCATGTAAATGTGCATCAGAATTTTTACTTCGGCAGTAAACTAGAACTCATATGATAATTTAATTATTTTTGCTATCGACAGAGCATTCTTTACTGGTCGCCAACTAGAATGTGATTGACAGTAAGCACATGGAAGAACGCTTTAAATAAATGGGAGGGGATGAATACGTCATAATGGTTGTCACAGTAACGATTAGAATGGCCAATTAGAGTCGAGACGTTTCCAAGACAACTTTAGACGCTAAACCTTGGTTGCCGATATTCTGACACGTGCTTAGCATGACGTGCGGGCGAGCGAGTTACGCAAACGCTGCAGTAGACACAATACTTTGGTGTTTGTTTCTCTTGCTGATAACGCTGCATAAACAGAATGCCTTCATCTATATGTTGTTTTTCTTATTTTTATAAGAGCCTGTACTGGCAAGTTGCTTTGCATTTTATTTGTGGCAATTTGCCTTGGTTTACGTGTGGCTGAGTCCGTGTATCTGTGCGTGTGTTGTGATCATTTGCAATTGTGTTTTAATGAATGTTTAATTATGTCTAAAATAGCGACAAGCGAAAACCTGAACGTGCTCGGTAACCAAATAAAACTATATTTGGCAAAGGTATTCCAATTAAAGGACAGGCACGGGAAATAATATGCTCTGTGAGAGAATACTTCGAGGAGGAGAAATTGAAAGGGGAGTCCATTATTCCATTCTCTATGATGCTTGATAGGACCTCACGTGCTGTAGATATCAGTAAGAATATTAAGGTTAAGATTGGGAAAGAAAAGTATTTTAAAGAAGAAAGTTAGACATTGGGGTCTAAATTAGAAACTCCGGGAAAAAAGTATGTAAGCGGTATTTTCCGACTTCAATAAGCATCAAAATGTCGCAGGTATGCCTCTTTTGTTGCGTTGATCTTTACATTGATGTCTTCTTGCATGTTCTAGCGGTTGCATGTAGATCCACGACTGTGTATATTATAAAATAGTAATAGTAGTAGTAATAATAATAATAATAATAATAATAATAATAATAATAAGAATAATAATAATAATAATAATAATAAGAAGAAGAAGAAGAAGAAGAAGAAGAAGAAGAAGAAGAAGAAGAAGAAGAAGAAGAAGAAGAAGAAGAAGAAGAAGAAGAAGAAGAAGAAGAAGAAGAAGAAGAAGAAGAAGAATCATAATAAATACCCATTGCACGCGTAATCCCATTGCGTTCACGTGGCAGCAATTGCGGCAACGTCGCCTCTCTCTCAGTACGAAATGTCCATCACTTTCTAGATTGGCGACCAATATAGTTACAACGCTTTGGCACTGAGGTATCGATATATGTAAATGGATACATAGAACCTCTTTATAAACAGTTGACTGTTTGAACCTCCTGCTTGAGTTTCTCTTAGTGGTAACTTTTACAATACATATATTTTATCATGAATATCAGAAAGCTTATTGGTTTTGACAGCAAAGTCATTTTACAAAGGATCTCTGAGACTGCTGTGCAAGGAAGCGTACAGAAACCCAATTTGAACCATTGTAATAAGCTCCTCGCTTACAAGGGGGTGGTGGTAGTGGGGAGGCCTAATTATAAAACGCCTTCTACCTCTAGGCATTGTTCTTCAGGGAGCACTGCCAAGAAACTCGTCAACCGTGGCTCTGAACTTGCTTCTCGACTACAAATTCGAATTGCTTTCGGGAAAAAATAATTAATTAAAGATTTCATCACGAAAGCATATCCTAACGCTAGCTATCACATAACTAATTGATGAAGCAAACAAGATTTATCCATCCTAGTGTTCTGATCAGTGGTGTACGTCATAGAAGCTTTTAATGTTAAAGACAACGCAACTTAATTCGTTTTTACATCGATGCTAAGGTTTAAGGTTATAAATAATATGGAATATCTGTTGCATAGAGTCAACATGAAAAATTCAATGCCATGGCCGGGATTTGAACCACGGATCTCCTGGTTTCCGTCCAGTCGCTCTTAACCTTTGAGCTACCATGGCCAACGCACCGTCCTGACATTAAATTCTGCAGTTGACTCATATATTTCCCCGGTAGACCACTAGGGGCTCTCGCATCCGAGATACACAGTTTGTGGCGACTTACTATCGTAAGTACTTAAGTCCCAGGCTTCATCATTTACTCTTATTATTTTAGTTAATTGATGGAAATTAATCATTTCTCCACACTAGCCGTATATAGGCTAAGATATTTGATGGATAGAGTAACATGAAAAATTTAATGCCATGGCCGGGATGTTGACTCTATCCATAAAATATCTTAGCCTATATACGGCTAGTGTGGAAAAATGATTAATTTCCATCAATTAACTGGAATATCTGCATTGCAAAACAATTTGCTATACTCAGTGCAATCCCAAAAATAAAAAATGTCACACTTTAGGTGACTTAAATGTAAGTACTTTTAATATCCGTGTAATGGCATCGACAGGGAGATCTAAAGATCAGTAGTTCGAGTCCCGCTCGTGATATTGAATTTTTTCAAGTTTATTTATTTACACGTGGCTAGTGTGAAAGAACAATAAATTTGGTCTAATAATAAAATATGGACTAAATGGAAATAAATTACAATGAAACTAAGACAGCATTAAAAATATTTTAAAATATGTTTCTTTTGTGTTTTGAGGGGAGGGAATTTACAGAAGAGTATGCAGTAAGCCATATAGAACATTTTAATAGTGCAGTTAGAAAATGGGTTCTGAGGGAAAGATGTAAACCTCAGAATTAAAATTACCCTGATTTTTGGATCTCTTTTTTGAAGAAAAAATTTAGGTATGTCTCGTAAGGGTATTTAATTTAGTTTGTAATTTGCTCAATATTTTCTTAAGGTTTTCAGGCAAAAATGAGATGAAAAATAACTTCTCCTGGTTAGCAATACTCTCTTGTTGCTGATCTGGATACATCCATATTTCCATAATTGACAGCCTTCATGTTTTAATGTTATGCATCCGTGATTCTTTTAGTTGGAAATGGAATAAGAAATAGCCACTTCTTGTTCTGGTGGAAATATTTTCTCTATTTCCTGTCTTTCGACTGCATGTTAACCATGCAAGTAATACATATTTTACTCCAATCATGTTTCTAGGATTCTAACCTTGCCAGTTTGTGCTCCAGTTAGTACCTACTCCTACTTCCAAGCGCGGCAAATTTATACGTTTTTTCATATTCCCCCGACTTGTATTTCTTGAGGTTTACCTTGTCTCTCAGAGGAAGATGGGGTTATTCATGGTGTTACTAAGCTAACTGCGACAAACTTATGGAGAAAAAGCAATGCGTGCGACAAGATATGTTGTAGGCAGCTATATGTTACTACAATAAAACTTAAGGGCGAAAAAAAATGGAAAAGGCAAAAACACTTTAGAACTTCAATTTTTGTTCTGGTCTAATTAAGTCAAAGTTCTGTGAGATATAAAAGCAGTAAAACATATAGTAGACGCTGTGGCTGAGTGATTAGACCGCTAGTCTCTCACCAAAGCTGTTCGGGTTAGATCCCAGGCGACCACAAAGTGAGTTTTGTGGTGGATAACACGCGCTTGAGCGGGTTTTCTCCGGGACCTCCGGTTTCCCCCGCCATCATTCGACCAATTGCCCCATCATCTTTCCTATCATTCCTTTTGCCCTTATACTATCATCCACTTCTCTCGCTCTCATCCCAGGCGTTGGGCTGGCCCCTCAATGCTGGTTTGTCTATCAGGTCAGTGCTTCGGCTTCCCTCGTCCCGACTTTCCGGGGCTTACCATTTGCCTCAACTCCTCCAAGAAACGATTGGGGCCAACGGCCATTTTCGTTGCCTGGACCTCTCAATTTTTCAACTGGCATATATAGATGCAGTATTAAAATCACCTCAGAATAACGAGGAAGCAATAACCGGGACCTCCACAAACTGAAATAAAGCCCCCACTTACCTTTTCCACTATTCACCTCCTACTATCCTTTGTTACAGTTAGAAAAAAAGAGGAGGGGGGGCGTCTAAATGGAACCCGAACAACTCCTAACACCGGGATCGGTGATGTAAGGGACGGAAAAAATATATATCAGAAAAAATATGCAATTTTTAGATTTTCCGGGAGTACAGACTTGGAGAAGGGTAGGTTAACGATCACTTGTAAGGGCTCGAGTGTTGAATGTTCTGAGTGATTTTGTGGGAAACAAATTTAATTTAAAACTAGAAACTAAAGTTGATTTTGAGTAATCTTTATGACTGTATTTCTCCTTTAGAGGCACAGTGAAGCCGTGAATAATTCGATCAATATGTAAGACCATTTCACTCATTTTAGAAGTAGTTAATTGGATTCGGAGACGGCGTACCAAACGTGAAGAGGCTGTGGCACAGACGGTATTGCTGTCAGTAGTGTGGCAGAATATTAATTGTTGAACGTTCGCATGGCTACTTATTTCGTAGGATTAACCTCAGCTTGGACTCTGCCTCGCTCCTGGCATGGAGGTTAAGAGCTACCTCAGAAGACCAGGGTGTCATGTAAGCCAAGGTAATACGGTAAAGACAAATAAATATAGCCTAAAGTTGTAAATTGTAAAAAAATGGTAAAATTTTGGAATATGCACAGTAAATAAATCATTCATTCATTCATTCACTCTTCCTCGCGTGTATTTGTGAGTTTTTAGGTCCAGAAATAACTGACGATGTATCCTTTTCACCAATCTAACAAATATTTATTCAACCTATCATTTGAAAATGTGTTAAAATTTGCCCATTACTTTATATTCGCGAAAATGGCAATCCGGTTCTTATTCACTTACACACGGTATGTTTAATTCTTTTGCCAGTGTTCTCCATTCTAAATGGAATCTTAGGTTTATTAAGTGAATCGAAATACCAATACCTCGTCCGCGAGTATGTTTCAAGTGATCTGGTCTGTGAATCTTAGTTTCGTTTTAATAACTTCTCCTACGTTCCATTTCCTATCGAAGATTTTCTTATATTTCCATTGGTGGAATTTCTCGTAAATTTCCTTATTTGTAGCAGAAATGTGTTTTCCCGAATTTCTTACCATCTCCGACTACCGAAGCTCCTTCAAGGTGACTGAACACGCGTCCCTATTAGTGTGAACAATATATTCTAAAGAAGCTTTACTCTTCTTTGTTTCGTATTGTATGCCAATCTTTCACTGAAGTATGTTTACTGCTCGTGTCTCGTGCTAAAAACTTTGAAGCATCTGCTGTTTTTGCGTATACTTCAATTGTTTCTATGCTTTTTAGGATTATGCATCGTTTATTGGCGAGTTACCGTTAGCATCAGCATTATCCAAATTAAATAGATATGTACTGTTACAATAGACAGGGGTGATCTGAAGATGCCCTTCACATATTTTGTTTGGAAGAACAAATATTTTCTGTATTGAAGTAGTATTTCAATGCTTTTACTCTATGGTAGTTGCTGCCACATTAAGACTGGGAGAGGCAAACCTGAAACGGTCACGATAGAAGTATTTAGGAAGAAAACTATACGCAGTTGGAGATGTACCTGTTTATGTTGCAAAGGATAATATGAAACGAGGGCAAAACCCTCATCGAGAGAAAGAAAAAAATATGTTTATACAGTGTGTTACAAAAAGGTACGGCCAAACTTTCAGGAAACATTCCTCACACACAAAGAAAGAAAATATGTTATGCGGACATGCGTCCGGAAACGCTTAATTTCCATGTTAGAGCTCATTTTTATTACTTCTCTTCAAATCACATTAATCATGGAATGGAAACACACGACAACAGAACGTACCAGCGTGACTTCAAACACTTTATTACAGGAAATGTTCAAAATGTCCTCCGTTAGCGAGGTTACATGCATCCATCCTCCGTCACATGGAATCCCTGATGCGCTGATGCAGCCCTGGAGAATGGCGTATTGTATCACAGCCGTCCACAATACGAGCACGAAGGGTCTCTACATTTGGTACCTGGGTTGTGTAGACAAGAGCTTTCAAATGCCCCCATAAATGAAAGTCAAGAGGGTTGAGGTCAGGAGAGCGTGGAGGCCATGGAATTGGTCCGCCTCTACCAATCTATTGGTCACCGAATCTGTTGTTGAGAAGCATACGAACACTTCGACTGAAATGTGCAGGAGCTCCATCGTGCATGAACCACAATGGGTATTTTGACATTTGTCTGCACGAATGATTTCAATTTACATTTTAAGAGAAATACTAAAATGAGCTCTAACATGGACATTTAGCGTTTCCGGTCACATGTCCACATAACATATTTTCTTTCTTTGTGTGTGAGGAATGTTTCCTGAAAGTTTGGCCGTACCTTTTTGTAACATTCTGTATAAAGTGAAATTATTTACTATATGCATAACATTAATTTTTATTCTTTCTTCTATTCACTATTTCTACGTTAAATACTAAACTCGGCAAGAAAAGAAAGATTGGCATGGCGTGTTTTATACAGGAAGGGCGGAGGGCACAGAAAATGCTGACAATTTTGGTAGCTGAATCTGTTCTTTCGTGGTGGAGATGAAGACTGTGTACATATTTTGGCGGCATGCGCACAATGGGAGAACTAGAGAACAATTAAATTCAAAGAAAAATAAATTAATTAGTCCTGCTAGAATGAGGTTCACTGGCAGACCTGAAGAATTGGCAAAACAAGGGCAATTTCCTGGCTAAGTGTTCAAAGCCATGTCAACCTAATTCATTTAATCAGAGGCAATTTATCTCAATGTTTTCTTTTCTTTTATTTCTTTTTCTCACTTTTTACTTATACGATAACTATGTGTGTACGGTTGTTGTTGTAATTTACGTTCTCCAACGTTAAGTCATATCGGACGATGGATGAAATGGGTGAAATGATGCTCAAATGAATCCGGGGTCCATGGAGCTTAGAGCTACCCGACATTCGCCATCCAGGATAAGGGAAAACCCCGGAAAAACCTTATCCAGGTAGCTCATCCTAACCGACATTCGAAGTCGGGACCTCTTGAACGTGAGGCGGGTTTTCTCCGGGACCTCCGGTTTCCCCCGCCATCTCATTCCACCGGTGCTCCATCTTCATCTCATGTATCATCAGTGTCACCGCCTGCGGTGCCGTATGTAGTAAAAGCGGGCGTTAAACACTACACATTTCATTTTTGAACGTGAGGCAGACACGCTACCATCGACGCTACCGATGCGGGCACGTGTATGGTCAATGACCCAATGAACTAAATACTTAGTATTAACTTTAATAATTTGACATTACTTAAGATATCTCGTCTCTCTGTCTTGTTTCCAAAGGTCTTCCTTTTTTACTCCTTTCATGAGAAATAGCATGGGAAATCATTCCAAACGCTTCTGTCTCCCTGGCTGCCTCTCTCCTGCCTTTCTACTTGCCTGCCTGCCTGCCAGTCTGATATAGCTACAAAATACCGGGAATTGATCATATAAAAATCTCGTATAAGAAGGGATTCGAAATTATTGCTGTCGCTAAGTTGGTACATCTTTTCTCTATACCTACGCGGAGTTTGATTGTCATCTAGTTTGTTTATGGGCCGCCATTTTATTAGTGCATCTGAATGAAAGTAACCAGAATAAAAGAGAGGAGCCAGATAAGCTTCAAGAAAGTAAGGTTTACTACAACTGAAACGTAAACTTTAATCATTTAAGGTATCCTACAATGCCTTCAAAAACACTATAAATGAAAATTAATCTTTACGAAATCAGTAATTTTCCATATCCCTAGCTTAATGAATTGCGAAAACTTAAGTTGTATTTTGCACTAACTTATCTTTGATTTTTTTAAGGCAAAGGTGAAACAACATGTTACATAAATCTCTAATACACAATTAGATTGCTGTAGATGTTTTGAAACACATCTTATCTATTACGTCTTAAGGGCCCAAGCGACATGGTAAAATTATCTCCTTTCCTGAAATTTTAATTTTGAAACATTAACACTTTTTTTAATGTAAATTTATATTGAGGAATTAATCCTTAAAGAATTAATCCTTTTAAATACATTACTCCGGTATATGGGTGATTTTTGATTAATTAGAGCCAACTGAAAAATTCAATGCCATGGCCGGGATTTGAACCACGGATCTACTGGTTTCCGTCCAGTCGCTCTGACCCTTGAGCTACCATGGTCAACGTGCCTCCCTGACATTAAATTCTCCAATTGACTCATTATATTTCCCGGTGGACCACTTAAGGTTCTCATATTTGAGACAACTACTTGTGGCGACTTACTATTGTAAGTACTTAATTACCAGGATTTTTATCGTAGATTATTTTTTAATGTAAATTTATATTGAGGAATTAATCCTTAAAGAATTAATCCTTTTAAATACATTACTCCGGTATATGGGTGATTTTTGATTAATTAGAGCCAACTGAAAAATTCAATGCCATGGCCGGGATTTGAACCACGGATCTACTGGTTTCCGTCCAGTCGCTCTGACCCTTGAGCTACCATGGTCAACGTGCCTCCCTGACATTAAATTCTCCAATTGACTCATTATATTTCCCGGTGGACCACTTAAGGTTCTCATATTTGAGACAACTACTTGTGGCGACTTACTATTGTAAGTACTTAATTACCAGGATTTTTATCGTAGATTATTTTTTAATGTAAATTTATATTGAGGAATTAATCCTTAAAGAATTAATCCTTTTAAATACATTACTCCGGTATATGGGTGATTTTTGATTAATTAGAGCCAACTGAAAAATTCAATGCCATGGCCGGGATTTGAACCACGGATCTACTGGTTTCCGTCCAGTCGCTCTGACCCTTGAGCTACCATGGTCAACGTGCCTTCCTGACATTAAATTCTCCAATTGACTCATTATATTTCCCGGTGGACCCTTAAATTTTTTGAAAAACGGCATTAAGATTTTAAAAAATGCCGTTAATTGCTTTTATAATTTAAGGCTGAACACTTAAATATAAATATATCTATTATATAATTTATCCCATATTAGTATACAAGGGAAATTGTATATATTTAGGCATATTTCTTATTCAGCATTGCAATAAAGAACCATTGTTATTCCTAAGTTCTCGGGTTTGAAGGATCGCCGGTTGTCTTGAACACTCCTATACTTTGAAAAACTCCTCTCTACTTCAACTGACGTCATGGACGCATACTTGAAGTGACCGAGTCAAAAGCCTTCTTCAAAGCAACTATTGTCAAACTGTTCACCTTGCTGAGCTTCCTCAGTTTCATACAATCACCGATACCCAATGTTCTTTTCTATTACATTTTTCATTTTCTCACAAACTTCCTGACCAAATTTTCCCACACATTTTTACAAATGTTCTTCCACAACTTTAATATTTTTGATAACCGCATGTATGTTCTCATCTTTTTTTTTTTTTTTTTTTTTTTTTTTTTGTGTAGCCACGTTATTGTTTCTGCCAAAATTGAACAGTTGGCAACTATTAATGCCAAACTTCCCTTAATTTGGGGATCATTCAGCAAGTCTTGAGCAACAGTTATACATGCAGCATTTTCAGACTGTGAAGGTCATGTGCTATGCATGTCACGTGAACCAATTTAGTGCAAAACTATTTAATTGCGGTTACCGAATTCACCTTAGCTGCATCAATTACAAAAAAGTAAAACATGTTCATGTTTCATGCCCTGTGGCCACAAAAGTGGCTGATCAAATAGCTTGCATAGGTTAACCTTTTCAATTACTTCTGTCGTAATAAGAAACATTTTGGGACGGGTATCAACTTCTTATGTACAATGCATTTGAATAACATAAAAAGTACGTTTAAAAGAAAAAAAACGAAGAAAATGCACAAAAGGTACAATAGTTCTTAAAAAAATTACTAACAGACATTAAACCCCTAATCCTAGTAATCACTGTCGTGACTGGCGGCAACGTGCACAAAGAGACAGTGCGATGCGGAGAGATAAGGGACAGATAGAGCAACACGGAGATAAAGAGCATGTCGAAACAGATAAAGTTAGCGCGGAGATAAAAGCCCTCCGAAACATATAAAGTTAGATAAATGGAAAATTATAGACATCTTGATTGATAGAGAACATTCTACAACCTTCTGGAATCATGAATGGTCGTATAAAAGAAGCCGTGTCTAGTTTATCGGACAGTCGTAAACAGAGTGTAATCAGTACTGAATTGTGTGAACGTTTTTGTTTGTGGACGGCGACCTTGGAAGATTGTAATTGTGTATGTGACGTAATCCTGCTACTGTAAGGGTTGACCAAAGTGTACTTCTTTGGAAATGAACATTTTGGATTTCTGCAACTTGGAGTTTTAATTCTACGAACCCACAAAGTCATATTACGTATCTCGCGCAATAGCGTTACATTTAACATATATTTTCTTATCTTATATTACCTGAAACGCCTGTATATATACTCTGTTAATGGAATCGCGGAAGAAATGCATATATGCATACACTACATCTTGTTTTAGACTGCTTCTCTACATAACACAAAGGGATTAAAACCTTCTGAATATCACAACCCGGATCCAGAGCTCGACGTCCACACATCGCAATCTAGGCGAGCATTTCGGTTAATGCTGCAATGTAGATTTGTTGTAACACTTGCTGCAGCAAGCTGCTCTGAACGGACACATTTGAATGTTGAAATGCAAAAACCGGAAAGGAAATTACCTTCGGAATATATTTCAAGCCGGAAGGTTCGTTTGCCAATATCTCCGTTTCGACATAAAAGATCGCATCTACTTGGACGGTACAACTCAGTATCTGTCACTGTAACGAAAATAAATCTGTACCGCTCTCTTCCAAGCAATATCTTACATGCCTTCAGGGATTTGTCTGCTTCAATGGAAATCGATCGTGAGCAATTTCTATTTATCACAAAACCGAGATACTTTATCGGAATTTGTGCTTCCGCTTCCGATTTAGACAACATGTAACGCCACTCACCCACGCCGTTGTTAATAACTGGAATTATAAATAAAACCCTCTCAGGTTAACATCGCGTTAGGACTCTTGCTATTCCCTTAAAATATTAACTGACGTAACTTCTTCGAGCAGTGTGTTCAGGAAGGAGGTTGTGTGTCTTAACCGAGCGGGATGACTTAGGCAGTTTCATCTGTGGCCCGCATTCTGGAGGTCCGAGATCGATTCCCGTGACCGGCCTATACCTGAACCATGGGGTTTTTCGGGGGTTTCCTGGATCGCCAGGCGAATGCTGAGTAGGTGAATTACATCTCCCGAACTTCCTTTCCCTCCATTTCATCTCCATAATCATTTCACATCATCTCTCATCTGGTGGTCTCTTTCAGGGTAGAAATGTCGGCGGTTGTCTCGGTGATGCATGGCAGGATGATATGCTCCTACTAAACACTTCCTCTTCCAGGCTCCGGGCCAGAATGGTTGCCGGGGAGTTTACAACTGGTAAAAAAGTAGGGATCATGGCCCCTGCACTGTCGTGACTTCTTCGGTCGACCGTTCTCCGTCTCCTCTCACTTCATCCTTCCTCCCGGAGATGCCCCACTAGGGCTTAGGTACAATGAACCACAGGTTTCGGTGCCGAATACTCTCCGTAGTAATCTTAATCCTAATCTGTGTCTTACAATCTCTGAACACTTTTTGGCCTGAGAGTATAGAGCGCAGAACTAAAATTAAGATAGTCTCTAGGGAGAGATTGTGTGTATGCGTGTTCTTTGACACAGTTACATATTATAATTTCGTGGCAATATTAAATCAAGAATAGAGGTATGTAAATCAAAAGTACGACTAATCATTTTTTTAAGTATTCGGAGAATGGATTTTTTTCCATTAGGCCTAATCCTACAGTTCCAAAATAATTGCATTTCATCTTTGCACTAACAAAATCGTTCCAATATTTTAATAATCGATTTTTTAAGAGACGCTCTGATCAGAGAGACTACGTTACCCACGTGCTGTGGGACCTTGGAGGCTTCCTGCTTTAGTGCTATCAAGTTCCAATAAAAGGTTACGCTCACTTGAAATGCAACCTACCACACAGACTTCATAATGCAGCTGAGTTCTGGCTTTACACATGCGAAACTCAGCTAATCGAGATGCTATAATGGAGCATTATAATCGTTAGCATTATGAGACAGCACTATTAGATAATGATGATGGACATGAATTTGTGCAATTCAAATGGTGTACACACATCCACACATATTTGAACCCGTTCTTTAATACAAAGCACGGTGTAATGCTCTAGTTGCTTTTAAGAAGAGGTATCTTAACAGAATATCCTGAACTGAGGCCCCTCATTGCTTCCGAAGCGTTGTCAAATAAGGATTGTCCAAGTCATGCAAAACCTGGTACACGAGCGATGCGTTGAGGTGTGTAAAATGAATGTGCAGTGTTTAACGCCCACTTTTACTACATGCGGTGACAGTGATATATGAAATGAAGATGGAGCACCGGTAGAACGAGGGCGGGGGATACCGGAGATGCCGAAGAAACCCCGTCCGAGCCCAGTGTTGTCCACAACAAATCTCACTTTGCAGTAGCCTGGGATCGAACCCGGGCCGCCTTGGTGAGAGTCGAGCGGTCTAACCACTCAAGCATGGCGCGGCCTTGCGTTGTGATCGTTATGCGTGAGTTTTCATACGAATGAACTGATTGCGTTGTAGTTTTTTCTTTCTTTCTTTATTTTTCAGCATGACGAAACAGGTGTTGGGGGGGGGGGGGATTTAGCATTAAAAGTGAAGGCAGATATACAAGGTTTCTTATTATACTAGATCCTGTATTTATTTAATGCAGAGCTTTTGATATGTATTATTAGCCACAACAATGACAACAGTATATGTTAATAGCTAGAATACAATAATGAAGGAATTTTAAAAAATTAAAAAAAATTCAATTTTGCAATTTACAATGTATGGCCACCATCTTCTCTCTTACCTCTCAGCACCTCTCAGTGAGTGTAACGGTTGTCAAAGAGGAGGAACTGTTGAGAGTCCATAGTACCATGGTTACAGAGCACACAGTTTGGGCTTTGTAGTATTCCGATGTGGTGCATGTATTTTGCCAAGCATTCATGTCCTTTAGTTAGACGGAATTTAGCAACTGCTTCCATTCTCGGCCAGTTTGGTAGGAGCTGATTTTGGTATTTCCATTTATACTTACTGATTTTGTTTTCTACAAGGTCTCGATGGGTTTTTCTGATCGTGTGTTGTGGGCTGCTCGAGCGAACGGAAGAGTGCTGGAGTAAGGTGAGATTAGAGTTCCTATTGCAAGGGTATCGACCATCTAATTGCCGACAATGCCACAATGAGAGTTGCACCCCGGAAACTTTTTTCTAAACGGCTAAGTAGCCAAAACTGCACAAGACAATTACAAGTTTATATCTGCTGTTATTACAATTATATAATACTATACCTAATTTTCCCTGCAAACATTAACCTTGTTGAAATTCATGGGGTAAATTTATTTATACCGTTACATATTTAAACATGTTAGAAATTTGAATAAATACTCCTTAAGAATGAAATTTTCCTCCTGCAAATTAACTAGAAGAATAAAATTAGTATTTTTGGAGTAATTTGTTGAAAAGCTTGAAATTATTCCAACTGCCCCACTGTACGCTAAAGTGTTTCCCTTATAAGCTGTTACATAAACCTATACTATACCGTAATATGCCAGGAAGTTTCACCAGTACACGTTAATTGCGTTTTTAAAGGCAATAATAGAACAAAAACCTGCGATTGACGGGCAGTAAAAAAGAAAAACAGACTGTTTTGCATTAATTTTCTATCTTTTTCAAGAGTAATAAATTTACTTATTGGTTATTGAACTATATGTTTTCAGAGTTTATCCGAATACCCTAAAAAGTTATTAATGTTCAGTCAAACATAATTGTTAACGACAGATTTTGAATTAGGCACTTAAAGGATTGCTTGGTTATATAGGCTGCCACTAAATATATGGGTAACCCACGGAAAATTGATAAGAACAAAAACGAGCAAAAATATTCATATAAAGATTAGCCTATTTCGTTGAGCTTCCTAACTAAGCTGTTTAAGGTATACAGAATATTATAAGCTTTATATTGCACATATTAGCCTTACAAGTATAGAGTTTACCTGATGAGTGGCAGCACTGTCATGAAAACTATATTCCATGATCAATTCATTCTATATATTTGGGCAATACATCAGGCTACAATCTGTGACTTCTAGTTTTCATTCTGTTAATTCTTTCTTTTCTTTGTTTGTTTTTAAAACCATTGCATCGCCGTAACTGAAATTAAATTAGAAAAATTAATATAGGTTCAGTTGCATTCGTTCACACGAAATGTGAGTTTGTTTCTCTCTCTTCCTCTCTCTCTCTCTCTCTCTCTCTCTCTCTCTCTCTCTCTCTCTCTCTCTCTCTCTCTCTCTATATATATATATATATATATATATGTGTGTGTGTATACACACACACACACACACACACACACACACACACACACACACACTTGTTCCACATGTCACAACAAGGCAGATAAACACTACCTCCGAATGGCTAATATTAGGTCTCATATTATTATTATTGTTATTATTAATATTATTATTATTACCGTCATCATCATAATCATCATATAGAGGTATTTCCCCATATTCTTGGATATATTTTGATACACTCAAGGAATAGCCGGCTCGGAGACCGGGCGACGGTGTTTACTAAGAGCATGTCATCCTGCCATGCAGCGCCGAGACACCCGCGACACTTCTATCCTGAAAGAGACCACCATATGAAAGATGATATGAAATGATAATGGAGCTGAAATTGAGGGAGAGTAGATTTAGTGTCATTTTCCTGGTAACCCGGGAAAACCCCGAAAAAACCCATGGGCTCTGTCCCGGGAATCGAACCCCAAATGTGGGCCAAAGACGAAGCCGCCTAAGCCATCCTGATCGATAATACGTGCTTTGTCATTTCAATGTTTTGTTGTTATTCAATTGCTTTTTGCGATGTCATGGAAAGAGTATGGAATTTTAAGATCAGCACATACTGGCTCGCTTTTCAGTTTTTGCTATCATACCTGTACCTACAGCGATACCTGTAATTAAACTATTTCTGGTTTATCTGGGTCAACACCAAATAGAAAAATTAACCTTTAGAAGGCTTTTATTGATAACTAGCTGATCCGGCTAACTTTGTACCGCCAATAAAAGTTGTCTGAACTTATCTATTATAAATAAAACAAATTCGGATTAGTTAGTTAGTTATTCTGCGATTGGGGGTGAAGTTTAAATACAACACAGTTACAATTAAAATAATCAATTTAAAGCTTTCTGACAAACAATATTTTTCGTCTTTTTTTGTGTTGCGTAAATATATAAAGATGGTGTTTTTCCAACGCGCGAACACGTGACGTATAATTGTCCATGGGAGAAATAGGGAAACTCTAAGTGGATTCCGCAAACTTCCAATGATTGCGCTTGCGATTTATTTATGGTCATAGCAAAGGTCAAACGCACGGGAAATTGTAGACGCTTAAAATCAAAAGGTAAATCCATTGAAATCGTCGGAATACGCGGGATCAAGATATCCTCTCCTTTGTACTTTCCCGTGATTATTGTTGCCTCGATGACGTTATTCATTAGCTTTCTCACAGTCTCATTCCATTGCATAGTCGTGGTTGGTTCATGTTACGCAGCATGATCACAACTGATCCTGCTTTTAATTTAAAATTGTGAGGTGGGAGTCCAGGCAATTCTAATGAATTTAAAGCCTCTGTGGGATAGCTGACTACGTCATCCTGCTTTATAACTGTGTCAACTGATTTGTATGAAAACAACTCCCCCGGAAGAAACAGACACTCCAGAACGCAATTCTGACATATCAACACGACTATTAGCATTAACTACGTCTCGCTGCTCATCAGTGCGGTCAACACGTGACGTAGCTCGTCAACTGACCTCTACGACATAAGTCTGGTTATCCTCTCCTTGGCATAGTAAAAAGTTTCCGAGAACTTCACTAAGTCACAAAGGAATAAAATTAATTTTGTATCAATTCAATTCACATTCACACATTCAGAAACACAAATTATAAAAAGGGTATCCAAGTATTCTCCAATATTTGAAAACATTTGTCTGCGGTCAAATATTTATAGTATTATAGTGCGTTCAGAAATTAATTTTGTGTCTAATTTTCGAAAGGTATATCGTCATGCTATATAAAAGGAATTTCATTCTTGATAACAAACGATAAACGCTATTTAATTAAATATGGCAAGAGAAATATCTTTGAAGACTTTCGCAAAAAGTGGAAGTATGTGTTCCGTAAAAGTCTGCGTGTGTACTTTTTTATTTAGTTATTATCCCGGTCAGGACCTTTTTCCTCACCTTGTAAACCTTCCTTGAACTTACACAAATATTTCAAAACCAAAATTAGCCAAATCGTTTCAGCCGTTCTCGAGTTTTTGCGAAACTAACAAACGTCAATTCATATATATATATATAGATGATCGTGCACAGCAAAAATAAAATGTCTTTATTAACCCTTATGCTTATTTTTATGTTTTCTATGAATTCTCTCTTATGTACCTATATATTTACACCTTGTATTTGAAACCTCTGCAGTAAATCACAGTGAATAGGTTATTGCAGAATTCTCACAGGGAAGTAAATTACGTAGAAATTCTTTGTTTTTGGTTAGAATTGACCGTAGACTATATTGTACCTACATGGTCACGCTGCGCGAATACGTTTAACACGGATGTAAAGTTCAGTTTCTCTTCTGTCCAACTAAATGCATCTTGTGTTTCTTCTGCTAAAATGTCAGCGGGAGTAATGAGCCAGAATTCTCTGATGCAGGGTGGCAGAGTGTCTCTTGACCCTGTCAGACAAGTGGCCTCTGAGATATTTCCGGAGTTTTCTTAAGGGGAGAGCATGTAACTTCCGGCACCAGCAGAATCCAAATGCCTCTACGGAATTTCTCAATCGATATATTCATAATTGTATTTTCGACCTCCTCCACGGCCCTTTACAATTATTTAGTCATTGTTCTGTAAGTTGATAGAGCATTTACAGGTTAATTTCGTTTCTTTGGCAAACATTTTTTGACACTTTCATCATTGCAAATATTCTACGTGATTACGTTTTCATCCAGTTGCTCGTATTTTACGTCTTCAGCATAATTTCTGTAAATTCAATAGAGGAATCAAGATTGTTTTTTCCATACTTCAAATACTTCTTAGTTCGGATCATATAAAAAAAGTGTATTTTATTTTGCATTTAAGACTTGCTCTTGATTATTTTTCTTAAAATGATAGTGTATATATCATATATATGATTCTTATCAAGGTAAATAGCTTCTTTTTCTTTTCAAAACTAGTATGCCATAAATTTTAAAGAATATTGACCTATTGTTGGTACAGGATTATATCAGATAAAGATAAAACATGCATTTCATTTAAATTCATTGAGATTTAGGAGCTCAGAGTTTTTAGTGGAGCATTTCCTTATTCATAAAATTAGATGTTTGTGTCAATATTTGAGTGTAAGGCTAACAACACTCATTTCCACGAAGTGCTGGGTGTTTCTTGGAGAGTTTTTTTTTTTTTTTTTTTTTTTTTTTTTTTTTTTTTTTTTTTTTTTGCGGTGACAGCTGAGTTACAATGGCAGGCAAATCGATAACATATGCAGTCAGCTGATTCCATATCTTCCCATAATCTCCCCATATTCGCTACATTAATTGCAGGAACATGTTTAATGCAATTGTCATTCACGCACATAGAACCAATCTACCGAAATAAGTCAATTTCGAGCCTAATATTTTTTCCCGACATCTCTGATGTCTGAAAGTTTATTTGGTAACTTCATCTAGCTTCTCTTCAATTAGCATCTTACTACTCGCCCTTCTTATTTTGTGAAAAAAGATATCGTTTCAAGTATAAATTTGAAGATTCTTTTAACACTCGCCATATAAATTCTTCGTAAACATATGTTTTTCACCGAAAATTCTTATAAAACTTTTCTTTATGATAGTATGTAAGTTGTAGCGGCATTATCTAAACTATTGCATTACAACAATCACCAGGCCTGGGAATTTCTAAAAATAAATCCAGCACGAAGGAAATAAAGTTGAACTGTTACTGGACTACGGTCATCTCAGCGCAATAGTAATGCTCGTGCTTACCAAGCGGGAGATCGGGTTCCATTCCTGGTATCGGCAAGGGGATTTTACCCCTAAAGAAGACCTAATCTGGGATAAATTTACCCTCGTTAGATCTCTAATGGGCCGGTTGCGGGGCCACGTGACTGAAGCAAAGGTCCCGAATCGAAGACCGCAGATATTTGTCGGGAAGGATTGGGACCCTGACCACTTCCCATCCTCCAGGACTGTACTCCATTCAAGCCGCCTGTGGTGAGCAGAGGTTGGAAATGCAGCGGTCGGGTTGTAGGTCTTGGCTAACAAAGGTTTGTTGCACCACGGGGTTGGGGTTACTAACTGGAGGCAGGTACATCACATAATAAACCACCCCTATCCCCTGTACAGCCTTTGGGCATTTGTAAACAGCACTCAGACCGGTTTTTACCTGCCTTTTAATGTTGAAGTTATTTCCTTGCTTCATATTTCTTGTTGCTTGGCTGTTTCAGGGTCGTACGTGTCGGTGGTAGTTTTGGCGTTGCATTGCAGAAAAAGAATTCCCTGTGTAAGTCTCTATGCTCCGGATAGGGGCCCTTTGGGATCTTTAAGGCTGCAGGGTGTGGGATAGGAGCAGGTTGTGCAAGGTGCTACCTATCGCAGAGTCTCAATCTGTAAACTGTAGGAACCCTGCCCTCTGCTGTCGTGTCTCCCAGGTTCGCCTACCCTCTGTCACTTGTCGCCTTAACGTTCCTCCGAGGGGTGCCGCATCAGGGGTATAGGTACAGAGGTATAGGTGCTACGACCACACTCCAAACCTATTACACACACATTGCACGTTTCTTTAAAGGGACCGATCTATGAATTTTCCAAAATCCACTGAACCTTTTATCACAACTCTTATTCATATAAAGGACTGCTGTTGTAAAGTTCAATGCATATAAATACTTTTTTTCCATGAATTATATATTTTTAAACAAAAAATTTAAAGTATTTTATACAAATGCATTTTTCCATATCATTTTCAAACGTTTTAAACCATGTTTTATGTTTACTTTTCTTATTGAGCTAGAAAATAGATTTTCTAAAACATAAGTTTGCTAGGAATTATGATTTCAAAATAATTGCTTTCTAAATAATTATTATCGTTAAATAGTGAGTTTCGGCTTTTGCGAAAAATATAAGTATACTGAGTAAGCTTGCTGGTTTAATACCTTTGATTCATGGTAATAAGTGCACAGCAAATTTTATTTGCATGTATTGAGAAAAATTTTCCTGAACTTTCACTCTAATGACTTAACCACTGCCTAGAAATAAGCATTGTAAATGCTGAACAATTAAAAAATATTACAACCGACAAATGTTCACTGGAAAATCCTTACAAATGAACTCTGCATATATATTTCTTATAAAAATATGTATACTTTAATTAAAATACAAAATTTAGAAACTTATTCACAGATGTATGTGCGTCAAATTTAGCTAGAAAGCATTTCTAGAAATTTGAGCGTACTGTGAAAAATATCAGAAAAGTCTTAATTACACTATATCACCCCAGATATTATTTAAATCGTCCTGTAGCTCCATAACAAACCTTTTTGCACAGAAAACGTTCCTAGAGAAACGGATTTTTTAAGTTAAAAAGCCGTAATGGCAGTTCTTTAACTTTTGTGCAATTTTTACAGATGAGTCTTCGTAACATTTTATGTAGGATTCTTAGAACACCTAGACTTAATCCACATTTACACAAATGTTTATTTTCTTGCATTTCTTGTAGTCGGTTTTTCGTAAAGTATAAAGTAATAAATATCTTGTAGCTATTACACCATTAGTAATTAGAAAGATATGCAAAAGCAGTAACACAAATTTTTTCTGTTTTTTTTTTATTTACATCCTGCAACGTTAAGTCATATTGGACGATGAATGAAATGCCTGAAATGATGCTCAAATGAGCCCAGGGTCCATTGAGCTTAGAGTGCATTCATCTTCCAGGATAAGGGATAAACCTCGGGGAAAAAAGACCTTATTCAGATAACTCAGCCTGACAGAGATTCGAACTAGGCACCTCTTGAACGTGAGCATACTATCACGTATGCTAAAGAGGTGGGCATAGGATAGAGGTGAATAAACATTTAGTAATACGGGGAGATGATGTGGTCAGCATCAAACGTTACTTCCATGACCACATACCACTGTTTCTCGTAACTCTTCAATGCATCATGATATTGAAATTCCTACTCATTGTGCCACGACGCAGGACGTTGTTCAGTATGTTTTTACAATTTCAAAAGACAATGCATGCATTAGTATAATTTTGGAAAAAAGTACTTTGGAAAAAGGTGTTTTTTACTTTTCTATCCTGAAAATATATGTTTTCATTCAACCTACACTGACATTTTCTTAACATTGGCCATTTTCAAAGTTCTGCACGGCCACACCTTAAAAAGTTCTGTATACTACAGCATTTTATGTAAATAGTTCACGCTTATAGGAGAGCTTCAGATAACAAGGCTTTCAAAATAGTGCACTTCTAAAAAAACCAATACTTAGTAGGCCATTTGCAATTACATATTTTCCATAACTGAAGTTGTTTTAATTTAAAAGTTGAGTAGCATCGGGTGGCATTCATTAAAATTAATAAATATCTGCACAGAAATTTATTTATTTTAGTTTTGAAGTCTAAAATAAATTTTTCTGATAGGTTAAATAAAGCTTTTGGTACAAGGAGCATTTTATATAAGATATAAAATGAAGTGTAAATAAAAAGCTAATGTCTCAAAGCAGTTCGATGCTGAAGTTTTGTATGTTCCATATGTTATACATTCTGCGCAAGTAATAAACATTTTGAAGTTAATAAAATGGACAGTGTGTAGTTTTAGTTTGTCAAGGAACCATTGTCTGTAATGTAGTAATGAGCAAAAATTTATTCCAAGAGGTTGCAGTGAAATAAGTAGAAATCTGCATCAGTTGAAGGCCAAAATCATAAACATGCACTCATGTTTTTACGTGATATGATTATGCACTGAGATGCTCCTGACCTCTTCAGTCAAACAATAATCATAATATGGATTGTTCTGTCTCTAAACCGCATTTTACCGCATCACCGTGAAAATGCTTTAAAGGGAGGCTAGCGTTTGTTTCTATTCATAGCTGTCATTCTTCAACGTATTGTTGATGTTTACAACTGTTTAATGGACCTTTTGGCAACTTTGGTCAGCAGAAGTGATGAATGAAATGGATAGAATAGTGCTCAAAGAAGTCGGGGGCCTTTGAGCTGAGAGTTGCCTTACATTTACTGTATGACTAGCTGATCTGGCGAACTTTAAACCGCCAATAAAAGTTGTCTGAACTTATAAATAAAATAAATTCGGATCGGTTATTTATTCTCCAATTGGGGATGATGTTTAAATACAACACAGTTACAATTAAGTTAATCAATTTAAAACTTTCTGATAAACAATATTTTTTGTCTTTTTTATGGTGCGTAAATATACAAAGATGATGGTTTTCCGAAGTGCGAACACGCGACGTCCATTAGAGAAATATGGAAATTCCAAGTTGATTCCGCAAACTTCCAACGACTGCCTTTGCGATTTATTTACGGTCATCGTAAAGCCCAAATGCACGGGAAATTGTAGACGCTTAAAATCAAAAGGTAAATCCGTTGGAATCATCGGAATACCCGGGATCAAGATATCCTCTCCTTTGTACTTTCCCTTGATGATTGTTGCCTCGATGACGTGCCAGATCAGTGTTCGATGTTGTCTGTGATGGGTTTGTAAGGTTAGCAATCCGCCGAAAAGTTAATCAATTCTTTGTTAACAATAAACATTCCACCTTAAACAAAGTGATGTTGGCTGTTGGTCCTGAGTTTCCAGATCTTTCCTCCATAAACTGCTGCTGGAAATTGGTTTCGAGTTTGTGAGCAGAAAAAGAAAGAGTGTCATTGTGGACAGAGATGACATTATTTTATGGTGAAGAGATTTTCTCCGCAAAATAAATGAAATCCGTAAAACGCGGAAAGTTTACTATTTAGACGAGACGTGGGTTAAAGAGGGACACACGACAAGCAAATTATGGAATGACACCATGGCGAATCAAGAAAACATGCATTTCGATCTGGTTTAAGTGCAGGCCTTAGAAATCCTACGGGGAGGGGTAAGCGCCTTATAGTTTTGCACATAGGAAGTGATGATGACTTTGTCGAGGGTGGCGAACTTGTGTTCGTCTTCAAAACAACGGGAGACCTTAATGAAGAACATAATGGCGACGTTTTCAATTCCTGGTTTGAAAAGGTTCTCCCCAAATTACAACCGAATAACGTTATCGTGATGGACAATGCCCCCTACCACAGTGTGAGGTTAGAACGCATACCAAACAAATCTTGGAAAAAAAGTGACATCATAACATGGCTACAAAGTAAAAATATAGTTTTCTACGAGAGTCATGTTAAGGCGGAATTGCTGACAATGGTCAAGTCTCGTGCTAAAGAATACGAAAAGTACCTAATTGACGAAATGGTGAAACTTGCGGTTCACACTGTACTCCGACTTCCATCTTATCATTTTTCTTGAACCCAATAGAGATGGCGTGGAGTCAGGTGAAGGGTTACGTCGCCAGAAATAACTTTCAAACTGCAAGATGTGCTTACGCTAGTGGACGCAGCATTCCATGTTGGAACACCTGATAACTGGAGTGCCTGTGTCCAGCATGTGATTCGCGAGGAACAAAAACTCGGGACTTGGAGTGCATTATTGACACCGTCGTGGAAAAATGCGTGATACATCTAGGGGGTGATGGATCGAACGACACGGAGACGTCGGACCGGGAAGGTATTGAACCAATTTCCAGCTCAATTTCGAGGAATGCAACTGACGTAAGCAGCAGTTCATGAATATTAATAATGTGGTGCGTGATACTTAGCTCGAATAAATGTGCCTTTAGTGTCGAAAATGTATATTAATATTATACTTAACGAAGCCGTTAAGCGGTTGGCTTGAATAAATACGTCTTTTTTGTGTAGAAAATGCATATTCATATTAATACATATTAATATTATACTTAACGAAGCGCTAAGAGTACTGCCATACCGAACGCACGTGGACGCGGAGTGATACAAACCGGTGTTTTGTTTACGGTACTTCATTGTCTGGTTGGACATATAAACATAATATGTGTTAATAAATTTGTGATTATATAGGACTTATTAAAATATCAAAAGTTAATAAAAATTATTAAATAGACCGTGCGATTATTTATTAATTTCTAACAGTTTTATATCTATTCAAGAATGTAATATGGATAGTAAAACTGTACTGGGCGAAAAAGTGAACTATTGGACTCCATGAAATGGAAAATGTATTGAAGCTCTTTAACCTTATCTTCTAAACTGAACATCTAACAGGCGAGAGAATTTTATTATTTATAATATAGAATTTTATTGCAAAAGCAGCGCTATTGTGAGTATTTACATTTAGATCAAATCATTGCGCTTCTCTCTCTCTCTCTCTCTCTCTCTCTCTCTCTCTCTCTCTCTCTCTCTCTCTCTCTCTCTCTCTCTCTCTCTCTCTCTCTCTCTCTCTCTCTCTCTCTCTCTCTCTCTCTCTCTCTCTCTCTCTCTCTCTCTCTCTCTCTCTCTCTCTCTCTCTCTCTCTCTCTCTCTCTCTCTCTCTCTCTCTCTCTCTCTCTCTCTCTCTCTCTCTCTCTCTCTCTCTCTCTCTCTCTCTCTCTCTCTCTCTCTCTCTCTCTCTCTGAAGTCAAATGTTTCTTTCGAAAAGCAGAACCAATCACTAAAATTTGCACGCCCGCCTCAGTAGCGTGGTGGTAGCATGTTTGCCTCACGTTCAAGA
The DNA here is from genome assembly GCA_030765055.1 of Mantis religiosa. Classification (NCBI taxonomy): domain Eukaryota; kingdom Metazoa; phylum Arthropoda; class Insecta; order Mantodea; family Mantidae; genus Mantis; species Mantis religiosa. The sequence continues at coordinate 144,369,235 of CM060948.1, forward strand.
GGTGCTGAGTTCGAGTCTCGGTCAGGGTGAGTTACTTGGATAAGGTTTTTTCCGGGGTTTTCTCTTATCCTGAAAGACGAATGTCGGGTAGCTCTAAACTCTATGGACCCTGGGCTCATTTAAGCATCATTTCACCCATTCCATTCATCGTCCGATATGACTTAACGTTGGAGGACGTAAATTACACAAAAAATGCACCAGTTTGCATTTTATTTTAAACTTTCAAAAAGGAGTCATAGTAAAATGGTTTATTTTAGCTTTTGTGTAAGATAAAAACATTCTTTAACTCATTAACCTTTTAATATGAAGAATTTTGGAGAGTACGAATAGTAATAATTTGCCAGTAATAATAAGGGATTAATATTTAAAAAATGTGATATGGTAGATCTTTTTATAAACCCATTTACTATAAAACCTGAATTTTTTATTGAATGCGTTTTGAAGTGTATTCTGTAGTGTATTTTATTATAACAATGAATTTGCATAGTAAAAGGTTATTAAACAATCCTGGAGGCTAGCATTTTGAAGTATAGGAAAAAAAATGGTTACTGCTATTTAAAGTATGTAATAATTGCCATAAATTTCAACAGGATATCTTAAATAATTGTGGATTTTTCAAATTTCTCAGATGCTATTAAGCCACAGGAGCAAATGCTGACTCTAAACTCGTGAAAGGGTGCATTGGTACTTGTGTTGCTAGATTATAAGTAGCACTTAGTGTCACACGCCTCATGCTATGTCTGCGGTGTATAAATACTTACTGAAACACGTTTCTTAGAGCAGTTCACGGAGGCCGTTCTATTTTTGAATGCGGCTAACCACTTGGAGACGCTGAACAATATTTCCGTACTCTTCTCAAAGAAACGTTTATAGAATGTGCGTTTTAAAAATGGTGGATAATTAACGCTGAACGAATTTTAACCCTCTTTCGCCAGCCACTTGTCGCGCCCTACTGCTCCCCAATGCATCCCAACTCCCTCTTGAATGGCAGTGCTGTCAAAACTCCTTCATGTTAAAGCTACTACTGTTGTTCATTTGGGGTGGTGCATTACCTCAGAGTATTCATCAGTACAAAGTACTATGTCTCATAATTCGACTGGCTTTGTTCAACCCGTTTAATTCAAAACAACTCGCCGGTAAGTTGGACAGCTTATGTTTCATGGATAATTTCAGCTTCAGTATTAAGCGTAAGGATTGTTCCATATAATTTTTTTCGTATCGCTTAACTATCATGTGACTAAGTTACCTCTCTTTATGTAAATTCTTACCAACAAATAGCTAGGAGAATCCCTCGGTTTAAACCCACCTCTCAGGATTACGAAAGTACGTGCTTCTATAATGTTAGTGTGTACCGCCTATCCTTGCATTGCACATGGCTTGTTTGTTATTATTTGGAGGGGTCATTCATGAGAAAGGGGAATAATACATGTCAGTGGATTAACGTTTATTATTGTATTTTATTACAATGTTTTACAGATCAGTGGTAATAGAATATTGAGACTTTTTGGGTTCGTAGAATTAAACGTCCGAGTTGCAGATTTTCCAAATGTTCTTTATTTCCGTAGAAATACACTCTGATCAATTCTCACGTAACAGTATTACGACACATACACAGTCTACCAAGGTCGACAACCATTCAGCGTTCTGATTACATCTCTTTACATCAGCTCTCGTTACAACACTTTACAGCTGTTTGCTCCTCTCTGTTTACAACTGTTCACTGTTCACTGCTATTAAGGTTGTATGTATAATTTAAAACATTATGGACTCAAAGTTCTATTTTATATATAGTTTTAAAGTTACTACTTGCACCTGCCATTTTTATTGTGAATTCTGCAACGTTTCAAGATGGGGGGGGGGGTGGAACATAATAAGTTCTGCTTTACAAATCGGTACTGCTATTAAGTATGGGAGCTTGTGTGTGTGTGTTCAAGACATGTGGTTTCTTTTGTTGCTAATTAATGCGAATTTGTTTTCTCCATTTTTTAATTTGAACAGCTTTTTTGGACATTTTCTGCTTAAATGTAGTTATTTAATGTAGTTTAATTAAATAATTGGTTGATGAAAATAACATTTAGTAACTGTAGAACATCTATGTATTTTGGTAGTGATAACATGATTATTTAAAATAACTGCTGATTCATTTGAATGGAAAGTTAGTATAATTTAGAGAATAATCCTATATTACTTGGTAAACAAGCTTATTGTATAAATGTAGATCAATGAACTTGTATGTGAGGTATGCATCTACATAGCGTAAAAATATAGTCTCAATAGTTTCTTAATAGTTTGGGATGATGGGTTCATAAATGCAGAAGATTTAACATTAGGATGCTAGGGCCTTTAAGCTCCCTTAAATAAGCACACTTTCCAGGCTCTGTGCTCTAGCATTAAGTAGAAGTATTCTGTTGCATTTCCAGGAATAGAGGAATTGGATTAGCAGTGGCAGATGGAAAATATGTGCACAATGCGGGTGAAATACTTGGCATACATTCAAACCACACGTATCACTTCAGACGTCACCTCTCAACCACATCTATTCGGTAACTTCCGGTTAATGTTTTCAACTTGTTAGGGCTCTAACTACAACCACAGGAGAGAAAGTTTGCAGGGCCTGAGACGCAGGAGGATTGCAGAATGTTCCCTCACCCTCCCTGGACAGGCTTATGACACCCCATGTCAGTACAGTTAAAGACCATTCAAAAACATTATGGCGGCTTCTACTTTTGTGAATGAATCTTCTCGGTTTTAGTGTACAGAGTGAATAGGACACATATGTTTTTTAACGATTCTGCTCATTGTGTAGCATGCGTTCCCTGTCATATACATTCGCTGTCCCTGTCGCACTGTGTAAGGGAGCACGTTCCTTTCAGGGACCTTTTTTGGTTGCTGGACAGTAGTTTGCTATGTGGTATTCCGTAACATTGTAATAGAAAAGTATGGTTAACTATACCAATAGTTGAGACTGGGTCCTTTGTACTAGCATATTACTGGCTAAAATGGATGCAGTTTTAATGCTTCTTGATGTTGAGTAATGGTAACAATCTTCTTAACCAGAAAAGTATATAATACTATTGTATGTTACTTGCTATCCACTTGGACGGCTTGATCAGAGACTTCCCCCCTCTTGAGGGTGGTGTTAGCCACAATAGATCTCGTGGGTCACAGTACTTGAGATGTCTCCCTTTGTATATGACCTATTCCTAAACCAGACATCGGAGTAAACCCCGACTGTGAATGAAAGAGAATGGAGGAACAGAAAATTTCCTGAAGATTCTTTCCAGCATTCGTAGGAAAAAAGTCATGTTGGACAGTCACCTCGGGGTTTGAACCCAAAGCATTAAATGTCATTTTAAAGACAGCTTTTTTACGCAAGGGTTAACGTTAAATCCATTGTCAACAACTGTTCTGTTTCAGGGGAAACTATTACAAACCACTATGATCGCTTCTCAGCCGATTAAAGTAGTCGTGTTAAGGCAGCTGCGCAGAGCAATGTTTATATACATAGGACGAAAAAAAAATTGTTGCCGTAAACGTTTTTGCTCGAGGCGAAGGCCCAGGCTACTGAAATCCGTCCAAGGCTGCACAGTAAATCCATTGTTGGTTAAAACATGCCGTATTCTAAATACGAGGGTCGGCTAACATGTCCCAGACCTCACAATAAAAATAGCATTTAAACGTTGTTCTTTATTTCTCAACATAATCTCCAGAAAGGCATTTTGAAAGGCATACATTTGTAATATCGGTGTTCTAATTTAATTAAACCTTTTCTGTAGTGCGATTTATCATGCTCCTCAAAATAGCTGTTTACCGCATCAATGACCTTCTCGGTACTGTAAAATCCTTGTCCTCCAAAACATTTATGAGGTTCGGGAACAGGTGGTAGTCACTGGGTGCTAGATCTGGCGAATAGGGTGGATGTTCAAGCAATTCGAACTTTAATTCACACATTTTTCCCATTGCAGTGACTGAACGATTGGCCGAAGCATTGTCATGAAGAAACAAGATGGTTTTATTTGCCAAATGAGGTCGTTTTCCTTTCACCTCATCATTCAAACGTTGCAGTAAGCTTGCCTAGTAGTCACCAGTGATACTTTGCCCCTTTTCCAAGTAGTCAATGAAAATAACTCCCTGTGCGTCCCAGAAAACGCTCTCCATAACATTGTTAGCTGATATAATAGAATTTGCCTTTTTTGGAGTTGGTTCAACTGACGCAATCCACTGTTTTGACTGTGATTTACTTTCTGGAGTGTAGATGATCTATCCAAGTTTCATCCAATGGGGTTTTTTGCGGTAGAGCTCCAAATTCTTAACAGAAACAGTTTTACTTTGCAACTTTTGATCCGGTGTCAACAAACGCGGCACCCATCTTGCATAGACCTTGTGAAAGCCCAAAACATTACTTAAAATATTACCTGCACGTTCTTGTGATATGTTTGCAGCTTTTGCTACCTCAAACAACTTCAATCTGTGGTCTTCCAGTACTAAACAATTAATTTGTTTCAATGATCTCTGAAGTTGTGACTTCCACAGGGCGTCCAGAGCGAGGCTCGTCACTACTGCTCGTGCTTCTCATTTTCTGCAACCCACCTTTTAATCATTATATATTAAGGGGCAGAGTGTTTCAATGTACTGTCCATTTCCTCCTTGATTTCTTTAGGCGTTAAGCCTTTCAAATGGAAGTATTTAATTGTTGCTCCTTTTTCCAAATCCTCCATTTTCGTGAAACCTCTACACCTGTCTTGTTTAAAATGCTGTCATTCAAAAAGTAAACAAGCTATTGACATTTAACTATGAATACAAGCTAGTCTAGAGTTAAAATATATGATGCTATCCGTCAAACTGGCCCAGTGACGCTGTTTCTATGTGAAGCCCGGGACTTACCAGCCGACCTCCGTACAATGTTCTCGTAATGCACTTCTGCATAAAAATAAATCTTAATATTATAACAAACTGTAAATGCAAGTAGATTATTACTTGATAAGCACGTTGTAATCAGTAATGACGACATTTTTATAGAAGAAGTGCAATTTCAGCTTTAGTAGGTTTTTAGAATGCTAAAGAGGCCAGAGTGGGTTGCGAACGAGAATGTTTACGGAAGAAAGCTCAAAGAATGTTCAACTCTCCCCTTCTCATTCTCTCTGCATACGAGTAATACTTTTATTGATAGACTTACTAGCGCTGCTAAATTATCTTCTATAAGTTAGCAGTGAATGCTCTGCAAAATAACCATGCTCTACGCTGTGCAACAAGAAAACAACGAAGTGCATTTCAGCTTGATAGTAATATTGATAAACAATAAGCCAAATTAAATTCATAAACAGTTTAGAGATAATAAAGCCAGGTTGTCAAGTGAAAACGAAAGCAGAAGCATATTGTCACCCAATTATCGGAAGGCACGACCAACTGGAGGGTAGGGGTAGGGTAGGGGACAGGAGGCATTTAGGCCACGTCCACCCATTTATCTTGTAGCGCTAACATAGGGGATGGTTAGGAAAGTGTCACTAGGCACTAGCCGTCTCCTTCCCCTCCCCCTGACGTCTGGAACAATCAGGATAGTTCATCTAACCCGGAACCTTCTAGATCGGTCAGTGGGTCTTATATAAGCGACGCGTCGGGCTGGAGGAGAGTTCAGTTCTTGGCGAGAAGCCGTGAAGAGCGCCGTGCTAGAGAACGTACTGGAAGACTGCGTACGTGCATCAGAAGAGTTATACGTAATTGCGAGTGTGGAGTGGATCTGTGACAGACGAACTGGTGGATTGTAATTGTGTGCGCTACGTAATTCTATGTGATCGGCAAGTGTTCCAACTGTAATTCGGTGGAAATAAAGAACATTTTGAGTACGTGCAATTGGACTTTTAATTCTACGAACCCACAAAGTTACAATATGAAAACAGCCCAGTTATATGCAAGAGATAATAGCAACCTTTTATGACTTGGTACTTTTTAGTGTCGTGGCGTGAAGTGTTGGGACCTGCTACCGGTTATTAGTTATATTAATTAATATGTTTATTATATATATCGTATTCATTATTATTGCAGTTCTAATTATCATTATTATTGCAAATAAATTGCAACCAGTTTCGGCCTGATAGAAAGGTATTTAATATACCCTAATTTATCACATTTAATTGAAATCAGTAAGAAGCAAATAAATTGCAATCAGTTTCCACAAATAAAGTTTATACTTTTTTTAGAACATATGGCTACATATGCAAATTTAGGTTTGCAAGATAGTGCTTCACCTTTAATAGAACAACCTTATACCAGAAAGTTAAGAATTTCTGCATCACAAGGTGCTGAAATACATGTTAAACCACTTGGGACTTGATCATAAGGTTTATAACATATTCTTTCTTTTGTGGAATGAACATGAACTCATATACATGGGTTGAAATTAAATAACGTAATCCACAGATTCAAACCGGAATTTTGCACGTCAAGCAAGAAACGTACACTGTTTCGGTAGATATCATCGGTAACACTGGTCACTGTATATTCTGCCTGCTCTACTACTGGCATCAGTGTACAGCAAGCAATTAGCACATATGGTGTATCATGTCGGTACCACGGTGCCTTTCACAATGAAAAGCAAGCATAGTCGAAAGACCTGGCAGCCCTGGCATTTAATGGAAGCATTCAGTCCTACGTGGCTCTTACGCAAGAACTCCAAGTTTATGCTTTAGGTACAATGACTGCTTACAGGAATATTTCTGTATTTCTTTGTTCATTCATTGCCTACTTCTGAACAACACATGATCACATACTATACAAATCATGACGCTTTTCCATTTGGCGGTGCAATGCCAATTTGATGAATTTTTATATCGAATATTTTTGGTTATGCTGTTCAATTAGAAACCTGCGGCACACTCAGAGGATTTTCACTTATAATTTACGATCTAGAAACCCGTGCCAAGTTCTTGCTTTACGGCTACAACTGCATTATGAATGGCCTGCCATTATGCTGCTTTGTGTTACGTTAGATCTTTCTGAATGGTTTCGTGCTTACACATGCCAGCTGCTTATCAGACATCTTTTACTGGTATAGTGACATATTAGTGTCCGTTGTTTGTACTCGCTGCAATTAAATTCCAACCTATGGTATAAAACGAAGAATAACATTTTGAACTTTTTGCTGGTAGTAATAACCATACAAGGGACCTCTGACATCCCTGATTTTACATATCGATCTTACTGACCGACTCTGGCTTACTGATCCCAAGGCCGAGGGTTCAAATACGGCCGAGACCGATGTTTTTAAGCATATTTGAAAGTGACAACCCCATATAAGTATATTATTGGCATGTAAAAGAACTGTGCTGGAAATTCCGGCACACCGGCGGCGCTGGTATCCTGGCAGTTGGCGTCTTTAACAAGTAAAATATTTATTTTATTGCTAAAATTTGACATGATATCCTATAACGCATGGGGTGTGGCAAGCGTTCCCTTTGTTACTTGCCGTTAGATTGTTTTCGGAGGTGCTGTACACGATCAATAAGAGAGAAATTTCCGTAGCTTCAAACGGGAAATCCGGTACAGTGCAAGAAGAATAAGAAAACCTAGCTCAGACAGAAAATTTCTGAAGTGCACGAATACATTTTATTGCAGAGTATTGAGCAGATGACATCTTGACAGAAAAGAAGAAAATACTTCATATTCTGTATGGCTATGAAATTACAGCATTACTCACGAGGTAAGGAATCAATATGCCTGTTTGCTGGAAAGTGATGGAAACCACGAAAGAATAGGATATGCCCTAATGCGGTTGGATCCCTTACATCTTGATTGGAAAGAAAAAAACAACTTATTTGCTCGCTGCTCATGTTGTAAACCTCAGACTGCCGAACTTAGGATCGTTATAGATAATTCCAAACCTTTACTGTTTGTTAGAATTTCTAGAAGCACACTCCCGCGCGTGAGTATGTGTGAGTGTGTGTGTGTGTGTGTGTGTGTGTGTGTGTGTGTGTGTGTGGGTGTGTGTGTGTGGGTGGGTGGGTGGGTGTGTGCGCGCGCGTGATGGACACTGTTTTTACAGAAATCAAATGATTATTGGTAAAGGGAATTTGGAAAAGAATTTGAAGCGTAATTGTTGGGTACCTCACCGACATTTGAAAGTTATAAAGACAAAGCCTGAAGAAAAATTCAGTCGGGCAGCACGGTTCTGGCGAGATATTTTAACCACGGACCTCTCGATCACGAGCCCATATCTTAACGACGACCTTGGCCACTTGTGTAGATTACACCTCCGTCGTGTGGTTAGAGGACTCAAGTTCGAATCTTATTATTATTATTTTTTTTTTCGTTTGTCGGAGTACGATCAGAATTAATTAACGAAGTTGTGCTGTGTTCCTCATGAGGACAAGGGATTTTTTTTTCTGTAAAATAAAATTTTCATTAAAACTTGTGCAATAAACAGTAACAAAGGGAAAGCTCTCGATTGTGTTACAAATAGCTTGACATATAAGATTATCTTCACTCTTCACATACCTTCTACATGAATAAGAGTAATTAATAACGTGAAAAAAAAGAAACGGAATGTTGGCACACAACACAAAAGGAACCACAGAAAATTAAGAAAATTTGTGTAATTGTTATTTCACGATAGCCTGTGTAAACTAAGGGTACAAAGTTGAATCAGTGTTGAAAAATCCAATGCAGCGGTCAGTACTTGAACATTGGATCTTCGGCTTACCTTGCAGGTGCTGCATCAGTCAGTTGTCAAAACTGGCACCTCCAACAGCCATTGAACACCTGTTAAATGATTTACTTAAATGGGAATATTTTCAAGGCCAGGTTTTCCAATTTATTCGAAAGTTCAAGAAAACGGCGATGTGCTGGACTTAAAATGGTAATCTCATAGGTAATAGTAACAATAAACCGCTATTACTTTGATACAGAACACACCATCAATATATTTCGTAAATTAAGTTAGAAACACATGTTCTAATCTATACTAATGCTATAAAATGAGAAATTGTGTGTGTGTGTGTTGTGTGTGTTAGAGAGAGAGAGAGAGAGAGACAGACAGACAGACAGACAGACAGACAGACAGACAGACAGACAGACAGACAGACAGACAGACAGAAATCTTGTGAAAGGGATATCTCGGAAATAAATTATTTTGATAGCTGCTTCATCATTAAAAAGCAGTGTTAGGTAACATATTTCCAAAAAGTTTGTGACTGTAGGGGTTTACAGCAAATTTCATATTAATGAGGTCCAATTTCATTCCCATTTCGTTAACGTAAATATTATAGGTTATTTTTAACTGTTTATTGCGTACTAGGCGGTTTTTAATGACTTCCACCTCAGAGGAGTAAATGAGAAAACCTGATATATATATCAGCAAACTTCCTTCTGATTTCGCTGAACTTCGTTATGATTTTTGGCAAAACTTGAGATTTAGAATTTTACAAAATGATAAAACTACCCTATACGCTTAAAATAATTTTGATAACCTTATCACTCCCTCTGCCTTTTTAAGATAGAAACATTATACACCTATAATAGAGGTCTCGCCTTACTGCTCTGAAAAACCACCAGTGCCATATTTTCAACCCGTAATGCAGAGATGTGTAAATTCTATCTGGTTAAATGTCTGTACACTGTAAAGCCTAGCAAAAACAACAGGCTATCTTAAAACTTCCAAACCCTACTCGCTCATTGTTTTCTCTAATACAGTACCTAGAAATGTTCAAAAAAATAGCATTAATCCTGGTTTTCAACTTCTTATTCACAAAGGGATATAATTTTGTGCACGTATTTGCTACGAATTAGGTCTCGTTGAAAATTATGGAATGCCTTACAACTACCTTACCCATATGTTGAAACTTTTATGTGCAAATATATGCCACTAGACCAATCTGGACAGATGTGTATGTACTTAAGTCCCTTCACAATAAAAAATAAACGCAGACGCAGTGTAAACGACAAGTTTGCATCCATGTTATTTAGGCCGCGCCATGGCTCAGTGGTTAGACCGCTTGGCTCTCACCAAGGCGGCCCGGGTTCGATCCCAGGCGACCACAAAGTGAGATTTGTGGTGGACAACACGGCGCTGGGGTGGGTTTTCTCCGGGATCTCCGGTTTCCCCCGCCATCTCATTCCACCAGTGCTCCATCTTCATTTCATGTATCATCAGTGTCACCGCCTGCGGTGCAGTATGTAGTAAAAGCGGGCGTTAAATACTACACATAACATAATCCATGTTATTTAATGGAAGCATCGAAATAGAGCCACGTAGTGTGCTATATGACGCAGGATATATCAAATTTGAAACTTTTTTGTTGCATTAGGTGTACAAAGGAAGAACTTGGCATTTCTTTATCCATACATTGCCACCTTCAAAACAACTCGCGATCACGATGCGAGATTTTACACCATTCTCTGTTCAGGTATGTCGCATACCAATGGACATCGAAAAAGCGCCCGCCTCGGTAGCGTAGGTGGCAGCGCGTCTGCCTCACGTTCAAGAGGTCTTCAGTACGAATCTCGGTCAGGATGAGCTACTTGGAGTTTTTCCCTTATCCTGACAGAGGAATGTCGGATAACTCTAAGCTCTATGGACCCTTGGCTCATTTGAACATCATTTCGCCGTTCCATTCATCGTCCGATATGACAACGTTGGAGGACGTAAATTAAAAAAAAAAATCGAGAAAAGCATAATTTGGCAACTGATTAACCGAATAACTATTAAATCATAACACGCTACTGGGATCCGAGGTCAGTACGATAATTACATATGTATGTCACAATTGACTACAGCCATATATGTTTAACAGTGAAGGAATATATTAGTCATAACTTCATCAGAATTGATAAACCGGACGCAGACACAGAAAGGAATCGCAACGGGACTCTAAAGTTTCTTCAACCCTTGACACACAGGTGGAAAACCTTTTCTATAAACCTTGGTACATGCTCGAAGCGGGTTTGCAAGTATCTTATGGTGAGGGGATGAATGCGCGGTTTTGGTGTAGGAACCAAACATTCAGGAAATGGTACGGATGTATGGGCTATCAGGCGATATACGAGGGGAAAAATACATCACGTGACCCAGAGAGTAGGGCTAAGATAAGATAGCGAACGCGCAGAAGCTGTAGAACACACTTGAAATACCTTCAGATAGCTTGACGTCAGTATTCGGAATGGTGGCGAAAATCGTGAGAAAATGACGGGTAGTAAACATTATAGTAAACTAAAATTCAGTTTCAATAAGTATGTGAGCCAAGTATATTCAACTTCAATTATCTGTACTCTTGATACATCAGAACTCATTGCTCCCATCGAGTTATAAAAAACAGAGGAATAAGAATTAAGCATCCTGCCATATAATCCTGAGTTGCTAATGACCAATTCCCACCCAAGTGATCTGTCGCAATGACAATCATTGTGCTCTTCCATTTAGCTATCCCATGCCATTTTACGTAAATACTGACGCCAGAAGCTGTTTTGTTGTTTGCTTTGTTCAACTCTTATGTCCTATTTATTTATAAACACTTTATGAACCGTTTACTGAATATTATTGATTGTTATTCAATTTGAAATTTTCGATACGCTCAGATGCAATTTGCGGATACAGAAACCGTTGCCAAGTACTTGCCTTACGTCTGCTGCTACATTATGAATGCCTGTATTTATACTGCCCTATGTTAGCGTTACGTCATCATTGTGAATGAAACCTTTACACCTTAGGTATGATTAAAAATTTTAGGCTAATCACCAATTTCTAAAACCAGGTATTTTCAACCCCTTGTTTACATCAGGAATCTAGGGAGTGCGGGTAAGACAGCTTAAAAAAAGGGGAAAAAATAAAAGGAAAGAAATTTCGGAACGTAAATGCTTAATCGGTGGGTTTTCGATAAGAGGGACATGCGATGGTATGACTCACTAGTTCTCCCTCCCTCACCATCCCTTGCAATCTTGTTTAATGGAGGGTTAGCACGTGCCAGAGCGAACGGAGAGTCGATACGTTCACATGAATTGCTGTTTCGTTTGCAGTCAATGATTAATCTTCCATTTGAAATATAGTAAAAAACGCCATTATTTAATTGTTTTAAATTTGAATATGACTGTGAGTCCCATAGTTTTCTTTCTATTGGCAATCAAGTTAGAGCAGCACGCAGTTATAAATGGTGTTTTCCTTCCCTTTTAAAAACGGCGTTTTTATTTGCTTGTTTTTTGTTTTTGTTATTCGAAAAACAGAGTAGACTTCTTACTTTTTAACAGCACTAAGTAGCAAAGGCTCTTTGCCCTTCTCAAAAATAACATCTATTGTTCATCATTAGAACAAACTTAAAATGGTTCTGTATAAATCATGTTGCTGTGTTGTCTATTTCTATTCCACTGGTCTTGCAAGAAGTGTGGTAAATTCAAGTTTTTAATTTTAAATAATGGATCTTATCAATCCTAACAGATGGTGAGAGTGATTTTTTGAAATAAAAAAGAAAAACAGGTGAACGATTTCGGGCTGCAAGTAGAAGTGTAAGTAGGGTGCAAGTATTTTCAATCTGTATACATTTTTTTTAAACAAAACTTGAAAACTATTTCACAAATGCGCAAGAACTAACAGTTCTAACTTGTTCACACTGTGTCTAGGTTTGTTCATGAAGCAAAGGCATCGCTTAAGTAGGGCCCGGAAATTTAGTAAAAAATTCTTTTTTTTATTTTATTCAATGATCGATCAGCATTACATGCTTTACAGATTCTTCTTAACTAATTGCATGTATATGAACAATATAAGGAGATGTAACGAAAACCAAGTTGGCTCCTATTTTCTAATAAACGCTGAGAAACGAGGATGACACACAAGAGAAAACAAATCAGATAAGAAAAAACAAGTCATCAAAGAGATACAAAGAAGAATATTCATTGTGAAACAATATTAATACTAGTAGTTTTTCAGTCAGAGTCACTAAGGAGGAGATCCTGTGGGAGTCGTCTCTTCAGGCGTGTGGGCTGGCGGGTTCGTATGCCGATGTCATACATCACAGCTCCTGGAACATCTGGCAGGTTTGAGAAGAAGCGAGAGGCGATCTGACGTATGTACTGGTGAAGAAGAAGGAGACCAAGCTTTTTATGCAGTTGTTGATTTCTGAAGTACCAAGGGGCATCCGTGGCGATGCGCAGAAATCGATTTTGCAGGACCCGTAGCCTACGGAGATGAGTGTTGCTAGCAGTACCCCATACCGGGGAAGCATATGTGATAAGTGGCCGGACAAGAGATTTGTAGAGAAGCAGAGAGCATTCAATCTCAAGAGGAGTGTGTCTATGAAGTAGCGGACCGAGTTTTGAAAGTCGTCCTGATGCCAACGAGATAAGTCGATCAATATGGGCTCGCCAAGTAAGTCTGGTGTCCAGCATTACTCCGAGGTATTTGACGGAGATGGTGGGAGATAGCCAGGGAATTGATTCTCGCTTAATACGCAATTCGGGAGAATTGGAGATGCGACGTAAGCTAAAAATCTTAGCTGCGGTCTTTTGAGTGTCAAGACGTATGCGCCAAGTATCAAACTATTCAACAAGGCAGTCAAGAGAGGCAAACATTCGTGGTTAGTTACCCACGGGGTATAGTAGATCGTCAACTGAGTTAACTCGTACAATTGGTGAAAGGTCGTGCGCATTGGCTACACCAAGCAAAGACGGAATATTTCTACAAGTGCAAGAGAAACTAAAACGCGCTATCCAGAAAAATATAGGATATTCCACTCTGTGTAAAATTCGGAATGAATTACAAGGTTCTGAGAAAATTATAATGCACAAGAAGGAAACAATAGCACCTCCTTTTGGTTTAAATTTGCCTCAGTCACAGTATGCGATATAGAGAGAAGCTTTTCCCATATCTAGAGGAGAACAGAAGATCGTTCAAAATATCAAAATGTATATTGTTGTTCACTGTAACAAGACATAGGCACATACATAATGTATTGTTGTCACAACGAATTACATTTTCATTTACTGTGCACATTGTCATATCAATTATTCTTTTGGAAAGATACTTTAAGGCCCGGGCTTTATCACGAGTCAGTTGTAGAATTTAATGTCATGTCTATCGTTCCATACTTAAGCCTACACACGGCCAGTGTGAAAGAACAATTAATTTCCATTAATTTACCTAATAGTGCTTAACTATAAAGCCCGGGCCTTAAAGTACTTACACGTTGTAAGTCGCCATTAAGGTAGTTTCCCATGTGTTTATGAGAACTCCTAAGTGGTTTACCGGGAAAATCGCGAGTCAGTTAGAGAATTTAATGTAATGCCGGCACGTTGGCCATAGTATCTCAAGGGTTAGAGCGGCTGGACGGCAACCAGAAGATCCGTGGTTCAAATCCCGGCTATGACATTGAATTTTTCAGTCTATCTTTCCATACTTCAGCCTACACACGGCCAGTGTGAAAGAATAATTAATTTCCAATTATTCTTTTGTTTTAATTCATAAGTTTGTTTTGTTAATAAATGTACATATATTGTATGATACTGTGTCCGTCATAAAATCTATCAAACGTAATCTATCAAATGTACCACGTTCGTTAGATTACCGTTGCCCTTGACCTTGGTTGTATGTGTACGTGAGCGACTGCATGGCACTCAATCCCCTCCCCTATGTTTACGAGATGCAGGTAGCGTATAACCCCGTCACTACTAACCTGTTGTATTTTTTCCCCCTAAAGTTCCGGGCCGTACACTTAAGGAAGGCCAAGCTTCCATAATAAGTAGGGGGCGGATTTTGCCCTATTTGTATATTTTATTCCTTTGTTCAGAAACGTAGGCTTTTAAGCTATAAGCACGTTTCCTACAATTATTAGCCTAATTTCTTAGTTTTATAGTGCCTATTTCATACGTTTGTGCCTATTCTTCTTATTAGTGCCTAAAACTGCCTTTTTAGCCAATTTCTTCTGCTTGTAATTTGTGACAACAGCTTTTGCATTTGTTGGTTTCAACGTGAAGTTTTCGGGAAAGAGAAATTTCTTACTGCTGCACATTGGATATACAAAAAGGGGTTTAGCCAGGTAGGTATCTGTCTTACAGACGTGTCACAATGCGCTAATGACGTCATGGAAAAACTTAGAATTCGCTCAAGGACGAATTGCAAAGGCCAGCTAAATGATATTTCAATGGATTGACAAATTACCACTCTTTATGTGGGGAATGGAAAGCCCATTCTGTAAGCAGTATTTCAAGTACACACATAGATCAGTTTCCTACGCAAATAGGCCAAAAGAGAGAAGCAACGGAAGTGTACTTCTTAAGCAGTGGTTAAATGGTGATCCATCTTTCAGCAAAGATGGGAAAGTAATTTTTTGTCAGCGTTGTGTGAAACAAGTGAGTTTAATCTTTCATGTTTGTATTAATACTATATTGTGCTAGTTTCAAAAACCTTTTAAAATCAGCCCCTGTAACAACATTATGCCGAACACAAATTGGTATGTTGAGGAGAGCCGAAAGAAGAGAAACTGAATGTTTTCAGTTTTCCAAAGTAAAGCACAAATTTGCCTAATGTGAAAGCTTTCTTCATCACATGGTACGACTTTACATTGAGATTTAGCTTAAAACATGTCTGAATCGTTAAACAAGTCCGTCTAATGCATTTCATCTTGATTGGAATATTATTTATTTAAAACATAGGTATAGCTTTGCAAACCCGTGTACTGAATTTCACAATTTTGTTACGAGTATTATCTTTTGGCAGTGTCACTGCAGTATCATGATATTTGTGTGCTGGTGTAAAGGCAGTATTAATTAAAGTTATGATGGTGTCAATTGTTAATAATAATATCACATCACAATCAGTATCGCTGGTAAGCAGGAATTTACTCCCGTAAGATTTCTTTTTTACATGTGTGTAAATCCAGTAATACGAAGCTGTTATTTTATCCAATCTTAAAATCACCAATCTGGGACTCTGTTAAGCTTACAACTTAAACTATTTAGGCCAGCGCTTAATTAGCTAGTCTACACAGACTAAGATAATATATATGAACAAATTGTGATTTTTTCATGCGTACGTTTTTCTACATGTATCTCAAGGAATCATGAAATCCATTGCTTGAAGACTTGCGGTGTTGTTTCCAACACTGAAAATGAAACTGCAGACCAATAAATCTTAATGGTTTGTGTAAAATTTTACAGAAATGAATTTATAAAATTAGGTACGAGAATTCTTTTCACTGTGCCGTAATTGCTGTAATTCTGTTTGAATGAACGGAAAACGCTTACTAAAAAGCTGTGCTTTATTATTTGTTTTAGTCGACAATGGGGCATTAAGGGTTTTTATTACAAAAACTAGGATTCTGTAGTTTTCGCTTTTAATTAATTTTGGTTCTCTGCTTTGTATCTTTCTGACACCTCGTGACATCATTTTAAATGATATTAAGATTGCTGTGATGAACTTTTGAATTTATCTTTCCAACAATCGTTTCTATTAAGGAAACACATCTGTGCAAATTGGCCCAAAACTTACCACAATCCCAAATTTAGTTTTTTGTATTAAAATTAATATAGACATACTTCAATAATATTAAGTTTTTTTTTAGCGGCACTACAGAAAACATCAAATGACCATTTAAATAACCCTACACCTGTATCCTAGCTGCTATTACGTAATTTTAACCTCAGATTTCTCAGATTCCATATTTTCTACATTTTCCTAGCTTCAAAATGTTGCACAGGATGCAGTTTTCTATTAATCTGTATGAAATTCTAAACATGCCTGTAAGAGCAGCTGCATATTAAGTGTACCCATTTACAATTGTTGTGTTTTTGTTATTTGTATTGAAAAGTATTAGCTATAATGCTTACTTCTTACTGAAAACGCTTAGGAAAATAAAAATTGTTAAATAGATATGATTATTTTTTTCCCTTCGTTGATATGGCGAAGACATATATTTCACATAGGTACAGGTCATTAGCAGGTTAAAATGGGTGCAGAAACTTATACCCCAAGCATTAATTTTTAAAATTACAATATATGAAGCATTTTGAAATTCGCGTATAATTTAAACATAAACTGTTAATTCCTCAGAAACGATTGTAACTAGAAAACAGAAAACTGAAACTTGGTATTATTCGATTCTTTATCGATTAAAAAAATAAATGGTATAAATTTGAAACAAATCTAACAAAAAGCTCCAGATATTTCAATTTTCACCCTTAAGCCCCCCCCCCCCCAAACCCACGTTTTTGTTTTTTGACATAGTTAATTACTTCACGCCTTTCTGCAAATTATGGTTCTTACTTAGTGAAGTGGATTTATATGTGTTTTAATTATAGGACACTATCTGTTATGTTAATTTGCTGTGGAGCCATTTATGAAATTTGGAATAAATGTAGAACTATTTCACCTAGGGAACCGCAAAATACTATGTGTTTAGCGAATTTGTTGCAGCATATGTTGCGATGATTGTCATTTTGTTATAGTGCATTTTAATAGCCATTTTATTAAATTGTGTATTTAGTACCTATTTAAGTGCCTATTTTGCCCATTTTAGTGTCTTTTTGCCTGCCTATTTCACACATTTTTAGTGCCTGTAAATCCGCTCCCTAATAATAATTCACCACGACTGGCTGACTAGTGGCGGGTTCTGCATGGTGACTTTAACTCCGTCTCGCTGAAGGAACTGCCTACAACTGTTACAGTTCATCTGGTTTATCTTGTAACATGGGCATTAGAGAGAGGAGGGTGGGAGAGATAACGCATTATTGCCCGCGTAGGTAACCCATGACTGCTTAATCCCACATCACATTACTTCCATACAATATTTCGATTAATTCCGTGTGATTATATTATTAATACTTCCAAGCACAGCGTTTTAAAGACTGCTGGTAGATGGCGGTGGTATAGATATTCCGTCCATTAGGGATTTTTTATTTTTTTTTATAAATTTATGATGAAATTGTCCAACATATCAATTAATCCGTCTTTTCCCCAGTACATCTTTTCTACCTCCTTCATTAATTTGTACCCATATTAGCTCGATAGCATTCGTATCATAGTGACACGGAGGTAAGGTATGTGCATTTAATTCAGCTATGGAGTCGATTGTATACAGTTTGGACTTATCGTTGTTACTCTTAATTTCTCGTACAACACGGTTTTGATACCGTATGTCCTTTATTACCAGTATGTCCATTATTACCGCAGTCGCGGATAGCAGTGGCAATGTGTTTGCAAAACTTTTCCCCCTCCCCCTCCTTGTCTCAAGTTAAACCAGACCTTAGTGACTCACTACGGCTGTAATGCCCCTGTGATAGGTATTGGCCGCCTGTAGGGTACTTTCATCCCAACCTTCCTCCTGGGGTCTGAGACACGATAAGCCCTCTGCTACAATATAGGAATCCCCTTCCCCGTGACAGAAAAGTCGCCAGGGTAAACTCCAGTGAAAAAGCAAGTGACAGATCTTCACAGCTTCAATAAAGAGGCACTGCTTCAAACAATCACGCTAATACAACTAAGGAGAATTCCCCACTACAAAGAAATGAACCTGGGAAATGAAAAAAAAAAGTTTATTTTCTGGTAACTGTATTTGAACATGAAAACGTATTATGGTCAAAATATCTTACACAGGGAAGTATATTAGGTATTGGAGTTACGTTTCTAAAGAAAATGCACTTTTAAAATTGAAGTCCTTAACAATTCCAGGCCCAGACCTTTAGTATTTACGAGGATATTTCCTTTAAGCAAGCATTCGCGCTAACTGTCCGCCACAACTATCTGAAAGATGAGAAGAAAATGGTAGAAATGAAATCGTGGCAAAAGAAAAACCATCCCAGCATTCGTACACTGACCAGAAAAAAGCCAAGTTCAGATTGGGAATTCCATGGGAATCAAATCCGAAACCTCCTGATTTTGAGCCTCATGCGTTACCAAGGAGCCAACTTCCTCGGTAAACCCTCATTTGAACTTAAGAAATTGCCCCATTTATTTTGTAGTCTCATTCACTTACAGAGTTTTTCCTCGGTGTGAAAAGGCAGAGCCTTTTTTTATTTTTTATTTTTTTATTTGTTGTCTTTAACTGCAATGGCCGTATCGGCGGCCGCTCTCCTTTGGAACATATCGAAGGTGTTAACTCGTATTCGTTGGGTTTCAATCATTAGATCACGCAAACATTTACACTCTCATTCATACTTCCAGACTCTGGGGAAGATGAGGAATTATCTTGGTCGGAGAAAAATCCCCCCACCCCGCCGGAAATCGAACCCAGGAACCTAGCACGGCAGGCAGGTGCTCTACCGACTGAGCTCGGGGCCAGCCTACAATCATTTATTCACCTTAGCAACGGCCTACTGTGCTCACGCACACATTCCGTGTTTCGTTCGGCATTGTCGGCGCCGTAGGCGGATGCAGAGAAGGATTGAGAGTGTATTTAGCCGCCTCCCAAGTCACTGCAGATGTGGATACTGTTATTTAAACAATATTTTATAAAATTAAACACGAGTATACTATTTCGTCGTGCATACGTAGAGTGAAATGCGATTTTGCGGTATCTAAGATTTCGCTACAGGAAAATGAGGGTCCGTTTTGAATTAAGCTCAAGTAAAGTGAGGTTATTGTTAAATGAGCATTCTTCTCTCAGGACAATTGGAGAGTAAAGAATGAACGCAGTCGCTTTCTTTCCAAAACGACTTCTTTATCTACTGTACAAAGAAGTAAAATCCCTTGCTCTCTATACAGACGACTTTGTTTTTACGCGCTTTGTTTTTACAGTCAAATTAAAATTGCAAATATCATTATTCTCTGTTTTCCTCATATTTGTTGGAAAAACTTTCAAAATATATGTATATAAAAAACTAAATAATCTCTCGAGCAAATGCAAGCTCTATTATGACCTTTTCTCGCTCACAAATCGCGAACTCCTATCGCCTTAGCACGAGACATGGTTTTTATGTTATGTCATCCAAAACTGAACAGCACTTCTGATGTTTTCGTATCAACTACATTCTACTGCATCTTATTTCCGCTTGACTGACTTCTAAATGTGAGTTTCCACACCCCTGTTATTGTTGAAACTTCCGAGTAACCCAGTAGTAGACGTTCACCTTTTCGCTGAATTCACACCTAATTCCGTAAATTTTATTGCCTTGCTATATGTATTATTCATTGCATGACATTTAATATTGATACTTGTTAATAAACGTCCCCTTTATTGCCAATTCTTAGTGAGCATTATGTGTTTCCTTTGTTGTTCTGTAATAACGTTTTGTTTCACGTATTTGTTTTATCTGGTTTTATATTTCTTTATATTGTTCTTGAGAATATTATTACTTTTGTTTCCTGTCGTTTTATATTTATTTTTATTGGTCAGTCGAATATTAAATCTTCAGGAGACATATGGTCTAGTAAAAACTCGACAGCAGGTTTCATCCTTGTATCACAAAAGATTTTGTTCACATCTAATACTTTAAATATGAGTGCTAACGTTTTCTATTTAATGTAAAGTAATTTTTCTAATGGCAAAAAGAGATGTCAAAGCACGAATTAGAAAATGTTTCTTGACACAGCAAATTGTGTAATTTTTGGAAGTTAAAATCCTTTCCCATAGCTCTAGATCAAGTATCTGCAGTAAACATAGCGCTCACAAATTTGCGCGCTGGATTTCCAGGATCATATTCGACGGTTAAATGGAGAAAAAACGGTTTATGATAGTATGTTGTAAATGTGATAGTTTTCGAGTAGTAGGTGTAATCGGTAACCACAGAGAAATATGAATTTCTCTGTTTAAAATTATAAAATATCTGTTGGTTAGGTTGTTTTCTCTCTCTCTCTCTCTCTCTCTCTCTCTCTCTCTCTCTCTCTCTCTCTCTCTCTCTCTCTCTCTCTCTCTCTCTCTCTCTCTCTGTGTGTGTGTGTGTGTGTGTGTGTGTGTGTGTGTGTGT
The DNA here is from genome assembly GCA_030765055.1 of Mantis religiosa. Classification (NCBI taxonomy): domain Eukaryota; kingdom Metazoa; phylum Arthropoda; class Insecta; order Mantodea; family Mantidae; genus Mantis; species Mantis religiosa. The sequence continues at coordinate 144,390,109 of CM060948.1, forward strand.
GTGTGTGTGTGTGTGTGTGTGTGTGTGTGTGTGTGTGTGTGTGTGTGTGTGTGTGTGTGTGTGTGTGTGTGTTTTACGTTAGTGACATTTGTCTCTCTTGATACAACTATTTAGCATACATTGGCAATGAGCTCGATTGGGACATACAAAGGAAATGCAGCAAAGCTTTGTTATTATTAAAATATTTTAGTATATTAATAGCATACACATGGCCGAGCCATGGCTGACTGGTTAAACAGCTTGGCTCTCACCAGGGCGGCCCGGCCCGTGTTCGATCCCAGGCGACAGCAAAGTGAGAATGGGGGAAAACTGATCGATGGATAGCAATGTTCGTTGACTTTGCAGGTATTAGCTAAAAGACCTAGGATTAAAAAAAACTCATAGAAGTGTTAAATCCTTGTTTATCAACTTCCACCCGACCACACTTTGTCAGACGTGAGTGAAATTCAAGGTATATTTCTGTTGATACTCAATAATTTCTATTTAGTCTTAATTTGATTGAATTAATTTCCAGGTTCTCTTGCCTCAGATTCTCGAGGAAGTGTAAAAGTGTAACAAACGTAGCCATTACCACAGATTGTTGGGCCTAAAACAGAGGAAGCAGTTACCTCATAGTAATGGACATTTTACATCCAATAGAGCATTAAAACATGCTAGCCTTGAAACAAGTCCCAGTTAGTCATACAACAAATATTATCACTAATCGCCTTCTAAGATTACCAACAAATGACAGCTGACTGCATGTTCCAGGAGCGACCACGGATAGTGAAACTGATAGCGTGGCAGCAATTAGAAAATTGAACCTTTGCCATTTTCCTTGTCTGGCTCATATGCTGTATTCAGTGTTACATGACGGAATTGCGGCTATTCCTCAATTGGAACATTATTCGGCACTTCCAATAGGTGTACTAATTTAAGTGTGCACCTTTAGACATATAAAACAAGTACTATATTACTTGCGTTTATGCTGTTTGCGATATGTTTACGTAATTATATATTTGTGCCTCCACCTGAGAAATGATGTCCGGACATCACGTAGTGGGGCGAGGTTACCCCGAAGGCCAATTTTCCCATTTGGGGAGTGCTGCAACACACACACACGCACACACACACACATATTTACAATTTTTTTTTTTTTTTTTTAAATAGCTTTTCAGGCAGAGCAATAATCATATGAAGTCTGCGGGTGGTGCAGGAGCTATATCTATATAATTCAGCATTGTCCCAGAAGATGGGATAGCAAGCCGGATATGGCTGCAAGAGCTGCTTGAAATGAGGGAGCAATTAATTGTGATACATTCAGAACTTATAAAAGCACTCCCAGCATTACAATGTAGGAGCAGCTTAGTTAAAAATACTAGGAGAGAACTTTGAATAATTTGCCTTCTGCTGCGTTAATCCATTAGCTGCTGTTTAAGGCGATTAAAATAAAATACACCCAAAGAAATGCTAAAAACCTGAAAAGTTACATTTTGATATGAAATCAGTAATTTGAACTAAGTTTTAAACATGACCGTTAAATGAACATTTTGCTCATAACTTTGAGCGAAGAAAATGTTTTAGTTTATTGTATACACATATGCTTTTGGATCTTATTTACTTTCAGAAATTTATGAGATGTTTGTTACTTTGAACCAAGAACGTCGTGTTATAGGAACGTTTTGAGTGTATGAAGTTTGAGAATTGCAACAATTTCTGACTAAAAAATAAGGTGAAAATTAAATTAAAAGCTACGAATTGACCTGTTTTGATATACGTTTCAGATTGTTAATTCCAAATATAAATAAACATATAGATTAATTATTTACAGCTGAAGAATGGGAAGTAATAAAAAGTACGTTGATGCTACAACCCATGAAGATAACCTGCAGTCGAGTAGCTACGTGACTTGCACAGAAATAATCTCTTTGTCATGGGTTGTACCTCCAACTACAAGGAGAAAAGCTACAACAATATCCAAGGTCTTTCGAACTAATATTGTGAATGAAGTTTCAAGATGACTGTTTCAATATGAAAGCCAGTCCTTGACCACAGGTGCTGCACTTCTGTATCCTTGGTATAAAAATAGCATTCGGTTGTCCTGAAGAAGCAGGTAATAAAAATTGATATACCAAAAGATAATTGTTTCGTATGATAATATCACAGCCATAATCTACCTGTAGATTGATATTGTTATCAATTTATCGTCTTTTCTTGTTTTGTCACAGAAACATATATATATATTATTGTATATTGTTTGCTTTACGCAAACAAATTATTATATTTAATCACCTGATCAGGACATTAAGTGTTAGTACGTTTGCCAAAATTATAAAGCAAATAAAATACAAACACATTAATAGTACACCAAATTATATGTTTTCTAAAGCTTTGAATGTTTTGAACAGGTGAAAAATGAATTACAAGCCATTTTGACGCGACAAGAAGCGACAGCGAACATCTCCCAAATACCTCTGCAGCTTCCTCCAGCGCCGAAGAAGATAGGCTAGCTTTGTTTAGAGAAAAAGTGGGACAAGCAAGATCTTCAAATGTCCTAGATGATGCTGTTACTTTGTTAAGGCAGTACTTAGAGTTTGGGCACTAACCCATGACAGCAGGTCTAATTAAATATTGGAGCTATATGAAAGGAGGCCGTCTTTCAGCTTAACTGAGATAAAAATGCTTATATTTTTTCATAAAAGTTCCTCTTATTGTTGTTTTGTTTATACTTTTGCTCTCTACTAAGAAATGCATTTTTAAAGGATTAAATTGTTATGTGTAGTTTGTGTATGAAAGTATGATTTTTTTTTTTTTTTTTTTTTTTTTTTTTGAGAAATTGATTTGTTTTGGAATAATTAAGTTTCCTTCTTCATGTAAGTTGTCATTTCGCATTGTCAAAACCTATCGCCTTTCAAAATCTGGCGCTAAGTAACAGCTCACTACAGAAAACATAGTGGAGTAGCCAAATGCTTTCGGGAATGAGAAACGCTTTATTCAATATTACTGTTTTTATTATTACTATTACTGAATCCTGATGTAGCGATGGTGATGTAGCGAGTCTTTAATAGCCTACTAACTCAGAAAACGTCTTGAAGTAGCATTAAAAATTACCTGTAACGTAAATACATACTAAATCTCATTCTATCAGATATAAAAGCGAATCTTCTGCCATCTACATACTTGGAAGGGTCAATGCAGCCGCTCTAGACGAACGCTATTGTCATCTGCAGGTCACGAATAGAAGCAGAGCGTAGCGGAATTCCTCTACGCGTAGCGGCATTTGAGCATTCGGGAGACATAGCGGAGAGATACGAAAAAGTGGAAAAATGTAGCGACTTTTGTCAATTTTTTTTAAATCAAACGTATCCTAAAAGCCAACGCCATAATATTAGGGAACTATTCTTAGGGAAATCGAGTTGAATCTCTCATTGGGATGGTATTATAGCTCACGTTATTATCGATTTATTTGCGACAAGTACTAGGCCTGACGGTATAAACATATTACTCGATGGGTATCAAATTATTAATATGTTAACAAGTGTATACAAGCTACGATAACCATACGTAGCATGATGCACCGCTGACTACAAGGTTTCAAGCTTCATTTGCAATTTATAATATAGTTTTAACATTTCAAGTGAATAGTACGTTGCGTTTATGTCACCAATGACACGTTATAGAAAATTTAACTAAATCAAGCCCTGTCCTGGTGCATAGTAGGAGAAATGTGTTTTGAAGGGAAGTATGTCCTCTCGAATACTTCAAAATTTACTAAACTATTACTTATGTTGCCACATGGAAATGCTGATGTGGAAAGATTGTATTCCATGATGGTTGACATTAAATCTGAAAAAAGAAATAAACTGAAGCCTCAAACACTGAGTGACCTCCTAAAAGTAAAAACTGACATTCAAAACAAAGGCAATTTCTGTATCTCATGCTTATTCAAGAAGTGCTACAGTGACAATGGAATCTTGTGACAGTGATGACTCTTAATCCATTTTAGGCAGACAGTGCAGATGCCCCTTCACTTATTTGTAGTGATTTATTTATTTATTTATTTATTTATTTATTTATTTATTTATTTATTTATTTATTTATTTATTTATTTATTTATTTATTTATTTATTTATTTATTTATTTATTTATTTATTTATTTATTTATTTATTTATTTATTTATTTATTTATTTATTTATTTATTTATTTATTTATTTATTTATTTATTTATTTATTTATTTATTTATTTATTTATTTATTTATTTATTTATTTATTTATTTATTTATTTATTTATTTATTTATTTATTTATTTATTTATTTATTTATTTATTTATTTATTTATTTATTTATTTATTTATTTATTTATTTATTTATTTATTTATTTATTTATTTATTTATTTATTTATTTATTTATTTATTTATTTATTTATTTATTTATTTATTTATTTATTTATTTATTTATTTATTTATTTATTTATTTATTTATTTATTTATTTATTTATTTATTTATTTATTTATTTATTTATTTATTTATTTATTTATTTATTTATTTATTTATTTATTTATTTATTTATTTATTTATTTATTTATTTATTTATTTATTTATAAAGTATATTAACACACTCATTAAACAACAAACAACAGGATCATCATAATTACCATTAATCCATCCTCTCGGTCATCTTGCCACCTCAAAGAGAAAGGTTTGTTGTTGCGTTTTATTTTTTTATATATTCTTGTAGCGGAACGTAGCGGAATTTTGCTCAACCTGTAGCGAGATTCATTGTAATTTGGTTGGCAACACTGGATTACACACACCGAGCAGCGATGTATCTACATGTACTAACAGATAAATTGTGATATCACACATTTAAAGCGACGCAAAATAAACCGAAATGAATTGAGGCGCTCAGAATAATAACGACATATCCCAAGCGATGTCGAATTTTGAGATGTAACCATAGCCATTCACATCGGCCTCTGCCTTTTATGTGATGAAGTATCAAACGAATTAGGATATGCCAAAGATTTCATTTTCCACCTTTAAAAGTTGTCCGTAGTGAAACCGTACACATTCTCAGTGTAAAAATGACTTATCACAACTATCAGTGTTTTATTTATGACCGCTTTATTTAGAATTCATGGCGTTGTAGTGAACGGTAGTGAATATGGCGCCGTCTACAGATGTTATTTCTGAATCTCAAAAAAAAAAAAAAAAAAAAAAAAAGGGAAGGGAAGGGGAGAGAAACGAGTGATAAAGGCAAATGAATGGGTAATAAAAAGAAGAAAGTTGATGACCAAAAATGTGAAGATTTGGAAATAGAGCTGAATTAGTTATTTGAAGATGTTAAATGAAGCTAAAGTCCACTTTACACCATGTTTTCTGTTTTGTATATTTTTTTTTCTAATAAAGAACACAAATTCAAGGAAACTATTAATCAAAATGGTTCAAAAATTTGCACATATACCTACTTGAAATCCCTTAATTTCAATACGCAGAAAATAGCGAGTCTTAATGTTAACTATTTTCTATGTTTTGAAAAAAAGAAAAAAGAAAAGAAAATACGTTTATCGCAAAATAAACTCTGGTTGGGATATGCCGTTATTATTCTAAGCGCCACAATTGTATGTAAGATTTTGGCTATCACGGTTTTTTGGTTATGTCAAGATCACGTAAAGTGAAGAGGACTTCGGAGCACATTCAAAGATTGCTCGAAATAGACTTGTCTTTTGTCATGAAAACATATTTAAAATATGGTATTTTAATCAACACGTGATATAGAGATATCTCTGATCAAATGAAAATTTTCCAAAAAGTTAAATCTAAAGGATGGTCTATGATAAAGGGAGTTTCTTGAAAATCTTCTTTAGTCGCATATTTGCAATATGTTCAACTTAAATACCAAGATTGGTATTTAAGCGACTTTTCCTTTCAGTTATGCTGCTCAGAAAACACACACACAGGCTGGCCCTTAGCTCAGTAGGTACAGCACCAGCCTGCCGTGCTAGGGGTTCCGGGTTCGATTTTTCTCCGACCAAGATAATTCCTCATCTTCCCCAGAGTCTGGAAGTATGAATGAGTGCGGATGTGTGCGTGATCTAATGATTAAAACCCAACGAATACGAGTTAACACCTTCGATATGTTCCAAAGGAGGCCGCCGATATGACCATTGCAGTTAAAGGCGGGGTATAAAGGGAATTAAAAAAAAATTACACGCACACATACCGGCAGGCTATCACATGCCAGAATATTACCGCGACCGGTGTGCGGGAGTTTGGTATCCAAGAGTTCCTTTACATGCCTGTAAACATAATCAGATGCGATGTTGCATTTAAACGCATTTAAGTACCATCGATCTTAATTTTGGAACCTTGTCACCTTGTCATTAAGATATGCAGAAATTATCGTACTTCTAACGTTCTTTTTTATTAACCTCCACGTGCAATGAATGAAATAGGTAAAATGATGCTCAAATGAGCCTAGGATCCATAGAGCTAACAGTTACCCAAACCCCATCTTTCAGGATAAGGGAAACCCCGGAAAAAGCCTTATCCGGATAACTCATGCAAATTCGATCTCGGCACCTACAAAATTTCCTGTAACAACAGGAGGAATATGGTAAGACTAATTAAGCTTTAGGTGATAGTAAAATCTTTTAAGATCTGGTCGCTGTGTGATATCGCTGAGTTTCCATTCTCTTTGTATGACCTAGGACCAAAAATGGCTGTGCCAGAAAATTATAAGTAGGTAATTAGCAATATTTCAGAAATGGTTCATTCGACACAAAAAGCTGCATTTTACCAAAACTTTGTTTTAAGCAAGTGTAATTTATTGTTTACTAGTGTTTTTTCCATTTCCCACGGTTTACCAATTATGATTTTCATCCAAATGGAAGATAACTTCTCAGAACTATCCCCGAAAAATCTAATACAACACTTTCTTCTCTCATAATTTGTTTTTAAAATTATAGTATTTTCATCAAAAAACTTTAGAAACATGGAGAAAATAAAGATTTTTTAAATAAGTTCCATGTAAAATATAGTCTGGTGGGCTATTTATTTGAAAGCCTGAATATGGCATCCTTGAAAAGTATAAATCTTATATGCAACCGCTAAAGCTGAGCTCCGTATAAGTCCTTCTAAAGTTGATTGGGCGCTAAATACACCTACCACCAATCAAATTGAACTACTTTTAAACCACGCCCGTAGGAGTGCAATTGGTCGAGCTTCCTGACAAATAGGCACTGATGAGCAATATACTTCCTTTAACTACATTCTAAACTAAAATTAAAGTAGTCACCCTATAAACGTCTTATCCAAAAGTAATACCTCAGGGGTTAGACCCCTTGGAGTACGGGCACGCAGCAACAACATTCAGGCTGAACTTCAACCTGCCAGCATCCACGGATGGACGAACGAATGCTTCCGTATTCGATCAGTGAAGACCACAGACGGCCATTACGCGGCAGATGCCAAGCGCAGTCCTTGGCGAAACATAAATGCTTTAAAAAAGCATAAACTGCGTATTTTAAAGACATTTATAGTTTTTTGTCTGGCAAGTTTAGTCTACCTCTTACGGTTTATAAGTTACACGAGGTTTCACAGATAATTGGCATTAAATTGATATCATTGAATGCGTCCTATTATAGGTACAGATATTTTAAACGAGAGTATTTAAATGAACATCGTTAGAACCATTTTGGAGGAAATGAAGAAATCAAGAGGGTACTTTTCGGAGGGCTAGTTTTCTTGAAAAACTTCATATGGCTTTCTGCTAGGATGTTGAACTTAAATGGCCTTGTTTGGTATTTATACACTTCGTTTTTGTGTTGACTGACCCTGTTAACGTAGATCTTAGCGTGTCTTCCTCACGTTCAAGAGGTCCCGAGTTCGAATCTCGTTCAGGGTGAGTTAGCTAGACAAGGTGTTTTAGTCCTACGCCATGATGTAGTGGGCTAGAGCGCTGTGCCTTGGTTCCCTGCCACTGTAATCCCCCGGGATCAATCTCACCTCTGAGGGTTGCGAATTCGCAGGTACAGGACCGGTGCCCACTCAGCATCGTGACGAAATTGAGCAGCTACGCTAGGTAGCGAACCCTGGTCTAGAAAGCCAACTTTCAGAGTGGGAGTGCCGAGATGCGGACCACATCTGCTCCCTGTATCGGTTGGAAGATCGCCCAGCTCTGCCTTGTATATGTGGGCGTGAGGCCGGCAGTCGGGTTGTCAGGCTCAGGCCCGCTTCGGGCTGTTACGTTTTTAGGTTACTTTCCCCATTTGGCGTGTTGCACTAACGTGGCCTTCGCTACATGCTCTTATAAGCTGTTCTTACAGGCGCGTTATTCTTGTTTTTATTTAATGATAAATCGAGATGGACATTTAAAGAAATTGTCTTACCACATATTTCCTTTTAGATACAATAAAATTGCGGAATATAGTAGGTTTAACAATAGGTAAATTTATTAAGAGCTGGTTGCTATATGATGGCTTTGAAATTACAATGTAAGGCAGAGAAAATGAACGATTTTCCATTTAAGAAAAGTATAAGTATTGGATAATTCAAACCAATAACAAGAAATATCTCAGAAATGGTTAATCATATAAATTGTGTGTTTTAACAAGATCTACATTTGTTGTGTAGTAAGATCTTGTTCAGATATCTCTTACGGTTTACCAGTTATGCAGAAGTCATCCAGAATGAAATAGATTTCAAAGGCGATTTCCAGATATATATATATATATATATATATATATATATAATATTATACATGAAATTATCTTATACATATGGCAGTTTAATCTAAATCAACATGTTTGAGAAAATGTTACGGGTTTTCTTGAAAATCTTACTGTCGCATCTTTGGAAGATGTTCAAATGTGCAGGGTGTTAATGAACTACACCGATATAATTTCAGCGACTGCAGACGTGACTGATATAAGCAAGTTGAGATACGCAATGCTTGATCTGCGGCTAAACATAACAGTCAAACTTAATTGGCATCATTCTGAGAAGTTGGTATTTAAACAAGACGAGTGAAATTATTGGATTAGAATGTCTTTAAAACTGCTTCCCGACTATAGAAATATCGATATTTAGCATCTCGTTATTGGCGTTCTTAAGATTTAGTGCCTCAAAGAATACTCAAATGTCGAACTAATTACCTGCCAGTGTGACACTGAACAGCGATTAACTGCCTTCTTGGATCATAGAGCCCACTCTAGTGTTATTTCTACAACTGCTCTCGTGGCCCAATTCGTAGCGCTGAAAACTGGAGTTCCAAAGGTCATTGGTTCGGTTTTTATCCTGTAGTAAACTTTTTTCTTCGTCGTTTTAGTACTAAATTCGAATAGAAAGAAATGACATGATTCGTAACTAGCTGCCCAAATAATAGCAGCATCTGAAGTTATGCGACACGAGGAATTTTGGACAAAGTACGACAGTCGTTCCATTGCCGCTGTCAACTGTGTATTGAAAACGCAGATCGCCATTTCGAGCAGTTCCTACAAACCATACTTAATAAGTTGCATTTCTTTTTTATTTTATGTAGGTAAGGTCATTCACCCGTGAAGCCATCTCCCACTTAGACATACAGCATGTGAAAGTATTAAGCATTCACCCTTTGTTAGAATTGTAATTAATTGCACTACAAGCTGAAATTACACCGTAAAATGCATACAGTTATACAACAATTAAAAGCTTAGACAAAATATTAAAAAGGCATCCAAACGAACAAACAAACCAACAAAACAAAACTAAACAAAAAAACAACAAAAGTGAAGGAGACGAACTCCATTACCTTTCATTTGAAAGCTAATGCCATTATAACCATTTCGTCAGAGGGAGCGCTCCGACACACCTCTTCATTTGCCTGTCTTGTGCGCTGGTTTTCATTAGCAGTGGCATACTGGCACTTCAGAAACTTACAGCCAAACTTCCACATTTGAACCAACAGGCCATACGTTTCCTATGTCAAATTGCTTGTTTAACACATCTCCACTTGCTCTGTAGTTCATTAAAAACCTGTATATACCATGTTTGGTGTTTAACTGTCTTTTCATTTTTGACTTATTCAAGTCTTCCATTTGAGGAGGGTAAAGTTGGAATAGAATAGCAAGAAGCTGCCAATATCATCATTGTAGTTAAAGGCGGTTTATAAATAGAGCACACAAAAGAAAAATAAACTTAATTTCTCATTATTTAGCTTTCTTTCAGTCATCATTGAATCGTTTATTTCAGAAACCACCTAAGTGCGCATTTTTCAACTTTTGGAAAACTAAAAAAATAAAAAAAAAAAACGTTTTGTAGCTTAAGTATAGGTCTGGTCTCCTTCAAATATTTTTTACCAAATCAAAAACATGTTATTGAAATAATCTATTTTTATTATATTCTTTCTTCCTTTAAGTTTTTGAGTCATGCATTTTTGAAAAAAAAAAATGCACTTAGGTGGTTTCTGCAATAGTCCAAAGTGATTTTTCTTAAAAATTATTGAAATTAAGTCAAACCATTATTCTTTACCTGTTTTGGTATAAAAGGTAAGTAACAAGACACACTTAAGTATAAAAAAATAGTGTTTTATTAGACCTAAATCGAAAAATACAAGTAGACTACACGCTACAGTATGTCTATATACAAAGATGTGGCCTTATTCACTTACTCAGCTTCTGGAAAGTCTTCTGGCAACTCCTCGTCAGTTGTTGGCCATTGGATAATAAGTGTCATAGAAGGCTTCATATCCAACAGTGTATTCCATCAACTTTTATATATTGTCTATCTTTTTTTGTTGTTGTTGTTGATTGGGACCTTAAACCAAAAATCTCACTGTGCAAAACCCGATAAATTTTAAAATTTGTTATAACCTACAAAAATATTTAGCTAAAAGTAAAATATAAACGCTTCAAATAACCTTGGTAAAATAAAAGTAAACATACATTCCCCAAAGGATAAGCTTCCTCTGTGGTAGTTCCGGAGGGCTGGCAGTTTTAAGCAATGTGAAGGTAGATGTTAATCCTTCAATGAATTCACTTGCTACCACTTTTCCCTGAGTATTCTTGTTGTAGAGAAACTGCTTGTACTTGGACACTTTGAATGGCTGCTTATTTTCTTTGGGTACTTTCCTGCTTGATGTTTCGTCCGACGCTTTTATAAATTCAACGCTGTAATATTCTTGTGTTGCAAAGACAAAGTTAAGCTTAGGATAATTTTAAATGAATGATACAGCTTTAATGTCACCAGTTGCTGACACTGGCTCATGTACTAATTTGACATTATTAATCTTATATGAATCAATCACAAATTTCAGGTTTTTCTCTGAATATACTTTTATATACTTGTGCTGAAAATAATGTATTGTGACTTTGTGTGTTCGTAGAATTAAAAGGCCGAGTTGCAGAAATTAAAAATCTCCTCTATTTCCGTAGAAATACTCTTATAGATTACAGCAGCATTACGTTACGTACACCATCAGTCTACAAAGGTCGATGACAATAACACTGACAGCAGATTACATCATTAGCTCTCGTTACAATAACACTTCCAACTGTCTCGTTTCACAACAGTTCACAACTACAACTGCCTCATGGCCAAACGTCGCCTCTTTAAATACTTCACAGATAATTTCTAAATGATTTACAAATAAACCAGAACGCGAACAATCTCTCTATCAGTCCAGAAGTAACTAGAAATTTCCATTTATCTCAGTTTGTTTCGGCAGACCCTTATCTGCCTCTTATCTGTGTCCGCGGGCTCTCGGTTTTCACACTACTCTCTTATCAGTTTCTTTTGTGTATACAAACCACGCGATCGTAGATACGGGTTCGCGACAGTATGTACTATAGAGCTTTTGAAATTCCTATTAAATATAAGCATTAACGGAGCTGCTTTGTTGTCATTTTAAAGAAGTAGTGATATTTTTTTGTACATAGTTGTTGGTGTCCTCATTTAAAGTTTATATATACATTTCTTTAGTGTTGTTTTTCTTACACTTTTATTCCAGGGAATTTTTCAACATTCTGTGTACAAAGAAATTGCATTACACATAACATTATGGTATCCTTTCTTGTTTTACTATACCTACAGAATCATTATTTTAATGTTAAGTTACGTTTATTGTAAGTATTACACTAAGAAGCTTGAGGGAACGGGGATACAGATGTATTGTGTAACCCCTCAGCATTTTGAGTGATCTCACTCTCTCCTTTATTAAAGTTCTAATTGTTTTTTTAAAGACAAAATTATTAATTTTCAAGGAATATTAAAGATATTATGCTTTGTGGAAGTCAATTATTCATATTTAACAGGAAAAGTTCAAGTGGATTCTTGATATTTTTTTTTCACAAATTCATTGGACAACTTCTTTCGAAGTCACATCTCGCACACCGATGAATAGTTTACCGCACATTTACTCAGCGTATTATGCTAATATGCGATAGTTGAAATGTGCCATAAACTATTCATGTGTGGCGAGATGTGAGGAAAGAAGTTGGTTCTATCAGTGGCTGAACACGCGTGGAAGAGAGTGGGGTGAAGCGCATGTACCGTAGCTCGGTCGCAATAGAAGCTCACTACATTAACGACCTTAGTTCGAACAGGCGCCGGGGGAAAGGTCTTGGAGGAGCGCCCTATGCGGCTTCAATTTCCACCACGGAGTTAATCTGGTATTAATCTGTGCTCTAAGATCTAAACAATAACATCCTAATCAGCATTCAACTCGATATAGACCTCGTTGCGAGAGAGCTGCCTGATATAGGAATACAAAAAATATTATATAATAGCAGTGTCCTTTAGTAATTGTTAAATAAAATGCAGCTTAATTTAACATAATAAGTTAATAGTGTGTATAAGTTCACCTGTTTTCTGTCTAATCTGTATATAGCACACAGACCACATCTATGTGGTATGTGAAGCAGAAAGATAAAATGTGGGGCTATTACGTTTATAAGAATCGCAACATTTACATACTTTTCTCTCTCCGAAATTAGCTCGCGCAAGGCAGTGATCAGAAAACTACTTACAGTACTGTACTTAAAGGAGGGATTTATCGCACGCAAATATATAAAAGAAAACGCCCATTAACATCGCTAAACCAATCAACAGTTTAACCGATTTCTGTCCCAATATCTCTGTCTCTTCCCACCCAGATGTTTACAGCAGGATCAAATTAGTTTGAGATAGATTATAGTACTGAATTTCTCCAGCAGATACTGTATATATCGCTCAGGAAACGTAGTTTATTTGTCTTACAAGCTCTCCCTCAGAATCGTAAACCATACACGAAAATCCAATACAGGAGGTGGTTTTAAGTTCTCTGAAAAATTTGCCCTAAGTTGACCCCAACTTAGGGCCGTTTGATTCCAAGAACTTAGCGAAGAAGAGTTTTTTAAAACATTTATGCTAACTGTAACCCTAAAATATATTAGGACATATACCATAATTTTAATTGGCAAAATCATTTAGCATCATATATGTCCATTATAACAATCTCCAAACATGTGGCTTTCGAGGTTCGACATCTGGATATTGCTAAGTTTGATTTTCCAGAAAGCAGTTGATGAAAATCGGGAAAGTTACATTTATAGCCAGCCATCATCCTCTTTCTCGGAATCGATCCCTCACCAGTAGCACACAGTTGCTCTCTGTCGACGCCAGATATTCCTTATAATCGAATGAGATGACTTCTACTGTCTGATATACTGCAGTTGTTGCCGATATAATTAAGGCATAATAACTGCCCGTATACTTAAATCCGGATGTGTGTGGAGCAAATGTAAACAAACATTGGTGGGTCATGTGCCTTATCGGATTTATTCACGACTGATGGGACGCATATGGCGATGACAATCAAGGACATACACCTTAATGAACAGAACCGGATGTTATATAGTGAAGAAAAAAATTCAAAACATACAGGCCAAAAGGCACTAAAATTATCAAAATGTGTACAAAATGGGTGAACTTAGTTTTAAACTGTATTTCAAAGAATTATTTACATTTTGCAATATAGGCTTACCGGATATAATTTAGGATTCCCACAAACGAAGTGAACCTTTAAATCATGCTTCATTAAATAGTCAGGATACCTGAACATACATGATGGAATATAGGCTTTAGAGAGAACAAGTGAAAACAGTGATTGGTGTTGCGAAATTGCATTCGAGGCGATCAGAATTGATTTGCATTCACCTGCTTTTATCGTTCAACACAGAAGATTCATGTTTCAAGATTTATATATGTTGCGCAAAATGACATTTTTAAGCACAGTTCATAGATGTTCCTAGACGTACCGAAATATGACTGAGCCATCTGACAAAATGCGTCGCTGAGTTCTTTCACAGACTTATTGAGTTTTATTTTTAATTCTGCAGAACCTTTTGTCATGGTGAAACAGTTTCGCAGAAAATATAAACAAGAAATTACGTAACACTCTCCCACTACTTGCACAAAACACTAGTCAGTATTCGATGGATAAGGAAAATTAAACCAAGCAGGTCAACAATGTTCCTCCGTCCTCTTTTACCGTGGCATTTACAGTTGTTTATAGTTAAATAATAGCTAAAGAAAGGAATGGGTGCGTTAATGGCGTCTTTTGCTTTAAGTTTAATAGAAGTTGTGATTGACCATGTTTCATCGTGAATTTAGAGTCTACATTGTCTACATGGAGTGGCATTTTTCTGTAAATCTAAAAGCCGAAGACTTTTTCAAACATTATAAATCTAGTTTTATAATGTTCTCTGCAGTCTACGCATTGCCTCCAAAGATAACGAAAACCAAGTTTCAAATTGTGTGAATGGAATCATCTATTCTAACGCAAACTGTAATTCTGGACAGTGAATCATCCGGGCTAATGCCCGCCTCGGTAGCGTAGATGGTAGCATGTCTGCCTCACGTACAAGAGGTCCCGAGTTCGAATCTCGGTCAGGGTGAGTTACCTGGATAAGGTTTTTCCGGGGTTTTCCCTTATCCTGAAAGACGAATGTCGGGTAACTCTAAGTTCCCGGACGCATTGAACATCATTTCACCCATTTCATTCATCGTCCGATATGACTGAATGTTGGAGGACGTAAATTACTTTAAAAAAAAGCCGGGCTAATGCCTTTTGGTCACACTGTATACGAATGAAGAGCTAAGAACATCGCTCGATTAAAATCAACTTCTCGATTAGCTAACGAAGTTGGTAGCGAATGGAGAACGAGCTTAGCGCGCAAACGACACTAAGTAATTTACGCAGTGCTGTTGTATAAAAATGTAATGCTATTAGGTTGTCTCATAAGTAATGTCGGTTTTTTGATTTTGGTGTTTTGGAAAATATATTGGGTTTCTTTGCTTTGGCAATGCTATTTAGAGCATGCCATGGCTAGTGTTGCGTACATTGCGAGCATGTACCAGTCTTCAGTTGTTAATAAACAATCACAAAATGGAGATAACAAGGTTTAAACTTGAGTCATTTTAAAATACTACTGGAAACAAGATTATGAAGACGCTGCCTCAGTTAAAAGAATACATGAAGTGGAAGGAGAAGGTGTCTTTAGTGATCGTGTGGCGCAACGATGGTTCCAACGTTTCAACAATGGAGACGAAAACACTAAAGATTTACCGCATTCTGAAAGACCTCAAGTATGGAATATTGAGGATGCACGCCAAGTTTTGCTAGAAAATCCGAAAAAAGGTACCCGTAGGCTTTTAGAAGAACTTGGTGCATCAAAAGGTTCCATACATTGCCACATTAAAAACTCTTGGAAAATAATACAGGAGCTGTAGATTTGTACCTCATAATCTGACACCTCAACAGGCTGAACGTAGACTGGATATCTGTCGCCAGTTTATCCGTAATACCATAGATGATAGATTTGCCAGGAGAATTGGCACTTGTGATGAAAAATGGGTATATTACTGAAATCATGATGTTTCGAAACAATGGCTTGATCCCCGTCAACTGCCAAAGCTATCGTAAAACATAAATTACTTCGGTTCCAAAGTAATATTGTGTGTCTGGTGTAATTTTGAAGGTGTGATTCACTGGGAGCTTGTTCCAAACGGCGGGCGAATTGATGCGGATTTTTATTCTCTACAACTGGAACGAGTTCATGAAATTTTGAAACGAAGATACCCGGCATTAGTTAGCCGAAGTGGAGTTCTGTTGCAACAGGATAATGCAACATCCCATACTGCACGAACAACCATGGAAATAATTCAGGAATTGAAAGCAATTGAACTGCTACCACACCCAGCATACAGCCCTAATTTCGCACCATCAGATTATCATCTTTTTCGATTCATGGCCCATTTTCTACGTGGAAGAAATTTTGACAACGTTGAATGCAAGTGGGTGTCACCGAATTCTTCTCATCAAAAACCAGAGACTGGTAGCATCGTGGGATAATAAACCTCGCTGAACGATGGCTCAAGACCATAGAAACTAATGGTCTGTGCTTTGAAAATTAGTTAATTGCTTGTCAGAACACATGTCAATTTTTTTTTAAAACGACGTTACCTATGAGACAGTATCTATATTAATTGGTGATGCTGACTTAGTTGATACAAAACAGAGGATAATTATCCTCATACTTCTGGACTGAAAGACTTACAGTCCATTCCAAACCAAAGTGCCTACTAATGTAAACAAAACACGTGCTTCTGCTTGTCAGAAGCCTCAGCACACTCTTGCGCCAACGCAAACAGTTCCGTAATAAATATATTGTGCCGTGACATATTGGGTTAAGAAAGGTATAAAACTGCACATTTTAAGGTGATTATTATAGGATTTCACTGCTAAGATTAAAGGGTGCATAACCTAATGTTGAAAGATTACAGAATATAATTTAGTTGGTCGTGTGCTATTGCGCCAACGTTGAGTGTATCTTGCTTGATAATTACGTACCAGCTGTACATGCATGCATGACAAGGAATGCAACATCATGATACCCCGAGGTGCTATCTAAGTACTGAATTAACAAAGGGAACATGGTAAGTTAGCCATAACATTCTAAAACGCGTATGCTTAGCTCAGCTCTTTGAACTGTGATTTCAGTTATAATAACGTTCGAGTTGTGGTAGCAGATAAAGGTGCTTCTACTTCCAGCAATGTGCTCAAACACAAAAGCGGGAAACCTCTAGAAAGTGGCGAAAATCGACTCTTTCCACTGTGGATATTGCGAAACTAACAGCCGAGTTTACAGGTGTTTCCTTAAAAAATGTGAACAGAGCAGGCAGGGAATATAAACATACTGGTGTCGTAAAAACCCCGTAGAAGATTTTGTGTGCGACAGGGTTGTGGACAAGCTTGTCATTAACTTAGAGGATATTAAATGTGTCAGGTATATCATATTCGGAGAATTCGGATTTGGGTGTTACACCTTTCCCCGAGGAGTGCAATTAACGTAAGTAAAAAATATATTTCCCCAGGCTTTAAAATTGATCGCTATTCCAGGTTGCATTTTCAGCTATGATTTTCACATAAGGCTCATTTTGTGCATTTAAACAATGTTCAGCTGTAAGTGATATGCAGCAAGCAATTGCGAGAGGAAAAATCAGGTGCTACTGGCCGGAACTTAGAACTACTTTCGCGCGGATTAATACAAAGAGCTTGTTTACTGTAGGAGGCACTTTGATTTGAAATGGACAATAGTCAATGCAAATGCGTCTTAGAGGACAATTATTATTATTCGTACTTATGGGCTGAAAACTGCGTGTTTTACTACAGAGAAGTGTACAAGTTAACATTTACTCAATTCTGCACCAAGAAATGCTAACTGCTATGATTGTTAAATGTTTTATCCAGTTTTATTTCAGCTTAGGATAGTATTTTGGAGTAATTATACATTTAGTACCTACATATATAGAAATATTTAACAAAAATAGTGATGCCAGTTACATTGTGTAATTGACTGCATACCTTTATACCCTTTCAAAAATCGTAATATTCTTCCATGAATAAGTAGATGTTCCGGGTGTGTGTAGTGTTTAACTTTTACTACATACGGCACCACAGGCGGTGACACTGATGATACATGAGATGAAGATGGAGCACCGGTGGAATGAGATGGCGTGGGAAACCGGAGGTCCCGAAGAAAACCCGCCCCAGCGCCGTGTTGTCGACCACAAACCTCACTTTGCGGTCGCCTGGGATCGAACCCGGGCCGCCTTGGTGAGAGCCAAGCGGTCTAACCACTGAGCCACGGCGCGGCCTTGTTCCGGGTTGGTAATGGATATAAGTGCAAGTAATAAATAACACTTGTAAAGAACCAACTTTATTTCTTTACATGGATTAGCATTAAGAGATCTTTGTAGATTAATTCTTAAGTTATCGCTTGTTTGATGCATATAACAAATATGTCCCGATTTTGGGGTTGAACACCAAGAGTAATGTATCTTCGTAACAGCTTCTCAACGTTTTTAGTTAACTATGCGCAATCCACAGAAACGAGAACACCTCAAAACACATTTCGCCACTGTCGAAAAATATTTGAATGTCAAACAGCACACACCCCATTCACGACGTTAAGAGTACCCATAGGTGAAATTTCTAAATTGTTAAGTTTTTATCCTAATGTTTTCATTATTTTCACATATTGCCCCACCATATTTATGTTTCATAAATCATATACATAAGTTTACATATTTTGAGAAATAAAAAGTAATAATCTACCCTATTATGCTAATTAATAGGTGTTCCACAGGATGTGCAACTGGTAATTACGAAAAAAAAATATTGCTGTATTTAAACACTGATATATAAAACTGGTACGCAACATGTTATTCACTTTTCTGGTTGTTTTAGAGGAAACAGCTCGAAATATATTTGTTTTAACAATTTACCCTCAATGGTCGAGTTAATTTATATTTCATGCAATTTAAAAGTGTAGCAAAAGGTATATAAGAGCTTTCTAAAGTTATTTTCTCTGAGTTTCTGCTGAGAATTAGATTGATTACAAGCTACATGCTGTGGAACATATTTAATGCGTAGGCTGTAAGAAAAATCAAAGTTGAGTAAAGGTTATTGGAAATAAATTCAGGCCATTAGGGCGTGTGGTCTTATTTTCGCTTGTCTGTAAAATCAGTGCCTGGGAGTCGGACACTCTTTGGATCAAAGAGTAAAATCTAGGATGGGTGATCAGTCGGAAGCCTGATATGTGAGTGAGGAGGGAGATGATATGAAATGATGGTGAAATTAATGAAAGGAAAGGTGATTGTGGAGCTGTTTATTGAATGAATGGCGGGAGAAACCGGGGAACCGGGAGAAAACTCGCCTAGACATGGCTTTGTCCACCACATATGCTTCGATCCCCTGGGATCGAACGCGGGTTACCTTGTTAAGAGGCAACTGGCATAATTCGACCACAGCGCCCCCGGCCGTATTCTCGTGGATATTTGATTGTCACGAGTAGAAGCCTTAGAGGGCACTGAGATCAAGAAACATAACATATAATTGAAGCTAAACTTGTTATTGTAACTTTGTGGATTCGTAGGATTAAAAGGCCGAGTTGCAGAAATTAAAAATCTCCTTTATTTTCGTCGAAATACACTATTCAATTCTCACGTAAGAACATTAAATCACATATACACAGTCTTACAAGGTCGTTCACAATAACAAACAGTGACAGTAGATTATAACTTTAGCTCTCGTTACAACAACACAGCTGGCTATCTCTCATTTCACAACTACTGACTCTTGGCCAATCGTCGCCTCTTTAAATACTTCACAGATAATTTCTAGATAATTCGCAAATAAACCAGAACGCTAGCAATCTCTATCAGTCCAGAAGTATTATAACTAGAAGTTTCCATCTATCTCAGTTTGTTTCTTTCGGGAAGTCTTTTATCTCAAGCGCTATGTTTATCTGCTTATGCAAGCTCGTTATCTACGTGAAATCTATCCGTCTGTTGTTTTTCTCTGCAGTACTGTGTATAGAAACCGCGCTTCTCTCTCGGCACCGTAACTTCCGTGCTTTTTCTCCGCGGCATTATTGTTCCTTCTTGTGGATAAACATTAACCTTCCGTTGGGCGCGTCCACTTTCGTGACGCTGTTAATCGCGATGTATCTGCTGGATACATATGACGTTAATTGTGTTTTAGTATCTGTTTTCAATAATTTTAAAACGAATGCACCTTATTATGAATCGGAAGCGTTTCTCGGACATAGTCATCCTGAAAATATTGACACCAAGGTCATCTGTTGTCCAGAAGACAAATGTTTTGTCGTCCTCTGCGGAACACTCCAGCAAGGTATAATAACGCAATAAACGCTTTCATTTCTATTATGTCTGTGTCTCTGAAATCACTCTTACGTTCATATTTCACTTTGAAATCATATATGCGTCTGTTGGTGTGTTGCACAATAATATATGCACAATATCATCACTGACGAAAAGTTTCCATTAGTCAAATTCAGTTTTCATACTTTTGGCATTCCCCACAACTCCAGGCAGTTTATTATTATTATTATTATTATTATTATTATTATTATTATTATTATTATTATTATTATTATTATTATTATTATTATTATTATTATTATTATTATTATTATTATTATTATTATTATTATTATTATTATTATTATCATCATCATCATCATCATCATCATCATCATCATCATCATCATCATCATCATCATCATCATCATCATCATCATCATCATCATTATTATTATTATTATTATTATTATTATTATTATTATTATTATCATCATCATCATCATAATCATCATCAGCCCGCCTCGGTAGCGTAGATGGTAACATGTCTGTCTCACGTTCTTGAGGTCCCGAGTTCGAATCTCGGTCAGGGTGAGCTACCTGGATAAGATTTTTCCGGGGTTTTTCCTTATCCTTAAAGACGAATGTCGGGTAGCTGTAAGCTCCATGGACCCTGGATAAATTTGAGCATCAGTTCACCCATTTCATTCACTGTCCGATATGACTTAACGATGGAGGACGTAAAACTAAAAAAAAAATCATTATCATTAGCAGTAGTAAAATTACGATTATTATTATCATTATCAATATCAATATCTTCATCGTTATCATCTGTGTCTTCTGTGCTCGCCAAAACTTTAATTTTCACCATTTTCTAGCACTTTGTTACTTTCCTCTTCATCAACATCATTATCTGCATCGGTGTCCGCAGATCGTCTTCCAGTTATGTCTTCATACTCGGAATCGGATAGCTTCATCATCGAAAATAAGGCGATGTACCTCCTCCAAATCCTTGGGATTTTCCAAATCATATACCTGATTCATATTCAAAGCTACGATTAACAGTAGTAAAGAAAGGCACTCTCATTTAGCTTGCAACAACGCAACCACTTATACCAGCATTCTCTAACAATGAAGTGCTTGGATCCGATAGCGGCGACAATCGCAACGCGAGTTGTGCGCGATGTATCTGACAGATACAACAGCAAACATGTGACGACGTTTGCCTCGTTTGCAAACTTAGCATTAGGGAGAAATGGTTGAAACTTACAGGAAACAATAACAAAGGTATGATGGAAGATGTCATGGCTCTGCAAGCCCTTATCTCTATTTAGTACTATAATAATGAAACAAACTTAGCCCATGTACCTCACAGATACATGCGCGACTAAAGAAGGGTGAACAGTTTGCTCTGCACCAATTGTGTTTAGAGTATTATGTACTAAAAACAAGAGTAATTATTTTTTCGGCTTTTCCATTTGCTAGGTTTTTAGCTCAAATTCCAGTTTTAATCACAAAATGAATGTTATTTAATGCTCTATATGCTTAAGATGTTGGCTCGTCGTTGCAAAAAATTAGCTTAATTTTAATAATTCTCTCAAAAATTTCCGTTACTGCTTATCAGCGACATTGTACTCTTATAACTTTGTCACCTTATCATTATGGTTTCACGTCTCAGCACGAGACATTGGACCATTTGCTTTGTATGTGTATATATGTATACGGCAGAAGGCATGTGAGCTGAACCAGTGCGTGCACACGGTGCCTGCCCTGTTGCCAACTGACACGCCCGAGAATGGTAGATAGAGGGACGAGGAAACTAACATTATTTTGTCGTCTGACATATTGTCAGAATGTAAACTTACGTAGTGAAGGATAATTATGGAAGCATTATAAACTGTAACATTCAATATGAACATGCTTATTTACTGAAAACAACGTACCTGGATTTCTGAAAACGACTTATCGTAGAGTAGTTGCCAGCTTAAATAAAATAAATAAAAGTTCACCAATTCTGTGCTAGAATTTTTGCCCTGTTTCACAATTTGCGACACAGATGCACACTCACATTCCATGCTTTGGCCGCGAGTTCCTGGCTTTATGAAAAATTGATCCGGTTTCGCATTTTCTCAGATGACAATTCCTTAAAGCAACTGTACACTTTATAAATAATACTTATGGCCTGGGAGCGGAATATTTAAGTTTACCCTTGGTACCTGCACCACTGGTACTAGCTTCGAAAGTGATATTGTTAACAGTTCATAAAACACATTGTAAACATCTGAATTTTCTGCTTATCGTCACAGTTACACAAAGCACCTTACACTCAATTTTCTTTACGCACTGGTCTTGAACCAAATTTCAAAACATACGCATGCTCTTGGACTGCAGTGATCCGTGGTCAGTTAATTTATGAACTAAACATATGCAGTTCCTAACGGCACATCATAATGTCTTACTCCGTAACTGCGTAATGAAAAGGAATAAAACACAGGAAAGATTGGAAGTTGCATACCTAAGCGGAAGTCAGGTGTTTATCTCGAAGCGATAACTCGAGAATCACACGTCATAGAAAAATGGCCTTTGTACACGCTGCCTCAAACATTCTTGCATCATATACCAAGGGATATTACAATGTCGAATTTCCAGTAGTAATTCTGGGCGCATGAAAAAGAGAAATCTGTTGCTCACGATTGTGCTGTGCTTTCCGAACTACTATCTGTTTCAAATGGGATATTTGTCCTTGAGTGCTTCTAGGCGAGCAACCAATCGGAGTCCTGCAGTGTTGCCGCATTGCAGTCCTCCTAAGTGGTGTGAGACGACCGCCAACCTAATCAATCTCTATTAAATACAATTCGCGCTAAGACAAAAGTTAAGATTTTGGCACAACTGATCCATGTGGAAGGTAGAGAGTAATGTATATAACATAACCGTGAAAACCCCATATTTTTAGCTCAAATAGTTTTCCTAATACAAATAAATAAAGCACTGTTATATTATAACAATACATCGTTACGTAAGCACTGTAATGAATAGCATTATTGGTTGGCATGCATGCGTGTACGTATATTTGTAATTACTCAGAATTGAAACGTAAATGTTTGACATGACGTGATAAAAGAATTACTTTGAGTAAACCAAGGTGTTTGTTAAATTCGAGCGAGATGGAACGGTACACTTCCTCCTGGCCTGGCAGAACGTGTCCGGTCACATATCTTTATGAATGGTTCGTAATTTATATTTACTCTAGAGAGTTCAAAGCAATATTATTCAGTTGTTCTTCCGTTAAAAAACCATGTAAAAGTGTATCAGCTCAAATAGTTTTCGTAATATAAACAAATAAATATTAATATATTTATCTTCGCAACGTGAGGTAAAGCACTGTCATTATTGATTGATTTGTATGTTTGTACATATATTTGTAATTACTCAAAACTGAAATTTATACTATTGATTTGACGTGATAAAAGAATTATATTGAATAAGCCAAGGTGTTAAATTCGAGAAATAGCAAATACTTCATTTCGTGTTAGTCTGCGGAATGTTGTATGGTTATATTTACGAATGAATGAATGCTGGATAAGCAGTGTTGATTTACTCTGGAGAGTTCAAATCAATATTATTCAGTTCTATCATTATATTACTTCAATATTATTCTTCAGAACTTCTTGAACTATTCAGTTCAATATTATTCTTCAGACAACAGTGCAGCAAAAGTTAAATAATTGAATGGCTTCTTGCGGTGAATTTAGTGGCCATTCAGAGAGGCGGATATTGCAAAGTCAAGCTGGAAATATTATTTTGAAGGTCTACACGTTCTTAAAAAAATGGGCAATGAGGAACATAGAAATCATCTCGGGTTCAAAAGTACTCAACGACTTACTGCTGAAGCGTGTGGTGTAGGTAAAGCAAGTGTGTCTCGCATTTGTGGAGGGGCAAGAAAATCTGATCCCAGTGGTGCCAAATGTTTGTGTCGCCCAGGAAACATGTTGGTCCTCCGAAGAGGGTTACAAATTTAAGTAACTTTGACAAGGACGTTGTACGTAGAACCGTGTTCCAGTTTTATGACCAAGGTGAATTTCCAACTATACAGAATATAACTTGCGCTCTTACTGCATGAGACATGCAAAAAACCTACAAGAAGACGATTTCAAGAAAGAAACAGTACGTGACGAGATTTTGGAAGCTATAATCGTACATTTGCAAGACTCAAGACGAGACGATGAAGAGAGTGACAATGACGAATTGGCTCTTGACGTAAGTGACATTGGTAGCGATATATAAAACAGGTAATTCATAAACTATAATTATTGCATTTAAAAATATACACAATTTGCGAAAATATTTTTTTTCCAATTTTGATTTTGGCAACTGCATCATTATAAAAGTTTGAAAAATTTAATTTGGTTACCGATACGTCTAGTGCTAAGCAGATCTGCACGTTGTATGCGTCTGCGAGAGAGAGGGAAATATAAAACGAGTCGGGGTAAAAAGCTGGCAACGCTGAGTGCTCTAACGCATCTGATTAGTTGGACTCCAGAATTCTTCCCATTTGAAACCTACAATAGGCAACGCTGAACGCCTATGACAGGGCAGTCACTCTAGGCGAGCCCTCCCTAGCTCCGCTTCATATGCCTTCTACTGTCCACCAACGCAGAGTAAGTCCCTGAAAGGAATGCGCCCCCTTACACAGTGGGACAAGGGCAGCGAATGTGTGTGACAGAGAACGCATGCTACACAAAGAGCAGAACCGTTAAAAAAAAGCATGCGCTCTATTCACTCTGTACACTAAAACAGAGAAGATTCATTCATGAAAGTAGAAGCCGTCAGAATGTTTTTGAATGGTCTGTAACTGAACTGACATGGGGTGTCATAAACTACTGAGGGAGGGTGCAGGAACCTTTTCCAATCCCCCTGCGTCTCACCCCCTGGAGACTTTTTTTGCTGTGGTATACTATAATACCGTATGCCTTATAGTTGCCTGAAACTGATTTCTGCGCGCAGTAATCGCTCCTCCATTTTTGATTTTCGAGTACCCTCGTACTTAACACACGGACACGAGGTGAATAGCTCTCTCGATAAACGTCTGATAGGCCTGCGCTCATGACTGACTACTCTTCCTGCATGACTTAGAATCTCGCAGTCAAGTTGCCAGCTTTAAACACTACAGCGTATAAGCCACTCAGAATCATAGATTTGCGCTTAAAATTATCGTCCATCCATACAAATTCAACAATACTAAAATAACGATGACGATAATAATGTTCATTATTATATGTTATAGTATTTTTAAACTCAGCGAGATGGCTCCATTGTAATGCGTAATGGCGGCATCCGGTTCGATACTTGTCGAACGCCTAATCTAAGGACTTTTCGTGGTTTGCTCTGAGATTGTTCAAGTGATTTCTCAACTACTTTATTTTCTTTCCATCATTTAACTTTTATTTCTATTCCTTTTCATCTTTCAGGTGTACTTCAATGTTTTGAGGCGTTTGTGGTGCCGGGCAGATGGTGCGGATGCTTGATTATAAGAAAATCTTCCTCGTGGACATTAGAGTGCTCCTTTGTCAACGATTCGTTCATCGCTGTTTTTAGGTAGCTCCAGTGGTAGGGAGGGTCTTTGAGTCTAGAATTGTTAGGGACTTTCACGCATCTCTGTGGCGTGTCTCACCATAGCTTCTTTGGTGCCTTCACTTCATCACTTCCTGCTCGAGATAGCAACTGCAATTAATCTATGTAGTTTGAAGTATGGGAGGTGTCCCCGTCGTGTTATAACCTATATCTATAACACTTGCAGTATCGACTACGATGGCCAGAATTATTAGCGCACGTATTTCTCGATCTACTGATCTTCACTGTGATCAGCTGCAACATACGAGTTCGTTTCGTCATAGACGTTAACGTCTTATCGATTACTTGGGACTTTTTAGACTCACTACATTCTTTGAACCTAAGTTAACAGAATGAGCCCATTTATTTTATCTAAGTAGATCTCAGTTTTAGCTTTTATTAAATTCACTTAAAAAAAACTCGCTCACAAGAAGCGTTGCTATAGTACTACGAAATCACTCTCAATGCAAAGTCCGCTAGTTCTTTGAAATAATTATTTTCTTGAGGATCACACAGGCAGTATTCCAGAAGATACCTGCTTTGTCTTTTTTTTTTATGGATGTTAGTTATTCGGAGTGTTCTCTACTGATCTTCAGTTTCTTGGATAATATTGTATTCATTAGGATTAACAGTACTAAACTCATTGGCAGTGAGAGTAAAACGGGAGGAACTTTTATGGAATCTGGATTCGAATAATTTAGAAGTGAAGACAGACCATGATGTAATAGTTGTTTCGTTGCATTTCGCTCTAGTGACAAACACGACAGAGATGTTAAAGGTTTAGGGTCATACAACAGAGGGGGAAATTTCGAACACTATGACCTAGATAGATTTATTGTGGTTACCACCGCCAGCAAGAGGGCATAAGGACAACTAACCATAGCCGGCCGCAGGCTAGACCACAAAGACTCGCTGAAGATCTAACTGTTCCGGCTCGAAGACCTGCTCCCTGCTGGAGCTGCCTAGAGAGGGCGATGAGATTCCTGGAGTACAGTCTTTCCTTTGATCAAGTACCTGCGCCATACGCCGGCACCGCCATACGCCATGGAATCTAAAAGCACTTCTGAAAGATGAAAAGGAAACAGAATGAAGGAGAAATCACGGAAAAGAAATGGTGGCAGATGAGAAACCAACCTAACATTCGCTTACCGGCCAGGGAAATCGCAAAAAACCCGAGGTCGAGTGGATGGTCAACGGGAATTGAATACGGGACTTTCTGACTGTGAGCCTCACACGTTAACTCGAAGCCAACTCATTCGATCGACAGGGATATTATCCTATGTTTAGCCGGTGCCATACTTTAGATACATCGCACAAACGTTCATATCAGAAAGCTGTATTTTAACGGGGGTTTTTTTGCCTTTTTTTTTTTTTACATTTTTTATGTCTCTGCACATTCTCATTTTCAATTCCTTCAGTTCAATAAATGAATTAAATTGTTACCTCTCCTTGTAAATAATGGCGAACGAATTATGAGATCAGTGCTAACTTGCTTAAATAGTTACAATATGATTACACAATAAGACACATATATTGTAAATTTTTCAAAGAAAAATTGAAGTCCCACATTTAACATTTATTCTCTGTCAGACTATACGATACGTAAATTTAAAAAATGATATCTACAGTTTACTAGTCAATACATTGGGTTAGTGGCCTGTCGAGGAGCAAGGAAACTTAGGATTACAGCAGAACCAAGATAGGAGATCAGCCCATTGCTTGCTTTAACGGCGAAGAAGAAGGAAATTAAATGAAGTGATGAAAGGAATGATAGACAAATTTGCGTTATCAAATTATGCAATATAGCACTCGCACAGCGACCGAAGAAATAAAACCTATGGTTAGGTGGGTTGGCCCTTGGAACCCTGAGCCTCCCAGTGCAAATCGCACTGGTGTTTGCTGCGTCACCTCGGTTTGTGCAATTTTTCAAAAGAGTGAAACAAAACAAATTAATTTTTCTTCCACTAACGTAAAACTATGCATGAAATTTGATCTACACACACACACACACACACACACACACACACACACACACACACACACACACACACACACACACACACACACGCACACGCACACACATATTGAACCATGATTTTTGTGTTACCATTTTAAGTGAATTCACCTCAATGTGTAGGTTTTAGAACTTCTACAGGTGAGTATCCTTAGATATATCAGAGTCTCACAGTTTCTGGTACCGTATTTGCCGACATAAGGCTGCTTATAAAATTGCTTCAGAAATTCAAACACCAGCCAAAATCCGCTACTTCTAGAAAGCAGGAAAAACATTGAATTTCATTGCTTGCAGCTAAATTCCGTCGTACAAAGTCCCACAACTGAAACATGGTGACTGTGTTCTGAATTTGGGGATCGATTTCCGAGTAAACCTCCGCTGGTAACGCCTAGGGCATGAGGTGGATTGGGTATTCAAAAGCGAGCTTCTTGCCGGCGCGGGCAAAAAGAAAATACGTGTAGGGAGAAAAATATTTTCTAGAAGTGCTAAATGAAGTCTTTTTTTCCGCGTTGTATGTGTTAACCAAATCTTGTGGAAGGCCCGTTCAGGAAGGCGAAATAAATACAGCGGCAGGATGAAAGTAAGCTACGTGCTGAATACATTAAACTGGTAGGCTGCAGATGTCAAGCATCGATACGGGGAAAGGAGAAAGTTGCTGGGATGGTGTGAGAATAATTTCAATGTTGACATTGATCATGGACTGTTTAGTATGTGCGGTGTTTGTGTGATAAAAGGATTACTGTTAGAATGTCGCTATTACATCTTAAACTGCAACGTTATCTTCTTTGTTGTTTACCAGTACATTTACCGAGCGAGATGGCTCCATAGTAGGTAATATGTAAGGTTGGCATTCGACAGATTTCGGGTTCAATTCCCGTCGACCATTCACTCTGGCCTTGGGCTGTTTGTGGTTTTCGGTAGGCAAATATTCGGGTAGTTTCTCCTCTACCACCATTTCCGTTGTATAATTTCCTTTTCATCCTGCTTTCTTCTCATATTTCAGGTGAGCATCTAAGATTCGTGTCGTATGGCGGTTCCGTACAAATGGCGCGGATACTTGCTTAAAGAAAGTGCACCTGGACATAAGAGCGCTGTTTGGTAAACGGTTCGTTCATCGTCCTCCCAAGGGTCCTCCAACTATGGGACGGGTCTTTTTTTTTACGTCCTCCGACGTTAAGTCATATCGGACGATGAATGAAATGGGTGAAGTGATGCTCAAATGAGTCCGAGGTCCATGGACCTTAGAGTTACCCGACATCCGTCTATCAGGATCAGGGAAACCCTTGGAAAAACCTTATCGAGGTAACTCACCCTAACCGAGATTCGAACACGGGACCTCTTGTACGTGAGGCAGTCACTCTACCATCTACGCTACCGAGGCGGGCAAGGGACGTGTCTGCGAGCCTAGAACTGTTAGGGACTTCAGCGCGTCTCTGTGTCCTTTCAGCCTGCGGCTTGAAGCCTCTTTTGGTTCCCTCACTTCATCCCTTTCCCTTTGCGGTGGTAGCCACAACACCCTGCGTAGGTCGTCGTGCGTGAGGTGACTCCCTGAATTGTATAACCTCTAGCTTCCAAAATTAACAAAAAAACATTTACAATTAACTGATCAAAAATTCATCTGTGACTTAGCAGCTTTTTAACGGAAATATAACCTTAATTACCAGCGTTAGACATTTTGTATCTTCTTTTTAACACACATTTTCTATATTTTGGCAAGCTCCAAACAAGAAAATAGCTGAGCGATGTAAGCGCGTAAGTGCATACTTTTCATCGGAGAACGAGGAACAGTTTGAAAATACGAGATGAAGTTTATATTCTGCTTCCTGGATTCTTCAGTGCACTTCACGATGTGCAGTGCATAGTACTGCGTTTTTCGACTCTAGTGATCAATATAAATGGTACTTACGCTGAATAAAATTGAACACCGACTTCTGTTTAATATGCTGGTGCCCGTAACAAGGTCGTCAACATTAACCTTGATCCCATGATTTATTAACAGCTTTTCGTAGATTATTTTTTGCAGATACTACGACAATTTGGTCCTCTGCAAATAGTTCATTCTGATTACTTTAGTCCCTGAGTTCGTTTAAATTACTCTAAATTTATTAATGACATTCATATACATATATACTAAAAACAAGTTCATTACAGACAACTTTAATAGCTCTAGAAAGTTAAACCCGTGGTACTACAGTCCATATCGGACCGGAACCTGCCAACCCGACTGTCGACCTCACGCCCACATACGCAAGGTAGAGGTGGGTGATCATCCAACCTATACGGGGAGGAGATGTGTTCAGCATCTCGACACCCCCAGCCGGATTGTTGGCCACTGGTCACTGGTCACTATGTGATGACCTTCAAATTCCATTCTGTTTGCTTGTCCAATACATTAAAAAAAAAACGAATGACTTCTCATTTCAGAAGAGTATAAGTACTACAATATTCAAGCAAATAAAAACAATATCCAGGAAATAGTTCACTTCCACGAAAAAAAAATGTATTTCACATAAACAACGTGTTTTAACTAAATCTGCAGTTTTGTGTATAATAGACAAAGTTTTGTTTATCTCTTACGGTTTACCAGTTATGCGAAAATACTTCTGATGTGAGGGCATTCTTATAAAAGTGTATTCCATTTATCATGGTGTTTTAATAATAAATGAGACATTTTTTTTTAGAAAATCAAAAATGTTGAAAAATATTCCAAATAAAGTTTAGTAGTGATAGGGGGTGCGGGATTTACTTGAAAATCTTGGGGTCGCATTCCCGGAAGATGCTAAGTCTCAAAGAATACCAAGTTTGATATTTAATCAAATTTTCGTTTCTGAATTATGCTGTTCAAACATGCAAACACGCACTCGCGCGAACATTTGTCTTAAAATGTTGCATGTAGATTCGGTGTCGAATTTTTCATTTGAATGCGGTGCTCCCTACTTATATTTATTTATACGTAGCAGCAACGGTAAAAATGGCGCTGCAACTACCATTTTCTTCTATGAATTCTGCGTCACTAGATTAAAAAAAAACATGTCATGCCTTTGGAGATAACCAACGTTAAACTTAATGTTTACTGTATAAATAGTAGTTTCGAGTGAGGGATTTTCTTGAAATTCTAGATAACTCATCCTTGGAAGACGGAACTTGACAAGACTTTCTTGTTCTTTCTTTCTTTCTTTCTTTCTTTCTTTCTTTCTTTCTTTCTTTCTTTCTTTCTTTCTTTCTTTCTTTCTTTCTTTCTTTCTTTCTTTCTTTCTTTCTTTCTTTCTTTCTTTCTTTCTTTCTTTCTTTCTTTCTTTCTTTCTTTCTTTCTTTCTTTCTTTCTTTCTTTCTTTCTTTCTTTCTTTCTTTCTTTCTTTCTTTCTTTTCTTTCTTTCCTTTCCTTTCCTTTCCTTTCCTTCTTTCCTTTCCTTTCCTTTCCTTTCCTTTCCTTTCCTTTCCTTTCCTTTCCTTTCCTTCCTTTCCTTTCCTTTCCTTTCCTTTCCTTTCCTTTCCTTTCTTTCCTTTCCTTCTTTCCTTTCCTTTCCTTTCCTTTCCTTTCCTTTCCTTTCCTTTCCTTTCCTTTCCTTTCCTTTCCTTTCCTTTCCTTTCCTTTCCTTTCCTTTCCTTTCCTTTCCTTTCCTTTCCTTTCCTTTCCTTTCCTTTCCTTTCCTTTCCTTTCCTTTCCTTTCCTTTCCTTTCCTTTCCTTTCCTTTCCTTTCTCTTTCCTTTCCTTTCCTTTCCTTTCCTTTCCTTTCCTTTCCTTTCTTTCCTTTCCTTTCCTTTCCTTTCCTTTCCTTTCCTTTCCTTTCCTTTCCTTTCCTTTCCTTTCCTTTCCTTTCCTTTCCTTTCCTTTCCTTTCCTTTCCTTTCCTTTCCTTTCCTTTCCTTTCCTTTCCTTTCCTTTCCTTTCCTTTCCTTTCCTTTCCTTCTTCCTTTCCTTTCCTTTCCTTTCCTTTCCTTTTCCTTTCCTTCCTTTCCTTTTCCTTTTCTTTTTCTTTTCTTTTCTTTTCTTTTCTTTTCTTTTCTTTCTTTTCTTTTCTTTCCTTTTCTTTTCTTTTCTTTCTTTTCTTTCTGTCTTTCCCCCTTATTCATATTTCTTTTTCTTTATTTTTCTTTGTTTATTTCCTTCCTTCCCTTTTTCTTTCTTTCTTAATAACGATGGTCACACACGCTCTTTCTATGTATTATTATTATTATTATTATTATTATTATTATTATTATTATTATTATTATTATTATTATTATTATTATTATTATTATTATTATTATTATTATTATTATTATTATTATTATTATTATTATTATTATTATTATTATTATTATTATTATTATTATTATTATTATTATTATTATTATTATTATTATTATTATTATTATTATTATTATTATTATTATTATTATTATTATTATTATTATTATTATTATTATTATTCACGGAGTCTCAAAAAGTGTATTTCCTGTGATATCTCGGATCAAATTTTTTGTTTGAATGCAATACCTCCTCTACTATTTAATGATAAGTAGTAGAGAAAGTAAAACTCATTATTTGCTCTATCCATTTAACATAAATGAGAAACGAACGCTTCCTTGCAACATCACAAAGCAAACTCTTTACGTTTTTACCACTGTTGAAAATAATTGCTATTTGTAATAACAGTTTCACCATTTTATTCCGAATAAGCGCGTTGCACGGTTATTAATAACTATGAGTGAATGATTTACACGATATAGCACAAAATAGAAAAGAGTGAATCGACCATTGCGGCAGAGTCTGTGGAAATATTGTTCCAAAGTAAGGGCTCTGTTGGGTGCTATGCGTGGTTCGTTCCTCTGCATGCCCGTTAACTGTCATGTGAACTGTAAGTTATTTAGAACAGGATATTTCCTGGAATTTTCTAGGGTTTGCATGTGCATGCTTTCCGTTGATTGATCCACAGTGTGCTCCTTTTGTGCTACCATTTCAGTCGGAGTACATTTAGTTGATAGCGTGCTACAGCATTCAACGAATCGAAGCTGGATTAATAATGATAAACATTGTCGTGTTTCCAAGTAATACAGATTATTACGTATGATTTTTGTATACGTATGTTTTTCTGAATGAGCTGTTTCTGGGGATCTCCTAATTGATTTTATACCAAAAACATTTGCCACATTTATTACTGTATCAAGAGGACCGAGTGGTAAAAATTCGATAATAGCTCTCAAAGTTTCAATTTCCGCCTTTTAAATTTAAAAAGATCTAAATAATAAACGTAATAAACGTAAACACATTAAATCGCCAAGTATTCTCATCTGTAACCCTTTATCCGTAGAAATTATTTCCTTTCAGAAATTTTGAAAACTTTGTTCATTTTGTATGGTGAAGTGGTGAAGCCCCAAGGTTGTTATCCCTGATTTTGATCTTCTTTCCATCATAGCACATTGGCGGTTAGAATTAACATTTCAGAGAATCTTGTTTTAATACAGAGTTTATTTAGTTATGGAATGTTACATAAAAAACTAATGCATTTCTCTACATAAATTGTTTAAAGTATATTTTCAAATGATATTGAGTTACTATACTTAAGATGGAATAAAACCCAAGAATTGCACTGTACCACTGAATATTATATTTGCTTTATTTAACAAGTATGAAATTTGTCGTGAATATGTGTTACACAAATCTGACCTTCTAACAATCCATGGTGTTGTGTTATGAAGATACAATAAATGCGTATTTCTTATCCATTCATGACGGCAAGCATTGCTCTTACACACCACGCATTTGCCTTGTTGGATTCAATCTAGTAATGAACCCCAGTCTTTCTAATCGATATTTCTGCCCTAGGTCCTAATCCAGTAAGTATTCATGGTGCGTTTTCAGCAGGAGTAGTATTACGTCTCTCCTAAATTGCAGATGTCTTTAGCTATCTTGCCATGTGGTTCACAGTACATTTGCCAACCACCAACAACTGTCGTGTTCAAACCATTTGCAAAGAGACTGACCACCTCTTTTTCCTTTGTAGTTGGGGACGATAGCTTGGTAAGAAGCGGCCGGAAACATCTTCACCCATAATGTAATTCTGGAACATATTTTGTAATTTCAGATTTTCTTGAGAATCGTGTTGTATTTCTCACTGGCAATGTGTTTGGTGGTTTGAGGCTAGAATAACTGCGGCATAATCATTCCAGCTACACATCTATAGAGCAATATTGGTAGTCAAAAACTTATCTCCACCTTCACGATGTTTGTCGAGGACTTTTTCTATCCATCTAATATACTACCAAAACGCCCCGGTTTCTCCCTAATAAAGATTTTGCAGGAATAATGGCCATAATACGGTGTCATGAACTCATCGATACTAATGGCTTAGACCGTTTCGTCTGTGGCCCGCATTCGGGAGGTCCGGGTTTGATTCCCGTGGCGGGCCTACCTGATCCATGGGGTTTTTCGGTGGTTTCCGGGGTCATCAGGCAAATGCTGGGTAGGTTCCTTACATACCGCGAATTTCGTATCCTACCACTTCACTTCCATTGTCATTTCACATCATCCCTCAGCTGGTGGTCTCTATCGGGTAGCAAGTGTCGGCGGGAGTCTCGGCGTTGCATGGCAGGATGATATGATCTTGATAAACACTTTCGTCCTCTGGCAGGACGGTCTCCGGTTTCCGAGCCAGCTTAATGGGCTGTTTCAAGACAACGGCAGGTGGCATGCCGGTTGTACTAGACTGCAGGAGAGTTTCAAACTGGTAAATGGTAGGGACCCTGCCCTCTGTTCCATCGAGGCTCTTGGGATCGTCCTCCCTCTGTTCCCTCTACTCCATCCTTCTTCCAGGGGGTGCGCTACTTGGGGCACAGCCACGAAATACCTGCATGGTCGAAGTGCCGAATCATTTCCGTCTTTGAAAAGGTGTATCTTCCTGTGTAAGTTCGTATTCGAATATGCTAAGGTGAAGCATTCTAAGATGTGGCAACGGCCAAATTTTCTCTAGGTAATAACATTTTTCATTAATATTTGATGAAATTAGTGCGTGTTTTTCAAAGCAAATTTTATTCTGAAATATTTAATCATATTTTATTGTGTTATGCCAAAATAAGCTATTACTCATAACCGATATCAACTTAATTTAGGGGATAATCCTGTAACTCATGGTAGCACACCTGCCTACTTTCGGGGAGATGTTCCTGGTTCGATTTCCACCTGGGGAGTTGGAATTTGTCTCTAGCTAAGATTATTTCCTCTCCTCTCCAGGATATGCCGTTTTGGCGGCGCGCGCGCGTGTGTATGTGTATGTGTGTGTAAGAGATATCTAATGTACAAAACCTAAACAAAAACAGCTGAATCTGAGCTAACACCATTGCCGATGGTTAACATTATGTTCCAAAGGTAGGAGGTCCCACCCACTTGGAAGTCCCGGAAGTGTAGGTATGCTGTTCACACACACACACACACACACACACACACACACACACACACACACACGCACGCGCGCGCACACACACACACACACACACACACACACACACAAACACACACAGAGGGAGAGGGAGATCTTGTTTCTAAAAATGCCGTTCTTAATCGGGAGGTCTAAAAACAGCTCGGTATCGAAACTTCAGAGAAAAAAAAATGCTATTTTTGTTGTATTACATGCATGTAGTTACGTAGTAAAGATAGTCGAAGTGCATTGTTTTTTATTTAGAACAAGTATTTTGGTTAAATTAAATTTCTGAATTAAACAGAAAGCTATGGTTCAGCTTTACTGCATTGTGGTCATAAGGTAGATTTATGAAAGAAAATAGTTCATTTACATCAAGTTATGAAAAGCTTGCAGCATATGTAGTCAAAGCTTTTTGATATAGTCATCTATAATCAAGTTCCAACAGTCTTAAACTCAGTATCAAAAACACAATATCGTTACGTGTATTTATTGAACTCGCAACAAAAGCATGACCCTGACCCTATGTTAACATCTGCAGTCCGTAACATCTGCAGTCCACAATCGAAATCCAGGAGGCTACAGATTTAACTGGGTTTTGTTTATACGAAACTAGAGTTTCTTTACTAAATTTCAGAACCCAAATTTGCAACTTAGGCTTAAAAACATTTTAAATATGACATTCAGATATAAAAGCGAATCTTCTGCCATGTAATACTCGGAAGGGGCAATGCAGCCGCTCTAGACGTACGCTATTGCTATCTGCAGGTCACGAATAGAAGCAGAAGAATGCTAAAGATTACACACACCGATCAGCAATGTATCTACATGCAATAACAGATAAATTGTCAAATTATCACACATTTAAAGTGACGTAAAATAAACTGGAATGAATTGTATGTAAGATTTTGTCTGTCACGGTTCAATGGTTATGTAAAGGCCACCTAAGTGAAGAGGACTTCCGAGCACATTCACAGATTGCTCAAAATAGACTTGTCTTTTGTCATGAAAATGTGCTAAAAGTATGGTATTTTAATCAAAACACGATATAGAGATATCTTTGAGAGCTACTTTTGCAAGTTATTTCAAAGTTTGGTATCGCTAAACGACGACATTTTTGCAATAGAACTTAAAACACTTATACAAGATGGTCTTAGACTTTTGAATATACAAAATCCAGCTATAAAATTTACATTGGAAACGGAAGAGGTTGGTGTGCTTCCCTTTTTGGACATCAAGATCAAAAAAAGAACAACAAACTCACTTTTGGTATTTACAGGAAACCGACACACACAGATAATTATATTAAGAACAACAGTTTCAACCCGAAGCAACACCACCATGCCATTTTCAACAGTTTAATATTTCTGATGATCAACTTTCCACTAAACAGAGAAGATTATCAAGAAGAATACTTACACATAAAAAAGTAGCTATGCCCAACGGTTTCAATCCAAATTTAGTAGACAAAACAGTTAACAGACTCAACAAAGCTAAGAAAATAAAAGAAACCACCACCCTAGAACTTACAGTAGAAAAAGAGAAAAACAATTTTAAAAATCACGTTCCATCCATCAGTCTATAATAAATTCCAAAAAATCTCAAAACACAACATAATTCTTGCACCTCAAAATAGGTTTAATATCAGAAATTTGTTAAAAGCCCCCCCAAAAATTCAATTACTACCAGAGAAAAACCAGGAATCTATGAGATCAAATGTGAAACTTGCCCTAAAATTTATATAGGAAAAACAAAAAGAAATATTGACATCAGAACTAAAGGACATATAAGAAACATTAAAAATGGCGAAACAGAAAAATCACCAGTGGCGTTTCATTTTTTGAATACTAGATATGTCATCATCTTGGAAACATCTTTAATAAAATACGTAAATCACCCCATAGACCTTTCCGTATGGGAAAAAACCTTCATGAACAAAAATCGTCATAGAGTCATGAATTTTGAAACTCCACCACCGGACATCTTTGACATGTACATCATGCCATCTATCGACGATACGGAGAAAGAGGAGACCACCACAATTTACACTAGTCGAGTACCAGCTGATGATAACAGCAAAAGCTCTTTAAACATGTCCTGTGAAAAAAACTGTGAGTGAAGCAATGTGTCAATATCTTCTCGATTCACTTTTGTGCTAAGTTGTGCTTCACTGTCTCTACGCTTCTTTCAAATTTATACTTTGAACTCTATATAAATTTGGTCATAATGCTATATATAGATACATACATATATACATATATGTAAGAGTGTACGATTCTTCCACTTTGACATATTTTAAATTGCTATATGGGTCTGTTATTTCAAATCTAGGAGCTTCAAAAAGCATTTAAAATAAATTCACATCTTAATAAAACCCAAATGAAAATTACAATATGTTTTAAGTTGTTACATTGGGTGCTTATAAACATTTTATTTCCTGTTTTCAAATGGGATCATTGACGGGTAAAAAATTAAGAAGTATTTCCTTAGTAAAGAACTCCTTTACACGGAAAAATATGAACCTCTCTTTCTTTGGGTAGTAGGTACTAAAGTGCGACATTAATCTTGAAAAGCAGGTTACATTCCGGAGTGAAAAGTTCACAAATGTTAGCAAATATACTACTTAAGAATTAATAAATTGTGTTTATGAGGTTTTAGGCGATGAAGTTGAACCAATTTCCATCATAAATACTTCTCTGAATTGCTGATGAGTCTACAAATGTTTGTAACCAAAGTAAACTTCTTTGTTAGTTCGTTATGTAGCGCTCTCTGTTTCTTTTGAAGCAAAGGGTGTGGTTTGTTTTTCAGACTCGTTTAATTGACGAATACTATAGCTGCATCTGCATTTTTTCAGCCGTTTACATGAACTAAAAAACGAAAACTTTCTCCAGATGAATTAGTAACTTGCTGTTTTGCTGGTGCTGCGAATTTTAGTGGTTCTGTCACTGGGGTCCACGCTCATTTACCAGAAAAAATGGGTTAAGAGTTGTGATGATTCACTGCAGAGCACATGTTTTGTCGGTTGCTGCCACCAACTGCAACTGTAGGAATAAAAATCCCATAATAATAACCTCGTAGTTACATATGTTGAAAGTTTTAGAACATTTAGTGATAATGCTTGTAAATAATTGTACCTACAAGATATTAGGACTTTAAAAAAAGTTCGTACTGTTATTGCAGACTTACGTTCTTTAGATATATTGCTCGTAATAAATCAGAATATTCTTCTGACACTTCTTTTTCTTAAAGGCTGGCATCGACCATAAAGCGCTGACATTCGCTAAGTATGTATTGTGCATTCCCGTTTCCATTGAAGTGTGGAAGTCAGGCGGACCTACAGAGACTTTCATTAATACTTATATCCTCAACGGATATGCTGCAAAAATACCTTAATGCATTAGTTTTCTGTAAATGAAAATTATTGCATACAATAATATTATTTTATTAATTATACTTTTATTCTTTAAGATAGTTAATTAGGCGACAACTACTTAGTACGTACACATAATTTCAATCAATATCAGAGATTACGGGACATTTTAAAATATTACTACACCATTGTAATTTTTAGTATGGTATCACCAACATTTGAAGTCTGTAACATTCCTTCCCCTCCCGTTCTACGCGCGCCTTAGCCTTTAGCTTGTGTTTTTACCAGTTATGTTTTATGTATAAACAGTTTTGTCTTCGAGGGTACGCGCTTGCTGTTTCTCTTGTTTTCTTTTCCTTTATTGGTGGTTTCCAGCATAGTTGCCGACAAGGGCAGACAAAGCGACGGCGGAGCACGTCTGCAACTCTGCAGTGTTTTCCCTCTCACTCACGAAACAGGCTAACCGATATTCACTAATAGACCC
Source organism: Mantis religiosa (assembly GCA_030765055.1). Lineage (NCBI taxonomy): Eukaryota > Metazoa > Arthropoda > Insecta > Mantodea > Mantidae > Mantis > Mantis religiosa. The sequence continues at coordinate 144,429,146 of CM060948.1, forward strand.
ACAGTTTTGCGGGAACAAGAGCGTTATTTTGAAAACTAGCTTTTCTTCTATACAGTGCAGATTTTTCAAACAGAAAGTTAACGAGAAAGAAGCATTACCAAACAGAATTTAGGAACAAATGATATATATTATGCCCTTTTACTACTACTATTACTACTACTACTACTACTACTACTACTACTACTACTACTACTACTACTACTACTATTATTATTATTATTATTATTATTATTATTATTATTATTATTATTATTATTATTATTATTATTATTATTATTATTATTATTATTATTATTATTATTATTATTATTATTATTATTATTATTATTATTATTATTATTATTATTATTATTATTATTATTATTATTATTATTATTATTACAAACGCAATCTTTAATCGAGATTGATACATAGAAATTGTTTTATTACATATGTATTTCTTAAAAGGCTTGGCATAATGTGAACAGGAAAATACAGCATGCTAAAATGTGATTTTCTAAACGTTTCTCTAATTTAACTGAAAATTTATTGTCAGTAGTGCCTTACATAAATATTATATTGTTTTACATTTCAGTTTATATATTTTTTAGTTTACAGATTATTAATTTTTAAATCTGAATTTAATTATACTATGCTAAATGTTTATATTTTAAAACAACTGTTTTTGTTTTAATTCTTCCGAATTTGTCTGATTATTTATCTCTCTTATAATTTCTAATAGCTTTAGTTCATAAGAAAATCTTTTTCAAAATGTTATCGCAATTCTCTCTTTTTCTATTTTTATAATGTTTTAAAATTAATAACTCAGGAACCCTTAGAGAGAAGATAATGTTATATGATATGACAAATTTCAGAACTGGATGAATACTGCATCATGTGGAACATTTTGAGTAAGGGAATGTGCGAAAAAAATTTCCAAAAACCTCGATTTCAAAATAGAACATTTTTTTTTCTCGTTTTAAGCCTACATTATATAAATACATATTTCTAATAGATATGAAAAGACAAAATACAAACATTCAATTTTTGCGAGATTTGTACTAAACTTGTATTGCCTTAAGTAGCAAACTCTCCCTTAAGGACTGAAGCAAAGGAGAGAGAGAGAGAGAGAGAGAGAGAGAGAGAGAGAGAGAGAGAGAGAGAGAGAGAGAGAGAGAGAGAGAGAGAGAGAGAGAGAGAGAGAGAGAGAGACTATAGCGAACATCTCTCAATCGGTCACCTCCAGTTTAGAACCAAAGATATACAGAACTAATCTGAATACCAGAACTGCTTCCTGAGCCATCGTGCTCCCAAAACTCGCATGCTAATCTTTGTTCTATCTTCAACACTGAGGGACACAGAGAAGATATGTTGTACATTTGCACTGATTGCTCCAGATAATCTCGTGGATCTATAATAAGGGGAAATAAAATGGTAGCAGAGCGTGATTAAATATAATATATAAAGGACTTGACTTTTATACAGAGAAAAAACATTTTGTCTGATTAAAAAAATTCCTGTTAAGCTAGTCTCACAGTCTCTAAAAATGTTATTTATCCATTAAATGTTATTACAAGCTCTCTAATATTATGAAGCTTCCTTCTCTTCTTTCCCTTCTCCTCCTCATCCTCCTCCACCTCCTCTTCCCCCTCCTCTTCCTCATTATCGCAATCGTCATTAAACCTGAGATTTCTGTTTTATCGTGTTTAAATAAAGCTATAGTATAGAGTAATTTTATATTAAAACTATTTAAGATTTTCCGTATTTCATTATCACGTCTTAGATTTTATTGCTAAAGTCTATTTGAATTTCTGAAATGATTTTGTTTTCGAATGCATGCAGTCAAATCAAGTGATTTGTTGTCTTTAACGTGGAGATGTACATACACACCTCCTTCACCTACGCAGGTAGCCCACATCGTGAAGGCACGAACTGGTGAATCGTTGTGCAGTTCATTCCTGCCAGAATTTTCCTTCCTGATTGAGGTTTTTCCAGGTTTTCCTTGGTCCAAATGTTGAAAAGATATCCCAGTTTAGTGCTGGAACATTTCCTTACTAAATTGACTCCCAATTACCATTTCATTTCATGTATAAGCAATGTCTGCCATCTGTGGTGTCATATGTGGTAGTAATGTGTATTAATGAGTACAAAAAGCAATGTACTACTAATGCTTTGTTAACATGCTTGGGCGAACTGTGCAACACGTAGAGATGGGTATTCATCTGGAAGGCACAATTTATGTACCTTGCTGTATACAAATTCTTTATGGAACTAACCGTAATATAATAACATATATTTACAGCTAAACTTTGTAAATACATACATCGACATAGGGATACACTGTGATCTGATAACCTTCATAATGTTAACGGGCTTTAGGTGCATGCTGGAGACTGTTAGTGTTACCCTCCGGAATGAGCCCTTCTTACACGTAAATTATTGAGTGAATATCAATAGTTCGTTCTCTCACTGTTAGTTGCTCCCTGGCTAGAGGTCGCTAGTGGAGCACTGCACTCACGATATAGCCCAGACAAACAATAAGTCGCCCTTTTCTTAAACTTGTCAAGTCCTTTCTGTTTGAAATTCAGCTAGAGGCACCATTTTATTTTGATTCCTGGAAAAATAAAAACCTCACTTGCTCTATTCATTGACCTTCTCTACCCCTATCGTTTTTGTTAGCTTCTTATATTTTCTACGAACTATTCATGTTAATCTCATTGGCACCGGATTTATTGACATATAATTTATAATTGTATGAAGAAATGAGTGGGAGATATGGGAATTATTTATTGGAGCTATTTACCTGTGTTAACATAAATGCATAATATAATGGCTCGTCATGAATTCCGTGCGAACACCTGGATGGCCCTTTTAATGACCTAAATTCCGTGCCGTTGTTACCTGAGTTAGTACCAGTCGAAGAGATGCAAATAATGTCAAACAGGTGAGGCATTCTTGTTATTTAATGACATTGAAAGCAAAATTGCAGGATTTTCAACTGTGACAAATATTACTCATCTTTGTGATGCCTTACAAATTTATAGAGATAGAACATTTAAGTGCTGTCCACCACATTTCTGCCAGCTGTTTACTCTGCACGCAATTATAAATGATTTAACAGTGTCATTGGTGTTCTGCTTATTCCCAAATAAAAGTAAGGAGTCTTACAAATAAATGTTGAGAAACATAATTAACAAAGGTGCTTCCTTTGGCCTAAGCTTCAAGCCAAAAGAAGTGTTTGTAGATTTTGAAATGGCCATTCACAATGCTGTACAAGAGATGTTGCTGGAGTTTGAAATTCGTGGATACCGCTTTCATCTTAGTCAGATTTGGTGGTGAAAACTACGAGCAATTGGCCTAACAAGAAAATTCAATGAAACCTGGGAAATCAGCACATTTTTAAATGCTTTGTGGCGTACCGTTTTAAAGTCCAGAATAAGTAGATGAGTGTTTCGTTGAGTATCTTACGGCTATATTACCACAAGAAACAAATGTTCAGAGTTTCACTGACTACATACTGGAAACCATCATCGAAGAAAGCGTTTTTCCACCCAAGATTCGGCAGGATTTGGCGCAATTAATAGATCAACAAACGGATGCGAAGCGTTTTATTCAAAACTGAACAGGATGTTTTCCACAGCATATATATTGCAGATTTTTTGAAGGACAACTAGTCTATTCTATCAACAAATCGTCAAGGAACAAAAGATATTTTATTAAGAAAAACTTACCGAAAGCTCAGATGCTGCTTTACCAAAATGCTAATAAATCGAGCATGGATTTCATAAAATGAGTTTCATTTATGTTTCTCCCAAAACTAAATATTAATGCCAAGCTGACAGAACACAAAAACTGTTGCTAAATTACGCCATGACAAGGTTTAAAGCTGCTTCAATTGTTATAATCTTTTTAATATTAAGTATTAAACAGAAAAAATTAAAAACAAAAAGATAAAATAATAAAATAAAAGCATAATAATAATAATAATTATTGTTATATGAATAAAAAGAAAGAAATTAAGGAATATATAATAGAATTAATGGGAGGCTAAGCAATCTTCGTGGTGCTTCCTGTTTAACGCTAATAGGGTGCAAAGAAAAACGGAGAAGTAGCAAGTAGCTGCACGGAATTAAGGCGTACCCTTCAGGTAGCCCTCACGAAATTTACGCGGTTTTAGTGATCTCGCACGGAAGTCAGGATTACTGAATGTAATAAGCCTGAGTTATAGTCATTAGCTAGGCAATGTAAAATTTTGTCAGAGGATGGGAATCATTAGCGATGCAATTTAGGTCAGGGAAAAACAGTTACTACGGCCAGTGTAGCTTAAGATAACGAGAAACCCAGTAAAGAACATAATCTCAAGATACACTTGGATCTATGGTGTCTGCATATAATGAGGTGCAGTTGCCATGCACATAGATATAATTCCGAAAATGAGTGAGGAAACAACATTATTTAGGATTTAACAAAGACAAAATAACAATTCTGTTTTAGATGCAAATAAGAAGGGGCTTAGATTGGTCCACGTTAGTAGGAAAGTTGGCGGTGAGTAATAAGTAACCAGGACGTAAGTTAAAAGAGCACTTGTTTCTAAAATTCGCCTATCAAATGTTCTTATAGACCCAAAGTCCCAGGATCAAACAGAATCACCTGTAAGTTCAATAGAGCTGCTCCACTTTTCTCACTGGCAAAGACGGTTTCTTCTCTGTAAGAAGAACGCACCACCATTCGTTTGTCGCCCCTTCGTAGAGGGTTACATTTCTATGCTTTAATGAAAACTCAGCGATAAATTCTGCCATTATGCAGTATTTACACGCACAACAATAATCATTATAGTAATTAACTCTTGCAATAAACACAGTAACGACAAACATGACCCGTGCAATTTGAGGTCGGGTGATTAAGTGGCTATTCAACTATGTCGTACCACTTTTGACCAATAAGACGCTAAGAAAACGACATGTTTTAAACAATCATGGCTGCTCAAGCCATATTTTATCACCTCCATATCATTTGTTTTTATCACCGCCTAGCATCTTTTAATTTGTTTGCAAACGTCCTTTATTTTCCGCATAGATATTCAAAGTTAGCTTCACCAGAGCAGCATGGCACTACAACATAAAGAGAAACAGGAACAGTATATGGAAGTAGCTCATCAAATAGTGTATTAAGTAATATTTCACTGTATTTATTTCTTGTAATCTTGATATAGGTACTTCTCTTAATCGTGATATTAACATAATTATATTTAATTCGAGTTATGATTTCCCCAAAATAATTTTTAAAAGCTCTAGTGAGGTAACTGTTAATGAAAACACTCTGTCATGATCGATGCACGTTATCCCCTCATCCTTAGAGACAGGTTTAACTTAAATCAAAGATCCTGTATATTTGTTAACAAGAATTTGCATATATTCTAGAAGCCTGAACTACCCAACATACTAGTTTATTCATACGGCTACGAAATTGTAAATTTGATAATTGTCGTCGAAGACATTAAGATGAATGATCATGTTAATTAAGGAACTAGTTTGTATCGCACAACCATCTATTCCATGACGGTAGCCAGTGAGAGATGATAGTACACGTGACAACTGCAGGGCGAAGTTACAAGGAAAATTGTTTAGGCATACTTTTTGCTTGGCTGACATAATTTTGTCTTCTTTACAAATAAGAGTGAAATATCAAAAGTTATGTTTTACATTCACTTGACTACCCTCCGTTGCTAATTGGTGGCTATAAAATTAGTCTTGTTTAAGTTATTTTTTCTATTTAATTCATTTTAATTGAAATAACCCTTTGAAGAAATATTATACTACATACCACTTTTCGTCATACATAGATAACAAAGCGAATAGTCGTTCTGAAATTTGACGTTTTGGAAATTACTGTTTTCAGGGTATTCATGTTTTCAAAATTATGTAAGCATATTTAAATCAATTTACTATTAAATTAAAATTTATTCCAATATTTCTCTATGATTTTAATCACTTGTATAATATTCGATAAACATATCTTCTTAATTGGAAAATTATTTCACGATGTTGTTTTTATCATGCGTCATGTAGATTCCCAAAACAGATGTAATTAAATCACCTTTATTAAGTTTTGTTTTTTTAAAGACTTTTAGTTCTTAATTTTATTGCTATATAAAACTTCAAAAAGCGAGACATTTCAGAATTTCAACATTATAATTTGAACAGAATTTCAACATTATAATTGTACGAAGCACATACCTATAGAATTTAAAAAGTTTGGCTTTTACAATTACATCGTGTGGATTATTTGGCATAGAATAATAAAATACAGCTTTATAAGTTAATAACTCCAAAACTAAAAGAAATTTGACACTGAATTTGTAACGATCTAACGTTTATGTAGACAACACCGAAAATAAATTTTCAACTATATTGTCTGACAACTTTACAAAGTAAAATTTTCAGTATAGCATCCTCTTAACATAATAAACTTTCCATGCAGTCTAGACAAACAATTTAATTACACAGATCTTCAAAAGAATGACGAAAGTAGTGAACAAATCGAACCATTAATAGCCGGTATATCGGAAAAGGCCGACGCCACAAAAAATTGTGTAAAAATTGTGTGTTTTAAATATCTGTATTTTGCATTTTCGTCTATCGCTTAATGCTTACCAGCTGTACAATAGTGTAAAAATGTCTTCCAAATGAGGAGGATGTCACAGGCTTCGGTCAGAGTATTCAAGATATACATATCACTTGTAATGTAAATACCTTTAATGTATTGTATTTTATCATAATCATTAGATCCATTTTTAGAAAAGAAAAAAAAAACATTTCGAAATTTTACATGTTTCATGTAAAACATTGTTTGGGTTTGGGAGACTTTCCTGAAACCTTCGTGTTGCATCTTTGGTATATACCGAACTTAAATACCAAGTTTGGTATTTGTTCGACTTTTCGTTTAAGTTACGCTGATCACAAACGTAGGTACATTGGTATACACACAGATCTTTTTCTAAAAGTGCTTATTTTAGATTCAGAGACCTCAAAACATTTCTGAGTATCAAATTTTTCTACAGACTATCCACACGATACAGAAAGAAAAGAAAAAGAGAGTGAAAGAAAGGAGGAAGGACAGAAACACATTTGGAACAAACTCACCTCCTAGTTGAATTCGCGAAGTGTTGCAGCATGAAATAGAACTGCGAAGTAGTATGGCAGTCTCAACGTGGAAAGACGGAGAGGTACATAGAAGGCAATCTATGTCTATGGCAATATATTGTCACCAACTTTATCGCTTTTCTTTGACCTTCCTGGTGGTATTGTACTGTATCCTGGTGACGACATATGAAATGCCTTTCGTTTTCCTTTCTCTTAATTCTTTTCGTGTTTGAAATGCTAATGAATACGGTCAAAACGGCATCATATAAAATGGTCTGGGCCAGAATAAACTTCCTTTATAAAATAAATACAATGAAATTATATGTAGTCTACAAAAGGTACAATATAACATTAACAATAAGTGACCCTATGTGCACATACTAGGTAGAATATTCTTGCCGACAAATTCGGAACGCGATAATTGCCTATAAGCGTTACATTTCAATAACCAAGTAATTTACCAGCGATGAGACGAGTTATTATAGGTATATGTTTTATTGCACTTTATTTTGTGAAATATTGGATTTATCTCGAGTGATACATCTAGCGGCTGCCATGTCTAGCTAGCTGCCATGTCTGGCCTTGCTCTGCAGTAGCCTAGCTCATGCGCTTACGGAGGGGAAAGACATAGTTCAGTCTTCTATTCGTATGCTGTATAGGTCATGTGAGGCTCGTTGTTGATTCTGCTTCATGTGTGCACTTGTTATGGGTTAACTGTATGCTTGTTACATTTTTCCACATCAGTGTCGCATATGGACTTTGATACCGAAATTAGGGTTTGCAATAAGTAAAGAATCATGATGGATTTCAAAGGAGTCTTGTATGTTTGTTACGACACGAACAGGTGCAATTGGTTGAGTTGTTATAACAAAAGAAATGTAAGAAACAGTGTCCTTAGCAGATTTCTAAAGGGTAGCACTTGACTTTGTGAATGGGTATTCTTCGGACCCTTCTCCGGGTTCGATCCCAGGCGACCGCAAAGTGAGATTTGTGGTGGACAACACGGCGCTGGGGCGGGTTTTCTCCGGGACCTCCGGTTTCCCCCGCCATCTCATTCCACCGGTGCTCCATCTTCATCTCATGTATCATCAGTGCCACTGCCTGTGGTGCCGTATGTAGTAAAAGCGGGCGTTAAACACTACACACACACAAATATATATATTCGGACCCTTCTTAATGGCATGACAAAATAGTCACAAAGGGAATCTTTGGTTTGAATAATGGGTTTCCAGAAAGGTGAAAGCTATACACTCACGCGCAGCTGTGAGGACAGTCAGTCCGAGGCGTGGAGCCGATTAGGGCAATCCTCTTCTTCTGTCTTGGTCGAGGACAGACCAGAAGTGGTGAGAGAAGATATTTGTCGGTTCATATGTACGCGAAGAACGAATTCAGTTTATCGAGTAATAAGCATTTCATAAACAGTAACTCTAAACAGTGATATTGGTAACCCTTGGTCGGCAACTTCTAGTTCGACGTTCTGATAAAAAGAAGCAGTCATTAAACCAGTTTGAAACGGGCATTCCAGTGTCATTAAACTATCCTTCTCAACCATACCCACGCATACCCTGAGATTAACCTCATTGCTTTACCCTGAGCTAAACATCATTGTATCAAACTGTAGCGGAAAGTGGAACTGTGCGACACCCATTATTTACATTTGCATCAAACTGTGTCGCCAACGTGGTAATCCTTGCTCGCCAATATTAATTGCTTCAAATTGTCGCCCCAACGTGGAACTTTGCTCGCCAATATTTTTGCTACAACTTTTATTTTAAATGTACACAGAAATAATGATCCTGACAATTCACAATGTATAGGGGCAGAAAATGTAAACACTATAAATAAGAAAGGAAATACAACTTTAACAGTTCTAACCTAGGAATAATAATTAGATGCGATAGACTTTCGTAAACATAACTCCTAAAAAATTCACTGCCTTGCTTACAAGTTGATGTTGAACAATGGGCCGTGTCGTGGTCGAGTGGTTAGACCACTTGTCTCTCACCAAAGTGGCCCGGGTTCGATCCCAGGCGACCGTATGTGAGATTTGTGGTGGACAGCACGGCGCTGGGGCGGGTTTTCTCTGGTTTTGCGGTTTGCTACGCCAGCATTCCAACAATTGTTCCATCATCTTTCCTCTAACATTCATCTCGCGTTCATTCTCACTCTCATACCAGGCATCCGGCTGATCACCCATCCTGGATTCTCTCGTCTCTCTCTCTCTCTCTCTCTCTCTCTCTCTCTCTCTCTCTCTCTCTCTCTCTCTCTCTCTCTCTCTCTCTCTCTCTCTCTCTCTCTCTCTCTCTCTCTCTCTCTCTCTCTCTCTCTCTCTCTCTCTCTCTCTCTCTCTCTCTCATCCAGAGATTCCGTTCCTCAATCCTTACAGTTAAGAGGAGCAAGAATAGCCTGACACCACGCAGTGGTATAAGAGGGCAGTTAATAAATAAATAAATAAATAAATAAATAAATAGAGACTGAGAGAGACTGACACACACAGAGAGAGAGAGAGAGAGAGAGAGAGAGAGAGAGAGATGAGAGAGAGAGAGAGAGAGAGAGAGAGAGAGAGAGACAGAGAGAGAGAGAGAGAGAGAGAGAGAGAGAGAATAACGTTCTGACCTGCTCAATCTCCAGACCCAAACTCATTATCATTATTATGTCATTATTGTCCGATGATAATACTTTACGCTTCATGCATTAGAACACGGTTTCGGCGTGCGTTTACCAGTATTCGGACTGCAGATTCAAGTCTTTAATTTGTTCAGAGATTTCAGGCTCATCTTGACGCATTTCGAAGATCTTTTATAAACCAAGGGTTAGAGTAAAACATTCTTAATAATAATGATTTAAAATTTGGACGAAATTAAAAATACTTTAAATTTTAAAATAATTAACAAAATTAAGTAAAACGAGCAAAAAAGCCCTCCTCCCAAACATTTTTGTTGTCCAATTTTTCGATTCTGTTCTTTTTTTCAAAGCATTGGTTTACTATAGTATACTTAACTACATGGATAGGTAGAGAAGAAGTAGCGGTCCGGAGCTCGTCTATTGTACCAACATTTTTGTACTACAGTATAAGAGTGTCTATGAAGAAACACGGATCAAACCAATGAACTTCCCTTTCTCATTACAAATAAAACTTAATTAGTCTAGTTTCATGCACTGAAGTCCCGAGTCTGTTTGTTTTGTTCGTTTGGTCCTGTCACTGAGCAGTAGCTCCAGGACAGTAAACACGTCATCGGCATCGGCACGACAGGGAAACTTTCATGTGACGTCACACAGGCAGTCTGAGAGAGTGGACAGCGTAGCGCAGAAGTTACATTGTTTTGTTAGTGAACTGAATGATCATGAATAAACAGTATTTTACATATGTTCATCATTCTAGACAATTATACTTTAATTAACATAATTATATAAGCAATATTATATTAGAAGGGATTTTATGTCTCCGAACTGATTTTTGGTATGCTCGTACTACTAAGCTATATTACGTTTCTTATAATTACTTACGTATTTATAATATATACCACGTATGTTATTATATTTTTAGATCTATAAACATGATAATATAAAGAATAAAGAAATAATGTATAAATGATAAGATACAGTATATCGCTCACCTTCAAATAAAGTTTTCAGAAGACATTTTGAATCACTTCCCCCCCCCCCCCCAAAATAAAATTACTTATATTTCTCGCACAATAATTTCAGTTTAATTTTTTATCGAATCAGGAACTATGAATGTAAAATGTTAGGATAATCCCTAGAAAAAAAAAGTGAGGTAATTAAATAAACAAATGAGAGTTATATGCAATTACACCACTATATGGACCATCATATTTTAATTATCAAACCTGAGAGCTACGGCATAAGGAGCCTTCCCATTGATCTAATTCACTCCTACCTGGTGGGCAGAAAACATTTAACAGAGATAGCACATAAAAATGGGAAATACATAAAAAAGGTAAAATCAGAATTGGATACTGTTAAATTTGGTGTACCACAAGGCTCTGTATTGGGTCCATTTTTATTTATTTTATATATTAATGACAAAAATTTCACCAAAGACTACTGTTGTAACCTATGCAGATGATACAACAGCCATATGCTGGAATAAATCAATAGAAGGGCTGAACATCACTCTAAACAACACTACCTTTGAATTGCTGAACTATTTTCAATCTTTCAAACTACAATGTAATATGCAAAAGACCAATATGATGCACTTCAACTTGCTAAAAAAATATGATGGTAATATAAATCTAAAAGTACAGAGTGACATTGTGTCAGAAGTGAAAACACATAAATTTTTGGGTATTGTTTAGATAGTCGACTAACTTGGGCTGATCATATTAAAAACATATGCGGAAAAATTAGTAAATCATATCTCTTAAGATATTTTAGCAAGTACAACAATACAAATATCCTAAAATTAATATACTATGGATGTATCTATCCATATCTAATCTATGGAATAGAAATATGGGGTTCAGCAGCCAAAACACACATGGATAAACTGGTTATTTACCAAAAAAAGTGTGTTAGGGTCATGTATCGTATAATCTAAAAGCAAGAGAATCTTGCAGGGATACCTTTATAAATAAAAAAATAATCACCATCTACTCTCTGTATGCTTATACAGCTATAATGTTTATTGTGGACAAGTGTAATCCAGTTAAAAACAGTCAGGTACATGAACATAACACCACAACTAATATGAATTACTATAGAGATAGTGTAATTAAAACTGTCTCTAGAGGATGTACATATACTATGAATTAATCTTTACAATAAACTGCCATCTGATATTAAATCAATAGCTAGCATCTCAAAACAGCAGTTTAAATGGAAGTTAAAGGCTTTCCTCATAAATAAATGTTTATATAACTTAAATGAATTATGACATTGTAGCTTTAATTATACTTGAAAGTGATAAATTCATTAAGCTGATTAAGGGATCATGTGTAGAATTAGTTTCTAATGCTGTGATTGACATGTAAATTAGTTTCTGTAAATTAGATTCTAATGTTGTAGAATTGACTATGTACAATTAGTATTAATGATGAAAAATTGACTATGTCAGAAATTGTAACCAACAATCTATTGACAATAAATATCATCGTCGTCGTCGTCATCATCATCATCATCATCATCATCATCATCATCATCATCATTATTATATTTATACGTACCAAACGTATGAGATGATCCTTGTATTCTGCCAAACTCCATACTTTAGCATAATTATTTTTACAGATATTAGTGATGTATCCACAGGTTTAACACTGATATATACACTGAGTATATACTAAGTTGTAATCCATCAAAACAGTTAATGGAAGAAGTCTTATGATTACAAATAATGCCAAAATTTATGTTTTCAGTTTTTTTACTTTTCTTGTAGTGTCTGAATCACAAGATTTCTCATTGGTCATTTTAACAAAATTACTAATCAATATTTTGTTAATACAAAGAGCAACACTATCCAGTTTCTCAACTAGGGTCTTCTTATGTAAACATTTACATTCAGTACCAGTATTCTGTACATCTGATCTCAGAAGTTTAATTTTACAAATTTTCTGAGCTACAGAGAGCTGTTTCCCAGAGGTTAAGAAATTTTGAGTCTCTCTTGCTAATAATGACATTGTATGCCATGACAAACCAACAGTGAATACTACTTTGTCTGTGGGTAATGTTAATTTTCCTCTGTCCAAGTCCTTTACAAAGTCATATGAAGAATCGACTTCCACTTGTTTATTTAATTGGAGCCATGAACTGCATACATTACACTTAGATTTACATAGCACTTGTCTAGATGCAAATCCCCCCAAATATGTCAGTATTGGCACTGTATCATTAGAAATTACTTGCATTTCAAACTCTTCATCCAGAATATCAGAAAAATCATTCAGGTCAATATCATTATCATAATTTTTTTGGGTAGGTAACAGTTCTTTCAAATTTACACTACCATTATGAGCAGCAAATAACACAGTATTGTAACGCGAGCGCTGGAACACCCTGTGAACCAGCTGGGAACGGAAGGCAGGGGAGGACCGCGTTAGCCACACCTCCCCCTCGTTTGTCTTGTAGTGGTGACAGGCAGTGGTTGGGAGGAAAAACATCAGTGTGCCGTCTGTTTCTGTCCACCTGGTTCCAGAAATTACGGAATCTGGAACATTCTCCTGGTCACTAGAAACCGGCGATATTCCTATATAAAGAGGGTTACAGACAGAGAGAGTGAGTCAGTCAGTCAGTTGGTTAGTGAGTGTGAGTGAGGAGACAGTCGCAGTTCTTGGTGTAAGAGTTAGTCAGTGACGTGTTAATGAACGAGAAGATTGTGCAACGGGAGACTGTACGTAACTGTGAATGTGTACCGGAGCTTATGTAATCGCGAGTACAAGTGAAATTGTAACGGACGAACTGGTGAATTGTAATTGTGTGCAGCAAGTAAATTTGTGTAATTGGCAAGAGTTTAACTGTAAGTCGGTGGAAATAAAGAACATTGTTGAGTTTGTGTAATTGGACTTTTCATTTCACGAACCCACAAAGTCACACTGGTGTCAGGAAGCGGGAAAACAACATAACATCACCGAACATTACAACCATGGAGGCAGCATTAGAAAAGATTTTAGCGGAACTGAAAGAAATGAAGACGGCCAAGGACAACATCACCGGGAAGATGGAAGAAATGAAGGCCGAACTAATCTCGGAAATGAAGACGGCAAGTGAAAACCTCGCTGCAAAAATAGAAGCGGCAAACAACAACCTCATCGCCAAGTTGAAACAAATGAAGACGGCCAACGACAACATCACCGAGAAGAGGGAAGAAATGAAGGCCGAATCAACAGCGAAGACGGAAACTGCTAACAACAACTTGGCCACGACAATGACCGCAAAGATGGCCGAATTGACAACGGAGATGAGGGAGGCGAACGAGGTCCTCGCCTCCAAGTTCGAGGAACGGTTGGCCGGCGTGAGGGATGACGTCGCGAATCTGGGCAAGCGGAAGGGTCAAGTAGACGACTGCCTTAATGATTTAGAGGAAAAGGCCGACAACATCGCAAAACCCCTCACCCGCCTGACGGAGGAAAACCGGCCTTATGTGTGGACGGAGGACGCCGAAGACGCTTTCCAGCACCCGAAGGAGACCCTGTGCAGTGCTCCAATTTTGGGTTTCCCACAACCGGGTGGCGCCTTCATTGTGGACACCGACGCTAGCGACCATTACATTGGAGGTGTCCTACCGCAGATCCAGGACGGCCATGAGCGCACAAGAGTGGAAGAGAAGGAGCGTGCCGCAGCAGTCCGAGTAGTTGTGGCAGTGCCTGCTGAAGGCTGGGATAGCGCAGGCCTGAGGAGGGAGCAGCTGGCGGACGCAGACTTGGGGCCACTCTTGAGGGAAGTGGACGCAGGGACGAGACCAACCTGGGAGGACAACGCACCGAGGAGCGCCACCTACAAGTCGCACTGGGCCCAATGGGACTCGTTGAAGACCAGAGTGGGCGTGCTGTTCCGGGTATGGGAGTCACCCGATGGGAAGGCGCAGAGAGGACAGTTGGTACTTCCCCTGAGCAAGGTCCCGGAAGTCTTGGAGGAAGTGCACGCCGGTACTTCAGGAGGACACCTGGGAGCGAACCGAATGATTCACAAACTACGGCAGCGCTACTTCTGGCTCAGACTCCGGGCAGATGCTGGTGGTACACCTGGACCGCCTCGCACGCTACGATGGGGCTGTTCGGGGCGAACAGCTTTGAGGAGGGAGCAGTGTAACGCGAGCGCTGGAACACCCTGTGAACCAGCTGGGAACGGAAGGCAGGGGAGGACCGCGTTAGCCACACCTCCCCCTCGTTTGTCTTGTAGTGGTGACAGGCAGTGGTTGGGAGGAAAAACATCAGTGTGTCGTCTGTTTCTGTCCACCTGGTTCCAGAAATTACGGAATCTGGAACATTCTCCTGGTCACTAGAAACCGGCGATATTCCTATATAAAGAGGGTTACAGACAGAGAGAGTGAGTCAGTCAGTCAGTTGGTTGGTGAGTGTGAGTGAGGAGACAGTCGCAGTTCTTGGTGTAAGAGTTAGTCAGTGACGTGTTAATGAACGAGAAGATTGTGCAACGGAAGACTGTACGTAACTGTGAATGTGTACCGGAGCTTATGTAATCGCGAGTACAAGTGAAATTGTAACGGACGAACTGGTGAATTGTAATTGTGTGCAGCAAGTAAATTTGTGTAATTGGCAAGAGTTTAACTGTAAGTCGGTGGAAATAAAGAACATTGTTGAGTTTGTGTAATTGGACTTTTCATTTCACGAACCCACAAAGTCACAGTATTTTTAAATCTACTAAATACATAATATTTACGAACAAACTGGAATATGTGTTAACCACATGATAATATAACACCTTTTCACTAACCTGAACCACTAAATATTATTAATTTCACTAGTTAACAAAGTAAAACAAACTTAACATCATACAGACCACACGAACGGCATACTCGGAAAACAACCCTCACCAAATCAACAGAAATCATTTTAGCTAGCTCCCCATTCATCGAAATATGCTTTTTTCCTAATTTTTCTTATTTTTTTATTTTATCACCACCACTAAACGTATAACACATGTAACATTTTAAGAATTATTACTACTACACATAATATTATACAATTACTCATCCAAGAAAATGTGACAACCATTCGTTTATGGAGATAATAATACATTAAACCAGGTACAGTGATGCATTACTTTACCTTTATTGCACAGGACACTTTAACAATCATCCATAAATTCATATACCTGGTAAATATGTAGGCCTATCAATAGCATAGTGTGCAAGAAACATACTGCGAGTCGTCATGCTTATCTATATATAGAACTCGGCATTTTTTGTTCCTTTGTTTAAAATTGTAGATATTGTCCATAGAATATGCTTCATGCTTATTGGAGTAAAACATAACTACTAGCTTTATAGTGTCTATAATTGTCTATTCTCCTAGTGTGAACCTTTTCGTAGCTTAAGCGTCTATTGCGACTTTTTTTGCTTGTAATGAGAATTCCGACATGTGTTAATCTTATTTCTGGCAGCTATTTATTGCTACTGTTTATGAATGTGATATTTACCTTATTATTACAATTAACATTTCGTGCTCCGAACAAATGAGCTTAATAATATACATATAAAGAACTCAATTTAATTACAAACCGGCGTAGGAGGTTTAAACGTATGGAATAGGAAAATTAAATTAAATGTGATAATAGGGTTTACCACAAAACAGTTACATAGCAACTGAAGAGAACATTAAAAAACAATGCTTTCAGTTTACACTTCCTTAAGATAGTAGCAGAAATTATAATTTAATAACTGGAATATGGTGTTTGATATTTCCGTGCTGTTCTCTCCTCAAAATGTGTGTTTTAAGTTGTAAATCAATAAATGATTGTGCTCATCATTGCTGATAGTGCCTATATCAGTCGCTATTTAGAGCCTTTTGTAGTGCCTTTATGGACACCTATTTTAAGTTCTTAGCACTTATTGCGCTTAGCTCTACCTATAAAATACACTGAAATTGTTGACTTACACATAAAGCCTGTTCCTCTATAAAACTCGCATGAAAATTGAGCTTTATTGATTAAAATTGGATTTAACAAATGAATGTATAACTTAGGCACACATAACTCTGCTATAAACTAAAAGAGATAGAAAAAGTAGATTTAACGATAATGATCAGATAATTTAGAAATTAATTTAAAAATATGTTTGTGCATCTCAGTTTGTTGTTCGAAAAGAAAATTTCTTATCCTGTAACAATGACAACCTGACCATGCGCAATTATTAACCCGAAAAATGGAAAACTAACTTCCTTGTCTTAGTTTGAGACATGAATTTATATCTCGCTTCCCTGATAATAACCACCCCTCTATCCACAAGAAAACTTTCTGGACTAATCATTAAAGAGGAATGTGTTTCTTTCCTTTCTTTCTTTATTCCTTAAAAAAAGCGAATGAAGCATATACAAAATTATTCTAATTTCTCAATTGAATAGTAGGTAGGTATTTCTGATGTTGGGAACCGAATCTATGTAAACGTAAATAATACATAATCCTTTAAAGTATTCTCTATGTAAAATCAAGAAAATCACTAAATAAAGACACAAAAGGCAAGAACATGACAAAATAAGTACTTAAATTGGAATCAAAATCCTAAAAATAGAAAACGGCACAAACTGAACAAAAGAAAGACATCTGCGTTTTTATAATCTGAGGCACATGGTAGGATTTTTGTTTGTTTGTTTGTTTGTTTGTTCCATTTATACCACGCCTTTAACTGCTATGGTCATATCGGCGGCCGTTCTCCTTTGGAACATACTGAAGGTGTTAACTCGTTATCTTTTGGTTTTTAATCATTAGATCACGCACACATTCACACTCTCATTCATACTTCCAGACTCTGGGGAAAATGGGGAATTATCTTGGTCGGAGAAAAATCCCTCCATGCAATCGTGAGAAACAACTGAATATCGACAAGACTTTAAAAGAGTAAGTGTTGAACAATTCAATAATTAATACCTCCGAAATAGCAAATGCCACAACAAAGTTACTTAAAGTAAATAAAATTTACATCTCTGTGTAGTGTGTACATTTTCGCCTTTGCTTAATGTTTATCATACTGAACTTAAATAACAGGTTTGCTATTTATTCAACGTTTCGTTTTTTGAGTTATACACATGGACCGTTACTAAAATTCGTATTTTAACAGGGGGCCTCAAAACCTCTATTTCCGCGAAACTCTCTGTATCGATTTTTTTTTTTTTTTTTTTTTTTTTTGTGGCATGCAAAGCCCTTGCTACTTCTTAGGTACACGGTAGAGCAATAAAAACGGCAAGGTAAGTTTTCGTCTGTTTCTTACCTTTACCGTTGTACGCAATTATTGCTATACAAAATTCCTTCCGAAGAGAGAGGAATTTACAGCACATTCCCAGAAAATTCAAGGTTTATATTTTACTTTCTATACAATTGTTTAAAATATGTGGTATTTTAATAAAAATCGTTAGACGTGTTTGATAAAATAAAAAAAAAAAAAAAAACATGTTTCATGTAAAGTCTAGTTTGAGGTGAGTTTTATTCTTGAAAATGTTTGAAGACGCCGTACTTAAATATCACGTTTGGTATTTATCAGTTTTCAGTTTTTTAGTTATACTGTCCAGGACATGCACACAGGGATGTTTTTCTTAAAACATGCATTTTCAATGAAATTTTGATGTAGATGTTATCTATTAGGTACAGAGCAGAGGAAGTTAAACGTATTTGGTTTAGGAACTTTTCGTTGAAAATGTTCGTGTTTAACCTTCTGAAGTATCCTATCACAGATTTATGTACTTTTTGTTTACAGTTTTGCGGTCATCAAGTTCTGCCAGCACATAGCGACACTTTTATCTTCGCCCTCTGTGCCCGCCTCGGTAGCGTACATGGTAGCATGTCTGCCTCATGTTCAAGAGGTCCCGAGTTCGAATCTCGGTCAGGGTGAGTTACCTGGATACGGTTTTTTTCGGGGTTTTCCCTTATTCTGATAGACGAATGTCAGGTGACTCTAAGCTCCATGGACCCTGGACACATTTGAGCATCATTTCACCCATTTCATTCAGCGTCCGATATGACTTAACGTTGGAGGACGTAAAATTATATATATATATATATATATATATATATATATATATATATATATATATATTCACCCTCTGTGGTGAAGCTTTCATAATAGGGGAGATTCATGCAGTATCGGCCGGCATGCAGTACCGGCCACTACTGTAATTTCCCTTTTCGCCTCCATGTGGCAGAAGTTTCCAGTAAGCAGTATCAAGCTTCTGCATCCACGTGTGCTATAGTCGGGTGTCTTCTTGTCTTCAGTTGTTTTTCTGCTCTGAGTGCTTGCTGGTGGTTAGTGTAGCTCTTAGCGCACGGAAGATATTCTGAGGCCTATAGCAGCACTCTATTTGCGATCTCTGTAAACTAGAGAGCTAAACATTTGTGAACTGAGCAGAAATAGTGACAATAAGTTCCCATGCTTTTGTATTCTACTGTTGTTCTATATGTAGCAGTGCAATGATCACTGACAATCTATATTGTAACAGAAAAGACAATGGCCGATACTGCAAGACACTTTCTGCAAGCCTTATAATTCTAGGTTTTTACTTTCGATGTAACAAAAAAGATAAAAATCATTACATTATACTATCTATAGAACATGTCTTGAAGTAAGGGAATAATATAGTTAGATTCCGATTAACCGCCACAATTACAGAGTAAAGTCAAAAAACTTAACCCGACCGATACTGCATGACCTTCCCCTATATTAATTGTATTTCCTTCGTTAAGACGTACATAGACCAGGCCGACAATGTGTTGCGATATGTTTGGCTGTAAGGTCGGCATCTCCCAAATGTGCACTATAGAAGAAAATACGCCGAAATGGAAACTTATGAAATTACTAAAAGTACGTCGAGCCAAATATCTGGACCCGTCTTGAAAATGAGCTGTTCGAATTGGGTTAGACTCGGAGATATCCGTGGGAGATTGATTAGGTAGGTGGTTTGATGTGCAGGCGGTAAAGTCGTATTTTGGACCATAAGACACACTTTATCTTTTGAGAATTTGTCTCCCAAATTCAGGTACGTCGTATACTCAAAGCGTGTATTAAATTGTCTATATAGCGCTTGATTGAAACTTTCCGACGGTCTAAACAAATGGCCGTATAATCGATCCCGCGGGAAACCTATTGCTATCGCTAGATTTAACTAGCAGGAGCAGCAGCATGCCGATGCTACCAACGACGAACAAGAATTGCAGGGATTGACAATCAAAACAATAATACTTCTTGTAATTGTTGTTTTAAAGTACCATTCGTCGTGAATCTGTGTTGGGTTTCAATCATTTATTGGTTCAATTCCTTTGCCTTATGCACTTTAACGAGTTTATTTATCGAAACATAAAGAGGCTACAATTGTTAACTAAGTTCTTTCGTAAGAGTAGCAAAATCTGCATTTCCCTGCCTTAATTTCTCTTTCACAGAATCTTTCAAATAACCCCACACTAACATAAGAGCCTCGTCCGTCCAGCCCTTGACATGTTCATTTGCCGGTATCTCAGATGATTTCGACATTGTTTGGCGCTTGCAAATTATAGGATTTTCTGGGATTTTAAAGATAATTTGCTTTTACGGATAAGTTTATGAAACATTTTTGTTTTTACTTAGTCTTTGCAGTCTAAGATAAATGTTAAAAATATTATTTTTCAGAAAAAATTGCTTAAAAATTATTAATGTGCGACTGTTAGTCCGTAGCCTCTTATAGACCGTAAAGCACATTAAATAACCGGTACCAGGTTGGAGAGCTGGAAGACGTGTGGTAGAATACTGTCGGCCCTACCGAAGTTTGTCGGTTTACCCAATCTGGGGTTGGCGGGCGTATCCATTCCGTCTCTGCGGGAGTAGGGTAGCCTTTTAAAGAAATCAGCTACTGGTCTAATGGAAAAACCCACGGAGGGTTGCTGTGGTGTCTAGAAGGGGTGCTTCGGCTCCGGTAGATCTCTGCACTCCTTTAGTGCGCATTCTGCACAGGAGCGTGATGAGCTCATTTGAACGTACTCTTTTAGAGGGTAGATTGCATATACACACCATTATTATAGCAATCATCTCACACTGAAGAACATTACTATCTATCTACCTCACCGAACCTCTAACATACTGCACAAGTGGATGTTTACAACTACATTTTCCCACCATTAACCTCATTTATTTTTGGCTGAACTTCCAAGATGTATTCGTTAAGCAACCATAGTTAATAACGTAAGTTTTCACCCATTTCATTTATCGTCCGGTTTTCCCTGGTTGGTAGTCGAATATGAGGGAAGTTTCTCATCGTTTACGATTTCCTCCTTCCAGTTGTGCTTTTAGGATACATGGTGTAAAGCGGTGCCCAACAGATAGCGCGGATGCTTCTCAAAGGAAATAATACTCTCTGTGGTCACTAGAGAGTTGTTTATTCGACGGGCCGTTCACCGCCCTCTATAGGTAGTTGCAGTAGTGGAATGGGTCTTTGAGCCTAGAAATGATATTGACTTTTCCATGCGACTGTCTACCTAAGGTCTGTGGGTCCTCTACTTCACTGTAGTGGGGTGGTAGACAAAGAGAACTATGTACTAGGTATAGGTTGTATAACCTTATACCTATATTAACCGCTTTGTTCTCGATGACGTGGTAGTGTTATCTTTAAACATAATGCAATCTGTTCTATAGTATTTCTTGCATGGATCTCTTAAAAATCGCCATCCATCGTCGTTGACATTATCCATAATGAATGCTTTTCTTCTTTCAAGCCACATTTATAAAAATAAAATGCACATTGTAGGTCCGCTTCATCAGTGCAGAAACGCATCGCTCCAGCAAGCTTACACAAAGTGAAATATCCGTTTAGTATCTGCGACTGAATATCTAGAGCTCCAATTTAGTTTATTGAATGCAGTTTTCTGTAGTTTCTTTCCTTCTAAACCTACAGGAATGGCGTTAGATATATTTCAAGGCAAATCATTTTATTTCTCTTTCTTAAGATTGGAAAATGTAGTATTTTTGTGAAAATATGGAGTAGAGCTTTTACTTTACTTAAAGAGAAAATATTTGTGAACATTATGACAACAATGAAGAGCTCAAGACGATAAATATCACGAAGTAAAGTAGCGTCTTTTTAATATACTCTGGTGGTAATTAAGCTTTTAAATTGTTGCAATGTCCTAGTTTTCATACTTTTATCACAACATTTAATTATAACCACACATAGGACATTTCAAGTGTTAGGCCAAGGGGAAAGGAAACGTTATGAGGTTGTAGATAATAAAATACCTCCATCCCTCCTACGCGTCAGGTTCACATAAGAGAAAAACGTTGTCAAACTTGTCAGTAAAACGTTTTTGCTGTAACACAATTTAAAAGATCACCTCACCCTGCTTATTAATCATAAACCACTGCAAAAATAATTTAACATAAAAATTTAAATAATTTTAAATGGTTTCTCTACCCACTATCCTTTATCTTATACAGCTTATGCCACCTATTCATAAAAAAGCTTGTTTTTCTATCTAAAAACTAACTAACCCGTGGCACAACAGCCCTAATGGGCCAAGGCCTGCCAATCCGAGAGCCGGCCTCGCGCCCACAGACGCAAGGTAGAGGTGGGCGATCATCCAACCGATACGGGATGGAGATGTGATCAGCATCTCGGCACCCCAACTGGAAAGTTATCTTTCGCAACCAGGGCTGCTACCTATCGTAGCTCCTCACTTTCCTCACGATGCTGAGTGGGCACCGGACCTATACCCGGGACCTAAAATCCGTACCCCTCAGAGGTGGGATCGGTCCAAGGCGCATTCCGTGGTAGGGAACCAAAGCATCATGCCTTAGACCACTACGCCACGGCGCAGGACTACTTTTTCTATCTACTTCATATTATTCGAAATAAACATTTACAGAAATATACATGTTTAGGCTTTCATGACCTAATCCAATCATTACGCATTTCATTACAGCTGGATACTCGGACTTAGAGGAAACTCTATCAGTAGCCAATGTTTAAAAGCTGCTCGTTGCATTCTGGTTTTGAAATGTCTGTTCTCATGACATCGTGAAAAACAAGCGAATAGCAGTTGGAAAACAAAGTGCTGAAAATTTGACACATTATTAACGGATATATTGGAAAGATATATACCTGATGCCACAAGTATGTTATTTGAAGTAAATTGAATGTTTTAAGAGAGCTACATTATTTTTGTAGTAAGTTTTGTTTATTTTATAGGGCTTAATCTTTATGCAGGATTATATAAAATTCCTTCCGGATGAAGTGGGCTTTACAGACTTCCCAAAAATTCAATTTGCCTATTTTGTCATGTAAATGTTTTAAGAAAAATGAGAAAAAGGAATTAAGTAATTTTATTTGCCATCAAATCTATGAAATGTTTATATATAATCAGTAAACCACGCTTAAAAATCATACTGCTTCCCGTGACCTTGGAATCAGTAGGACAAGTTCCTAACCGAGTCATCCAGACCGACAGTCAATGCCTGAAAATGTCTCTTTGATCTACTGGTTAGAATGCTAGGTTGCAAATCCAGAGGTAAGTAGTTCGATTTCCGGCTGAAAGGTGGAAACTTTTCTTTAGTTACGGTTGCTCCCCCTCAACCCTAGAATCTGGAAGTACGACGGGGTGTCGTAAAGTTTTAATTATTGTCCTTTAAAAAATGTGATAGAGAGTTTGTGTGTGCCCACCTCGGTAGCGTAGATGGTAGCATGTCTGCCTCACGTTCAAGAGATCCTGAGTTTGCATCTCGATAAGGTTTTTTTTCGGGGTTTCCCCTTATCCTTAAAGACGAAGGTCGGGTAGCTCGTAGCTCCATGGACCCCGGACTCATTTGAGCATCATTTCGCCTATATTATTCTATATATTTAATTACCAGAGGTTAACATTTAGTACTCTAGTCTACTGTGTAGATGATGGAACTGTACCAATTGATTTAAAAATTCTTCAGTGGAGTAAAAGCAGTGAACAATCAACTAGGAGAGTAGTTTTGACCTGAAAGATGCTACTTTCTTTATACTTTTTATTTTTTCTGCTAATTGGTTGTAAAATTTGAAACTGGAGTTTACTTTTTTCATGTGTAAGTTGCTACATTGTGTGGCATCATGTTCATGAATATGTTTTTATGGGTGATATGTTGCAATAACTGACAAGAAGTCTTTGTGTAAAAGGAATGGATTCATATATGAGGAGCGTCGTTTCAAAATGTATTAAGTGCACTCCTTTTCAAAATACAGTTGGACACGATTTTCCCCTATATTTCATGTCCTCTTTAACGCTATGAACTCAGATTGGCACATTTCGTATTATATCTCTTATTATTTTAATGTTGAAATAGGTGCATCGGATCAAATCGTATTAGGTACACAGGAATGATCGGTTCAGAACATACTCTGTGCAACTTCCATCTAGTTAAGTTGTACAACCTGCATTCAACTCGCGTCTCTCTGCCGATAAGTTCATTGTTGTCGTCACAATGCAACGCCCAATTGATAAAAAGCTAATTCGAGGAATAAAACGAAAACTTCTTTTTAAAAGCGTACGCCAACGTAAAGTGAGGTGAGTTTCGTTTCTACTATTTTATGACTTACAGTCAACATTATAGCATTATTATTTCTATTATAGCCTTAGCGTGCTTGCTTTGGTGGGGAACTAAAGGGAAGTATTGCTCTAATTATCAAGGGATTTCATAGTAAAATGCATAATATGCTTGCTGTTGCGTAAATTTGTTAAGCATAATATGCCATATTTTATATGTACACAAACCGTGATCCCGATCTGCAACACTTTGAACCACGGAGAACGTCAAAGCATTATTAAGGGGTGAGTGAGTGTGTGGTGTTTTAGGGCCCGTCGACAACAAGGTCATTTGGGCCCGATTATTAAGGCAATTGTAGTCGTACTTCAATGGTTGTATCTTCCGAGGTAATAATGTATGTACTCTATGATTTCTGTTGTGCTCGAATATCAAGTTGATCGGTGTGAAGATATGCTAGCTGTTACTTTATACTTCCTCAAACGATTAAGCAACAAAAAATGCAGCACTTTGCACTAGTCATAGTACAGTGTACCGCTAACCCTACAACATACTTACCGTATTCCTTGCATTGTTCAGCTTCAAATGTGTATGAAGTTGCTTACTTAACATGTTATAACAACTGGAGAAGTTTTCCTTACTTTTTTTTAACTCTTTTTTTTTGTTAATTTATTATCCATCGATCAGCAATTATGCTTTACAGATGTTTGTTATAAGATACATAGGAACAGGACACAGAACAATGGAGGTAGCCGTGAACGACTCCTCTAACTAAATATGAAGGATAACTGTAACACAAATTTGGAACTTAAAGTCTGATAGTAGTAATCACGTGTCTGAGGCATCTGTGCTGGAGGCGTCACTCAGGAGAAGATCTTGGGGCAGTCTGCGCTTCAGGCGAGCTGGTTGGCGAGTGCGAGCACCGAGATTGTAGGTAACAGCTCCAGGGACCTCCTGAAGATGGTAAAAGAATGGACGTGCCAGGCGTCGGATGTATTGGTGAACGGGTAGAAGACCAAACTCATGATGTAGAGATGTGTAAAGAAGCAGGGAGGATTCATAACCAAGTGAAGTGCGCCTGTTGAGTAAAGGGTACAGTTTTGATAGCCGGGCAAACGCAAGCGTGACAGACCGACAGATGTGGGCGTTCCAAGTGAGTCGAGTGTCCAATAACACCCCAAGATATTTCACGGGCACATTGGTTGGTAACCAGGAGAGCGGTTCCCCCAGCAGCTGTAGTGAAGGAGGATTCCTATAAGGTCGTAAAGAGAAGATCTTAACCTCTGTCTTGTTAGTATTGAGGGAAATGCGCCAGTGAGAGAACCAATGAGCTAATTGATCTAGGGCAATTTGCAGTTCCTGAATGGCATGAAGGATAGTGGTGTGAGAATAAAAGAGAGCAGTGTCATCTGCATATAAAGCCGTACAAACTGGAGTTATATCAGGAAGATCATGAGTGAATATATTAAAGAGGAGCGGTGCGAGTACTGAACCTTGAGGTACACCTGCTAAAATAGGCCGTCGGGTGGATGTGAAACCAGCAATGCGCACCACAAAAGTTCTGTTAGTGAGAAAACTTGCTATGATTTGTATCAAATAAGAAGGGAGACCAATGCGATATGCTTTAAGGAGTAGTCCAGTGTGCCACACCTTGTCAAATGCCTGGGCGATATCTAGGAATGCTGCCACGGTGTATTGCCGGTTTTCGAAACCTTGAATAATAGACTGCGTGATTCTGAGCAATGGGTGAGTGGTAGCATGCTTCAGGCGAAAGCCAAACTGAAAGGAAGGAATTATCTGATTTTGGATCAAAAAATGAGAAATACGTTGATGAATAATCTTTTCAAAAAGCTTAGAAAGTGTAGGTAATAAGCTGATTGGTATGTAACTTGAGGGAAGATTTTTAGGCTTGTTGGGCTTATGGAAGACTATAATTTCTGCATGTTTCCATGTAGATGGAAAATGACCAATGCGCAGTGCAGCATTGATGATGGATGATAAATAAGCTAGGGCTTTGTTTGTCAAATTCTTCAGCACAACTCTAGGGATAAGGTCATGACCGGGAGACTTTTTAACGGGAAGACGATGGATAAAGTGGGACAATTCACGTGGAGTAGTGAACGAAATTCTGTTGTGCGCTGTAGGACAAAGTTGGTACTCAAGCAGTTCCCTGTCCACGGAAGAGGGGATATTAGAATCAAGGCAGGTGTTAGGCGTAAATGTACTCTCGTAGTGAGTGGCTAGAGCGTCACACTTGGCAGCAGAGTCACTCAAAAGGGTCCCATCAACCTGAAGAGAGGGAATCACTGTCGGCTCTCGGAGAATCCGTTTAGTGATGTTCCATAAGGTATGATCGCCGGGACGGATAGTGGCTAATTGTCGCTGGTACTCCTGAAATCGGTGTTGCTCTAGTGCGGTTCGTACTTGTCGAATGAAACTATTTAATCTTTGGCGCAGCCAAGGTAGACGCTGACGTTGCCACAGTCGACGGATGCGATGTTTCTCTTGGATGAGTCGAGTAATATGGATAGGCAAGGAGGGTAAATGGCGAGGTTGAGGATTGCGGATAGTAGAAGATCGTACGCTAGAAGAGAGCGCAGAGGTAAAATGGTGAACGGCAGCGTCTATGGCATCCGCATTACCCAGTTGATAAGAGGTGTGGAGTGCAGCATCCAGATGTGACGGAAGATGTTCCAGCTGACAAAGCCATCGATGAGACGCGGGGCTTGTGGCAAAATATCAGGAGTGAGGTTAAATGTGACCAACACTGGACAGTGATCGGAATCGAGCGCTGGCAGTGCACAAATCGATGCAGGTAATCGTATATTGCGATGTACCCCAATGTCCAAAATGTCAGGAGCTACCTGTGGGTTGCCAGAATAGTAAGTCGGTTCTGTGGAAGCCAGTATGTGAAGGCCAGTGGCATTAATAGTGTCAAACAGACGCCGTCCATTCGGGTTTGTGACTCTACAGCCCTAAGAAGTATGCTTCGAGTTCAGATCACCTAGCAAGAGAGTGCTGCTCTCTGCTGGGAAAAGGAGAGAGAAATAGTGTGTATTAAGCTTACTATTTGGGGGCTTGTAAGCACTCATTAGAACGAGATCGTTGCTATCGCGAAGAGAGAGTTTAACGCCCACTACCTCAAAGCCGGGAATCACAGGTAGGAATATTTCATGATGAGTCAGCGAACGTTTAACTAGCACAGCTACTCCCCCAGAGGCGGAAGGTGCATTCCGATCAAATCTATAAATCCTGTAGCCTGGAACGGAGAAACGTTCATTCGGGAGAAGATGAGTCTCGGTGATACAGGCAGCATCTATACTGTGCAAGCTGAGAAAGGCAGCGAAGGAGGCACGTTTTGCGCGTATGCCATTAGCGTTCCAGTTCAGGAGAGTGAGAGATGAAAGAGATGGCCTATTACACACCACCATTTCGGAAAGCAGTTAGAAGAGCATTTTGGAGACATTGTGTAAGTTGCGGTAAGAGAGGGGTGAGGAACGTGGATAAAGAATTTAGAAGTTGAGTTAACAGGCTACTTAGCAGAGCCGAGAGAGCAGAAGAGTCAGAGGGACCCGGTTGTGTAGTAGTACGCCTCGTCGAGGAAGCAGAAGTTACACTGGCATAAGTTGCTGGGGAAGAAGTTGGAGGTACTGGTGATGCAGCTGGTGGTTGTAATGGTTGCTGTGCAGGATGGTCTGATTGTTGTAGTGGGCGGGGGCGATGAGAATTCCCAGGCTGTTGCCTTGTGTTGCTATTTTGTGTTCTGGATTTCATTTCTAAATAATGTCGACAGCCACGGTAGTTAGCTGGATGGTTCTCATGACAGTGAACACACTGAGCTGGGGTGTCTCTCGGTTTAGTGCACTGTGAGAAATGGTGATTTTCTAGACAGCGAACACACCTCGGGGTCAGCTGACAATAGTTCTTAGTGTGACCGTAATTCTGGCAGCGGGTGCATTGCGGTATGTCAGTGTTACGATGGCGATGTTCCACCCTCACAATACTGTAGAACAGGCGAGTTAGATTGAGTATAGCTTTACCATCATCGCTGTTTAACAATTCCACCGCACAGAGAGGAATAGGTTGTTTCGACCGATTCATAAGCCGAGTGACCTTCCGCACTGGGTAGTTCTGTAAGCACAGTTCGTCATAGATTTCCGTATCGGTGAGCGAAGGAGGGATGTCTTGGATAATTACCGAGAAAAGCTTATCTGTAGGATTTCTGTAAGTATAGTATTCCTGTTGTATGGAGCTGAAGTATGTAGTAAGTTTACGGAAATCGTCAGAAGTAGAGGGATAAACCTTAAGGATAGACCCGCGAAGCTCTGTGTGAAATTCAGAGGTAACATTATTTTTTAGATCTTGTAATAGAAGTTGATAGTTACCAATGTTGCGCAAGCAAATTGGTGGAACTTTTTCCTTAGGTGTCACGGAGTTACTTGTCTCGTCCATGGCTGTGGTATCTTCCAGTAGTGCAAATCGGTTATGTGTGGAAACAGAGTAAGCATTGCGCGAGGCACTTGTTTGTTCTGATGGTGGAGCATGACAGCGACGCTTACTCGGGCCGGCTGCAGCAGCAGCGTGTGTGGCAGTGCGACTGGAGCTTGTTGCAGGTGGACAGTTAGATGGGGCAGTCTCATGCATGTTAACATCGCTGATTTTAGCGGTAACTGTAGCAGCAGTTGACGTGGTAAGATGTAGTTGCGACGGGCGTAAGGGTGAATGACGCACTGGTGAATTAGGATTAAAAGTATTGGTGCGAGAAACCTGGGTGGGCTGCGTAGGCAGTGGCTGAGCTTCCTGTAGAGGCACTGGTAGCTGTGGGAAGTCACTAGTGGTATTATAAACCATATGTATAGCTGAGCGTACTAGGTGGCCGGTAGTTTCCGGCGTGAGAGACATAATAGGTGAGGAAAGAAAAAGAAAAAAAAAAGAGAAAGAAATACACCTGTACCCAAAGGGCACTAGTACACGTTGGTAAAAGAACACTGTTTGCACTGATTGTGAAAATACAGTTCACTAGAAGATATCGTATTTCACAGTTAAACACAGTTACACCGTAAACACACTCACGGAAGCAGCGCGCACAAAACACGTCTGTCTACCGCGACTCGTGTTTAACTCGAATTCTTTAGGTTTTAATCATTAGATCACGCATACATTCACACTCTCATTCATACTTCCAGACTCTGGGGAAGATGGGGAATTATCTTAGTCGGAGAAAAATCCCCACCCCCACCGCCGGGAATCGAACCCGGGACCCCTAGCACGGCAGGCAGGTGCTCTACTCCTTACTTTGGTTGTTATCTCCTTTCAGCTGAAAACAGGTGACAAAACACAATCAGTATGTTCAAAGTTTTTTCAGCATTTATTTGGTATAAGTCAAATCAGACCTAATAGCATAGCCAACGCTGTGAACGAACGCCGGGGCGTTAAAGAAAGGAGAGGAGGGTATAGAAAAGGGGCTGTTTACTGAAAGAGAGAGAGAGGGGGGGGGGTGTATGTGAGTTTATAGCAAAATTAAAGGCAAGAGAGTCCAAATTACAGCAGAAGCAAAAGTCAAAGGTTATATCTATCAGCTGATTTAAGTATAAATAAATTATTCAAGATGTACCTACAACGCGAGTGCTCCTGCCCAACTTAAGGTAAAAAAGTGGTTTTCCCAGAATATTTTCCGCACAAAATTTAACATCGGCTTTGCGTCACCTGCCACTGACGCGTGTAGTTATTGTGCTCGCATGCCATTTCAAATTAAAAATGCAACAGATATTCAAAGAAAGAATCACTTACTGGCTGATCTGGCAGCACACAACTTCGTTCCAAACCCTTCCACAAATTAATGAGGGAATGTTCTGCTGATACAAGAAGTTTCTGCTTCGATTTGCAACAGGTACAGCCCCTTCCAAAGTTATCAATTGGCGAGGCATACTACTCCCGCCAAATAGTTTTATGCGCTATGTTTCACTGACATCAGCGGTAAGAATGCTACATTCTTTACATGGAATGAGACTGAAGGTGGCAGAGGAGCAAATGAGGTGGTATCGGGTGTACTTTCTTATCTGGAGGAAGCTCATTTTGAGGACTCGATCACCACTATTAGGCTTTTCGCTAATGGCTGCAGAGGCCAAAATAAAAACATGCACGTGATTCATGCTCTGGTTTATTGACTCCAAAAGAAAGCTCCTGCACATATCAAAGACATTACAGCAATATTTCCTGTTAGAGGGCATTCTTATTTACCCGCAGATTGCTTATTTGGTGTTGTAGAGAAGGCCCTCAGAAAATGCTCCGACATTCTTACTCCTGAAGAATATAGAGAAGTTTATAAATCTACGGGAAAAGTAAGATCACTAGGGAAAGATTGGGCCGTCAGAGATTACAAAATGTTTGCAAAACAATTCAGAAAATTGAATGGAATAAAGTATATGAAGAGGATAATATTGAGGAAATCTGTTATAAACGGGAAGCCCCTCGTCAGAGTAAAGATGGAGTCAACGTATAGGTGTGAGGATCCGTCAAAAATTTTCACAATACTGAAACGAGGAACAAACATGGAACAGTTGTTTGAACCTCCTATAGTTGATACATTGAGATCTTTAACGGACACAAAGAAAACAGATGTGGACAATCTTCTGAAAACAAAATTTGGTGACAACTGGAGAGAAATATCGAGTTTGCAAATGTATAAGCTGTGAATTTCGATGCACCACCTGAATGTTGTGTTCCTGAAGACTGACTGTTTGCATGAAGAGGCAGAACTTGCAAGATTGTGATACATTGAGGTAATTGTACTTTAATATTCATTTTTTTTTTTTTTTTGTATTCTTAATGCCTATAAACAGCATAACTGTAATCTGAAAATGTAATTTCCCATTATGACCTAATGATAAATGCCATCGGTGTCATTGACACTAATTTTGTTCTACTTACTCAAAAGTGTACGTATGATGCTGACAATTATTTAAAAATATTAATTAAATGTAAACTATACAGCTTAATAATTTGAAAAGCCCTCAAAAACTATTTATAGTTGGTTTATTAATACTCGTCACCTACTTGTTTATATTAATGAGAGACTAGTTTCAAAGGCATTGGCCTCCATTTTCAATCTCTTTCCAACTGGCATCTGTTGTTGTCTGCTCTCTCTCTCTCTCTCTCTCTCTCTCTCTCTCTCTCTCTCTCTCTCTCTCTCTCTCTCTCTCTCTCTCTCTCTCTCTCTCTCTCTCTCTCTCTCTGGTAGTGGAACTATGAACTTCTTTGTCAAATTATCTACTGGTGGGATTTCAAAGTTCATTACACGATCCCTATTTTTCCATATGAATATGTTCTCCCATGTTGTCAATTTATTTTGTGTGTAGTGTTTAACGCCCGCTTTTACTACATACGGCACCGCAGGCGGTGATACTGATGATGCGATGAAGATGGAGCACCGGTGGAATGAAATGGCGGGGGAAACCGGAGGTCCCGGAAAAAAACCAGCCCCAACGCCGTGTTGTCCATCACAAATCTCACTTTGCGGTCGCCTGGGATCGAACCCGGGCCGCCTTGGTGAGAGCCAAGCGGTCTAACCACTTAGCCACGGCGTGGCCGTCAATTTATTTTGGTTTATCACTCCTTTTAATAATTTTGGATTTGGATTAATGTCATGATTTTCATTCCAAAAATGAAATGCTACTGCTGACTTATCTTCTTGTTTCAATCTGATGTTTCTAAAGTGCTCTTTGACTCTGGTTTTTAGATTTCTTTTAGTTTAGACCAATGTAGCATTTTTCACAATTCTTACAACTTATCTGGTATATTCCGGATCCATTAACTGATGGGATTTCATCTTTTGTTTTTGAATGTAGCAATTTTAAAATTGAGTGTCTATTAGTAGGTGCCAAGGTGATATTTTGTTCCTTGAAGACCTTTTTAAATTTATTAAATGTTTTTGGGTGATATGTGAATGAACTGAATATCCAGCTGCTTTCTTTTCCTTTTGTAAATGTGGTTGCTTCCTTAATGGTTTTCTTTAGTTTAGCTTTTCTAACATTTTCTTCAACACCAAACTTTTGTTGTATCCATTTTCTTCTGCTATGTGTAGTATTGTTTTTTGTTCTTTGAAATATTCTTCTTTTTCCATGAGTATGTTGACTAGTCTTTGTGTAAGGCTGTTTATTATTGCATGTTTATGTGTAATTGGGTTGTGGCTATTATTTTTTATGTAATTTTCTGAATGTGTTGGTTTCCTGTAAGCCTGAAAAGCCCTGTTTGATTTCCCCTCTATAAGTTTATTGAATAAACGGTTCAAAACGTATTATGTTCAGTGGATCGGTTCAAAATGTATTAGGTGACAATTTCAAATTTGCAAATAAGGCTACTTAATGAAAAACCAATTTTGGATTTTGAGGATTCTCAAACATTGCCCCAGTATCTAAACCCAGACATCTGAATTGTGCACATAGCTTTTCTTGTTCGGAAGTAAAACGTTTTTCTTCATATCTTAAAAATTTACCTTCGTGCACTTAAATACATTTTGAAACAATGCTCCTCATATATAAATGCTTGGGAGTGATAAGATGTGCAGCTTCTTGAATAGTGGTCGACATGAGTTTTTCTGATTTACTCCTACTAATATTCATATGATTGTCTTTAGTATTTCAAACAATTTATTACAGTGTAGTGAACTCCCCCAGAAGAATATTCTATATCTAAGGATTGATTGTACTAATGTGAAGTACATACTTCTTATCATTTCTAAACTAGTAATTCTTGCTAATTTTCTGCACATTGTGCTAATCTTTTCATTAGATGATCAATATGTATATCCCATTTTAAATCACTCTGAATCCAGATTTCTAGAAATTTGGTGCTTTTTACGTTATTGATGAACCTATTATTTATTAATACATTAGTGTCAGCAAGAGTGAGAAGAAATTGACAAGGAAGAGTTAAAAGGAAAATGGTGTGTGTAGTACAATGAGACTGTAGAAGTGTTGTAATTATTAAACTATATGTTATAGGAACGGTAAGGTGAATTAATGGAAATAAGTGAAGAAATGAAAGAGCATTATTTAATATATTTATATGTGCTAGTGAAATTAGTAAACAGTGAATAAGTGAAGTGATTAATAAGAGAAGAGTAATCTAAATGTTGTATTGAATATATAGTGTTTAAATAAAGAATGAAGAAAATGACGTAATGGGTTAATATAGTAGTTAAATGAGAGAATATAGTTGTGGTACATAATTGGAGCTAGATGACTTTAGCACAAAAGTGAATCGAGAAGATATTGACACATTGCTTCACTCACTGTTTATTCACAGGAAATGTTTCAAGAGCTCTTGCTCCTATCATCAGCTGCTACTCAATTAGTGCAAGTTGTAGTGGTTTCCTCTTTCTCCGTATTGTCAATAGATGGCGTGATGTACTTGTCAAAGATGTCCGGTGGTGGAGTTTCAAAATTCATTACTCTATGACGATTTTTGTTAATGAAGATATTTTCCCATACGGAAAGGTCTATGGGGTGATTAACATATTTTATTAGAGATGTTTCCAAGTTGATGTCATGTCTAGTATTCAAAAAATGAAAAGCCACTGCTGATTTTTCTGTTTCACCATTTTTAATGTTTCTTATATGTTCTTTAGTTCTGATGTTAATATTTCTTGTTGTTTTTCCTATATAAATTTTAGGGCAAGTTTCACATTTGATCTCATAGATTCCTGGTTTTTCTTTGGTAGTGATTGAATTTTTGGGAGGGCCTTTTAACAAATTTCTGATATTAAACCAATTTTGAGGTGCAAGAGTTATGTTGTGTTTTGAGAAGATTTTTTGGAATTTATTATAGGCTGATGGATGGAAGGTGAATTTTTTAAAAAGTTTTTTCTCTTTTTCTCCTGTAGGTTCTAGGGTGGTGGTTTCTTTTATTTTCATAGCTTTGTTGAGTCTGTTAACTGTTTTGTCTACTAAATTTGGGTTGAAACCATTGGATATAGCTACTTTTTTTATGTTTAGGTATTCTTCTTGATAATCTTCTCTGTTTAGTGGAAAGTTGATCATCCGAAACATTAAACTGTTGAAAATGGCATGTTGGTGTTGTTTTGGGTTGAAACTGTTGTTCAGGTTTATACTTTAGATGATTTTAACTATTTTAGTTCTGAGATAATATAAACAAAATTAAATTTGCACTGTCCTGCAAGTTGGTTGTTAGTTTTTGTTAATTTTCAAATAGTTATATGCATTAATAACTAGTTACCAATAATTTATGTTACTGGAGCCTAGTAATTAATAGAAAAGATTTACTACAAGTTGAATTCATTATATATTTACATATTATTTTTTGTAATTTATTTTGATTCAGTTACTTTATTCCTTTGATTATTTTTCACTTATTTTGTTATTAGTATGTACATTATTTCTTCAACATATTTTTGTATTATAAAACACAAATGTTTACAAAGTTATAAAATATATGTCCTGATATAGGAAACTAGATTCCAGGAGATTTTATTATAAATTTTAGTTGTGTGTATCCTAGAAGTAAATAAAAGTAGCAAAATAAATGCAATGTGTAGCAGCATTTATGTTGGATGAAGATGGGCTAGACCATTTTCTGGTTTTACTTAAAATATAGAAAATTTTAAATGGAATATAATAAACTTCAGCAGGTATTGTAAATATGATTATTTAGCATCTAATCAATTTTCTGCCAAAAGCACCGAGTGTGCAATCCCTTCACTCTCATGACAGCTTAGTCTATACATGACATGTGTGAAGAACAACTCATTGATTGATCTAATATTGGTTAACTATGAATCCCAGAGCTCAAAATACTTAAGGTCTTAGTGTCTCAAGATGAATTTGAGAATGTCTTGTGTTTTTCAGGAAAAATGGAAGTCAATTGAGGAGTTTAGTTTAATGTTGTATCGGTATGTTGCCATTGTAGCTCAGTTGGTTAGAGCAATGATATGGAAAGTCAGAGATCCATGGTTCAAAACCAGGCTATGGCATTGAATATATCACTCTGATTCTACCTTCCTTAGGTTACACAGAGTGTGTGTTGCAAAACAATTATCATTCAGTGATATGTTTTAACATTATTACTGGGGAGTCTTGTAGGTATGGTATGAAGCATGAAACTAATTATTTTGACTACTCAATGGACCAGGCATTCAGTATTGACCAAAACAGTTTATAGCCCATGTTAGTTTGAACAAAACACACACAATCATTGAAGTCTTGTCAAAATGAGGCACTTACGTAATTCACAATTGTTTTTGGATGTTTAAGCTAACTGAATCCCACTTTTACACAGAACATAGAAGGATTTGTTACATTACATTAGTATGCTATGATTTCAGATAATTATACATTAAATGCTTATGTTATTTTCATTTAATCAATTTGATCTATTAAATGTTTCATTTAATAAACTGTCTTAGGATATACCATTTGTGAGCATGGTATAAGTTGGAATACAATTATCTTGTTTTATAGGCATTCATTGAAATATGTATCGTGAGAATGATTCATTGCAGCAAGATAACTAAGTCTCTTTTTGGTGGGAACTAAGCTATAATCATTTTTGGTATCCATGCACTTAGACACACATTCTACATAGAAAGATGTCTATGTCATCGACATCATAAGGGTGACAAATCATATACGAATATAAGCTTTATTGCAGAAAGGTACCTAAGTTACTGACCAGGACCATCTAGAATACAGACCTGACACTGGCATTCAAAATGGGTTTTAGAATCAGTGGGAAATGCATATAAACAACTATTGTCCACAAAATACGATTTTGATGCAGTAAAATACAAATGTGGTGTAATAGCAGATTATCATGTGTATAAAGACTGGTTTTACAAAAAAATGCTGTGTTAAAAATAAAATAAATACAATTTAATATTTAATAGTGACCAATGAGCAAGTAACTATAATACAAACATTCTTGCAGTATGCAGTTTAGCATACCATAATGTAACAGCATTTCTAAACTACAGCTGCACATTCAACTACAAAGATAACAGGAAAGACTGTAGCACCATACCACATACGTAATGCAGAACTACTGACATTGAGTTCACTGAAAACTATTAATCACTGTTTACACTGTTTGTCACACTATACACAACATTATATAGTATACAAAACACACTCAATGGTTGACACACAAATTCTGCTATTTAGAGGAATTGGCTACTTAATTTACAAGCTCTAGGGTGGCATTTACTTTTGCTTTCACTGAAAATGTTTCATTTCCTAACAATAATATCTTACTTAGCGTCTTAAAAAGAATAGTTCATAGTTTTTGCAGAGGGAATATGTACTGAAAGATGAAATGAGAAAAATAAGTAACCCTAAACCAGCAGTGTAACTGAAATATATAATCTTATGTCAGCACTGAAAAACAATTTGCGTGCAGTATGCAGTTTTTTGTGCAACAAATACCAGTATTGTTACTAAACTAAAGCTGCATATTTAAATTAAAAGAATATATATCGAAATTTAACTGTATTGGAACACCACAGTGAATCAAAATAATTATTAAATTATAGATGAGTCATATTTATTACACATCAACTTCACTATGTGTAATAAATACGACTCATCTATAATTTAATAAAAGAATATAGTTTATAAAATACAAGCAGCATGCTACTTGCATGAAACAAAACTATTGGTATTGCAGCATTCACTAATTCATTTCAATCTGTCACTATTTTTACTGTTCACGAAGTCATATACACAAAATATATACACTAACAACGGCAGCAACATCTCCTACTGTAACAATGTATTCTTTTACTTTGCACCACAGAAATCGTCACAAATTATATTGTAAACAGATAGACAAATAATACTATATGTTTGAAATTGTCCTAATCTACATAGGCCCTGTATTACAATATCTGGTTAAGGTGTTGGTTAATGGCTGACTTGGAGTTAAGGGCTAACTGAGAGTTATTTCTGGATGTAAACTAACCCTCACCTCGAGTAGTGTTTAGTGGAGTTTACTTTCACACACAAAAAAGAAAATGGCATACCTCCAATCAGAATCAAATGTTGATTCTGAGGATGAAATACTGGCACAGTATTTATTTAATAGAAGAAGATAAAAGAATTAGAAATCAGAAGGATAATTTTGAGGAGTGAGACAAAGAAGAGTTCCGAAAAATGCTATTGATTGTCAAAAGAGACCACATCAGGGATTTTGGAGGAGGTTAGGCATTGAATCAAATTTAAGACAGAAAGGTGTTTTATTTACATATATACAGTGATGTATTCATGAAATGTTGAAAATGAAATAAAATAAACCAACATGAGTGTTAGATGTATTTTGCTGGCATAGGTTATTTAATGATAACTTCTAGTGTCCCATGGTGTACATGTACATGATTTGTTGCAAGCAATACAATGTTTCATGTGATCTTATTAAATCGGTGCCACATGTTTTAATGAAAATAAATGTAATAAACAAAGCATGGTAAATTTACATATTTTTTGAATGGAAAATACTTGGAGCACTATATGGGTATGAATAAAAGATGAGAAACTTGCAGAACCTAAGGTCACCATCGTTAAAGTAGTGAACGCTCAATTTTGCAATACAGTAACTACCTTTAATGAATGAGATGGGATTTTCAATAAATAATCCACTCGATTCATTTTAAAACTACACTACTTTGTCTAGCAAACAATTAAGATTCCAACAACTATCACACGAATGCTAAAACTTCAAGTAACGAGCCGCAGCTAGGTAAGTAAGGGAGCAAGGAGGGTTTAGACACCTGACTGGCCAAGTGTGTAGATGGGACAGGAATGACAGTGGGCCGGTGTAATTTGGCCCAACGTTCTACTTCGGAAAGGAGATTCGCGGTTGTCATGTGTAGCATTGCGGGTTGCATGTTTGGATAATCATTAAGAATTATGGCATAATAAATTATTTTGTATAATGATTATTGTAATTCAATAAAATATAAGATTTTTTTCTTCAAATTAAAAAATGCCTATAAGTTGCGTGATATTATCGGTGGGGCCCGGCCCCTCTGGCCCTTAATGACAGTCTGCCCCTGAATTTTACAATATATTGAGTGCACTCACTAACCTTGTCTATCAGATAGAATTCACATTGCTAATATAACCTATTTGTTTGTACAGGAGGCAAGAAACACATCATCATGTAGGGGAACACTCTTCAGATCCCAACAATAACATCACAATGACTAGCGAAGACCTCTTGCAGCCAGGACATGTGGTTAAAGAACGATGGAAGGTGGTAAGTATATTTTTTTCCCTTGTAGACTTGTCATTTTGCAGCATTTATTCAGTTTGTTGTCACACTAGCAGAACCCACTGCTCCACTTATAACATTGCATTAATGGTCATGTGCACCATTCTGATCAAATAAATCTTGACTGAGGGCCAATGAAATGTTATCACTCAGTTTGACCACTGTTAAATTGTAGTCAAGATGCCTCATTGTACGATTGGATATCCTCTGAAAATGGAAAACAAAAAGAGGGCTCCAAATTTTTCTCAGATGAGGTTAACTTTCTGTTGAAACCAGCTGACTTGTATTCCAATCAATTGGCAGATCATTAAAGGACAAGATCTTTTAAAGATCATTAGTCTTCTTCTTTCTTTATTTTCTTTTTTTCTTTCCCAATTGATTGGAATACAAGTCAGCTGGTTTCAACAGAAAGTTTACCTCATTTGAGAAAAATATTAGGTACCTCACTTTGTCCCTTAATATTTCACTCAATTACACATTTTTCATTTATATGTTTTCTCATTAATATATCACATTTTTCGGGTTGCACATAGAAATATATTAATCTATATACTAATTTATATATTATGTTATGATGCATTTGTATTGTTTCTGTATACTGCTGTAATAGTAATTTGTAATTTATCATCTTTCCTTTTACATCAAATGGAAACACAAAATCAAGATTACATTTATAAAATCCATAATGGAAAATGCCATATATTCCTAAATCCTGAAAATCTTACCATGTTGCCTGCCATTGAATAATAATTCGGTCCCCATACACCTAACCCTAGGTTTTTGTGTATTGGAGGCCTTCTACTCCCTATTACACCTTTCCCATTTCACCTATCCTACTCTACATTTTTCTCTTAATTGTTTTAAGCCATCTCTCTTTAACTTTCCCTAAATAATTCCCTATATTTCTCCTGTTCTTTTCCACTTTTACTGACAAAATGTTTCTATATATTGTGACTTTGTGGGTTCGTGAAATAAAAAGTCCAGTTACACCACTCAACAATGTTCTTTATTTCCCCCGACTTACAGTTAAACTCTTGCCAATTACACAGTATTACGTGCTGCACACAATTACAATTCACCAGTTCGTCCGTTACAATTTCACTTGGCCTCGCGGTTATGTAAGCTCCGGTACACATTCACAGTTACGTACAGTCTTCCGTTGCACAATCTTCTCGTACATTAACACGTCACTGACTAACTCTTACACCAAGAACTGCGACTGTCTCCTCACTCACTAACTGACCAACTCTACTCTACTCTGTCTGTCTGTAACCCCCTTTATATAGGAATATCGCCGACTTCTGGTGTTTACAGGATTGTTCCAGTAACAGAAAGATCGAGAACCAGGTGTAAGGAAACAGACGGCACGAGCATGTTTTTTCTCCCGACCGCCGTCTTGTCACCACAGACGAGGGGGAGGTGTGGCTCACACGGACCTCCCCCAACTCCCGCTCCCAGCTGCTTCACAGGGTGTTCCAGCGCTCGCGTTACAATATCGAGATTAAACTGTATTGGAACACCACAGTGAAGCGAAATAATTATTAATAATAAAATTAATAATAAAATGTTTCTAATTACTACTTCACCCCCCAAATTGTCACATTTACGTAGCCAGGCCTGCTATCTCCATATCTTTGTTTGACTACAATATACAATGGAAATCTGCATTCTTTTCTCCACACAATGGACATTCATCTAGCTCCCTCTCTTGACCTATACCTTTCAAATTTCTCACTCCTGTTCTCGCCCAAGCAAAACCTTCTCGCCCTAACTTATTACATATGTCTATGTATCCTTCCCTCTCCAGGTTGTTTTTATTTCTCTATATAACCTCAGTGAGCTTTTGTCACTTGTACTGGCAAAAATGTCTTGTCTGTCAATATCTTCTAATCTTAACTTCTTTCCAGAAGCCTCTATACCTATACTCTGCATTTATCCAAGAATGACCCATACCTATCTGCTTCAACACGTCATTCATTTTATGTGCCCAAGACCCACCCCAGTTACTTCTCATTAGAATATGAAAACATTCTTCAATAATATTGTCATATTCCAAGTTAGTGATTCTGTATAAATATTTCATTGCCCTTGAAAAGATTTTAATTTTCCATAATAGTATAAAACAGAAGGGCATCTGGACAGGGCATCAATATTTTTAGAACACCCTGCTGCTATGCACAAGCTAACAATACAGCTGAGCAAGGTCACTGTTATATAGATTGTATTTGATGATATTGATAACGGTGGTGAAAAAGTAGACCTAAATGATAATTGTTTCCAGTGGACATAAAGCAATTTAAACTCTAGAAATTATGTAGTGATTTTATTATCCCAAAGCCTAGAAAATGAAAAATTTCTTGTGATAAGTGCATGTAACGACTATAGTACAAAGGCAAAACATCAAAGAAAGCAAATAAAAATTTACTAAACATAGACTAAATAAATGTCCATTTTATGTGCAAAATTCAATAAAATGTCTATATATCTTTGGTAAATGTCTTTTCCATTTCCATTTTACTCTTCTCATATGGAGGACTTACACTCCCAGACCTCCAAGTGGGTGCCCAGGGTCAGATGTCTGTCAAGGAGCAGAGGAACTCTATTGAGACAAAGGACAACAAAGTTTACTTTGAACTCCTTTATTTGTCGCTAAATCATCAGCAGAATGCTAACCTACAGTCAGCCTCTCTTTTATACAACTGCAACAAGTTGACATGTCTCTACAAGTTTTTTTTATGTCTCTTTAGCACACACCTTTGTGCTGCCAATAATCCTTCTGACATACACACAAGTTTCACTTCCTATATGGAGCCACATGCCAATTTAGAACACAACTGTGATATTCACACTAAACTGCTTCTGTGCCAGTTCCACAGCTCAGCGATTCCTCACCCAGAGCCACACTTACTGACCCGTAAACTGCTTTGTTCT